>CM038215.1:100880528-101588028 GCA_021442155.1 Cymbidium sinense
TTTATATCTTACTTATAAGCTTGCATGTGAGTAAAATATAAGGATGTGCTTAGTGTAGTTTTCCTTCTCCTCTCTTTTGGTATAGTTTTGAATAGAATTTGGCAGAGTGTATAGTTCATTTGAAAAGAACACAATACTTGCCTAATCCCATTTCCTATTCATCCCTATGCTATGACTTAAGAAGGACACCTACACTTACACATATAAATTACATAAACAAACTAAAATATAACAAATACAAACTTTTGCATCTTTCTTTTTCATTCATTTCTTTTGTACACATGCTTGTATTTAAGAAAAGTGGTATATTAGTCTGGACAACCCTAAGGTTGCAAGACTTTAAGTAGTCCCAAGTAGGTCTTATACCTTACACCCCTGGTGCTAACAATGGCTCCGTACTCACTTATCCCTTTCATATATTCATATGTGCATGTGAAAATTGGATAAGAAACCCTTTTTCTACTTAATGAAAATCATGCATCATATGCATTCCAATTTTCTTAAGTAAACTACTTAGCATTCATTATAAGGTGTGCTAAACATTCTCATTTGTATGTATAGATATGCTTAGGATTAATCCATATGCATGTTATACATGTTGGGAAAGAAATGAAGTGATGTGTATTTTGTGATCTTAACTCACTTTATTTAATCTTAAAATGTCTTTCTTTTTGAATAGGTTTGTTTAGAGTTCATCTAAACTTAGGATTAATTAAAACACATAATAAAACATTCACTACATAAAACTAAAACATGAATCCACTTTAGAGATTACTTAGGGTAGAGGAGGAAAGAGAAGTTCTCTTCTCTTTCCCTCTCTTTACAACTTAGTAATTAATTGTAGGATTCACTTGAACCTAATCAAAACATAAAATAAAATCAACCCACAACAACTAAACCATTCAAATGAAACCCTCCTCTAAATTGAACATTCTTCACACTTAGAAAATTCTAACTTAAAGCCATAGCTAAACATACCACACAAACCTTAAAAGCACACACTTTAGATGAAGTCACCACTTCTAGCTTTAAGTTAGGTGGTGCATGGTTTGATGTTTGCTTCTATTTTATGATAAATGTTCTAGTCTAGAATTTAGGGTGAATGTGCATAGAATGAATGATAGATATGGGCTCCGAAAATTCACCACCAACCTCTTCGATAAAAAGAGCATTTTAAAGTGTTAGTGTAATTTTTAGAAGATAGATGGAATAGTAGATAAGACACTACCCAGAGATTTCATCCTCATTTGGTGAGGACTTTAGATCAGTTGGGTTTCTATAGGTGCAAGCCCTTATAGTTAATTACCCCTCCCAATAAGTGAGAGAGAACTTTCGATTAAGGCTAGTCATTAGATCGCTGAATGCGTAGCATATAGTAACATCATATGGAGTTTCAAAATTTAGATGATGAAATTCATCATTTCAGCTTAAACCGGATGGTTGGGAGAATGATGACGTGCCCGTTCTAGATCCCATGGTTCTATCATCCTAGGCAGTCGCGATCCTTAGTTTACTTAGTCAGAGGAGGTAGTCAACTTAACGTGAAGGATCCTCGCGAACACATGGGTTACGTCGTCAAGAAATCCTTGTAGACATGGGGTGGTGTTTGTCAGGATGCTTAAGTCTACGAGAGGGTTGTTTTCTCTATCAAGTATACCCTATGATTCACAACTCAAAGGGTAGAACCATTGGAGCATACACATCGTGATCGTTATAATGGAGTGGTGGACCACAGGAGGACTCATCTGCTCATGTGGCCTCTTGGCCAAGAGGACATGGGCCATGTCGTTACTGGCATGAGATTGATTGAGAGTGAACATAGCAGAACACTTGATTTGACATTGGATCCTTTGTGAGCTAGAGTTTTCTTAATTTGTCACTCCCGATAAATAGTTGTGGAAGGTGGATTGATTGAGTTTGATTTAAGCTTTTAATGATAGAGTTTTATTTAAGCAGTTTCAGATTGCTATTTGAAAATTGATTTGAAAAGTTGATTACTTTGAATATGTTTAAGAGCTTTAGATCCTATCAACTCTGTTTTGCTGCTAACAGAGGATTAGATCTACTGTCACCTACAGAATCAATTTTTCAGACATTTCATTGATTTGCAACTCTTATTATATGTTTTTAGATTTTCTTAACCCGGACCCAATCCTAAGACTAAACCGGGAAACAACCCGTGCAGCATCCTCAAACACTTGAATTTCAGCATTCAGCATAGTGTCGGGGCCCATGAGTGTATAGTAATTTTAGATAATTTTATGTTTGAATTATGAGATTGATTTTGTATTATTTTTTATTTAATTCCAACTTTAGCTTGCGCAGCCTTTTTATATATTAAAATTCACACTTAAAATCTCTATGTCGAGCACATGTAGGTGTCTATAGCTTAGATAATTTAATCTAATTAGTGATTTTGTTGATTTTAAAAATCATATTTAGAATGAAATTCCTTAATTTTTGATTAAAGGAAGCCTTATGATTTTTATAGAATTGGATTTAGTATCGTCTTCTGTCTTCTTGTACAAAAGGTTGCAGATTTGGCGGCGAAGAAGGCATTTGATTTAGATTGTAGTTTAACACATTACTTGCACTTAGTTTACTTGTTGAGTTTTTGTAATTCTCCCAATTTGATTAAGTTCAATTTACATCAATTTTGATAAGTTATGTTAATTTCAGTGTTTATTGCTTTAGCCCTACTCATGCTTATCAACTAGCATAGTAATCACCTCCACATTCGTATACAAGTTATTAAACCCAATTTGAATTCATCCTTAGATTTTGAGTTTATTGCAAGTTTATTATGAGTTTACATTAATTGATTCCAATTAAAGCTTGTTTAATTTTGAGAAAATTGCAAGAAAAGAGAACTCATTTTTAATTTAAGCCGTGAGAACTATTAAATTTTGTGAGTTTAATATTAGCCTCCCCCAAAGTTTGTGAGTTTAATATTAGTTTTTCCCAAATTTCATTCAGATTTTAAATGAATGTTCTATTCTTTTCAAAATTTGCTTTAAAGGCTCCCCCACTTTTTTGTTTGATGCTTTTAGTTTAAAATTAGTTGCCTTTCCCTCTTATTCTTAAATCATTCATTTACTCTCCCCTTTTTTCTAAGTCAAAAGATTTATTTGAATTTGACCTCACGTCATCCGTGTAGGGTGCATCGAGTATTTTGGCACTCTGCCCTCTCAGCATGTGAAGTGGTGTCTTAAGACATAAGTTTATCATTGTGCCCTCTTGAGCACGAGGCCTCTAAACCGAAGAAGACATATAATGCAATATATATTCATCTTTTTTCTAAGTCTAAAATTTAGACAAAATTTTGGAGAATTTGTCTAGGAAGCGATATCTACAAGTGGCTTACTGACGCCCTCTTAAGCGTGCTTGAGATCTTCACGACCTATTTTTCATCTTAGCATCCTCTTGAGCCTGATGAGGCCTTCAAACTGCAGAAAGAAACAAAAGCATATATATATATATATATATATATATATATATATATATATATATATATATATATTCACATCACATGTTGTGACTCATTTTAGCTTTAATGCTCAACAAGAACAAGGTTGGGTATGCAATTAGGAATGTGTAAAGAGTCGGCAGAAAATTGAAAGAACAATTCACCTCTTGATGTTCTTCCCGATTTTGTAAAGTGAAGGTGGGAAGGCTAAAGCGAGGGGTGCGACGCCGGAAATCTAAAGAAGAATTCGCCTCATGATGATGTTCTTCTCCAAATTGCGGCGCAGTGAAGGTTGTAAGGGTTACGGGGAGTGCAATGCCAAAAATTGAAAGAAAAATTTGCCTCTTATTGATGTTCTTCCCCTGATTGCACCGAAATGAAAATGGGACAGCTAAAGTGAAGGGTACGATGCTGAAAATCGAAAGAAGAATTTGCCTCTTGATGATGTTCTTCCCCCATTTGCAGTGAAGCGATTGTGGAAAAATTTGGATGGGTTGCAGGTTGGATTCATGGAAGCTTTGAGTTGAAGGTAAACTTGAGGCTGATTGCATAAAGAATGCAATGAGCTTAGCCATGGAATTGCAGAGATCTATTTGGGCAGTGGCGTGGACTAAAAAAAATTATGCGGGATGGAGAGCAGGATCAGATTGTGCGGTCTTGCGAAACAGATGCGTGGATCAGGAGTGCGATTTATGGCAGATTAGGTTCCATGGAAAAAGAGGCCGGTGGTGGGTTGATGGGAGGCGATTAAAAATATTGTTCCATGGTGTGGCGGTCAGAATATGGCATGCAGTCCCGATAGCAGATATGGAATGGCTCATCAGGTGCTTAGGTTAGTGGATCCAGCGGATATGAGCAGGTGGAGATTGCGGTAGAGAGCGGAATGCGGAGAGAGATTTTGGTGCGATCATGAAGCGTGGGACAAGGACACGCTGTAATGGTGCCATTCATCTTTCGGGAATGTCTGAGAAGCGGATTTAATTGAGGATTCGAGAGAATGAGAGGAAGAGAGGAAAATGTTGAAGAATGAGGAGGAGGTGGGTTTTCTTTTTTCTTTTTTGGAGTAGAAAAAAATTGAAAAATAAAAATGGGGAACGGTTAGCATGGGGGTAATTTAGGAATTTTTAATTAATTTTTAAATGGATTAAATGGTTCTAATGTAGATTTTGCACCAGTAAATGCACATAGTCAATATATATCAATTTAAGGTAATTTCATTATTCTGAACGTAATGGCGCCGTCTGTTTCATGATCGAAGGTCGTTTGGTTCAAGTCGGCGCCAAATTGAGTCCATTTCAGCTCAAAATATGCGTCGTCGCTTTTGACCACTTAATTTTCATGCAGAATTTTTTGAATTGAGTGCAAACAATATTACTTGATAGAATTTAGTATTTCAAAGCCAATGACAAGATCAATTTCACGAACAGAGGTCGTTTGTTCCTTGTCGACGTCTCCTGACCTCGATATGCATGCAGGCGCATTGACGACTCGAGCGCTTGATTGGTTGATCATCAATTCATGTAATATTTATATTTTGACCAATTTTGATGTTCTGAACGTGATGGCGAAGTTCATTTGAGTTAATCTTGGTGGCGTCGGTGCTTTTTACGATTTATCTTGTCATCAAATCACTCAACATTTACAGACTCATCCGAATTGAGCACGGATAGTCTCATTTGATAGATTTTGATATTTTGAAGCTAACAATATGATCAATTTCATGAACGAGGGTCATTTAGCTTGCATCTGTGCATCTTAACTTTGATATACGTGTAAGTATGTTGATGACTCGAGCGCTTGATCAGTTAATCATTAAGTCATACAATATTTATATCCTGACTAATTTTGATGTTCTAAATGTGATGGCAAAGTCCATTCATCGATCGAGGGTCATTTGATTAATTTTGGTGACGTCAAGTGCATTTCATCTCAATTTATGTGTTGTCACTTCAAATCACTCGACATTTGCACAGACTCATTCGAATTGAGTGAAAATAGTCTTATTTGATAGTTTTTGATGTTTTGAAGCTAACGACATGATCAATTTCATGAACAGAGGTCATTCGGACATCATCGTTGCTTCCCAACTTTGATATACGCATCGACACATTGATAGCTCGAGCACTTAAATAGTTGCTCGTTAGATTTTGTAATATTTATATTGATCAATTTTGATTCAATGTGATCAGTCTTATATCGAGATCATTTAGACCACTTTTTGAGACGTATAGTGCATTTTGAGCCTCAATTTATGCCCTATCACCTCCAAAGTTTGTCGAATTTGACTTGTGGGCTTGTCTTGATTTATGACACATATGTGGAAGCCAAAAAATGCCTCCCAAAAAATGTGATTCATGCATGGAGCGAGTCACATTTGTTGAAAATTGGTTGACCATTTGGGCTGGCCACAGAGCTTGGATCATTTCAACTTTGATTGGGATAGCTTACAAAACTTTGACAAGATTTGTCATTAGTATGCTACCTTATTAGACATGCTAGCTGAGATGACCATTTGTCAATCGACTTGTCGGATAGAGAAGAGTTCTTACACCATCTACTCTGCTTGATGGTTTCTTGAAGATCTCTTTCTTTTATGTTCTTGTGGATTTAAGCCTCCTCGACCCCTTCATGCTTGGTTGGGTTTGATGAATTGTCTCTTGTTTTGATGAAGGACTCCACTAGGGAATCGGTTTATCCATGCTTAATCGGATTTGAAATTCTTTCTATCCTAGCTTTGAGCTTGACGGACTTAATGAAGGACTGACCTGATTTGTCCATATTGACTTGTGCTTGCTGCTTTGACGAATTCATTGAAGGATACATACAAATGACCCAGCCTTCCGGCTTACATAGGGTCAATGTTAAGTTATTAGTCTAGCAACGTGTGCTTTAATAGACTGAATAACCACAAAATTATTTTAATTCGATCATCAGCTTTGTATGAACTATGGAATTACTTCTTCGGTCATGTGCTTTCTGCTTTGACTGACTTGATGAGGAGATAGGCTTTGATCGTTCTTTGAGCTTGATCGAATTATTTGAGAATATATTGAAATATCACCTTTGTAGGTAATATGAAGATTGAAAGACCGAATTGGCTTCCTATTGCCTTGATCTATCGATCAAGTAGAAAGATCTTTTGGATCACGGTTGTAATCACTAAGTTGGATGGTTTGAGATTGAATAGCTATCATCATTGGGCGGCTCTTTCACTCGCCTTTTCTTGTGGCTTGTTGAGTGAGGAGAGCGTCGACCTCACCATATTTGGGCTTGTTGAGTTCAACCTTTAGAACCTACCGAGTCTTGACTTAAGGCTGTGGGTTGGTGGTTTTGTCATCACCGGCGAATGGGGCTCTTTCACTACGGCCTTTTCTTGCGGCTTATTGAGTGAGGAGAGCGTCAGCAACTCGACCATTTGTGGGCTTGTTGAGTTTGAACTTTAGAACCCATCCGTGTCCTAGACTTTAGGATGTAGAGGTTGATGTTTCTCCAACTTAATTGATTGAAGCTTCTGAAATCGGGAGTTTTATTGACTTGATCGCCAGAATTTGGAAAATATGGGAGATAAATTTCTTGACATTTAGGGTTGGCTTTTCATGCGTAGAATTTGATTTTTTTTATTTCACTACTTAACAATGATAATATATGGATGTATCGAGATTTATAAAGCTCGATGTCATCCTAAATCAAAATATATTTGAGGATCTCGTCTTATGGCATGTTGTCAACTCAAATAGACTTAATATAAACTAAAAAAATTCCCCCTTTGTGGGAATTCTAAAGTACATTTAGAATTTTCAAGATGAAAATATACAAATTCATTCATATTTGATTGATATACTCGAAAAGAGATTTTAACATACAACATTGATTTCATCTATATAAAATCTAAAAAAATACCCCTATGTAATGAGGGAACAAAAAAGTTCTTCATCAGTATGTTTATTTAGGGATCTCGGCATGAAGCGATGTCAACCTAAATAGATATAAAAAAAATGCCTCACTATGCGGATTTCTGTATCGAGAATGTGGTCGTCAAGTATAGTACTTTTTGAAGTATCGACCATTAATTGGCGGCATTGGTCTTTCACCCTTTAAGTTGATGAGTTGGTATGTCCCTCCTTGGTATACTTTTCAATGATAAAAGGGACTTCCCAGTTAGGCTTAAATTTGCCACCAAATTTTTGATTGGGGATAATTTTTCTTCAGACGAGACCAATTCTCCTTTTGAATGTTGAGGGCGCATATGGTCAAAAGCCTTGGACATCTTTGCTCGATAGACTTCCAGATTTTGATGAGCTTGCAGTCTAACTTCATCAAGCACATCGAGTTCCTCCATTCTCGATGGGCATTTTGATCTTCAATTAGACTGTATTGGATGGCTACTCGAAGTGAAGGAAACTTAACTTCAAGCGAAAGAACTACTTTAGTTCCAAATATCAATGAATAGGGAGTGGCTTTAGTTGGCATCTTGTAGGTAGTTCGATACGCCCATAGAACCTCTATTAGCTTGGTATGTCATTCTCTCTTTTTTTAGTGAGAATCTTCTTGAGCTACTTAACTAATGTCTAATTGAAGGCCTCCACTAAACCATTTGCTCTTGGATTGTATATTGAAGAGTATCACCAATCAATTTTGTGTCGATCGATGAATCTATAAATCTTTGCACTTTTGAAAAGTGTCATTATCAAAATTATTCAAGCGACACTCCAAATCTATGACTATATTATGCATGAAGAAGTTAATCACTTTCGGCGGTAACTTCTTTAAATGGGATAGCTTCCACTTAGAGAAATAGTCGATTACTAGGATGAAGCGATGTCCAGGTGATGGATCAATTGGTCCAATTATATGTACCCCAACATTCAAATGGCGGGATGCTATTGTTGGGTGTAATGGATTTGGAGGTTGATGGATGAGATTCCCATGTACTTGACACTCATGACACTTCTTAGTGTGATTAATGATCTCTCACATAGATGGCCAATAACCCATCCTTTTGATCTTTATTGCCATCTTGGGACGCGATGTGCACCACAAAGTCCTTCATGAACTTCAACCATCACTTTCTAGCTTCATCTACACTCATGCATACATTTGTTCAAAGGATCTACAATATAAAGTATTATTGAAAGCATAAAAGCATTCTCTTCTCGATTTGAGTTGCCAGTGATTTATTATGTGATAATTTTTCTTCTTTAAAGTAATCAATGAAGGGTTGCCTCCAATCATGTGACCCTTCTACAACAAAGGTTTCACACTGCTTTTCTGAGGCAATGTCATTCTTAGCTCTTATTGGTACAACTTCTTGTTGATTTTGGAAAGTATGAGGAGCAACTTGAGTCACATCCTGCTGTGTTGAATTTGGTAACCTCTCTACCTGCGGGGATTGATACTTTATTGGCTCCAGAACTCGTCGAGTAAATATGTCGATCATGACATAATCACCATTCATACTTATCATTTCCTTAATTAGTTTTGCTTTTGTCGACTTTCTATTCGGATCGAGAGACTCGAGTTAGTGTGATATTTGTATTTACTTCATAAACAAGAACTCGCTTGTGATAGAAAGCTAACTCAAGCTTGTTAATTCTATAGATGCCAAGTACTTGATTTATAATAAGATGAGAATCACCAAAAATATGCAAGTTCTGAATGCTTATGAAAATAGCTTCTTCCAGACCTGCCACTAATGCTTCATATTCAGCTTCATTATTAGTTCTTGGCTCAATCAATCCATATGATCGTTTCATTATCCCTCCTTCTAGTTTTATAAAGACGATGCCAATTCCTGCTCTTGCTCTTTGAAAATTTAGATGTTGAACTTGTTTGATAGATGAGGCTCCATCAAAGTATATTTCTCAAATTTGTGATTTTTCTCTTCCATGAATGAGCATAATTTGCTCATCAGGAAAATTGTCATTAAGAGAAGAGTCCGAAGGGATGGGATGTGTAGCTAGAAAGTCCGCTAAGACTTGTCCCTTCACTACTTTCTATGGAACATATGTGATATCAAATTATAGCAACATCCCATCTTGCTTACATCAGCATGATGATCTTGTTATCAAGTACTTGATCGATCCTTGAGATGAGGGTAATCTTGTGAGATAACATATAGTGATAAGCTTTTGGACAAAGATCAATGCTAATGATTCTCTATTGAGAGTATCTTATTTCTCCAATCGACCTCGATATAATAAGAGCATTCTCTTTACTTTCTTCATTTGTGTTATGCCAATAATGCCAGAGACTCTTTCTTGTGTATAGAATGAGGGGCTTCCCAGGAATAGGCTCTATAAGGATTGATGAATTTAACAAGTAGCTTTTAATACTATTGAAGGCTTCTTGACACTCTTTATCCTACTTGAATGGAGCGTCCTTCTTCATTAACCTTGCAATGGTTGATAGATCGATAAATTTGATATGAATCAGATGATGAATCCTTGTAAATGACACGAAACTCTTGATGGAGGTATCTCCACAATTGCCTTGATTTTAGCAAGATCGATTTCAATACCTATGACATGTGTAATGTACTGAATTTTCAGGATATGAATGCACATTTTAGAGGATTCATCTTGAGATCATATTTTTTAATTCTCTCTAGTACAATTCTCAAGTCTTCAAAGTGGTTTTCACAGTTTAAGCTCTTCACCACCAGATCGTTGACATAACATTCCACCTTTTGATGAATCAACTCATCAAAACTATGCGTCATGGCTCTTTAGTATGTAGCTCCAACATTTTTTAGGCCAAAGGGCATGACTGCGTATTAATAGATGCCAATAAGTGTTCTGAACGATGTATATTTTTCATCTTCAGGAGTTATTTTGATTTGGTTGTACCTTGACGATCCGTCCATAAATGAGAACATGACATAGTTGGAAGTGTTGTCCACTAGTAGTTTTGATATTGGAAGTGAAAAGTCATCTTTTGGGTATGCCTTATTTAAGTCCCAAGTCAATCTGACAGTTGATTTTTTCTTAATGGGACAATGTTGGCTATCAATGCATACTTCTCCTCCGGATGAAGCTTGATCTTTCTTAGTTTCGCAATTACCTTCTTCAATCTCCAATCTCATTCACCGGAGCTTGCTTAATGTGTGCATGGTTTAATAACTAGTTTATGAACTGCTACATCAGGGGATAAGCCTGACATTTTAGAATATGTCCACACAAAGTAATCCCTAAATTCACAAAGTAGCATTTTTAGCCCTTCAACTTTTCTCATAGAGCCGACAAAGTTGGATGGGATCATCCTCGGCTCTAGGTTGACTTCTTTAAGTTCATCCATAGTAGCTATTTGTCCACCATCTTGAGTTCTTCAGTGCGGGCTTCCACTTCTTTCTTCATTTTTAAGAAGAATTTCATGGGAATCATCTTCTTCATTACTATTAGTCTCGATCTCCTTATTATATTATAACGCTCTATTTTGATGAGATTTGTAGATGAACCCAAGACCTTTAGTGATAAACTTATCACTTCTTCACGATGCTTGAGGACTTCTTTGGCTCCACATCTTGTTAAAGATTTGAGTCCTATGTTTAGTAGTTCCAATATGAATTCCAAGCTTATGCATCATTCTTCGCAATTTCTGCAGATAGTATATTGGTATTCTTGTTGGCACTACCTCATCATAATTTTCATGTTGAGTAGGTTGTTCAAAATCTTGAGGCTGAGACTCTTCAGATTTGTAAAATAGAGTTTCTGTTCCGACACTTTCACTCAACGGTGGTTTATCAATTCTTTAATATTATGAACCCCAATAGAGTGATTTCTTTGAAGCACTGCTGAGGGATGGGTATAATTTTGAGTGAGTCATCTGACTCTGCCAAGTGAGCTATCCTTCTTGATGTAGTCATCTGAACTCTATTTCCATAAGTAGATTCAAAATCATAATCTAAATCAAAATCACTTATTTCATACTCTACTTTTCTTGAAAGCTTATTAGTTCTCTTAGGTTCAACAGACATATCTTCTTCTTCTTCTTCCGTGTCACTTCCCAAATGAGGCGATTTTCTGACTTAGTGTAGAATCAAGTGCTTTAGGGAGTTCATTGCCTTCTTTCTTCCTCTTTGCTCTTTAACTTTGTGAAATTACTTTTAGTTATTGAAGTGGATGCTACCTTCAAGAGAGGTTAGTTAGCTAGGCTCTTTGGGGATGAAGTACTTTGCATCTTCATAGATCTTTGCTTCATTGATGGAGAATGGTTGTAGGTTACCGAGAATTCTAAATTCTTCTCCATCTTTCAAATACTTCATATATTGATGCATAGTTGATGGGACCATGCCATACTCATGTAGCCATGGCCGACCCAAGAGAGCTCTAAATGATGTATCGGCATCGATTACATGAAACTTGGCTTCTATATATAAATCCCTGAACTTGAGCGAAAGAATAAAAGAACCCAAAGTTTTCCTTTTTCATTGAATCATGAACCATCAACTTATCTCTCCCAAGATGTTGGATCAATGATAATCCTCTTAACACCTTTAGACTTATAAGATTGATAGAAGAACCTGGACCAATCAATATTTGGCTAATCGAGATGCCATCACTCTCTGTAGTAACTTAAAGAGGATGATTGTGATCCTCTGTTCCCAACATAAGATCTTCTTTAGAAAATGTGATTATTGGGAGATCTTGAGTTTGCAATGCTTCAGTCATGCATTTCAGCAAAGTAAGCTTCATAACTCTCCGGATCTTTGAGAGCTTGTATCAAAGTTTCTCGGAGGTCTTTTGACATCAAGAGAGCCTCATACACACTCAATTATGCATGGATCTTTCTCAGATGTGATAGAATATTATAATCTATATTCTCGCTTGATTTAGGCTTCACTCTAGGATTTCTGGGAATGATATCTTCGTTGACTTCAATTTGTTTGTCTTTATCTTTATTTGCATTTCCCTTCTTTGCATAAGGTGGTAAGACTTTACCACTTCTCAATTGAACTTGAATCACCTTATCTTGCTCAGATTCTTCTGAAGAGGTAGTTTCTTCAAATTTTCTTCTTATTATGGAAGATTGGCCAAAAGGGTTAGACTCATTTTTCAACATCATACATTTTATACGTGAAGATATCGATGAGTCTGACTCTTCTTCGTCGGGAAAATATAGATCTTCATCTGAACTGTTGTTGCCTTGTTAAGTCATTAAATAAAATTCACATTAGCTCCTCAAGCTCTTCTTGCTTTCCTGACAAGAGTTGTGATGGGTTGGTCGACGTCACTCTTGTCATTTGAAGTGATGTTGAAGAATATCTGACATCATGCAGATGATTCGGCATGTCTCTACTGGACAAGATTCACCATTATCTTCTTCATCTGATTCAACAATGTGAAGTTTAGGCATGAAGTCTGCAAGCCTAAATGGTTGTCTTGCCGGATGGTGATACTCCTCTAGATTGTTAATGATCTTTTGAGTTGTAGTTCTCTTCTTGATCTTCTTTTTCTTGGCCAACTTCTTTGATTTATGAGGCTTGCATTTAGTAGATTTCTTCTCATACTGTGATGAAGTAGCCTTATCAGAATGCCACTGAGAAGCCCAAATACTTGGTTTAGGTATCTCTCTTAAGTCCAATATAGGTTCAAGTGGTGATTTCCACTTAACACTAGGGCGTCTTTTACTTGACATTTTTCACGCTCTTTTGAAGACTACTATGTTCCATTCTTGATGAGTGATTTCTCCTTCTTTTGTCTTTCTTTGGATGATACGAAAGACAACGTAATCATCCTTGTAGACTCTCTTTTGGGTTGACTAGAACACTATCGGATAGTGTAAATTCACCTCGTCGATACTTCCTTTATAGCCAATCTTTGAAGACATAACAATCTTCAATAGGGCGATCATTGATGATAGGGGATAGTTTGGATTATTGACTTGATCTACTTCTTCAGGCCTTTTAATTTATGGTAACTGTAGATCGGCTTTGACTGCTTGTCAAAATAATTTAGCCACACTATCCTTTCTAAAGGAATATTCTTTGTTCATCTTTTCCTTAAGAGATGGTTGCATTCGTTTATCATCTCTTGTTGCTTTTTTTGGATGCTCCCCACCACTTGGAAAAGTCCTAGGTTTTTCATTACCTCCTAATACCAATTTTGGGCGATTAGAATAACAGGTTTTCCCTTATCATCATTATACACTAGCTGTTTTCCTTTATCCACATTATATATCACCCTTTTCCATTTGAGCTATAGGAAGCAGAGTTTTATTTCTTCCTGAGTCTAAAGGTTTGTTTATCTTTGCTTTATCTGTATAGACATCATACTTAGGGCGATTTAGCTTTTCAAATTTAGCCACCTTATCGAGCAAGTCCTCGAATGCTGCAATCGACATCATGCATAGAAATGGTATCATTTTATCATCCATACTGCCCATTATCAATTGGATTGCATGTTCTTCTTCCAATTATTGCTCACACTTCATACTTAGGTTGCCCCAATGACTTATGAATTTTTTCACTGACTCATATTTCCTCCTTTTCAACAAGGCAAGTCAGCGATTATGATTTTTTCGGTTGCACTAGCGAATATCTTCACAAATATGGTCTCTAATCCAACAAAGGTTTTAACTGAATCATTCAGAAATTCTATGCACATTCAAAAAAGCCATCATGAATTGATGGAAAAGCAATGCATCATTCCCTCCTATGTTACCACAAGTAGCCTTAAATTGGGCTAGATGTTGCTTTGGATTACCAAGCGAAAGTATTGAATTTCATAATGAGTAACCTTTTGGGTACGACACTTGGTCATATTCAGCTGGGTAAGGGCGACCCTTACTCTACAGCTTTTTAGCCTACACTAAAGCTATGACTGCCTTTATCTTTTCATTGATTATTATTTTTAGTTGAGCAGCTGTTACAGTTCTCGGTGAGCTAGCCAGATTTTGAATTGTTGGCTGGAGAGGTGTTTGGTTAACATCATTCCTTGCTTCATGCATAGCATGTACTGTAGGAGCTTGAGGTACCACAGTGGCTGGTGGAATAGAAGTTGCATTATTAGCTGCCTGTCGATTAGCAGATGAAACAGGTGTTGCACTTGATGTGATATTCTTCTATAACATCTCCATTATGATGTTCATTTGTACCATCATATCATTCATTTTGGTACCCAGTTGTGCAATCTCCTTGTCTTTTACCTTCATTTGGCGCTGCATTCCTCTTTGCTCTCTAGCTAGTGCCATGGCATCAATCAGTACAGGCTCTTCTTCTTCTATTTCTTATTGTTGTTCTGCTCCTTGCTCATTTTTAGGGGGAGAATTTGACTACCCTTCTCCTTGTGTATTTGTAGAGATAGCAGCTATTAGGGTGGTACGACGACATTGATTATAAAAGCATGTACCAGGCTGATCATTTCCTAGTTCAATCATATAGATAGCTTTGACACCCATTATCTCTTTCTCATTCTGATCTTCTTATTCTTCATCTTCAGCAAAGATCGAAGATCCATCCTCTATTTGCTTCTGTGAAGAATCTTCTTCATAAGCCAAGTGTGTTCCAAAGTTCATGGTCTTGTTTGAGAGTTCATTTATATCTCTGAAAATATATAAGACTTCTATTTCCATAAAATACTCTTCATTATTTTCTTCCTGCACACAAATGATCGCTTTCCGTGGATCTCTGGTTCAATGTGCGGAACATATACTTCTTCTATTAAAGGGCTGCGATCAAAGTCAACCTTCTCTTGTAGGGGTGAAATTGATCGATGATGGGATCCCTAGAGGATTCTCCAGGGTATGGACCATCATATCTTTCATCAATGATATCCCTTCTTTTGGGTATCCACTTCTGATGAGTTGATTTTGAGGTAGATTTCTGAGTATATGTATTAGATGTCACACCTATTCTATTACTCAAAGTTTCATTATGGGGCTTTGGCCTCCATATTTGCTTATCCTTTCACCGGAACCTTTCGACAGTGGATTCTTGGACACGAGGTCCAAGTGTCATGCTCTGATGCTCACCATGTGCATCTGGTTCAGCCACCATAAGAGATGACAACTTTCTTACTGGAGCTTCAGTATTTTCCATCACCACAGGCCTCTAAAATCTTCTTTATATTAAGCATTTGTTCTTAGCTACTTTGAGAACTTTATATATCTAACAGATAGTGTTTTAGGCTGTCTCCTATGTGGTGGTGGAGCTTGACATGGTTGGTTCTAGAAGGATTGCTTTATTTTTCCAATAGAGCTATTCCTCTTTACCCACTTCAGGTTGTCAAAGTTATTGTGGGTAGGAATACTAGCTTCCAAAGATAGTATTGCTTATTCACTAGGTCGTTCAAAGGGGATCTACTGAGCCCTCAGCTCAGCGTTTCTCCTTCTTCTTTATCTTCTGGTTAATTTGCTTCCTGATGAGGAAGCTTCATGATCATGCTTTCCAGGTACAAAAGGGACAACAAATGCACTACCCAGGAATTAGAGACACAGTTTTCCCACTGATGATTCTTTTTGTCACGGGGGCTTTAGATTGACCTAGCCTTTTGAAAATTGAAGTTCTTCGGGAGAACTCTTTTGGCCATCAGACCGGTTAGCCACATGGCTAGTAGAGAAGAACTTGAGGCCTTTCAAAGATGCCTCGAATGAATGATGTACCAGTGGGTACTTCAAGAGTTATAGCTATGATAGCTGGGAAATTCAAGCTACCAAAGTGAATGGTAGCCCTGACATCACCTATGTTGATGACGACATTGTGTGATGTTCTCACCACCACCCTAACGGTGAAAGGAGTGCTTTGTAGATCCATTTCTGTAAAAGTGAAAGATAGGGATTAGTAATTAGCAATTATTATTTCACCTCATACTTTCAATATGCATAGGCGCTACAGAGCAAAGTAATGGTGTAATAAAGATATACTCTATGAAAGATTCATTCTATATAAAGCCTTATATTGAATTTATTACACACTTAAATCACCATTTTGTTATTTTGAATTTTTAAAGATTTTATTTCTACTATAGCACATATATGACTAGCCAAAGATGGAAAGAGAATCCTATCCCCAAGAAGTCGCTAGAAATCTGTGGGCTCAAAAAATTTGCCACCGACCTCTTCGATGACAAGAGCGTTTTAAAGTGTTGGTGTAATTTTTAGAAGGCAGATAAAATAGTAGATAAGACACTACCCGATAACACTTGATTTGACAGTGGCTCCTTTGTGAGCTAGAGTTTTCTTAATTTGTCACCCCCAATAAATAGTTACGAAAGGTGGATGGATTGAGTTTGATTTAAGCTTTTAATGATAGAGTTTCATTTAAGTAGTTTCAGATTGCTACTTGAAAATTGATTAATTAGAATATTTTTAAGAGCTTTAGATCCTATCAACTCTTTAGTGTAATGAGGATTAGATCTGTCACTTGACATAAGTTTTCATATTTCAATGATTTGCAACTCTTAATATAAGTTTTTAAGTTTTGTTAACCTGGACCCAATCCTAAGACTAAACCGGGAAACAACTCACGCAGCATCCTTAGGCATTTGAATTTTAGCATTCAAAGATATATAATCCCATGGGTGTATATAATTATATATATATTTTATATTTGAATATATGAGATATATTATATATATATATATATATTTAATTCCAACTTTAACCTGTGCAACCTTTAGACATTAAAATTCACACTTAAAATCTCAATGTCCGAGCACATGCAGGTGTCTATAACTTAGATAATTTCATCTAATTAGTGATTTCGTTGATTTTGAAAATCAGATTTAGAATGAAATTCCTTAATTTTTGATTAATGGAAGCCTTATAATTTTTATAGAATTGAATTTAGTATCGCCTTCTGTATGCTTGTACAAAAGGTTGCAGATTCAGTGGCGAAGAAGGCATTTGAGTTAGATTGTAGCTTAACACATTACTTGTACTTAGTTTACTTGTTGAGTTTTTTTAATTCTCCTAATTTGATTAGGTTCAATTTACATCAATTTTGATAAGTTATGCTGATTTCAGTATTTATTGCTTTAGCCATACTCATGAGCTTATCAGCTAGCATAGTAATCACCTTCACATTTGTATAAAAGTTATTAAACCCAATTTGAATTCATCCATAGATTTTGAGTTTATTGCAAGTTTATTATGAGTTTGATATTAGTCCCTCCCCCCAATTCCAATTAAAGCTTGTTTAATTTTGAGAAAATTACAAGAAAAGAGAACTCACTTTATCGCTTTAATTTAAGCCGTAGAGAATTAAAATTAAAGTTTGTGAGTTTAATATTAGCCTCCTCCAAAGTTTGTGAGTTTAATATTAGTTTCCCCAAATTTCACTTAGATCTTAAATGAATGTTCTATTCTTTTCAAAATTTGCTTTAAAGGCTCCCCCCTTTTTTGTTTAATGCTTTTAGTTTAAAATTAGCTGCCGATTTTCCTACTTAGCATTCTTAAATTAGCTTATTTCACTCTCCCTTTTTTTTTTTAAGTCAAAAGATTTGATGCAATTTTGGCAGCCTCCTGGCCATCCCTGTAGTCAGATCGGTGTTTTGGCTAACTCACCACTTGAGATAGTGAGTGGTGTCTTGACATCAGAAGCTAATTTTCATCTCGCCCCCTTAGCAAACGAGGCCTTTAAACCTGAAAGAATACATACATTACAATATATATTGATACCCCCTTTTTTTTCTAAGTCTAGAATTTAGACAAAATTTTGGCAGCATTTCGTCTATGGGGAGCAACATCTAACAAGTGTTAGCTTACACGGTACACCCTCTTGAGCGTAGCAAGTAGTGTCTTGTGACACCACATCCTATTTTTCATCTCGTCGCGCCCTCTTGAGCACAACAAGGCCTTCAAACCTGCAAAGAAACACACGTATATATATATAATTCACATTCACAAATTCCACATGTTTTGACTCATTTTTGGCGCTGCAATGCTCGACAAGGGAACAAGGTTGGGTATGCAATTAGGAATGTAAGGTAAGGAGTGCGGCGCCAAAAATCCAAAGAAGAATTCTCCTATTGACGATGTTCTTCCCCCAATTTAAAGTGAAGTGAAGGTGAATTAGGGTGTAAAAATCGAAAGAAGAATTCTCCTCTTGTCGATGTTCTTCTCCGATTGCGATGCAGCGAAGGTTGGAAGGGTTATGGGGAGTGCGACGTCAAAAATTGAAAGAAGAATTCACCTCTTGATGATGTTCTTACCCCGATTGCGTCGAGGTGATTGCGACAAAATTTGGATGGGTTGCGGGATGGATTGCACAATGCGCGAAGGGGTTTGAAGGTCGGACGGATTGCAAAATGGGCCGAATAGTGGACCGTGGAATTAGGCTTGAGCGCAGGACCGATTTGGGCCTACGCAATGGGCCAAAATGGTGTGCGGAAGGAGGAACACGGTTGGAAGGATTGCCGCGGCATGCATGGATTGCGCGGATCGGCAACATTTGCGCAGACAGTTCCACTGCAAGTAGGCGGGTTCTGGAGCGGAGATTTGTGGATTGGTTCCACGGTCGCGACAGGTCGAGTCACGGCTGGGAATGCACGAACACGAACGGCTCAGGTCCGGGCGGTCCCAATCGGTAAAGCAGGTCGCGAGCTCGAGTTCAAGACGGGATGCGCGGAACTGGTCTGAGCTACGGGTTGCACGAGGCGCAGCTTTGGGTCCGATCGGGCAATGGGTCGAGCGATCAGTGGGTGTATGGCCCATGGCTCTGGCTTATAATGCGAGGCTGAGGGCAGATTTGGCAGGATTGGCCGAAGGGGAATTTGAGGGAGGAGAGGAGAAATTTCTTTACCTTTTTGCAGAGGCCTTTCTTGGACGTGAGAGGGGAATGCAGGAGAGAGAAATGTGGGAGAGAATGAGGAGGGAGAGTGGGGTTTTGAGTTTTTTTTCTTTTTCTTGGAGCAGTTGAAAAAAATAGAAAAATAAAAAATGGGGGGAACGATTAAGCATCGGGGTAATTTAGGAATTTTTTAATTAATTTTTGAATGGATTAAATGGTTTTAATGTGAATTTCAGAACACACATATAATATATATATATATATATATATATATATATATATATATATATATATATATATATATATATATATATATATCAATTTAAGGTAATTCCGTTGTTCTGAACGCAATGACGCCATCCGTTTCGCGATCGAAGTTATTTTGGTTCAAGTCGGCACCAAATTGAGTCCATTTCAGCTCAAAATGCACGTCGTCGCTTTCGAATGCTCAATTTTTATGCAAATTTATCTGAATTGAATGTGAATAGTCTTACTTGATAGATTTTGATATTTTAAGGCCAATGACATAATCAATTTCACGAACGGAGGTTGTTTGATCCTCGTCGGTGCCTCCTGATCTCGATATGCATGTAGGCGTGTTGATGATTCGAGTGCTTGATCGATTGATCATCAAGTCATACAATATTTATATTCTGACCAGTTTCGATGTTTTGAACACGATGCCAAAGTACGTTCATTGATTGGAGGTCATTTGAGTTAATTTTGGTGATGTCCAGCGCATTTTAGCATCGATTTACGTGCTGTCACTTCAAATCACTCGACATTTATACAGACTCGTCCAAATTGAGTACGGACAATCTCATTTGATATATTTTGATATTTTAAACCTAATAGCATGATCAATTTCATGAATGGGGGTTATTTGATTTACATCGCATTCTAACTTTGATATGCGAAGCATGTCAATGACGCATTGATCGTTGATTATTAAGTCATACAATATTTATATCCTGACCAATTTTGACATTCTAAACATAATGGCAAAGTTTGTTCATTAATTGAAGGTCATTTGAGTTGATTTTGGTGACGTCCAGTGCATTTCATCCTCGATTTGCACACTATCACTTCAAATCACTTGACATTTGTACAGACTCGTCCGAATTGAGCGCGGATAGTCTTATTTAATAGTTTTCGATATTCAAAAGCTAACTTCGAGATCAATTTCATAAACAGAGGTCATTCAGACATCGTCGTAGCTTCCCGACTCCAATATGTGCATCGACACATTGATAGCCTTAGCGCTTAAACAATTGCTCGTTAGATTTTGCAATATCTACATTCTGATCAATTTTGATGTTCTGAATGTGATGGAGAAGTCTGTTTGTCGATCGGAGATTGTTTTGACCATTTTTAGGGATGTTCAGTGCATTTTGAGCCTCAATTTGTGCATTGTCACCTCAAGTCCCAATTTGACTGACTTGTTGTTGATTTATGACACATATGTGGAGGTCAACAATAGAATGATTTAGTCTAATTATTATTTTATGCAGGGAATTATGCTTATGGGGCACTGTAATTATTAAAAATATAAATACTTTTATTGTGTGATGCTTATACTCCTAAGCATAATTTAATAGTGTGGACTTAGTCACCCATGGGGTGATAAGTCCAATATACATGCTTGGAATTTATGTGGTTTATTTAGCTAATCTTTGTTTTATAAGTATTAGTTAGATTTACTCTTCCTTTTTAAGAATTTTGGAATGATTGTTATGGTGATTAGGATGAGCATTGGTCATAAGATCTCATTTTATGTACCATGTGAAGCCTTTTGAGCAACCACCTTCCAACCATTTAAAGAAGGAACCAAAGAAGAATGAATAAATGAAGCTTGAAGACCCCCATAATAATAAATTTCTTGCTTAATTGTACTTAATTCATTTGTAATCCGGGTTGTATAAGGGTACAGCTTGGCTACCCAATTTATTTTCGGGTTTGTGCATGGTGCCTGATCACAAATGACCTCTTATTCGTTTGTGATTAGCTTTATAAATTGATTGATGATTTGTTTAACTTATGCATTAAGATGGAATCCTTTTTATAGTTTCTTCCTTGCTTGATGTATGGCCTAAATGTGGATTAGGTTCTTAAGGAAAAATAAATCTTCTACCAAATTTAACAATTCAAAATTAAAAATAAAGAACTCATATCCTCATCTAAAGCTTAAAATCAAGGAATTAGAAACCCTAGATGAGTACTTTTTTTATAACATCATGCACAAATGCATATTATTTTTTCTCTTGATTGGAGGGCTTCCACTTTTGCTAGAGATACTTGATTTGACTTTTGAGAGCCATGGTGGAAACACACACCTCTTCTCGCTGATTTTGGCCAATAATCTTACTTCTCATGTATAAGATATATGAATCCTATAAGCCTGAGTCAAATGATTGTCCAAAAATGAAAATATAAAAATGTAATATGATTTACATTAGATTTAGGTCATTTGAGGCATACCCTTACATGATCTAGTCTCTTTAGGGAAAAGGAATTAGTCTCATTTTAAATAAATAACATCCTATTTATCTTGCATAAAGTATATGACTTGTCTACATGAATTTAAAATCGTAGGAGGAGTTAATTGGTGGCCACCCCTAGGTAGTTGTAAGTCCAAGTAGTCCGGTGGTTTGCCCTCTCATGTGGAGCCAAACCAAATACCCATTTTTCTCCTTAGATTTAGGTCATGCCCCAAAGCTTCCTAGATTTAGGGATGCTTATCCCATCTATGGGCCATAAGCATAAATCCTCACCTCTAGGAATTTCCATAATCTTGTGTTGTGGAATCATAAGCCCTAAAATTCAAATAAAAAGTCAACTCAAATGAATAATTCAATTTCAAAAATATAAAGCCCAACCATGATTCTGTCTACACCTCCAGTTTAGGGATAGATTGTTTCCATTAGTGCTTGTAATCCTTTGGACATTGTTCATCACCTCACCAATGCACACGCATGGTGTGCCTTGTCGTACACCACACCTATTAGGGGTCCTTTTGTTGACCTCACTTTTGGAGTGAGTTCTCAACTTCCTCATCATAGATCTATGACTCTTATAGACACTAAAATATTCTTAGTATTAAGATACTTCTAGTGATTAGGTGAACACTTAACCAAAGCCTAGAGACTTAGAAGGGTTAGACATAAGGAATAGGTCATGCCTTCGGGACTTAGGGAAACTTGCCTACCCTATAGCCTAAACCCAATCCATGCTTTCCTTCTTAAACCAAATCTCAAATTCATACCAATTCCAAACCAAAATTTTAAACTCATAATCAATCACATGATCAAATTGAAGCTCAAAATTCTTCATGAATCTTATGATTGAATTATATGGCCTTAACCTTAGCTAGGCCCAATTCAATTGATCTTCTCAAAGATCAATTCAATTTCTCAATCATTTATCAAATCCAAATCCAAACTCACTTCCAAGTAATTAAAACCCAAAATCAAATCCAAGTTCCAAAATTTCTTCCTAAGCCATATGACCCATCCATCATGTTAGCCAAATCTCCACCTAAGTTATCCTAAACTTGATTGATTTCTTTATGAATCAATTATTCATTCAATTATATTCACAAATATAAATAGAATCTATACTTAAATGAACAAAACCAAATCAAAATAAATCAAACCAAGCGAAGACCATTCGTAAACCATATGGACTTACCTCCATAAGTTTAACCAAATCTTGGGCCAAACTAACCCAAAATCAATTGTTTATTTATAAATAAATTATTTCTTCATTTATATTCATAAATATAAATGAAACCAACCTTTCAATGATGAAAATAAATCAAACTAAATTGATTTCCTTCTTAGCTCTTTTGACCTACATTCATAAGCTTTGTCAAATTTGATTTCGAATCACTCCAAACTCAAGTGATTTTCTCATGAATAATTTATATCTTCATTTGTATTCACAAATATAAATGAAATATAAATCTAAATGGTCAAAACCAAATCCAAAATCAAACCAAAACTTAATTTATATCCTTTAAGCCAATTTCTTGGACTTAACCAAAATCCACCTAAACAAGTTAAAATCATTGGATTTTCTCTTGAATCTATCATTCCAAAATGGTAAAATCATAATCTAACTCAAATTGACTACAACCAATGGCTCAAGTTTATTTCAAATTGATTATTGAACTTGACCAAAGCCGTAATTGAGCCCAATTTAACCAATTGGTCAACTTGACCCAACCTAGCCCAAATTGACCTAAAGGGTCAAGTTGACCAAAATCCAAATTAAATTCAAATTAAATCCAAATTGATTCAAATCAATTCCTACAATCATTTTCAATTAACCAATTGAACATGAACCAACACCTAACCTAATCCAATTTGGTCAATTTAATCAAAATAGTCATCTTAATCCATTAGACACATTTGATTCCAAATGAACTAAAATCAAACCTAGGACAAATTAATTGAAACCACTTGAACCAAAACTCTTGAAATCATCAATTGAACCTAACCCAAGCCTTGGTTTGACCCAATTTGACCAATTGGTCAACCCAACCCAACACGACCCAATATTAACCCATTCGACCAATTGATGCCAAAATCCATGAAACCAACCCATATCCCATTGGAGGCTTACCAAACTTGACCCAAACCCATCTTGGATCAACCGAAAATCAGCCCAACCCATTTGGAGCCATGTCCAATGCAAAGACTCCATGAATCCTCTCTCACATTGTATTCTTTCCTCTTATGGCAAAGTCTACTCTTCATTTCACCTTGACATCCCTCACTCATCCAAATAAGGCATCACCTAAGCCACCTAACCCACACTAGGTTGGCCATGGACCAAAAGTGGGTGAGTTAACTCACCTCCCATGCAAATCGAGCACCCGAAGGATCAAGGAAAGACAATCTAGCCAAATCAACCTTGAGCCTTGTGTTATGGCTTCTCCAATCCTGCATGGACTTGATGGAGACCACTCAACCGCTCTGGCAATGACTAGCCGACTGAAAAATAGGAAGCCATCCCGTCCATCCACCTCAGCAAATCGAGGGGTATACCCCTCAATTCACACAGGAAATGCAACAATTCAAATCGTGAGAGCTTCCAAGGGTAAATTCGAGCATCCTTGTAATCCCCATAGTGATTCCAAGATTCCATCCTTTGGCATTCTCCTCCCCATGCTAAACCAAAATAGACACTCCAATCTCGATCCTAACTTCATCAATACCCCATCTCAATCAAATTTCTCTTACACACACCTTTCACGCACATCATCGAAGTTACCGAAGTCATTTTCCAAGCTCCAAAACCATCGGAGGAGGGATTTTGATTGAAGTCGAGCTCCATAGTGATGAAAGTTGATCCACCGAGGGAACCTAGGGGAATTGGCTTGCGTGCTACTCAACAGGGCCTTGTCTCTACTAAACAAAGCTACCTCTATCGATCCTATCGTCAATCTTGAGCTTCGGTAAGGTAATTCCTCAAAACCCTAGAAATAGAAAATTTTGGTTGGTCCTTTGTGAAGAAAATTCACATGTGAGTCCATCCTAGCCATTGAATCCTTGTGGATCCCTCACGTGAAGGTGTGGGTTGATTTTGGAGTGAATCGAGCTCAGGTGAGCTCGGATCGAGCAATCCATGGTGGACGGCCTATATCGTTCATCGCTCGCATGGAGGATGATCACGGATCATCTATTTCACATGATTGGAATGGAAAACTCTAATCAGATCATGTTATATCCATTTATTTTCTCTCTTTACATCACTAGATTAATCTGTGTCATCTGATCTGAGATTAGATGGAGATCAATATCGCGTCCATCACTGGCTAACGCAGCGCAGATGTGACAACTTAAATAGTCAATCCTGTGATGTCACGTGGAAAGCGCACCGCGTGGTCCAAATCTATTTTTTCAAAACTTATAAATATATGATTATATATGCTATGAATGTTGGTTATAAATACATAGGAGATGTATGTGATTATAACTTAAGTGTATGAAGTGATGTTTCTTTTCTTTCATTGATATATTGATTTATGTAAGTAAAATATTAATGAGTATATAGCTTGGACATCCCGGGAAAATGAGGCTTAGTTAGCCCCAAGGAGGTCATTTGATTACCTCACTTCCCTGGTTTAACAATGACATGTACTCTATTTAATTTTATTCTTACATACTTCAATACTAGAATTTAGATAAGACTTTGTTTCATATGCATAAATATTACAAAAATATAACTTTAAGCATGATTTTTCCATTCTTGTAGTTATTTGTACATCCATGTGTGTTTAAGAGTAGTATATCTAGTCCGACATTTGGGATGCAAGAATTTAAGTAATCCCAAGGAGGTCTTTACCTCACTCCCCTGGTTTAATAATGGTGAAGTATCTGCTTAAAACTTTTATACATTTGAATGTCTATTTAGCTAATGAATGAAAATCCCCTTTTTCTACTAAGAAAGACATGCTTTCATATTTGTTCAAATGATTGAATCAATTGATCACATGGTTTAAAAGCTTTCTTTCTTATATTCATGTGTATAAACTTTCATAAGTTTGAATATAATGGGTATATAGTTTGGATATCCCGGAAACATGAGGCTTTAGCTAGCCCCAAGAAGGTCATTTGATTACCTCATTTCTCTAGTTAACAATGACACATACCTATTTAATTTCATTCATATGTATTTTTATATAATAATTTAGATAGAGATTTATATTATTATGATAAAATAATTCAATCAAATGAAACATCTAAATTCCAAATTACATGTTTGCATAAATCATTTAAGTGTGCTAAAAAAACATATTACATGCATAGGTATACTTAGGACTTAATCATATGCATGTTATATATGACGGAAAGAAATGAACGAACATGTGTCATGTGGTAGTAATTAATTCTAATTAATCTTAAGATGTCCTTCTTATTAAATAAGATTATTTAAAATGAACCTAGACTTAGGATTAATTTAAAATATATAATAACGCATTCATTCACTAAAGAGAATTGATTAATTAATATACTTTAGATGTAACTTAAGGTAGGGATAGAAGAGAGTGATCCTCTCTGTTCTTCCCTTTATAATACTTAGTTGTTAAGTATAAATCAAATGGAACAAAAGAAAAATGCTAACTAAAATTCTCAAATCAATTAAAGCACTTGAAGTAAAACCACCCTTTATAATTAAATCTTTTAAACTTAGAAAATCATAACAAAGCCTAGTTAAGGCATACCACACAAGCCTTAATACACACACTTTAGAAGTAAGTTACCACTTCTAGCTTTATATTTGGCTGCATGAGTGATGTATGTTTGATTTTATGATGTATTATTTTTAAGCTAGATTTAGGGTGTATGTTTTGTAGACTTGATGTTAGGCCATGATTAGCCTAATCACAATTTCTGTAGGGGACTATGCTTAAGGGGCCACTATAAAAATAAATATAAATGTTTTGCTTGCAAATTGCATAAACCCCTAAGCATAATTCAAATTGGGACAAGTGGGCTTAGTTACCCATGTGTAGGGTGCTAAGTCTAAATTACAAATATAATTGCTTGGGTTGTATGTGTGTTTAGCAAACACTTATCTTATAAGTATAGCTAGATTTACTTTTTCTATTTTTAATATTTGTTTGCATTAGGAATTAGGATTAGTGTTATGAGAGTTTAGGATGAGCATTGGCCAGAAGGTTTAATCTTGGGGTGTCATGTGATGCCTTGAAACCTACCAAATCAATGGAGAAAAGATATGGAGAAATGAAGGAGACATGAAGACTTGTAGAAAGACCACCATAGCATTTATCATTTGTAAATTATAATTATTATCTTATTTTTCTGTTGTATAAGGGTAGAGCTCGTCACCCATTTCTCTTTCGGTTGTACGCAGCATGACTACCCTTTTATTCTTTACATTAGATCTATAAAATTGATTGATATTTTGTTTAAATTGTGCATTAGAAATGATATATTTTTCTTAATTTCTTATATGTTTTATGCTTTAATGTGTGGTAAGATTAGGCTCTTGGGGAAAAATAAATTTTCTACCAAACTATAACTCATAACCTCACCATAAAACTTAGGTATTAAATAAGATAGTTAAAAGATTTAGCAATCCTTGAATGTTGTATGTCTCACATCATGCATGCATATTACTTCACTCTCAAGTAAGAGAGGTTTCCATCCTTGCGCGATAGGGAAGGCTTGACCTGAGGGTCTCCTCACGTTAGAAAATATTTCTTATTGATTTAGCCCATAATCCATTTTCATCATGCATTTAGGCATAAAAATCCTAAAACTATTATCAAAATGAAGAGTCAAAAATCAAATAAAATTTGAAAGGATTTACATTAAGTCAACTATACCACTCATGCTCTAGTCTCTTAGGAGTGGGTTTAAGGACTTTAGTCTCTTCTAAATAATAACAACTCAACTATCTTGTAAAATCATTTGACTTGCCTTCATGAATTTAAAGCATGAGGAGTTAGTTAGTTGCACTCTGACGCTATAAGTAAAGCGTGTTTACTCTCTGGAGGTAAATCATATATCTATCTACGCATAGATTTAGGTCATGCTTTATTCTTTGCTAAAGCTCCCTAGATTTAGGATCTAAGGTTGTTGTTTCCTTCGGGCTATAAGCATAAATCCTCACCTATCATATATTTTTACAATCTTGTATTATTGGATTATAAGCCCTAACAATCTAATAAAATTTCAACTCAAGTAAGTAAGTCTTTTCAATTTCAAACATATAAAGCCAACTATATGGTAGATTGGAATGCTACTAGATTTTCTAGTATCATCATCTCATTTGGTTTCATAATAAGTCTTTCCTTTTGATCTATCCCATTTGATTTTCCAATATACCCAATTTATTGATATACTTATCTTTGATATCTTTGGAGACAATAATTGTCTACTTTAATCGAGAGTATTCCTAAGAAATTCACCTTCCTTATGATGTAATTAACTATGGAGGCTTACCCCCATAGGGAACTTTAGAACCCGATGTAATATAAACACTTTATTCATCCATGTAAAGTGGAAAAAAATCTCAAGCATAAGACCCATCATGCCTAGAGTCTTTATTGTGATTAGTCCAAAGAGTGATGTCTCAATCTTTCAAGATGGTACATCATACTCTTTCATAATCATCTCAATAATAAGTACACCTCGACTGGTGTCATATAAATATCAAAAATAAACACCACATCTCATTCAATTTTATATAATTCTTTCAATACACTTGATGTTGATTATGTGTAGTCCAATAGGTTCATTAGGAAGCCTTTCTTATGCTTATTTAAGTTACTTTGTCTCATCTTTACTTGTGAGCAAGTTATCAAGTAATATTCTTGCGTCGATGAGTTATCTAGCCATTTATAGTTCCAATGTCTCAATCTGAATCTCTAATTCTTTTCATGAAAAAGAATAGTAATATTATCCCGTCACTTCATGAAGAGTTATCATCTGTTTTGCCTTTATGCGATAAATTCGAAATGAATATTTCACATTTTAATCAATAATAAGTTCTATTTCGATGACCATTATATTCAAGGATAAAACTTCCTTAATTAGTCAATGCAAGACATGTATTAATGCTTTTGCCTTGCAAGTTTCATTATTTTCAAGATTTTGTTGTTTAATAGAAGCTTCTCAATTTTTTCAACATTTGACATTTAACATTATCCTTATTCCACGGTTTTACATTAACGAGTTTCACGCCCCCACCCCTTTTGATTATTATTATTATTATTATTATTATTATTATTATATCAACTACTAGACTTTATTTTTCATGCTTTACATTTATAAAATCAAATGGAGTGAACCTCACAAAAACTAACATCAATTGTAAATGAGGAGGGTATCTCTTCCTCCAAATCTATTTTCATTTCCCTTTGGATTTCCTCGTGAAAGTTCTTATGAACTTAAGGTTATTCAAGAGGATTCCATTTTCATTTGGAGCTCATTTTGGTTCTATTAATTAGTCATTGTAAGTTCAATAGGATTTTACAAGCTTTATTTTGACTTCATTTTGAGATTTGACACCTTAAGTATTAAATTTGCCTTATTTGTTTAAATCTTCATTTCCTTTTAATCCAAAATTTAATAATCTGAATCTGCTCCTTCTTCAAAGAGTGATGAGTGGTATAAATCATAGCATAAGTCTTCATTTTTCCTACCATGCTATATAGAGCGTGTATAGGTTACCTGCACAAAAGAAATCATATAATTTTTCTATCACATTGTGGCTCGCCAGATTTCTCTGCCAGATCGGGTCCTAGAGAAAATGAGCGAGGGAGGAGAAGAGAGGAAGAGCTAAGAGTTTCAATCGAGAGATTGAGCTATTACAGCCAGGGAAATCTTTCACGTGTGGCTTAGCTAGCTTGTTGGAGAACGAGAAGGGAACTTGTGTGGAGAGAAGGAGCTTGTGTGGTTGGAACGCTGGGTTTAGTCGTGGATGATGAGTGAACGGAGATGAGGCGGAGGATGAAGAGAGGAGTTCCATGCTCTCAGCTCTCGCGTTGCTCGAGACGGAAGAGGAGCTTGGGATTGTTTTGTTTGGCTCAGAACCTGCGAGACGGACTAGAGGGTCTTTCTTTTTTTTTTTTGGCTTGCGTGTGTGATGACGGGATAAAATAGTGGGTTGATATGGGAGGGATGATTTGGAGATTATTATTGATAGAATGGGAGGTGTAGGCCTGAGAATAGGTGGTTGCGAGTTTCAAAGCATTGACTGTGTGCGATTAGAGGATAATTAGGTAGATTTATCTTGAAATAAGTACAAATTTTGATTAAATTTTAAGTGTGACAGTTTTAATTAAATTGGATGTTTATTCTAAGTAATTTTAATGTTTCGGATGCAATGGTGATTTTTTGATCGAGGTTTGAATCAATTACGATTGAGTCACTTTAGTTCAAAAAATGCTCCTTGACTTCGCATTCCATGACTTGTCCAATTCATTTGATAGGTTTCATGATTTTGATGCTAATGACAGGATTAATTTTTATGAATGGAGGTCGTTTAGGCATCATCTCAACCTCCCGACTTCGATATGCGCGCGCATCGACGGATTCATTTCTTGATCGGTTGACCATCGAATTGTGCAATATGTATATTCTGATCAATTTCGACATTCTGAACATGATGGCAAAGTCCGTTCATCAATTGGAGATCATTTTGACTAATTTTGGTGATGTCTGGTATATTTAAGCCTCGATTTGTGAGATGTTGCATCCGAAGTCGATCAACTTCGTCTCATGAGCTTAGGTTGACTTATGGCATATGCATGGAGGTCAACAATATTAATATGGCTCTCAAAATACCACTAGTCAAAGCACAAATCTTGATGTCGAAAGTGATATGATTTTGAGTCAAAACCGTCAAGATCGCATATCATTTGGAATCTTTGGGACATCAATTTCCCAAACGCTCAAATATGGAGTGTTTATAGTCAAATCGAAGCTCTGTCAATCTAAGCATAAGATCTCATAAACTTTTGGGCATCAAATGCTAAAAATACATCAAATGATCAAGGAATCATCCCAGTCAATCGAGTATCAGCTTCATGAATTTACAAGATACCTCCTCCCATATAAATCATTCATTCTCATGAGAGAGGCCAAGTGAAGAAGAAAAGTAAAAGAAGGAGTAGCAAAAGAGGAAGAGTCCAAAGGAAGAAGAGGAAGAGTCCAAGCAAAAGAAAAGGAAGAGTCCAAGGAAAGAAGAAGAGGATCACAAGAAAGGTGCAAAAGAAGAGGAAGAGTCCAGAACAAGGAAGAAGAGGAAGAGCCGCAAGAAGAAGAGGAAGAGTCAAAAGAAGAGGAAGAGTCACAAGGAAGAAAAGGAAAGTCCAAGGGAAGAAGATCAAATAAAGAAGAAGGTGCGAAGGAAGAAGAGGAAGAGTCAGCAAGGAAGAAGAGAAAGAGAGGAAGGAAGAAGAGGAAGAGTCCAAAAGGAAGAGAGGAAGAGTCCAAGCAAGAAGAAGAGGAGGAACCCAAAAGGAAGAAAAGGAAGAAGAAGAAGAGAAATGAGGAGGAAGAGAGAGCTCTGAAGATCCTCAAAGATCACAAAAAGATCGTAATATGCCATTATGAGAGTCATCACTAATTTGTGATTTCCAAGTTTATAAATCTCTATATATACTTGATCCTTGTTTGTTATTTCTCTCATATGCAATTAATAATATCGAAGACTTTGTACTAAATAGATACATAGTGGAAGCTTTTATCGGGCTGAGCCCCGTGGTTTTCCCTCTTTTGAGGTTTTCCACGTTAAATGAGTGTCTCTTGTTCTCTTCATTACAATGTGTTGGACTTCACAAGACTAAAGGATAAACCTTCTCTATGCATGGTTTTCTAGCATGCAACAAATATTATTTTTTATTAATTGTAATTTACAACTCAAAGCTTTCTCTGATGTAGATTGGGGAAATGGTCCAATCACAAGAATATCAACTGGGCACTATGTCTTCCGGAGAATCTCTAATATCTTGGAGATCTAAAGACAATCAACTATCAAAATCTTCCATGAATATCAAGCCATTATTTGTTATAATTAATGTCGGTTGACTCAACTACTAAGCGACTTGGATGTGAAACTAATATGGCCGACTTCATGTATCACAATCAATCAACAATATATCTTTACGAATCCAATATTTCATGAGCGAAGTAAACACAGAGATCGATTGTCACTTCATTCGTGAAAAGGTGGAGGAAGGAAGTATCAAGCTAAACCAATTCGGTCTTATCATCAGCTCGCCGACATATTTACCAAAGCATTGACATTACCCAAAATGCAAAATCTGTTAAGCAAGATGAACATCTGTAATGTATACAATTCATCTTGAGGGAGAGCATTAAATTTATGAGCCATGTATATATTTCTTTTAGAATATACTAGATATATATATTATTTTCTTTGTATGAATGTTGTATTCATTCTATGTCCCATTCTCTCTATATATGTCGGTTTATTTGATCAAAGATACATAGAAAATACTGAAATTACTTTCCTTTTACATCTTTGTCTTTCTTTATAACATTTCTCTCCCTTTTGGAGATAATTCAATATGCCCTTTTTAAAAAAATTATTTTGAATGTAAATTTGCTGAAAATAGAATTCTCATGATATTGTGGCCAGTTCTAATCAAAATATTTGAATGTTTTGAGATTCGTGAAAATGGACTTTCAGCTATCGAGATTTCTTCAAGATGTAGTAGGCTGGGAGATTGAAGAAATGTTACGAAGATTTGTATTACTTTCTCCCAAGATAATTTGGAAGAAGAAGAAGAAGAAGAAGAAGAAGAAGAAGAAGAAATATATAATGGAAAATACAGCTCTTGAAAGAGAAATAATATTCAGGTTATGCTTTTATGTAGTTATCGTTTGGGAGTTAATTTTCCACAGATGTTAGAATCAACTTTGTTATATATTTGAATGCATTTACGTTTAAATTCAGTGACTTAGAACTCATTGTTGGAAATCTTCTAGTTGTTAGAAAAATATTAGGTAGTTGGAAAGCTTGAATGAGAAAGAGCCTGGAAGGCTTATGTTCAAATTTAGTTATTGCTTTAAGAACGACATATGTGATGGGTATCAAGGAATAATTTAAGTATGTTGTTAAAGGATATAAAAGGAAATGTTTTATGCATTTAGATTCTATTATATATATTTAAACCATAATTAATGAGGATTGTAAATATGATTATTTCACACGTTCTTGGAGTTGTTTATAATGATTCTAAATGGCCTCTTAATGTATTTGGATATTATTTAAGGACTATTACATACTTAAGTTATGTATAATTTGTTCTCCGGTGAATAGAGATGAGAAGAGAGCTCATTTTCCGTGGGGCTTTCATTCAATATTGTATTATGACTAATTAGAATTTCACAAGACAAGCTATATAATGGCTCATTCTTGGTTGAAGATAAAAAAATACGTTCTTAAAAAAAAACAAAATACACTCATTTTTATGAAATTAAAATCTCATTATTTGAAAGAATTTTGAGAAGAACTATAAAATTCAAAATCAATATTAATGTTAAACACTCGCTCACATTCAATAAGCCATTTGTACATTATTGTTTCTATTCAGACAAATAAATTAGCTTTTTTTATATGCACTCAAGCCCATAATGTAAGGCCTATAAATTGGATTAACTATCACCTATCATAACAAATTAATTATCTTTTATACAAAGATAATATCATCTAATTGACATATACAAATTCAACATAATCTCTATTTCTTAGACTTTGAATCAAGAAGCCCAAATAAAATAATCACACTTTCCTTGTCTTGAAGGAGTCCAATTACCGCAACCAAAGAACCATTTTCCTTGTGTAAGCCCTGGTTTACGAACCATAGCCATGTTGCTTTTCACACCACACAAGCAATATCTATCTTCTGCCTTTATAATGGAGTTCACCCTACTATCGGCTCGAGGACATTCCAAGAAATCGGTAATGGAGAATTTAAAGCCTCGATGCATAAGATGGGGAGAAGTCGGCGGTGTTGCGCATCGTCAAGGCCACAATGAGCACGCGTCCCTCCCAGGTAAGGCCAGCTAGCTTAACTGCTTCCTTTAAGTTGCAATGGACGCTTCCGAATATCTCATGAAATGCTACCTTCAAATTGATCCATCTGCTCATTATTGAGAAACAACAAATGAAAAAGCACAACTATGAAATCATTAATGTCACAAGAATCATGCAGTAAATAAGATTTTATAATTAAATGTTCTGCTAGATAAATAAAATTTTAATGCCTGCTACAAGTGCTTAAGAGGTTAGTATAAAAAAATGAAAAATTTTAAAAGTCATGACATACTTTAACACACATGCAACTTCCAATTGAAGTCCATTTATGCTGCATGATTTGTGATATTAAAATTTCTAAAGCTATTAATCCTATAAGAGAGAAAAATAGTAAACCTACCTATTAAAGTAGGCAGGCTTGTAGATCCTCTTCAATTTACATTCTGATTCTAACATTGTGCTGCAATCCCAATTAGTCCACGTCACGATAGCAAAATTTGTTTGATTAACTCCTCTCTCCTCAACCATAGGTCATGGGAGAATAAAGCCTTGCTAATAGAAACACCACTATCCACCTACGCATGAAATATTGTATAAATAAATAATATAGTTATATATAAACGTGAGATTCAATTTTATAAGCTATAAGGCAAAATTACAAAAAAGCAATTGATTCTAGTAGGAATAAATAGCATTGGAAAAAATAATAGAAAATTATATATATATATATATATATATATATATATATATATATATATATATATATATATATATATATATATATATATATATATATATATATATAAAATTAAAGTTATCATTAGAAGAAATTAAAATAGTAAAATAAGCAAAAAAAATACTGTGAAATACATATAATGTTGCATTTTAGTATCCAACATCAATAAAAATATTTTTTAATATGATAGAAATAAATACTAACCTGGGTTTGTTGAATGCCCGTGAGCTCTTTACAGAAATCGGTCAGAATTGGGTGATGAGTAGGTCGGACATATGTTTGAAAACAATCTTCTATCTGTCCCGTTATGCCATTTACAAGAACAGAAGGAAATTCAATTATCTCTTGAGGATCTGGTTGCTTAATTTTATCACATGTTGCTTGAAGTCAATCACTACAAAGTAGTTGAATTCTTGATGTTGAAATTTGATTGTGACCTTCAAGAACCATGTTGAATGGCATAGATTGAATTCCATTGCGAACATGATAAGCATTTTCATTTTTGATCATATTTGATTGATTATTCAAGATATTCATATTGTATTGTTGCAACATTCGAACATCATATCGGAAGCTGGGACGCATCCTGTTTTCTTGCATGTAGATGGGTGAAGCATTTCCAATGGATGCCATGTTATTGTTCTGCATTATTCCTGCATTCATAAAATATTAAAATAAATAAATTATAAGTAAATATAAGAGCACACAAAAAAATAGCATAGATTATATTGTTTAACCATAATAGAAATGCAATGATAATGCATGTTTGTTGCATGCATATCAAAGATACATAGCATCTTGGACATGCTCCTTTATTTAAAATAAATTTTGAATCATGGGATGCATGCTTGTTGCGTGATTTTATTATAACTCAAATAAAAAACCTATAACAACATCGATCAATGCAAACAAATTTTTTAAAAAAAATATAAAAAATAATGTATATGTGCCAAGAGAATAGTCTCAAATATTATTTAATCATCTCACGTATTTTAAAAAACAGCTAGTGTTTTGCTGATCATTCATGCTAACTAAGTTTAGCATTAACCTTTGTGGATGGATGTTGCAAGGTTCGATTGACCGATAGCAGGAAAGAGAGTGAGGTCGGTGGTTCTGCTAATTACAATTGAGAAGGTGATGGCACCAGCGTTGGTTTGTTTCAGGCAACTGGGCTAGCGGCGGAAACTGATAATGGGTTTCAGCTCAAGAGAAGAAAGATAATGAAGGAAGAGACGAGGGTTGAGTATTTAAAGGAAGAGAAGGGAGATTGCTGAGAAAGTTACGGCTCCTATGAAGACTACTATGTAAACAAGTGTAAGGTGGTGGAAGCTTTGATAGAATTTAAAGGAAGAGAATGGAGATCGTTGAGAAAGTTAAGGCTCTTATGAAGAAGAATGTAAACAAGTGTAAGGTGGCGGCTGTTTTGATAAAAGTGATGGCTAGCATTAATCCGGAAATATGTTTGACCGAGCATTTTTTTTTTTTTTATTTCATTAAAATAAATTATACATACTATATATAACCGATGGTTAATGATTAATCTTTTTTTAATAATTTGTATGTCTTTAAATCTCAAATATAACAACGATAATTTATGAATTTATTTTAAATGCACTCATTATGTTTATGATATATTCTATTATTAAGATAGTCAATAAAATTGTAATTAATAATATAACTTTTATATGTTTCAAAGAATCTCATTTGTATAATCTAAAACATGTTATAAAACTTTTAGAAATTTTTTGAGGGAAATTCTATTTACACTGTTTCTACATAATGAGAATAAATATAATTGAAGGTATTGCAATGTCATAACGATTGTATATATGATTTAAGATCTTACATAACAAAGTCAATTTATATATGATTCCAATATTATTTATTGAACTCTTATATGATCAAATAATATATCTTTGTATGACTGTATTTTATTTTATAATCATAAGATATTTATTTTATGAATAGTTTTCACCAATATGCTTGTAACTCAATGTACTACTTTACATTCATTTATTTTATAATTTTTGGAACACTTGTTTGACCTAAGAATTTATTAATTGCACAATTGAAACTCCCATTAAAAGATTAAATTTTGATAAAATATATTTATACCTTTAAATTATTTCAACTTCCTCATTTCGTTTCTCACTCAACTTTGGTAAGTTAAAGGAGAGAATAGAAAAAGGTTATTTGGTTTGATTTATATGTTAAGTCAATTGATTAATTTAATCCACATGAGAATTGACAACATTCTCCTATTTTAGATTTTAATCCACATGAGAATTGACAACATCTATATTTTGAAGACTTAATAGATTTTTTACTTGGTAACACTATAGTATTTGGATTATCTTGTAAATTTTTATAATTATGGACAATAGTTTACATTGCAGAATATATATATATATATATATATATATATATATATATATATATATATATATATATATAATATATATATATATATATATATATATATATATATATATATTTATGATAATAATAAATTGTACTTTCAATGTCAAATTGTGAAGACAGATCAATTCTAGTATATCAAAGATGAATTGTGATGATCAATCAATTATCATATCCAATTGGCTCAATTGTTTTGAATCTAAAAAGATACATCTAGGCACAAATCTTGATTCCATCTAACCAAACAGATGTCAAGCATTAGAATAAAACTTAAATGCCACAACTTTTAAACATACTATGGCAGGCTAATCCAATCTTCGTCCTTCTAGCTCCAATCAAATTACTCCAATTCATTCAATTCAAATTTAGTTCGATGGTTCATTAACATCCGATCAACCATCACAATTGAGCAAATCAAACACTCTTGACACCTATAGTAACTTGCCTCTATACATGCTTACATCCATGTCCACATCTATGATTCACTATTGCAACAATCATGGCTAGTTTGTATGTGACAATGTGTTTGTTCAACATGTGGCATTACACAATCCAACAATAATTCTACTCTTTGCATGCCTCCAATCATTCTATAATTTTTTTATCATAGCTAACTATTATGGCCTAATATTTTCTCTTAGCACAACCAACCAAGGAGCACTCCACATAGAGTCTATGTGATGTCCCTAATTAATATGTGCTCCTCAAACTATTAAGTAAGCATGGCCAACATATGCATTCCACAATAGTAATTGACATACTATGTGGTGCTCTTTATTGAAAGCTCAAAACTTTATGCAACGCATAATTCATATATTGTGCATACACTTTTCAATATTTACATAAATTTATTAAACTTAGGGCTTGTTTAGTATTAATGTGGTTTTGATGTTATTTTTAATAATATGTCTATTTAATGTATTTTTTTTATATTTTTATTTTTTAATGTAAAGCACATTATTTTTCAACCACTCAAAATAAAATTTTAAGTATTTCTTAAAATAAACATCATTACTTGTCATCATCGTCTGCCACTCATTATAACACTTGATGTTCTCCCCTGCTAACGTAGTTGCCCACCACAATGTTGTCCCAACCACTATATAAAAATAAATGTAAGATATTTTTAAGATATGAACATATTTTATTTCAAATTAAGATATAGATAAAATAAAAGTAAAAACTAAATTAAGAAAATAAAAGTGATCCTAAAAAATTTTGTAATATATTTGAATTATTTGAGAACTAATCCATACTTAAGATGTATAAATAATTAAATTTTTTTCTTGGGTGAGCATAGATGATAAGAGACCTCATTTTCTTTAGTTTTTTCATTGGGCATTCATCTAATATTCATTAAATGTTCATAAATTATATTATGGCTCTTTAGTATCTGACAAATTTTCAAATAATATAATGGCTCATTTAATTAATTACATATAATAATGTTTATAAAAGATGCACACATTTTAAATATGAAATTAAAATTCTTATTTTTTGAAAGAATTTTTAAGAGACTTTTTGAATTTAAAATCACTATTAATGTTAAATAGTGTCCTACCAAAAAAGAATTTACTACATTTTATAAACATAATATTTTTTAAATTCAAACAACCAAATGAACTCTATAAAAATGCACCCATCCTTAAGCACTAATTTATCAAAGATAACGTTTACTTGTCATCTTTATATCATAGAGAAAAATAGTACAAATAATAATCATACAAGCTTTGGTTGGGAATGTTGAAAAATAAAGAAAGGGTAACTATAATGAAATCTTTAATGGTAATGATAAATTTGGTTATAACTACAAAGTTGCAATTCAAGAACCATAAAATATTTGTTCATGGGGTCTTATTTTTGAACTTCAAATTGCAAGTCTAAGATTTGAAACACAAAGTATAGAAATAAAAAAAATGGTATTTGATGAAGCCAATGTAATGAAAGAAACCAACTCTCACACTTCGAGTTTAAAAGGTAACTCTACTTGCAAACCTTTATGCACCTACTTATTTTGTTTCTATTTGCAACAAATAAGTTAGTTTTTTCTCTCACCTAAGTTCATAAAGTGAGATTTTATTTTGATGTAGGCGGAATTTGAATATGAAGTCTTGACAACAACTTCCACAATCTCTATCAATAAAAAAAAATGGCAATCCCGATAACAAATAAATTAGCTTTTATACACGGATCATCTCATCTAATTGACTTGTAAAAATTCAGTAGAATCTCTAGTTTTTCTAGACTTATGAATCAAGAAGCCCAAAAATAATAGTCATAAGCTTCTCATCTTGAAGCAGACCAATTGCCATAGCGATCGAATCATTTTCCTTGTGAAGGCCTTGGGTTACTTACCATAGCCTTGTTGCTCTTCACAAAGAGCAAAGGGTGTCTAATGGATGCCACTTTATTATTTTGCTTTGTTCCTGTATCCGAAAAACATTTAAAATAAGTAAATAAATCGTAGGAAGATATAAGAGCTTACAAAAGAGATCATAGATTAAATTACTACAAGAATAATATAAATGCAATTGTTAATGAATGGTTGCTACGAGCATATAAAAATAACATCTCGGGCATGCTCCATTTGTTTAAATAAATATTGAGTCATGGTATGTATGCTTGTTGCATGATTTTACTATGACATGAGTAAGAAATTCATGACAACATATACGCATGTATGAGTTAAAAATAAGATAATTTAAGTTAAAAAAACAGAGAATGATCTTTGAAAAACTATATGAAATTATGATGATTTATGCATATGATAACATATTTTATATACATGAGAATGTAATTGAGCTTAATAAATTGGCAATAATTTATTTAAACCTCAATTAAATCAAAAATTATTTAATGTACAATTTAATTATTATTTATTTATTTAATCCTAAGACTCTTGCGAAATAAAGGTATGCAAGAGCAGGAAAGAGAGCGTGAGTGATAATATTTTGAATTTATTGTTTATAACATTATTTTATTATAACTTTGCATAACATTTGATGCATTTTTATCACTTTGTTTCTTGTGAGTTTTATGTCATATACAAATTTCCTATATATAATCGTACATATATTATTATATTTATGTGGTTGTGTGCTTAGCATGGATATATGTGTAATAGTCTATGTGATTTTGCTTGATATAAAGAAATTTGAAATTGCAATTATGAATTTATAAATGTATTGTAAAAAATTCTCATATACATTTGCTAGTTCATTCTTTTTTTTTTTAACTTTATAGCATTATAGTCGTTAAAATACTCTCAAATTAAATTTTGAATTTGAAATGGCTATATTCCCGTCGACAATAAACTTAGAAGAAAAGGCATATATGTTACATCTAAATGTCAATATTGTTTTGCCTATGAAACTATTAATCATATTATTTTGTCGGGGCCTATTGCTATTCGTGTTTGGACTTGGGTAGATGATTTATTTGGTCTCAACATAATTGGGAGAACCAACTCTATAAAAAACTCCCTCGAGATTTGGATTGTTGCGTTAAACTTAGTGGCAAGGGTCATATTAGTGTTACTCTACCTCTCTATATACTTCGGTTTACTTAGATGGATCGCAATGATGCTAAACATTCCAACATACCAATGAACCAATCCATTATTGCTAAAGTGATTGATAAGATTAAAATCTTATTTAATGCTAAACTTACTAATCATAAAAGTTTTAAAAGCTTCTATCATTTAGTTGCGCATTTTGATATCTTTCTCAATAAGGATACTTATATCAATCCTCCTAAAATCCTTTATTGGGTCAAACTTCAAAATAACTTATATAAAATCAACTCTGATGGCTTCGTATTTAATCATAGAATCGGTTGTGGTGATCTCATTAGAGATTGGTCTAAGAATATTATAATTGCTTTCTTAGGTCCGCTTTATATGTCATTGGTTTTTTATACTGAACTTTTTTGCTTTAAGTTATGCTTATGAGCTTTGCTATAAACTTAATATTTATAATATTTGGATTGAAGTTGATGCGACGTCATGAAAATGTTTTATATTCTATGCAAGATTAAAAGCTTGCCTAAGAGCTCGAACTTTACTATCTCATATATTTGAAGAGAGTGTAATTTTTGTTCTGATTGGTTAGATAAAAATAGATGGTGTACAATCAATGGCTACCATAGACACCAACGACTGATAGGATGGTGAAGCAGTTGATCTGCTTGACACTCCATAAATTAAAAGAAGAAAAAAATAGAAGAATTTGAGATAAGGGAAAACATAATTCATTTCATTCATATCACTATCCGTCCTAATTATGAGTATTTATGTAGTACAACATTATCTCCGATAAACTAACAAACTTTTAATAAAGTAAACATCCTTATTAGTAGCCAATATAGACTCATAACACTGATTATATCAATCGACACATATTCAAATATGTAAATTATGTAATTATAATGAAAATGAAGGATATGTATCCTCAAAATATTCTTAAGCAATACTTTTATGGGGATGAGCTCATGGCACTTCATAAGGGAAGAATTTACTTTTGCCTCTCCCCAAGTCATTTTGCCTTTTTTGGTATTATCTACACATTCACTTCTGGGTGGCTTATTTTAGCTTGATTTGTTCTATTCCTTCATAGAATTGAAGGTGCATCAACTACTTTATCTATTAAATGTTAATTGTAAAGAAGAAAAGAATAAAAATTTGTTGAAGAATACTTGTGTGATAATTATTTGAATATTTATTGCAAAGTCTTTCATTGAAAACATAAATGATTATTTAATGATAATATCAATGATTGCAATGAAATTGTTATTAACAGCTGAATTAATGTGATCAATAAATATGAATTTACAATAGATTGATTAGTTGATATATTAAATGAGTTAACATAATAAATTATTTATTGGTCTACCATATGCTTTATTATTTTTTTTAATGAGAAGAATTACATTGGGATGTTAGCTCAAGATAGATGTGGTGTTATAATTAAATTTTAAATCAATATGATTTTCAAATGGAACAATCATAAAAAAAAAAATTATTATTTTTTCAATAATTTAAATTTTTGATCAAAATTTTGTTGATATTTATGTTGAAAAATTAATCGAAAACTCCATGAAAAAAGTTTCCAATTAACATCTATTTGTCGATTTCTTGCTAAGATCAAACTTCAAAATATGATTATTTTTTTAAGCGGGAAAGTGTAAACTTTATCAAAGTGACTAATTTTAATCTCATAATTAATCTAGGTTATATTTTCTCTCTTTCTTTACCTTTAAGCATAAGATGTTCTTTTTTATTCATTGTCTCTTACATTTGAAAGTATTGCAACTAATATTGCCCCTCAATTTATTTTCCTTCTTGATTTTTTATACAACAATAATATCGTGTCTTTTTTAAATTTATGTGTTAAGTGCACAAGGTCTTTGTACAACCCTACAATATTAAATTTATCTATGATATTGAAAAATTTCAATGCATTATATCAATATATCATGTAGAGTTGAGTAGTTATAAGTTTGAGCTACATTTTATTTGAATATATTAGTTTTAAATCCCAAAATATTAAAAGAAGAATTCAAGAAGAAACCTTTTTTATTGCATTTAATTTTATCTTGCTTTTGCCCTTTTTTCTAATAATATTTTTTCCATGATAATTTCAATTGAAGATCTCATTGACCCCATAAAACCTATATTGCAATCCACATGGTTGCCCCATGCCTTTTTAGTTGTTATTCTTATCTTCAAGTGTCAATAGACCTTATCATACCTTTAGAACTTATTAAGGGTTTTTTCACTACAATATAATGCATCCTATAAATTCAAATTTATTAATTTCTAAGATAGTTAAATGTTGAAAATTATTTGACAAGATAGAGGTTAAAATTATGAAAATTATTTTATTACTTATTTCATGATTTAAGAATTTAAATAATTGTGATATTTTATAATACAAATTTATTATATGCCAATTTCAATTATAAATTGAGTCATAATTAATAGAAATTTTTTTAAGAATGACTTAGTTACTTAATGATATTTTTGATTAGTTTATAAATCATTACTTAATGGTTCATTGAGATTCTATTTTATACTAATTATAATTTAATTATCCCATTTTAAATCAATAAAAATTATACTTAGAATAATTAGAATTAAATCAAATAAATTAGATATAAATAAATTAACGTAAAAAAAATCAGCTTTAACAATAAATCCGACTAAATAGAAGTTAATTATTTATTTAGTTTAATAAATTATTAAAACATACTTAGTTGAGATGTTATTTTAAAGTAACTATAATTTAATGGATCGATTAAAGTTGCTATAGGTTGAGTTGGGTGACAACTCCAGGTCTCCCTTCTTCAGGTCTTCTTCTTCAAAGCGAAACTATCTCTCAAGATCTAGGGATGAGGAGTTGAGGAGGAGTTGAGGAGGTGTCTGGCACGGGGGAGACTGCAATGAAACCCATGGACTAGGTAAGAACAGTCATTCGTCTATATCGAAGTATAGTTTCGTTTTCCCTGTTTCCTACTCCACTGTATTGCATGTCCGAGTCTCTGTTAAGATCCTTGCCATTCTCTCCATCTCTTTTCTGCGGCTTCCCGAAACCCCCCACGGGGTGAGACGCGCGCTGTTGAAGACAAGGGCCGCGCGCTTTCTGTTCGTCTAAATCCCGTAAATTCTCCCCTGACAATGGGAATGAATAATACACAATAAGTGCTTTCATTTTTATGGCTCAAAGTTGTGATAGGCCGATTCGCGTGAGAGATTGAGCCTGCTAGGACAACAACGGGCCGATGTGAACACCTAGACTTATGCTTGTTATTTTTTTTAATGTCATAGTTGGTGGCAGGAATTTATTCTTTCTTTTTTAAGCCAAATTCAATAACAAATGCATGGAGAGTCACTCTACATTGAATTTTTTTTTTTTTAAGTTAGATATTCTTTGTCGGCTGGAGTAGCATTTGAAACAGGCCTGTGCTGAAACTTACAACATCTATGGAAGAGTATGCATCTCTTTTCCATTACTCAACTGGTTACTTTTGTTTTCTAAAACTACAAATTTATTTCTTCATTGGGTACTTCATTTGACCATGTCATCTCTCTTTATTATTTCAGAGAGAATGCGTTTGATCTTCTTCAACGATATCGTCGTGATCGTCATGTGCTTCTAAATTTTATTCTTTCTGGTAGTTTGATTAAGAAAGTTGTATTACCGCCTGGCGCCGTATCATTGGAGGATGTAGATATAGATCAAGTCAGTGTTGATTATGCTATAAACTGTGTTAGAAAGGGTAATGAGATTTCATTCAAGAAAGCTTGCTAAATAAATTTTAGTTAAATATTTTGATGACTCTTTCGTGCGTAGGTGAAACACTTGATCTTGGAGAGGCCATTAGACTTTACCATGACAGCCTTGACTTCCCATCAACGGTAATCTTTATATAGCTTTTATTTTTTTTTTGGTTATTTCATGTATGTAACTGCATCATAGGAAAGTTGCGCAGCTTAATAAAATCATTTTATGTTTTTGAAATGTCTTTTCAAGTATTGTTAAATTTAGAAATGATTGGATTATTCTAATTGCCATTTTAGTTTGTTCTTTTTTTATATAAATCTGCAGTCATTGTTCTACAAGAAAATCTATTATTTTGCTACGTACAATGGACCAATGGTATTTATGACTAGCATTTGATTTAAGATCTAGATTTGTGTACCACTGTAACCTATTATCCTTGCATTGATAAGCACACCAGTGATACATACATGTCTGAATTTTCTTACTCGCTTGCATTTTAATTTTCTCGCCCATCGTTTTTACCTTCACTTGTTGCTTTGAGATATACAAGTTCATTTTATAGGAATATATATATGTAATTGTTGCGTCTTTAGAAAATCGATTGTAGAGTGAAAGTTTATAACTTTGTTGTGAAATCATCACACATGTGTATTTAAAAAAGTGAACAAGAAAACTCAGAAATTTTCACGTGGAAAAACCTCGAAGAGGAAAAAAAGCTAGCAGTAAAACTTCCAATATTTATCGTTTGAGTAAAAAATCTTTCGATAACGGGATTCTGATTGTATATGAAAGAACAAGATTATGTAATCGCGTTGTAATTGCTTAATGGTAGCGGATGATGGCGACAACGAGGACAACGATTGGCGATGAAGGTCGTCATGATGGAAACCGGCGAGAGGTTGGCGGCAAGCGAGATGTGGCGGCCGGCGGTGGTGGTTGGCAACCGTCAGTGGTGGCGGTGTCTTGGAGGATCTTGACTTTAGGCTCTCTCTCTTGCTTGGCTCTCCTGAGGCGAAATTTATTTATAGGTGGAGGAGCGTCTTTGTAAATACATGCAAAATCCAATACTCCTCTTGACGGCTCATGATGATTCCTTGATCATATGATGTATTTTGTGTATTTGAATGCTCAAATGAAGTCAATTATGAGATCTTGGGCTCGTTGATCCGAACTGTCGAGGCCTTCGATTTATTATAACACTTTCATGTTTGAGAGTTATTTAGAATTTAAGCGACATCCCAGTTTAGGATATTTTAAGTCGTGATTTATCGGTTTAACTTGGATCACTAACTTAGCATCAAGATTCGTGCTTCGACTAGTAGTATTTTAAGTGCCATATCAGCAATATTTTTTAAACATTATATCTGGCAAGTTTGTTTCAAATTGAAATTGCATTGGGGGTGTTCTCAGTTGGAGAGCGTTTTGAACATTATTTTGGTCGAATTTTGCCTTATTTTGTTTACTTTGGAGAAGAAACCGGTTTTCTAGATGATAATAAACATACAAGAATATAAACAAGAATTCACACCTGTAATGCGTGTTAGAGGGTTTTTTTTGATGGATTTCTTTAGAACCGCAGTCTAACACTCTGGATTCCTCAACCCTTCAGTTTCACTTCAGCAAATTGATTTTCCGTCACTTCTCCACCTGGATGAATGCCTTATTGGGAAGATAATTCCTTCAGTCAGCAGTCAAACTTCAGCCTGCCTTCAAGACAGGCTTCCTTCATAGAAGATAAAGTCTCATTGTTTCTTGCCTTCGGCAAGAGTTGGTTCTGATGTTTTTCTCAGCAAGGGGTCATCAATTTGGTCTCTGTCGTGGTATCCTTTCTCCTGTGTGGCTGCTGTCAGCCACCTCCAAAGTTCTTGGTTGTAGTAGACGGAACAGCTTACAGGGAAGCACCTTCAATGCTTCTTGTGGCATGAGAACTCGGATCTTATGGTTCTCGAGCAGAACCTGAAAATCAACACAACGAAAACTGAAAATGGATGAGAGGAGAGGAAGAGGAGAAAGAATTCTGTAGGAATGAGAGATTGAGTTATATGTGTAAACTGAAATTAAAATTTACACAAATAACCCTCTCATACAAAGCAACTAAAGACAGCCATATAAAATTAAGTACGTGAATTAAAAGACAAAAGTAGAGTACTCTTGTATGCTCTTCCACAAGGGAATTTAGTACTATAAACTTTCTTGCAAATAAATAATCATAAGCTGATTAGTAGACATTTTTTTGACACTATTTGCAAAAGTTTATTTTTAATGTTAAAGAACTTCGGCATTATAATTATCTCAATGCTTTGTCCATGTTGAAATAAACATTGAAGTTCATATTTTCTCTTTGAGATCTATGTAGGAGGAGCAACATGCTTTTGGAAGCATTCATCCACATTCACCCTAAACCCTAAACGAAAAACTGAAAATGGATGAGAGGGAGAGGGAGAGGAGAAAGAATTCTGTAGGAATGAGAGATTGAGTTATATGTGTAAACTGAAATTAAAATTTACACAAATAACCCTCATACAAAGCAACTAAAGACAGCTATGTAAAATTAAGTACGTGAATTAAAAGACAAAAGTAGAGTACTCTTGTATGCTCTTCCACAAGGGAATTTAGTACTATAAACTTTCTTGCAAATAAATAATCATAAGCTGATTAGTAGACATTTTTTTGACACTATTTGCAAAAGTTTATTTTTAATGTTAATGAACTCGGCATTATAATTATCTCAATGCTTTGTCCATGTTGAAATAAACATTGAAGTTCATATTTTCTCTTTGAGATCTATGTAGGAGGAGCAACATGCTTTTGGAAGCATTCATCCACATTCACATCTATATATTTCTAGTCTCATGTTTATTGCATTTAGCTAGTGATAATTGTTTCACTTCTTATTGACTTTCTTGTCATTATCTTATTAGAGTAACCTGGGATCCATGGAAGAATTTTTTTTGATTACAAATCCAGAGTCTTCTGGCTCTGCACCTACACGGGCTCCGCCATCTGTTCCTATTCCCATGTCTCCTCCAATTTTGAATAATTTAGCAAAATCAGAATCTTTTCATTCTCAACATGAGGAAGAGGAGTTGACTGTAGATGACATTGATGACTTTGAGGAGGATGATGAAGATATTGATAATGTGACCAGTCTAAGGCGGCAGTCAAAAGATTTTAGTGACCTAATGTTGGGCTTGCCTTCTTTTCAACAGGTAAATATAATACTAAATTTTTATTTTTGGATGAATTTGCTTTATGTTTCTTGTTCTCCTTGAAATGTGGAACCGTCTACAAAAAAATGTGTAATTAGATGAATTTTTCCCTCTATGCTTTATGAGTATAAGAGCGGTTTTAACCCATATAATTTAGTATGATAAGTTATATTGTCAATCCTGTTGATTTCTTTCTCTATCTTATTGAAGGTTTTCACCTCCACAAGTTTCTACTGGTTCAAAAAGAAGATAAAAGTTGCATTGAAACATTATTCTCATGTGTAACTTGGTTTCAGGGATTACGGATGATGATCTTCGTGAAAGTGCTTATGAAATTCTTGTAGCTTGTGCTGGTGCTGCAGGGTACATTTTTGAATCTTTGATAGTGCTTAATGACATGCATTGCTTTTTTTCAAGTAATTATTCTACGAAAATGCAGATCTATTATGCATTCTAGTCTTTGTTTTTATTTTTTCCCATGTGATTTCTGTTTTTGCCTTCTGTTCGTGCAGTGGTCTGATAGTTCCCTATAGTGAAAAGAAGAAAGAGTCAAAAAGAACAAGATTGATAAAGAAGCTTGCTCGCAGTAAGAATGACAATGTTGCATCACATTCACAGCAAGCTCATGGGTTGGTTGGTTTGCTGGAAGTTATGCGTGCTCAGCTTGAGGAATGTTTCTTTCTTGTTGCCATCCCGTTCATGTATTTTCCATCTGAATACTTTTTTGAATGGGTATTACCAATAAATTAAAGGCCAACTACTTTCAGTAGTCTTTATCATCACAATCCTCATTTGTTCAATATTTGAATTATTTTAGAGTATAGCTTGAAATGTTTGATAACATCAATGAAGTTTAAAAATTGTTTGCCAACTTAATACCAACTGTCTGTCATGTTTTGGCTGAGGTTGTGCTAGAAATTATAGCCATTGGTATATGAACTTTATGTACTCAAAGCATAATATCTCTTGTTTTTTTTTCAACACGCATGTGGCAGTGATTGATCTTCCAATCATGACTGAAATGACTTTGGGCTCCGAAAATTCGCCTCCGACCTCTCGATGAAGATAGTAGATTAAATGTTGGTGAAATTTTCAGAAGACATATTGGATAGTAGATAAGACACTACCTAGAGATTTCACTCTCATTTTGTGAGGATTTGAGATCAGTTCAGGTTTCTATAGTAAGCCTATAGTTAATTACCCTCCCAATCTCGAGAAAATTTTTGATTAAAAGGTCGTTATATTCTAAATGTGTAGTGTATAGTAGCATGAGTTTTGGAATTTAGATTTATGAAATTCATCATCCTTTACTTGAAGCGGTTGTTAGGAACGATGGCGTGCCCAATCGATCTCGTGGTTTCATTCGGGTTGTGCGTGGTCGCTTTTCTTAATCGAGGAGGTAGTCGACCGTGAAAAGATCCTTGTTAGGAGTTATGGGTTGCGTCGTTGAAATCTGTAGATGGGGTGATGTTTATCTGGAGATATCTTAAGTCTACCTTGGTGAGAGAACTTTTGTCATATCAGTATCATATCATTCACAACTTAAAGGCGAGCCATTAGGGAGTGTATGATTCTAGATTGTGATCGTAATATAATGATGTCGTTTATGGCAACCCGTCGAAGGACTAGTTTATATGCGTCATATGAAGCATCTTAGCCGGTCGATGATACGGATCGTCCTTGCCGTAGAGATTGATTGAGAGTGAAACATAGTAGACACGATTTGACATCGCTTCGGAAGAGTTTTCTTAATTTATCACATTTAACAAATAATTGAGAAAAAATTAGTTGGATTTTAAACTTTAAGTTTTTAAATATTGAATTTCATTTAGACATTTATATTTGATTTCTTTTGCACTCTTTACATCCTTATGAAATTTGAATTTATCTTGATTTGATTTTGAATTTTGAATACAACTTGATAGTGGTAACCCCTATAGTTGAAATCTCCATTTAACACAGCCATCATCGGGGTAGTCAGTTTGCTTGATCTTTTAGTTTATTATTTGGATCCTATCATTATTAATTTAATAATAGAGGATCGGATATCTTGTCATATCGATTAAACTACCGATGTTTTTTAAGTTGAAATTCATAATATTATTGGATTTTGGTTTTGTTAATCCAAACCGTCCTCCGACGAGAATCCAGCGACGTCCTCGAACTAAGTTTAAGCATTCATAGTGTAAGGCATCACGGTGTTTGATTCAATATTGATTTAAGTTTATGTGATTTGAATAATGTTGCTTATTTTGATTGAAACATTTCAAGTTTAAGATTTTAGATGAACTTTTGATTTTGGCTCTTGGCGTCAATCCATATGGGGGGCTACGGGGTTAACTTGCATCATAATAAAGACATGTATGGGTGGTGTAAACACTAGAATCATCACGATCTTAAGAAAGCATGTATGGGTCAAGCACATATGTATCAGCGTTAAGAAAGACGTGTACAGGTACTTATATACTTGCAATGTTAAGTTAAAACATTAATTTTAGCTCTGTAGTTGAATTTTTATTAAATTGTTTATGCCTCTTGTAAGTGTAGAAGTTTGACGGATTTAGGTCCGACGTCATCCCCATGTAGGCTATGGGTATCTTTGGGCTTTCTGCCGATAATGGTATGTATGGGTGGTATAATTCTGAGCCGTCTTTCCTTCACCTCTGAAAGAAAGGCATGTATGATCCGTGAAACAAATTATTTTCGCCAGAAAAGATGTGTGCGGGTCTTTATACATACTGTTAATTTAAACAATAATTTATATTGTGGCATTATCGGTGTGAAGTTTGACAGCATTTCGGTAGCATCTTGGCGTCGTCTCCATGTAAGAGTCTCCGTATCTTTGACGCATACGTCAAGAAATCGTGTATGTGGTATCGCCATCCCACAATCATGAAGGGCATGTATGAAATTTCTACTCTGAAATACATATTTCCCATACGCAAAGAAAGTGTCTGAATCTTATACTCAAGCACACAACTTTCACATGCGACAAGAAAGACATGTACGATGATTTATATTTCAACATAGACTTTAAGTGAGACGCCGGTATTAGAGGCTAGAAAGGCCGTCTGAGTACTCATATTTCAACACAGACTTAAGGCGGACAGGCGTCGAGGGGCCGCAGACCCTTGAACCATGATGTCTTGTGGGGCTAGAGGCTGTGAGGATCGGAACACGAGTCTTCTGGCGGTGTGGGGCATGGATCTGAGAGGTCGCGTAGCGGCTCACTGCGGGTGCTCGGGTCGAGAGGTGGTGCTCAGTGTGGGGCTAGATGGATGCTCCATGAGGCTCGAGAGTCGATGGAAAAGCTTGATTCGTCTGCGGGAGAGAGCGTGAGACGGGATGAGAGTAAGATTTAGGGCCGACTGAGTGGGGATTAGGGTTAGAGAATGAGAGGTATTTATAGGGATTTCATTTTAAGTGTTTAATTAACGCTAATTGAGATTTTTGCGCCGACATTGCTACATGGGCAATATATATGTTGATTTTAGGTTATTCGATGTTCGGACCGCAACGTTTAGCGATCGAGCCATTTAGTTGAGTCGGCGTCGAATCGGATCAATTTCAACTCCGATTTGCATCGTCGCTTCAACCGGCATTCCTGTGACTCGTCGAATAGAATCAACGATCTTATTTGATAGATTTCGACGTTTCAACGCTAACATGATCAATTTCGCAAATGGAGGTCATTTTGGTATCGTTGCGGTTCTCGACTTTGATGTGCCCGTGTAGCTTATGACCCCATTTTGATTGGCCAGGTAATTGCGATGTATATTCGATCGATTTTGAAATTAAATCGATGAGTCGTTGTCGATCGGTCATTCGATTTTGGCGATCACCACATTTCGACTCCGATTTGCGCCTTGTTGCATCGAGCGTCAATTTGTCTCTTGACTCTGATCTGACGTCAATGGAGGTCAACAATGACGAGCGAAGATGAGATATTGAACTTGAGGTAGATAAGTGTAAGAAAAGATATGTCAGAAGCCATACCCCAACTTGGCGTAGTTTCTATAGCTAACTATCCTGTTAAAACTTGAATATTCATAGTTGGTGCAAATTATTATTATTTTTCATTTACATCGCTTTATTACTTTAAATGCCTAAATTTTTTCAATGTATTTTTTGGACAGATTTCAGAGTCAATGGACATCAGAACAAGGCAGGGGTTGCTTAATGCTCTTGTAGGCAAAGTCGGTAAAAGAATGGATAACTTTTTGATTCCAGTGGAACTGCTGTGTTGTGTTTCAAGAACAGAATTCTCTGATAAGAAAGCTTATCTTCGCTGGCAAAAGCGACAGGTAGTATTCCATATATTTTTTCCTTTTTGCTACTGAGTAAAATTCGGTTCATTCTGGTTTTATCTTTCAGCTAAATATGTTGGAAGAAGGCCTCATAAATCACCCTGTGGTGGGATTTGGGGAGTTAGGACGCAGAGTAAATGAATTACGGATTCTTCTTAGAAAGATTGAGGAGTCTGAGGTTTGCACTTCGAATTATTGAAAAGCAGTTCAAGTTCCTTACTCAGTTTTCTCTTGCTTTCCCTGTCAACTGCCTATTGTAAGCTTTGTACACTTTATGATGCTTATACTTGTTAATGTGTTTGCTAGTCTCTTCCACCATCAGCTGCTGAAATTCAACGAACAGAATTACTTCGTTCACTAAGAGACATATCTACTGCACTTGCGGAGAGGCCTGCTCGTGGTGATTTAGTTGGCGAAGTCTGCCACTGGACGGACGGCTATCCACTTAACGTCAGACTTTATGAGAAAATGCTCTGTAGTGTTTTTGATGTTCTAGATGAAGGAAAGTTTACAGAGGTTATTATTTTCTTATTATTAATTTTTGATTACAAATGTACTAAGTTTCTGAATTAGGATTAGCTGTGGTAATATATTTTCTGCAATTTTTCACCTATTGTTTTTTAAAAATTACAATTTCAGGAAGTTGAAGAAATCCTTGAGCTTCTGAGGTCTACTTGGGATTCTGGGGATTACAGAGACGATTCATAACACATGCTATGCATGGGTATTATTTCGGCAGGTAAATAAAGTTTTAGCATTGTTTTTAGTTACATGACAATCTTTACTTGGATCATTTATTCTTGTCAATAACAATAGATCTTCAACCATAATGATAGTAATTCTAGTCTCTTTTATACTCTTTTATTGATACTCATGGGATCAATATCAACTAGCTTCTGTGTTCTCATATTGGATGTGAGTTAACATGTTGCTCTACAGAATTAAATTTAGACTATTATTCAGCTTCCTGAACCTGACCTGCTGGATTGTTTTTTTTTTTTTTGCTACTTTTCTTTCTTTGCTAATATGAAAGTATTCCTTTCCTGGATTTGAAACCTGGGGTGGGAAGTTGTGCACAGATTGTAACTTTGGGTAATAACAGCCTCAAATTGGTTTATTTCAAGCCACCTAAAATGTTTGACTGAATTCAAAACCTTTCTCTTGCTTTATACATTTTATATTGTGGGTCCTAATTGATCCCCACATAGTTTTGCATATATTTGAGAGTTTCGGACTGATATTTTGAAGATGTAAAGTAGATAGTGGATAAAGAATTATTTAGAGATTTTTTCCTTAGATGACTTTATATTTCTAGTTTGACACTTCCCATGGGCTACTAGCTCAATTCCTCACAATGATTTACCTATTGATCACAAGAGAAAATAATTGATTAGGGCTAGTTTATAGGCTCCATGATAGCTCATTATGAGACCTTTCTATCTTTGATTCATCAACAGCAATTTGAGCATAAAAAGTACAGTGATACTAGCTCAAATTGGATGATTGGAGAATGATGAATAAATCTGATCAAGTTCTTAAATTTTATCATCTGGGTCATGGGCCTCAGTCTACTTAATGTTATCCTAGTCAATGATCTTTATGAGCAATCATTTGTTTTGTCGTCCATAGGGACTCTATAGGCTTCCATGTTAAGCTTGCTTATGGGGCTAAGTATGAAGCCCACTTTGAAAAAATATAGAGGAATGACACACAAATGCGCGTAGTGGTGGCATGTGTGATGTTAATGAAGTGGGCACATGCGACCATTATTGTGCAGATACTGTCCAATTGCGATGCATTATTTTGCGAGCTCATGTACAATTGGTGTGAATGGCGTGTGAGATGGGTGGCATATAATCTACAACTTTCTTTGTTATGCATTTGCCTATTGTGATGAAATTTTTCTTAGGTGGAGATGAGTGTGAGACTAATGGTTTGTGTGAGAATCGAGAGGTAGTTGAGGAGGAAGAGGAAGAAGCCAGTGTTGATGAAAAGGTTGAGGAAAGAGGAGAACTTATATGTTTTGGAGAGAATGAGAGGGCATGATTGAGATAGATAAATTTTGTTGTCTTAGGTGCTATTTTACAAGATGGTGGTAAGACCTGCAATGACTTATGGTGCGGAATGTTGGCCAATAAAAGAGAAGCATAAGACTAAGTTAAGTTACAGAGAGATGAGGATGCTTAGGTGGATGAGTGACTTTACTCTTAGAGATAGAATGCAAAATAGTATGTTAGGAAAAAGTTGGAGTAGCTCAGTGGTAGATAAGATTAGGGAGTCGCCTTAGATGATTTGGCCACATAAAGCGTCGGTCAGATGAGAGAGTAGATGCATTAGATTTCTTTATGTTAAGAAAGGTAGAGGTAGACCAAAAGAGTTGGTTAAGATGTATAAAAAATGATCTTAATATACTTGAATTAAATGAGAATTTGACACATAATAGGACACGATGGAGGCGAAGGATTCATGTAGGCACCCTAATTGGGATTAAGGCTTGTTGTTGTTGTTGTTGTTGTAGGTCTATTTTATAATATTTACTTTTAAGCATTTATTATATCTTCTTATCTAATAATACTTCTGAGGCACATCTTTATTTTAACTACCTAGAATTTACTAAAGTTTAATCTTCATATATATTCCACCACCCTCTCCGTTTTCTCGCACAAAGATGTTGCACACATACAAAAATAACACATGCTTTAGGACACTTCCTTTTCTTGAAAGTAGATCTGCAATTGCATAAAAAACATGCATGACATAGCATAGCTTCATACATGTAGAAGATGTTGGGTTTTTTTGCCTCCATTTAGGATGATCATATCTTATTTTATTTCAAGCTCTCATGCTTTTTAGAGTTTTGAGTGGTTAGACTTGCACCAACATTTTTCAAAATTTTAATATGTTTTTCTTTATTCTAGTGGGGTTTAATATTTGAAATCAAGATCGTATTTTGAAGAGTTGTCAAATAAAAAAAAAGATAAGCATGAGTACTTGGGCGATATAAGGGAATATCTCTCCATGACAACAACAACAATAATTTCCCACCTGGTTAAATTTATATGAATCCTTCGTCTCCATTGTGTCTTTATGTGTCAAATTCTCATTTAATTCAAGTATCTTGGGTCTTTTTTTAAACATCTTAACCAAGTCTTTTTTAGGTCTACCTTTACTTTTCTTAACATAAGGCAAATCTAATGCATCTACTCTCTAAGTCATCGGACGGTAGGACTTTATGTGGCCAAACCATCTAAGGCGACTCTCTAATCTTATCTGTGAGTTACTTTTTCCAGAACATACTCATTTAGCATTTTATCTCTAGAGTAAAGCCACTCATCCACTGAGCATCCTCATCTTTGTAACACTTAACTTAGTCTTATGCTTCTCTTTTATTGGACATTCTATAAGTCATTCGGTCTTACCATCATCTTATAAAATTTTTCCTTAAGTTTAAGTGAAACTTTTCTATCACACAACAGGCCAGATGCATTCCTCCACTTCAACCAACCAACTTGAATTCTACTAATAACATCTCCATCTATTTCACTATCATTTTGAACAATAGAGCCTAAATATCTAAATCGCTCACTCTTATTAATGACTTGTTCACCTAATGTCACAACACTACGACTAGAACTTCTACAACTAAATTACACTCCATATATTCAGTTTTAGATCTATTTAAATGAAAACCTTTAGACTTTAATATTGACCTCCATAATTCAAGTTTCTCTTGGACTCCCTCTCTAGTCTTATCAACAAGAATAATGTCATCAGCAAAAAGCATACACCAAGGTACATCTTCCCGTAAATGCCTAGTAAGAACATCCATAACTAAAGCAAAAAGATAAGGGCTTAAAGTTGATCCTTGATGTAATCCAATTGAAATGAGAAAATATTTTGTCAATCCTCCTTGTGTTTGGACACAAGTAATTTCAGTATACATATCCTTAATGACTTGAATATAACCAATATTAACTCTTTTCGTTCTAGAACTCTCCAGAACATCTCTTGAAATTTTATCATAAGCTTTCTCAAATCAATAAATATCATATGCAAATCCTCCTTACTTTCTCTATACTTCTCCATCAAACATCTTAACAAATGTATTGCATCCATAGTAGATCTACACGGCATGAAACTAATTGTGAGAAACTTTTGTATCACATCGTAACTATGCTAATTACTCTCTCCCATAATTTTAATGTATGACACATTAACTTAATTTTTCTATAATTTGCACACTCTTGTCACCTTTATTCTTAAATATAAGAACCAACAAACTCTTTCTCCACTCATCGACATCTTTTAGTCTTTAAAATAACATTAAAATATTTGTAAGCCAAAAAATTCCTTGATCTCCTAAACATTTCCACACTTATTGGAATATCATCGTTCTCTTTTTCACATTTCATTTTCTTTAAAACTTCTCACTTGGTTACTAATCTGACGATAAAATAAAATTCTATTTTTGTTTAGGGTATTAAGGTTGTTAAAATCAATCGTACATTCAGATCATTCATTGAAAAATTTATCAAAATATCTCATCCATATTTTCAATATCCTTTTTTAAGAAAAGCGATTATCTTCATCCTTATACACTCACTTGAGTGTCTTTCTTATCCCTCTCTTTGGTTGGCTAAACATCTCTTTCACCTTTTTTGGTATCTAATATTGTATAAATCACTAAAATTAAATTTTTCATCATATATTCTTTTCTTAGAATCTCTACAACTTTATATCTTTTCTAATTCTCCAAATTTTTATCTAAACCAAATTTTATAACAATCTTTCTTATTTTTTATCTTTTCTCTTTACATTTCCTATTTTATTAAAGAAGTTTTTATTTTGATTCTCACATTTTACTCTTAATTTCACTTCTTCTTTCCTATATAATATTACTTCTTTATGAACATCCAAATTCTAATCTTTTTATTCTCTTAAAAATATTTTATTTGTGTTCTTTAATGTCATAATCCTGATAATTTGATTTATTTTTCTCTTACAATCTTTCATCTTAAAATCTAAACATCGATGTTTACTTAGACTTTCACTTGGAATGGCCTTACAATCTTTCTGATCTAAACGATCTATTTTTCTCGTTAGAAAATAATCAATCATTTACTAGATCCATTTTACCTCTCCTATAGATTTATATATAAGAAAGCAAAGAAAGAGCCTATGAATTGCACTTTTGGCATCAATTAACAATCCCAAAATGGATCAAATGATGATGATAGTTAGAGGTGTATTTTTAATTTTTTTATTTTTTCCTCTCTATGTAGTTTTGTGTATAAATATCCATTGAAAGAATGAATAATTCAATCTTTCTTACCCACTTTTTTTTTACTACATAGTACTAGAGTGAGGTTAGTTTCGTATTTTTCAATATTTACTTTTTCTCTTTCATTCTTTCTTTTCATTGGCTTGTTTTTTTTGACTTCCCTTCAATGAAATTGATCATCATGGTAGATAAAATTCAAATTAAAGGAGAACTTTAGGGGTTTGAAATCTCATATCCCTTGAATGAGAAGAAACGATTTAAAGTGGTCTTAGATTGTGAAGACCTTTTTAAAATGAAAAAGAAAGATCCAACATCTTGTAGTTCTATCTTATGATCTAAAATAATATTCGTTGCCAAAGGGTTACTCAACTTTATGGAATTAACTAGAAAAAAATAGTTGCTTATATTTGCTGAGTGTAATCCGACTTTATTATCTTTTGCAGCTAACCTTAGATGGTTTATGCACCTATTTTATGTAAAAAATGCTTTCTTATATGGAAATATTGAAGAAGTTTATACGGATCTTTCACCAATATTTGATCGCTATCTTATAAAAAACAAGTTGTGTAGATTGAGAAATGCATTTATGATCGTAAACAATCTCAAGAGCATGATTTAATAGATTTACAAAAATTATGAATGAAATGGGGTATAAACAATGTCAAGGAGATCACACTCTATTCATTAAATATTTTATTGACAAAAATTTATGATTTTTATTGTATATGTTGATATATAATTATTACATATGATGATAATAAATGAAAGAAATCACTTAGGGGCAACTTAAGATTTTGAAATCAAAGAACTAGCCAAAATCAAATACTTTCCAGTATAGAAGTTGCTCAATTTTAAAATTGTATTGTTACCTCTCAACAAAAACATGTCATTAATCTATTAAGGAAAACAAAGATTATTGATTGTATGCTAAGTGATACTACAATTAAACCAAGCCATAAATTAGAAACAGATGAAGAAGGAAATGAAGTTGACTTTAGACAATATCAAAGATTAGTTGAAAAATTAATCTTTCATATATACACCCCGATATTACTTTTTTAGTAAATTTTATAAGTCAATTTATGCACAAATCTAAAGAATCTTACCTTTAAGCTATGTACAAAGTCCTTCGTTAGGCATCTTAAATGAAGTTTGAGAAAGAGAATTAATTAGAAAAATATGATACTCAATAATTTAAAGGTTATGCTGATTATATAGATTAAAATGATTTTGAGAGTTTTCAAATGAAATGGTAAGAGCCCATGAAGATATGCAATGACAATAAAGTTGCTATCATCATTGCTCATAATCATGTACGATATGATCATACCAAATATTTGGAAATGGAGAGATTTTATAAAGAAAAATTAGATAATGGATTCATTTGCACTCTGTGTCCCAATAGAAAGACAACTTACTGAGATATTCATTCAAGCGCTCAACAACCTTGCATTCAAGAATATTATAAGCAATCTTAAAATAGTAGATCTCTTCCATCCAATTTAAGGGGGAGTGTTGAAGAGCCATCTAATGAAGAAAGATGCGTGGGTGCTATATAAGGAAAATTTGATGCCTTAGGTTCATTACTTATAAAGAAAGATATTTTCCACGAATTCATATACAAGAAAGGAAAGAAAGAACTCATGAATTGCATTCTCATGGCATCAATACACCATTCCTAAATTGATCATTAGCTAGAGGTGATTTTTTTAATTATTTATTTTCTTTTTTCTCTGTACATATTTTTGTGTATAAACATCTATTAAATGGATAATTTAAGCTTTTCCTAGCTGGTTCTTAAGCTGGATATTGTCCATACATGATTTGATTTGTTTGGAAGTTGAGAGGTTCCAATCTTTTTTATGTTACCATCATTAGATGGAAATTGACGCAATGGAAGAGTGAAAAATAAATGTCAATTTTGAAGTGAATCAATTTATAGGCATTAATTAACTGTTTTGAGCATATGTACTGAAACTCCAAAAAATACGTTACTTATACCTTGCAAAATAAGGAGCTTTGTGGTTTGGTGTATTTTGAATGCATTGCAAAGAATGAGGTCGATTGGCTACATTTACGTGAGATTTGTGAAGGAAGTGAACCAGAAGTAACTCTGTTAGCTTTATGAAAATCGTTAAACTAACTTTTCACTGAACCTCACAATCCTTTTCTTGAAAGATATGCCATATTAATATTCTATAACAAAACTTATACTGAATTTCTTGTTTGTAGTCTACACCAATAATATGGGATTTAGTTTATTTAAAGTCTTAATATCCATATTAGAAAGTATTAGTAGCATATGATAGTTGTTAGAATAAAGAGAAGTTGTAGCATCCATTGCTTGATTGTACACCTAAAAATTTATGATTTAGTTTCATAAATTTTTGATTTGAGACCAAAAACTCATGTAACTACATACATAACATCCAGAACTTTTAATTTTTGATGTATTTCTTTATGAAGAAACCATACTTGGACTAAGACTCTATATTTATCCCCTTTATTGTTGTTCGTTCAACTGCAATGCTTCACTTCCATCCAAAATCTTACTAGTGAAGGCTACCAGTTAATTTTGTAAAGCTAGTCTTTATGATCATGTAACAGATTAAATGGTAGATTGGATCTCTTTTGATATGTTTGCATACCATTGACCCCTCTTAGTTGTTCTCCAGGTGCAAGCAGGTATTAAGGTTTCCTTAGCTGAACAACATGTAAACTATTCCCATGCATTGATCTATTGATTTTACCGTTGTATGATTGTTTTTTGTGACTGAGGTTGGGTGTTTGATATTGATCATGTGATTGACTAAGTATTTACTGTGGTGCCCATATAATTGGTATTTTTCCTGTTTTATACTCCACAATTATTTTTTTCTCAGCAATGAGGTGTCAGATTTCTCAAAGTTGGTAGGCCCAGTGAATTTTATGCATATTTCAGAAACGTGCATCAGGCTTTAACATTTCTTTTGATTATTCTTTCAAGAAAACTTCTGTTTTTGAACTTTTTCGAAACCAGTTTGTTATCACAGGCGAACAGGCACTCTTACAAATTGTAATTGAGCACTTAAGGAAAATTCCATTGAAGGAGCAGAGGAGTCCACAAGAAAGATTACACTTGAAGAGTCTTTGTTGTTTAGTTGAATGGGACGAGAGGTCTCAAAAGCTTACATTTCTGCAGTCTTTTTTTTCTCCAATCCAGAGATGGACTGATAAGAAGCTTGGAGACTACCATTTACATTTCTCTGAGGTATGATTTCATTAATATAGTACTTGTTTCATTTTATTTCTATAATCATTGCGCTGTGGCTTTTGTTCCTTCTTTACTTGTATTTCTTGATGGGCCAATAATTCTGTAAATATATTGTTAATACCTACCATGTGGTAGTTGCTTAGAAATCTTCTATTTTTACTTAGGAGACTTTATTCCAAATTGGACTTTGCAAGATGAGTGATTCAGGCCAAAAAGCGGGAGAATAATTGAAGCCTTTTGCAACTGAAGAAGGAAAAGAGAGTATAGAATGGCGAGACAGAATCAAGCACATTTCCTATATGGGGAAGAAGCATGCCAAGCAATATTTCATATAATGTCAAAACCTATCTTACGTGATCCTTTGGATCTCTATAATAGAAAAATTTACAACATTTGATTAATAATTAAATATTTGTTAAACAATGATTATCCTTATTCTTAACAACTAGAAAACAACCATATTGGTTGTGATAAATAAAATAAAGATTAGGAGGATTTGCATGCATAGCACTTATAACTTCCCCATTGACATAAGTATCACCTAAACTTCACTATTTTCTTCATTTAACATAGGTACGTAAATGAGCGAAGCGTTACAAGCTACTGTGGCTCACTCGATTATAGCTCGTTCATGATCGTTTGATTAACTAATCAAATAAGTTTGAAAACTTTTGTAAATACTCGATTGCTAAATGAACAATCTTGAACAACTTATTGTTCGGTTCATTTATGTTCATGAATATTATCGTTTAAAGTTCGTGAAGCTTGCTAAGGAGCTCGATTATGGCTCAATTATGGCTCGATTAAGGCTTGTTTGTCAACAATATTGTTTAAATTATTATTATTTTTATGCTTAATAAGTTTTAATTGATAGAACTCATATATATTTCTCAACAAATTTCTCTCGAACAATCTCGATTAAAGCTTGACTAAAGCTCATTTATTTTGTTAAACAAGCCGCTCGTTAACAAGCTTGATCATTCAATTTGAACCGAGTTCGTGAACAAACTCGAATCGAGCTCAAGGTTGATAATTTTAAACAAGCTCAAACTTGAATACCATTACAAAAAGCTCAAATCGAGCTCGAGCTTGATAATATTAAACAAGCTCAAATTTGAACACACATATACTCGGCTGCTCGTTTGACCCAGCACTTCATTAGCATAGTTAACTAGGTGAAATTAGCTCGAAGATCGTGACTCGCCGAAAGTCGACTCGAATGCTCAGTCGAGAGATCTCGAAACAACGAGCGATTTTCGAGCAATTGTGGCTCAATTTATTTGGTCGAACCGTTTCCTTCGCGCTCATGGATCAGCGAGCAGGCGGGCCAGCGATAGCCATCCGATTAATTGACGATCTAAAATCCCTATTCTAAATTCTATCGTCGACTCGACCCACCTTTCTCACTTCTCTCTCGCTTCACTTCGCTTTCGCTTCTTCTCCGCTTCCTCCCGTTTCATTTCTCCGTTGCAGGTTCTAGTTTTCTCTCGATCATGATGTGGCCGCTTCGTGATATCAATCGTCATCATGAAAGTGTTTGTTTCGATTTCGACGTTGGTTCATTCATCACCGTGCGGTGTGCTTTGGTTTGCCCTTTCCGTAAATACTCTGATCTCTGCGTTTTACTTTCCCGACTGTATTTCATGGAATCATGATGTTGGTTATTTCAATTGCTTCGTTATTCCATTATTTGTTCTATCGATTTGGGGATATTTCTGCCTTTAATCATTCATGTATTTATGTTTTTTGGTCGGACTGGGTACTTGCAATTTGGGTTTGTAACGATTTTAGGTTAGCATGTTGGTCTTAGTTGTTTTGGTTCCCGTCTGGTTTGTAACGATTGCATGTTGAATGTCGCGCTTGCAAACTCAGCTATGATGTTGTTTTTGATCTCATTACCTGCTTTGTAACTTGAATATTCTCAGAACTGGTTTGCCAATGCCCTCCGACTACTCACTACATTTTGCCTAATTTCTCTCTTCTGACTAAACTTTATAATTCTGATTAGAAATACTTCCACATTGGCCATTATTTCATTTCCTAATTGTATTTGTTTCACTACTGTAATGATCTCCTCGTTGAATGTCCTCCTCACGACCGCTTCCTGTAGGTACTGGGTTTTGTCGATTGTTGCGCCTCATGCCCGCTGGAGGTTATTTGGTGCTATAAAGGTTGTTTACTTGTTTCGGTTTGTGCATTCATGGGACATGTTATGATGTTCACATGCCTTTCCCGCTTTAGTAACTTGGTTGTTGATTGTTGGTAGATGTTGTCATGTTGATAGATGCAAATTTCGTTGTAAATATATGGGGATCTTTTATGTATAATCCGCCTTTTAAGTGATTTTGGTTGGTTTTGATCTTTCTTCTAATCTAGTCTTTAATTAATTGGTCCAGCATGATTTGTTGTTCAAATTAATAGTTACTGATCTGGGTATTTATATTTTTTTGAGTGATTCTATGCATCGCTTTTGTTTCATTTCTTATAGACACAATGACAAGTCCTTCTCAAAGTAAATCTATTAGTTTTTCAAGTGACTCAAGCCTACTTATTGATGATAATGCAACAACTCAAAATGAGAGTGTGGGTGAAATAGCTGAGCGCTAAGATCAAGGGTAAAGACAACGACCAAGTTTGGCAACACTTCGAAATTACTTGTAATAGAAAAGGGAAAACGTAAGTTTAAATGTAATTATCAAAATCATATGTAAACCCTGAACCACATCTCGCAAGACACTTCAAATCAAATCATTATGCTATGAAACAATGAAAGAAGAAAAACTATTTGATCCAAAAGATCAGGATTTGAGGCAACTCAATATCTATAGTTTCATTTACGATATTCTGAATAAAGAATATTGTGTAAGATGATTATCGTTCATTGAATATCATTTCAGTGATATCATTTCGCTTATGCTCTCTTTTATTTTGGAGACTTTTCTACACTATTTGATCATTTTATGTGACTATGTATATTTTTTTTGGAGACTATTTTCTTTTCAAAGAATGTAGGCTATGTAGATCATATTATATTTTTTGTCTTTTGCTTTAATATTTTAGATATGATGTATGGATGCCCAATGATAAAATTGAACTGAGATTGATTAATGGCGTGATTAATTTTTTATACTAATAAGTGAATGATTTGGTCGATGATCTAACTTTGAGGTCATTTCATCGCTTGATGACATATTAGTATATTACTTGATATATATTCTAAGTTTCACCTAGATTTGAAATTTTTGTTTGACATTACAAACATATTATTTCATCTTACATTCTTACTTATATTTTATCTACATGCATGCAATAATATAAAAATTTTGGTTTGTAATTTTATTTTGACTTTACAAACCTATTTGCTTCATCTTGTCATCTTACATAGTTACAAACTTACATTCTTACTATATTTTATGTCATGATTCTACATTCTTACATAATTGGAGCCTTATTTTGGCATTTTGTTTGCTTAGTTAGTCACCCTAAAATTAAAGAACTCAACTCGCTTTTGAGGGCACAAGTCGAGAGGTTACCATTTATAAGATTTCTTGAGAGAGACTATCAGAAGAAATGATTTAACCAAGTTTCATTCAAGATTATGTGGAGCCAACCATGCAGGTATCCTATCTTTCGATCATATGTGGTTGTCTTATTTTTGGTGGCCTTTTTCGGATTGAATTTTTTTGGTGGTTATTCTCTTTTCCTGGTTTGGCTTGGAGATTTCTACATTCTTACATGGTTGTTTGTTGTCTTTGCATTTTCCCTTTTGTAGTGATAGTTGTGATCTGCTTTCAGCCTCTAACTCTTTGGGAATTTGAAGAGTTTTGTTTGCCTCTACTCTAACCTTGTTCCTTTTGGGCCTTTGGCTGCCATTTCGTTGGTTATTACGGAGATCTCCTGTAGTTTTGTCTGCGACTTGTCAGCGAATTAGGTGGGCTATGGCTTTGTCTGTTGTTATTGGCTGTGTAACCTGTGTTGGATTTTTTGGCTGTGTTGGTTATTTTGGCTGTGTTGGTTCACTTGGTTGGCTATTTTGGAATTTGGATGGGTGGATGTGTTGGCTGGGTGGCTGTGTTGGTAGTTAATTTGAATTTTGGAGTTCAATTTACGAATTGATATGCTCTTAGCTTTGGCTTCTTCGCACTCTGCTCATCTGTTGGGTAGCATGGTAGTTGGCACAGGTGGTTTTATTTGTTATTTTGTTGCCTTGTTGGTGGTGGTGGGAGCCGTGGAGGATATGAGATCTAGTGGGCTTATCATGAAGAATTTTTAATTTTCGGCGATGATGAGAAGAGAATATATTTGTAATTTGGGTAAATTCATTTGTTTTTTCTTCATTATTGGTGGCTAAGCCTCTCGTTGGATGGGAAGGCTTTATTCTACTTTTTCTCTTATATTAATGCATGATATTTGATTTGTGAGGTTTTGTCACTTTTGCAAGGGATTTATTTTTTATCTTTAAGGCTAATGGATGGCTTTTGGCCTAGAGGTTGGAGCATTCAATTATTGAAGTAAAATATAAAAATTACAAATTTTATTAATTGCGAATGCTTGAAGATGGATATTACTTTCTCTACTCAGTCCACAAACAAAAAAATATTTTCATTTTTTTTTTTTTTCTAGATTTGTATTTTAAACTCAATGTTTAGATGTATTATAATTTTTATTTTATTTTATGAAATGCTTAATTGTTGGCAAATCTTGTGTGAAATGATATCATAGAAAGGGAGTTGGTTAGAGGTTTAGTAAATTCATAGTGATTATCTCTTGCTAATTAGTTCAATGAAAAGATTATATCTCTAAAATGATAAATTCAAATTAAGTTTCATTATTAAAAAAATTGATAATAGTGATAGCATCAATCACAAGTATTTATGCTAAAGTGGCTATGATCTTGATGAGAAATTCATGCAAAATTGTATCATTTTCTAGATTTGTATTTGTATTTGTAATTTATAAAATTATAGTTTGCTATTAATTGCAATTTATATTATTACATATGCCAAAATTTGATACTAAAATTCCACGGATTTCATTTTCAAGCCAAGCGAGCGGCTCGTTTGCATTCATTCGATTGGATTTGAGAACGCGATCCGATTCGAGCGGCTCGTTTCACATTCGAGTCGGATCGAGCTCGAGCTCGATTCGATCCGACTCGGCTCGAACTTCGAAATTTTCGAGCCCGACTGAGCTCGAGCAGTACAATTTTGAGCGATTTCGAGCCGACTTGGCTCGAATCATCGGCAACCCTATAGTTAACAAAACCCTCGATGATGCTAAGAGGAAATCTCGGACTCTTGTCAAACTCAAAGAATTCAGGGTAGGATCTTATTAAGCAGGGCATCGATGATTGTTTCTCTTTTCCTATTGGGATGGAGCTTCCACCAGCTCACAATCTTAGCATGGATTTCTTTGGGAAGGACATTGATGAGGCCGATGACTTGAGAATGTAGTGATAGGATCAAGAGTGTGTGAAGGTGGTGACGGGATCGACGTCATGTAGAGCTCGACAACAAAGAAGTCACCACAGGATTTTGATGGTGTGTGAAGTTTTGACGGTGGTAAGTGGTATTTTTGTTGTTATTTGGTTTTTTTAGTGTTATTTAAGTAATTAATGCAGTTTAGGTATTGCATATGTAAATGAGAATTTTAGTGTTATGCATGTTAATCCCCATAAAGATTATAAATAAATTAAAAATAGAAATATAATGACAGTTAGATTGAAATACTATGACATGATACATGCAATGTTGTCCTACATCAAAGAGTTGTGTCTATGGACTTTATAAAGATATTTTTTTTGAAGGTTTGTTTCTTGCATATAATCAGCAATATTTTGAGTAGCACACACACTCAAACATCAATGATGCTTATCAACTTCTTGGGTTTATCATGCGTTCGTTAGAAGGAAATCTTTTTTTTTTAGACCTTGATTCTCACAATTGCTCATATAAGGTGAGTTTGTTGCTTTAATTAGCATTAGCTTGAGGCCAAATTTGGGAATGTTTTTTAGCAGCTTTATTTTTTATGTTACTGGCATATCTTAGTTTCAATATGCAAAATTTCTATACAATAATACCTCTTCCATGGCTTCAGGATCTTGGGTAACACACAATAGAGCGGCTCTTTCAAACTCTCTCAATTAGGTTACTAGTGACTTTATTCATGCCAAATAACAGAAATAACAATGAACAACAATACTTGATTGATGTGGGGCTGTAGTTGTGGGTTATGGAGTAGTTTAATTCTTTTTGACTATTATTGTGGTTCATCTGGCATGGGATTGTAGCCGCTTCTTCTTCCTCGTCTTTCGGGATTGCTGTTGATACTTACACGTTTTACCTTCTTTGTGGTGTTTCTTTCGGCTGTATGAACAGCTCTAGTGGCTGAATATTGTTGCATCATCATGAAGTTTTAGTACTCACGGGTCGTTGGTGTGTCAGTCTATTCAGTTGCTAAGTGTTCTAGTGTTCATGTGACTACGTTTGTTAAGTTACTTTTTTGATTAGTTTTAGTGTTATTGTTGTTTCTGCCTGTTATGCCAATTTCGGGTTTTCTTTGTGAAGACAAGGCCTTCTAGTATAATTTATAAATAAAAAAAATCTATAAATATATAGTCTAGGGGATGCAATCTGAAAATTTGTCATTCAATTAAATGTGTAATTTCAATCTTGGATGCACATTAGATGTGTGATTGTTTCCACAGTAGTATAAGTACAACTACGTAATTCTGGGTAAAGTTCTTTCTTTATATCGGCTTGTGTTTCTAAATTCTTTTGATTTAGTGAATTATTTTCTTAAGCTAATTTTCTTAATATATTGTTATTGTTTTGTTGATATTTTTCATTTTTTTTATTTTATACATGCGAGATTCTAATTATGATTAATAAATTGCAATTGCTCATTAATTTTGTGTGATCCTTAGTTCTTATTGAATTTTTCATATTTATTCAATCATGTTGTTTGGGTTCTAAGTTTTTGGAATGAACTTCCTTCACTTGTATATAACGTTTTCTATAATTGCTGTTTAAAAAAATTAATGTTTTAATGTCTCTTTATAAAACGTTTTCTATGGTGATTTGCAGGAGCCAGCAATGATGGCTGAGATAGCAACTGTGGCAATGATCGCTCGGAAAATTTTGATAGAAGAAAATGATGAAGTAAGTTTTTTTTTTTTCCTTTCCATATTATCTACTTCCCGCGTTGAAAAAAGATTGCCATTAGGTTGAAAAGTATATTTCTTCTGCTTATTGCTATTATATTCTGATTTTTTAAAATTTTAGTTATTTTTGTAAAAATGCATAATGAAAATACTAGTTGATTTTAAACAATTGCTTTTAACTGGGAAAATTCTTAATTGAATATATGATGCAGGTGATAGAACTGGATGAACAAGAATGGATTGATACTTACATTTCCTCTTCTATGAAATGTGCTTTTTCAAGAGTAAGCATCTACAATCCAAGTCAACTCTTGGACGAGTTCACAAAGTTTTCCATTTTTATTAAAGAGTTTATTTTTTTGCTGCTTTGTAAACATGCTCATATTTTATATTCTTACCCTGCTTTCGGGATTCGAATACTTCTAGGTTTAGCATTGTCTTGAAATACTGCGTGCTAACTGCAGATCACGCATTCTATTGAAGCTAAGTCGGAAACAACACATGAACATATCTTGGCGTGTCTTGCTGATGAAAGCAAAAAGCTTCTAAAGAAAGACTCGAGCATATTCTCCCCTATTTTATCACGGTGGCATCCACATGCAGCAGTTATTTCTGCATCTCTTCTTCACAAACTTTATGGTCATAAATTGGTGAGTTCATTGCAAATTAGTTACATTATGGGTTTTGTCATTTGATTCATGATACGTGAACATGAACATGTCTTGGCATCTCTTGTTTGGGGTCGGTCTTGTTTTTGTTGTTGCAGAAACCGTTTCTTGATCGTGCAGAACATCTTACAGAGGATGTTGTCGCTGTGTTTCCTGCAGCTGAAAGTTTTGAGCAGTATGTGATTATCGTGATTGGTTCTGTATGTGGAGAAGCAGATTTAGAGGACTACTGCAAAGAAAATTAAGCTTGTACCAGGTTTGCATTTTTTCTAATTTGTAATTTCAGATTTGATACTCAAGTCCTTTTTTGTTCTATCAACAAGTAATGGAGTTCTATTTATGCGTGCTTCTATATCTATCCTTAACCATCTCTTTGTTGTATTTGTGTTGATGTGTAAAACTCAACGTTCCTCTCTTCAGTGGACTATCTTCTATAAATCAGTAGAATACTGATGGACTCTGATTCATTTCAGCAACCTACCGTTGTTACCATAAGCATTTGTATTTCTCATAACAGGAGTGCCCATAGGTTGATTTCTTTTGTCATTCTGTCCTAAAATAATTTTTTTTTTTAAACTTTCGGTACATTGTTGGTATCTATTAGCATATCATGTATTTCATCATTAGATTATTGTTTCCTACATTTATTTCAAGAAGTGAAGTTTTAAATATCTGTTGATATGGCGATCTTACATAAATTGGATATACACCATCATTTTTGTTGGTTGTTTTGTCTTCCTTCCTTAATCACATACACCATACATTATCATCATCAATAGATCTGGTTCACTAATCCAATACAATACACCACCTACATGGATAACCTGGATCTAATGAAACAAAAAACAACATAGCTGTAATACCAATCTCATAAGAAGGTTTGGTAGAAAATATCCTCAAAAGTGCAACTTTATTAATAATTATATTCATTGTCATTCATTAATCATTATATACATTAGAGTTTTTTTTTAATATGGGTTCTACTTCCTTTGAACGCAAACATTCATAGTTAATTATCTCTTACTTTAGTGGGATAACACTCTTGATTAAAGTTGAAAATAGACATTAATCCCTAATGTAAATTAGTGTTTAGTGGTGTAATGTGGATGACTGTTTGGGGTAAAAGCGTAAAGGAGAGATGTCCCAATCAAGATATCATGGTTCTCATCTTAGACTATCATTATTCCAATCTATCAACAGAGGGCTATCGGTCATAATTTTCAGGGAACTTGATTAGCAACCATAAGTTGTCTCCTCTTAAGAATCCCGGTAGACTAGAGTTGTTGTCAGATATTTATTGAATTATTTAGGTTAAACTTAGATTGTAAGTTTATTCTATCATTAGGTTTTATGATTTAGTCCTTTGGACAAGATATATGATTTGAAGTGTAAATGTGATTGTAGTTTGCCTTGCAAATGTATATAGGGGTTAAATCTATTGGAATGTTGTTGTTTAATATTTGATTTAAGTCTGCATTGCAGACAAACATAGGGCTTTCATCCATTAGAATGTCACGTTTAATATGATTGAAGTCTGCCTTACAGACATACATATGGCTTACATCTGTTGGAATGCCAATCGGATTGGGTTTACAAATCCATTGGAAGGCCATATTAAATGTGAGAGAAGTCTGCCTTATAGATGTATATTGGGTTTATATCCATTTGAAATGCTAATTTGAATTTGACTTACATCTCTTTAGAATGCCATTGTTTAATTGGGCTTACATCTCTTCGAAGTGCTATAGTTTAACTGGGCTTACATTCCTTTGAAATGCCAATATGGATTGGTGTTTTCCTTGTAAACACATATTGGACTTACATCTGTTAGAAAGTGATATATTTAGCCTTACATTCTTAGAAGAGTTTAGACTAACTGTGGGACACGCCTTGCGGACAAATAATTAGGTTTACATCCATTGGAATACCATAGTTTAATTGGGCTTACTTCCTTTGGAATGTCGTAGTTTTCAGGTGTAGCTGGTTTCATGTATATGTGTTGGACTTACATTCATTTGGAATGCCATGGATTTGAATGGTGTTTGCCTTACAAATGCATATTGGACTTACACTTATTAGAAAGCTAAGATTTGGTATATTTGAAGTATGTCTTGCAGATATGATTGATTTTTATATGGACTACATCCCTTTGGGACACTATGTTGAATTGGATTTACATCCATTGGAAAGTTGAATTGGATTGAACTTATATCTTTTGGAAAGCCATGTGCTTGAATGGTGTTTACTTTGTAAAACAGTTGGACTTTACGTCTATTAGAAAGCCATTGTTTAATGTGGATTTTATTTTTTATGACAAATTAGTCTTTACATTTATTGAAATGTTTGGGCTTTGCTTACATTCATTGGAGGCCATTTTTTGATATGAATTCCATTTTTTTTAACATGAATTAATCTTATATTCATTAAAATGTCTAGACTAATTGTGGGGACTGCTTTGTGGACGAATGACAGTGTTTATATCCATTGGAATGCCAGTTTATTATGATTGATTCAATCTCATTTTTTCTAGATGAATCTTTGATTCAATCTCTTTTATGATTGAGATGAATGTTTGATCTAAATCTCATTTTTTTATCATGTTTAAGACAATTCTTCAATTCAACCACAATTATGTTTTAGATGAATCTTTGATCAATTGATATTAAATGTAATGCACTTAGACCTGTGCCTAGTCCATTGAGCAATCAACAATTGTTCGTTGTTGTGCTTATGTGAATATTTCAATCCCAAAGATTAAGTCTTTGTGGATTTTATGAAATTCACATATGAATGGTATGATTCTCAATTTATTCATATGTTTAAATTTATCAAAAGTTGAATACTTGAAGTTTAAGCCTTCATTTTTATAATTCTATTTTAAAATTGAATTTTTTTGTTGTGAGATGAATTCAAATGATTGCCACAAAGTTAACTCCAATTGATAGAAGTTATGGGTCTACTATATTTAATAATTCAAAATTTAACTTTTTCCATTTTAATTTTGATTTTTACATTAGTGATTTTATTACATGATGATTTCAACTCTTCCATTTTTGTATTTTTTTTTCTAGAAAGATTGTATTCAATAATTTCAACAAAATTTCGGCGGCATGATAGTTTAACAAAGGTCTTTGGGTTTCAAAATTTAGTTGCATCTTCCTTTTGCTTCGAACCTAAGATCGATGGAGGGAGGCATATTTATCTCTCATTGGATCCATGATCGATGGTAGAGGTCTTTGTAAATTTTCCGGCCCAACCTAAGATTGATGAACTCGGGTCTTGGATTAAACTTGTGGGTTATTAATTTTAAGTAAATTTTCAATTTTGAATTAATTAATTTTAATTTCAGCATAATGACAAAATTTTGTGAATTAGCTTGCTTGCGCTATTCTCCTTTGTTCTAGATTTGGGATTAACAAAAAAATGTATATTCATGATGCATCGGAGTTAAGATCAACAGCGGAGGTCTTCGATTTGAATTCTAGAATAAGGGATTAATTATAATAAATTTTGTTTCGATATTTACCTAAGATCGGAACTCAAAAAGTCTTCTTTTCCTCTGTTGGATCAAACTGTCCTTGCTTTTTCTTATTCAAAGCATCTAAGGGAGGGGTAATACGAAGATTAGGACTTTATTTTACTTGAAATAGCTGAACGGGGTTATAGGGTTATAAGTGAGGGTCTTAAGGCCAAAGGGAGAGGTTTGACGGCTTCTTCATGCAATGAAGAAGAGAGGATCGACCGATCGAGCAAGGCAAGACAATGGCTAGGGCTTCGCCAAGGGAATCGCTATGCTTTGATCGGATGATGTTGGGATTGGTCGATCTAGGGGTAATTCTCTCTCTCTCGGGTATGCAAAGTGTCGGTGTGTGTGTAGAAGACTTCAACCAACACTCTTCTTAAAGACTATCAACCCTATAACCGTTTGCACTTCTCTTCGTGTGCTTTTGGTGATGTGGAGCCGGCGGTTGTGTGCCATGGTTCGAAATATCCCTCTCTTTTTTTTCTTTTCAGATTTTCAATTGCAAGCATTTATATAAGACAATTATATAAAAATATATATTGATGTATTTATTAGTAAATGACGATAAAGTGTTAAGTACAAAAAAGCATGATATAAAATAAAAAAGAAATAGAATGAAGTGATGAATATATCTAACTTGAAGATAAACTTTGATGGTAAATCTTAAGCCTACAAATTGAGATGATATAGAATAAAAAATTATAATGAAGTGATGACTGATGAACATATCTATCTCAAAGATAAATTTTGAGGGTAAATTTTGAACCTGCAAATTGAGATTTTAACAATGTCTAACAGTTTGTAGTGGCAATTTAAAACTTGAATATTGCACCAAAAACTTATAATTCATAACAATGACTAAATTTTAAACTGCAACAACAATTACAATTAGCTTTTATCCCACTATGAGGGGTCGGCTATATGAATCCTTTTTCTTCATTATGTCTTATTAAGTGTCAAATTCTAAAGCATAAATAAATTAATAAAGTCTCAACTTTTGTTTCATAAAATAAGATAAATAAATTCTGTAGTCATCATCTTCTCCTTCATTCACATATTCTTTTTCTTAAAATATAAATCCATCATTTTCATAAAACAAGTCTTATGTAATTTCGCCTACTATGTCTTGAAATATTAATAGGAATTTTGGTTCTTCTTGATATTTTTGTCTTGAAATATTTTTTTAGTTTGCATGCATAGATCCACGTATATAGTTCAGACTCCTAGACTAATTTTCAAAATCTAATAGCTTTCCATCAGTTATTTCAACTTACAGTTTACAACCAACTGTAAGGAAAGTTAATGCTTATGCATGCAACATATAAATAATTAAGTTGGTCACTAAAAGAGCACAACTATTGGCATTCATAATCAAGGAAAATAAAGCAGATGACCAATTTGTTGAGCCTGCTGACATTTGTTATCCGTCATCTTGAATTTTTTATGCATAATAGATTGTCGCATGAAGACACATAACTCGCCTCCCTGACCTCAAGATTCCCTTTCCCAATCTCTTCTACCTATTAAACAACTTAAGAATATACTACAAGAAACATAAGACATGCATAGACTGATACCCACACAAGAAGAGGTTTAGAAACCTCCATTTCATGCTTGTATTGTTCAAACTAAACAGGAGTTAAAGTAGTACTTTATAAACCGCATACATTTTAAATTTCTAACATTTTTAGACAAAAAATTAGAGCTGTAAACAAAATGAAGGCACTCAAATGGATAATTGATAATTATTCATGGAAGACTAATTTATATTCATTTATTAAGATAATTGAACAAGAATTTTAAAAAAAATTATGAAATGAATACCTCCAATGTTGAATACATCAGAGGTTATACACTTGCAATTATCAATTTATGAATTAAGAGTTGACGAAAATGGGGAATATATTTTATGCATTAGAGGATATTACTAACTTTGGGCGATATTATTGCGTCAATGGGGGTTGGGCTTGAGACTCTTGTGTTGATGGGGCAAGCTCAAGAGTGGGTGAGACGGCTATCTACCACCAATTTACCGGATTAAGTCAAGATGCACGTGGACTACCGAGACAAGTTGCTCGGTCCTTTTTCCTCGGTGCCTCTAGTCACTGAGGAGAGGCATATCACAACCCTAGTGGCTAAATAGTGTGAAATCAATCCACAATACCACTTCGACGACTTGAACCATTCGCTACAAACCCGATCCTCTATCGCTTTGTTCCATTTCATGAGAGAGTGCGCGATACCATGCGAGCACGCCGGCTTTGCATACGCCGAGACGTCTAGCTAAGCATCATATTTTGGCTTGGCTTGGCTTGGCTTGGCTTTAGATGAGAAGCGCGCTTTTAATTTCATTGACTGAAAAATACGTTTGATCTTATAAGCATCAATATTAGACGTATGTTACATTCAACTTCGAACCATAAAACTCAAAAATTAGACATAAATACAATCAAAACAACATCAATGTACACGATTTGTATTTCTATTGAATAAAAATTTTAACAATTGTATCATATGTTCATGAAGTTCTACAAATGATTTAGTCATAGTCATTATTAAGCTTGTGACTCTTTTGAATTAATTCCCATTGAGTGATTAGAACCTTCCTCCAGGGTTTTAATATGGTGGATATGGTTAAGGTGTTGTGAGCATCTCATTCACATCTTGTTGAATAATAGGATTTCCTATGAACACCCGTAGATGGGAGCTTCACGTCAGTCACTGATTATATATCATCGTTGTTTTTTGTAGCATTCTTGGCGATTGGTGGAAAATGTAGCTGAAATGACGATATTGAAAAGAGATCTTTACACGTAGCCAAATGTAATGTATTAAGATTTGAAACAAAATTCAATGTTATTTGCAGAAGAACATCTTTAGTCCTTATGGAGTAATCTGTATTTTATAGGCCTTACATTCTAGGTCATCTTCTCATACAGGCTCAACAACATAATAATCTTTAAAATGGCACCAACTTAAATAGAATAGGATCTAAGAGATTTGGTAAGCTTGTTTGAGCACATGGCTTAATTGATACCGAAGAGATGATCTTAGGAGGCACTGCATGATAGGGTAGGTCTCAAAGTGTATTGGTAGAGTGGTGAAGTACGGAAGCTATTTAGTTTGATGGCATCTGCTATATAATACCACGACGTTAGATGCTATTTGTTTCCTTCATTGTCATCTTGAAATAACAATTTCGTAAATGACATTTTAAGTTCTATTTTTATGGCATCTAGATGTAGGCTAAATCTGTTAGCATATAGATGTTAGGCTATTTTGATGACTAATATAGATGATGACAAAAAAGAAGCATCTATATTACTGTTGATACTTTTTAATAACTTTATTCTTTAAAATAACATTGAATCAAACACACCGCATATGTAGCACTTCCATTTAAACAGCATGGTTTTCTAGATAACAATGTTCTCTAAATAAGATTCCTAAATAAGTAATTTTGAACCAAACAATCCTAGCAATGATTTGAATGTATGCAATTTGAAAATCTTTTATGCATATGATTTAGAACGTAGAATCCAAATAAATTTCAAATCGATTGTATAAATATCATGGAAATGGATTTGATTGAATATTGAGGAAGTATATGTTGGAAGCTGAAGATGGAAAGGGTTTGTGGAGAACAGAAAATATGTGAGAGGGCAATCTTTCCAAAGTTGGATTGATTTTGACAAAACAAAACAAAGGTTTTGTTTGCAACATGATGCAGGTCTTCATCACTATGCATTGTTGCATATTTACTTCTGTGAATAGCAAGCCCTTCAGAATTTCAACAGGGACTCACGATTGCATGGGAACAGTGACAACTGCAACCATGCCATGCAGAAATCCGAAAGCCTAAAATTCAGTCAGAAGACTGGTTTCTGCAGGACATTTGGGCGACCTTGGGGCTGTTTTATGGCGAGATGGAAGGTGTTTACTGTAGGGAAAGGTGATGTGATATGGGATTCATATAGGGACATGGATTGCGTAAGTGGAATATTTTGGCTGTGTAAGCTCCATGGATTGGGGTTTGTTCTGATTTCCAAATTATTGGGGTCCTGTAAGACATTTGTCATTCTGGAAACTAACAGGAAGATGGGAGAATATGAATAGCCTAATGCTACGCACAAAGTCAAAAGAAGTTTGCATGTATAATTGAAAGGCAACCCATACAAAACTTGGATCTTTAGGAAACACAATGTAACATTGCTAGAACACTAATCAGATTAAAAGGGATTGCCAAATATCTGCCGAGATCAATTTCATTTTAACTTATTCATCATTTGTTGACCTCCATGCACCATGCAGTGAGTCAAGCTCACAAGACAAAATCGATCGACTTCAATGCAAATGCAAATCTAGGCTAAAATGCATCAGACATCGCCAAAATCAGTTGAAATGATCTCCGATCGACGAATCCAGGCATCGTGTTCGTAACATCGAAATTGATTGAAATATATCGTGATAATCGACGATCAAGAGATCGCTATTAACGCCAACGCGGTATGAGGGCCGCGATGATGCCCAAATGAACTCTCGTAGAAATTGATCATGGTTAGCGTCAATGAAATCTATCAATGACCGTCAGCCAATTACAGTTTGCACAAATCTCGAGCCGTCAGAAGCTAAAATGCGTGTTTTTGAATTAAAATTGATCCGATTCACGCCAAGCCAAACGGCCTCCATTGCGGCAAGGACTACGCACGCCCGTAACATCGAATAACCCAAGATTGACATATATAATATATTATATGATTATGCAAAAAATTTCAAATTAGGGTTAATTAATCACTTAAATAAAAGAAGCCCTTATAAATACTCTTTATATATAACCCTAAAACCATATAACACTTCTATTCACGGCCCGATATTCTTGTTTTGCGCCTCATAAGGATGCCTCGGTAAGAAGCCAGTCGAAGCCCTCGTTTGTCCGTCTCTACCATGAATGGACGAACTCTCCCTTCTCGTTTGTCTGTCTCTGGCAATAAACACACGCAGAAACGAAGGAGCATCCCGTTCCGCTCCCGTCTTCTACCCGAGACGCTCGAAAATCAAGAACAATAGACAAAGGACTCCCTAGCAAAGGAATCGATAGGATTTCGGCATTCGAAACCTTCGTCTTTCTCCTCTTCGCCCGCTGCGAGTTAAAGAGAAGGGGATGTCGCAAGGTGGCTCGCCTTTCCCTCCACCGCCCTTCACGCTTCTTCTCTAAATCCCCCACCAAGGATTTACTAAACTGGGATTTAAAAAAAACACGAGGAGAAAAGGGATTCAAAATTTTGTAGGATTTTGTCGCCATTTTTGCTATTACGAACAATAGATCCAACCTTTCTCAGCTCTCCCTACTGCAGATGATTACTCTATAAGCCTTGGAGCTGCTCCCACTGTTTGTGGAATCATAATTGGGCCAATGGCTGTTGCGCAAATATTTTCTTATGTTTATTTTAGTGTGGTCAAATAGATCATACTTCAAACCTCTTGTATTCAGCAATATTGTATTGTTCTTAGGCAATGTTTTGTATGCATTGGCTTATGATGTGGAGTCCTTAGCAATTCTTCTTCTTGGCTATTCTGTGGTTTGGGTTCAGCAAGTGCTGTCAATCGATGACATATTAGTGATTGCGTGCCTCTAAAGATTCACATGCAAGCTTCTGCAGGATTTGTTAGCATGCTCTTTGAATGGCTTGTGGCCCTGCCATTGCTGGCTTACTTCAAACTAATTTCAAGATCTATTCTCTCACTATTAATCAAAACACATTACCTGGTTGGGTTATGGCTCTTGCTTGGCTGATTTATTTGATATAGTTATGAATTTCATTCAAAGAGACAACTCATGACAATAAAGAGAAGATGTAGCCGTAGGATAATGCTGCTGGGCATGTTGGCATTGGGGAGCTAGCAAGCGGTCTTGGTCAACCTCTGATATTAAATTCAGAATATGAAGAAAATGATGGAAGAATGCAATGATAGTGAAGAGGTCCCCAGGACTTTCATATGCCAACAAATTCTATTGGTTCAACTTACGTGCTTCTGTAACAGTAGAAGAAGACCTCGCATGCCAGAGCTAACTAGAAGATCAGATTATATGCAAGAGACGCCGTTATAGAGCTAACGGAAGGTCGAATAGCTCTCGATGCAGCCCAAAATGACGGAGGCTACCGAACTTCATTCCAAACACACTGTATATACTTGTTTAGCATATTAAATTTATGTACGCTTTCAATGTAATTGTAAATATTTGTTGAGACATAAGTACGCCGCTTCAAGATGAGAAACCATGATTTACACAGTTTGAAGTCCCATGTACACTTTCTTAAGCGTTTGGAAGACTTCTTCAGATCGCAAGAACACCCATGCACGCTTTACACTCCATTGAAGGCACCTCCACCTGATGACACCGAGGTTGCCTAATTTCATTTCAAATACCGCATATACCGCTTAGTATGTTAAATGTATGTCTTCAATATAATTGTAAATATTTGCTAGAAATAAGTATTTGGTGCATATTTCAAAGACGAGAAAATCGTGATGTCTCTACATAGGTATCTCCGCTTCTTAAGCTGGGTTTGGAAGATCTCTTAAGCCGCTGTGTCGCAAGACACCGCCCATGCACGCTTTCCATAAGTGTGATGAGAAGGCTTTAGCACTCGAAGCCCCTCAGACAGGATGACCGGAAGGTTCAATTTCATTTTGAAATGCTCGTGTATATGCTTGCTGATTGAATTGCACTTATTGCTTCAATATAACTATAAATATTTGCTGAATACTGCGACGCTACTTTAAGAAAACCAAGATCCTTTTACGGTATTGAAGGCCTATGCCGCTTTCTTGTTGAGTTTAAGACTTTGCTTGTCACAAGATACCGACATGATGCTTAAGCATGGTAGAATCTTATAAGACTCAAGCAACCCATGGGGATGACGCCGATGGTGTCAGAATTTCATCTCAAATCTACATATGTCCGCTTAGTATATTAAATTCTTGTACTGCTTTTAATACAATTGTAAATATTTGTTATGTATAAGATTTGCCGCCAAAGACGAAGAGAATATCATGATCCCTTTCATCCAAGTATTGAATATCTTCTTAAAGACTCTTCTTTAAGTCGCAAACAAAGACATCGACTATACGCTTTTTTAAGCATGGTAGGAAGACTCAAGCAATCTCCTGCGGAATGACGTTAAGATTTCATCATCAAAATAGATATTGAAAATGAAACAGTTAAAGAATAATATTTGAAGCTTAAACGAGTAATAAGATCAATAATTGAATTAAATATAATGTACTAAGCTATTGAGATAAGATTGGGCTTACAATTATCTGACTAACAATAGTTTACAACAAATTACATGTCTATCCAATGCAAACAAAATATTTGAATGAATAAGAAATACAGTGTCATGAAACATTCAAAAGAGTTGAAGTCGAACATGAATGAAACTTACAACATACGCCACCGGATTCACAACATATCGCATAAATGAATGTTAATTTCACTGATTGTATTACATGCATTGTGTGAGCCTATATTTAAATTTATCATCTTAAAATGTATGCGAATAATAAAAATTTAATGAAAATGAATAATACACAAATCACGAGGCAATCTCATGCTCAGATTTATGATATCAAGATTCACTTAATTAACTCAATGAAATGAGCTTTGCACACATTACGATGCATGATTAAAATACAAATACAATGTCTCAAAAGTGCACACGTATTCTAAACACTGCATGGATCTACACTACGAATCGAATCTAAATCCAAGATGTTTACGGTTGCTTTTCCTGGGTCTGTGACCTCGCTACAAAACCTAAAAATTTAATAATAATATTATATTTCAACTTAATATAATATCCGGTAGTTTAATCATTATACGGTAGATCGATCTGAATCAAATTACATTCACCTCGACAATAGAGATTTCAACCGGATATTCATCATCAAAATTTGCAATCTCAAATCAATTAATCAAAATTAAGTATCAATACAAGTATAAAATTGGATAAATTACTAAGTGTTAAATGTCTAAATGAAATTATCTTTAAAAGACTTAAAGATAAAACTCAATTCACATTCCGCAAATGTTTGCTGAATGTGATAAATTAAGAAAATTATAGAAATAAATGAATGTCAAGTACACAATTATGTTTACTTAATCACGCATGGAAGTATACACATGTTCTCATCATGCTGGCCAAGAGGCCAGATATGATGTAGTTCTGACAGAGTCCTGACCGAGCCGCCAAATAACACCATTATATTATGATCACGATCAATCCATATGCTCTCCCCGCTGCTTTGAGATGTGAACCATAGCACTGGGACAAAACCCTCTCCTAATGGATTTAAACTGTCCCTTAGATAAACATCACCCGTGTCTACAAGATTTTTTTGGACGACGCAACCCATGGTAGCCGATAAAGATCCTTCGTCGTTGGACTACCTCCTCAAGGGAGGACCACGATACCGGTATGACGGAACCATGAGATCTTGATCGGGCGCGTCATCATTCCCCCAATCAACCGATTTAAGTTAATATGATGAATTTCATAAATTCACAATTTTATACCCCACATGCTGCTACTATACGCTATGCATTAGCGATCTAACGACTAGCCTTAATCGAAAGTTCTCTCTCAATATTGGGAGGGGTAATTAACTATAGGTGTTTGCGCTTATAGGAAACTTGAAACCAGATCTAAAGGCCTAACAAAATGAGGACGAAATCTCTGGGTAGTGTCTTATCTACTACTATTCCATTCAAAAAAATTTCACCATATCATTCTATACTCTCTTCATCGAGAGGTTGGTAATTTAATTTTCACATCATTATTTAGTCAACATTAAATGAGAAATCCTACCCTCATATATAGGGATAAGGGAAGTATATCAGGAATACTTAAAATGCTTATTAATGAAATTAAGAAAAATAGTTGTTAAAAAATAATAATAGCCATAAGTAGACTTTGAAAAGAAGATAATGACATTGATGTTCATGAAGTAGAGTTGTGTGAAGTTAGTCTTTAAATGCGATGATGGTTGTGCTTCATGACGTCCCAATGTTCCAACTTGTGCATTTCATAAAAAAAAAATAGATTCAATTGCTCTTGCTGCTTACGTTTGGTTTGATGGGTTGTGCAAATCTCACAAATAGACTTTTACAGTCAATTGGTTTTGACGTTTGGATGAAATCTGGTAATTGGTTTATGCTTTTCACTTTTCTTCCGTTTTTTTTTTATTGATAAAATACTCTTTCTTGTGATGAAAGGTTGAAACCACATCTGGCATGTTGGTCTTAAGGTGGATGAACTCACAACTGAAGCGGATTGCTAGCTGGATTGAACGGGTCATTGAACAAGAGGTGCTTGCCTTTGTTGATTTGTTCTTAATTCTTTTTAAGATGCTTGTTATCAGAGGTTGATGGTTGCAAACTTCATTTATTTTGGCTGTTTTGACCTGTTTTCTTGTTATGTAAATCTCTAACCGCAAATAATGGTATCGTGAAATTTTATTGTCGTATAATTAATGACTCTACTTATATTTGCACCATAACAAACTACATGACCTTGTTATACTATTGACATAACTTTTTTAGTCTAATAAGTTGTACTAATGTGCCTCATTAAAATTTTACTCAAATTGATGGTTTGGAATTTGTTCCAAAGGAATACAAAATTGATATACAATCAATAATTTAGGATTGCTATGTCCATTTTAATCTTATCCATCTTGTAGTGGTTTTAGTGCTGTAGGTCTACCATGCAATAAAATGGGGATATATCTTAGCTTCTAGATGTAAAGTTGTTTAGTTATAATGCAGAAGCTCCTTAGTAATAGTATGCAATAAGACGTAGGCCCACTGCACTCATCCTTTCCTTTTTTTTTTTTTTTTTTTTTTTTTGAGATAACATTCCACATGTTATTGTTGTTGATAACATTCTACCTGTGTTTAATCCACCTTTTTAACATGAACATTTTGATGCATTTATGCATATGAAATGCTTCTCTTGAGCTCTGTCTAACAGCTTATGATTTTGAGACCTTTAAGAAATTCTATTTGTATATGTTATGCTCTCTAATTTGTGATACTATCAGCTATGTGCATTACTAACGCTTACATCAATAACAAATTCCTGGTGCAGGTTTGGGATCCTATTTCACCTCATCAACGTCATGGCAGTTCAGTTGTTGAAGTCTACAGAATCATTGAGGAGGTTCTACTTTTTCATTGCATCCTGTGATTCCTTCTAAAACAATTCTCTTTTGAATGTTGCGTCTTAAATTGTTTCTTTAGATACTTTTTATAATAGTTCTAATTGGTTATAAAATCTACAATTTCTGTGATTTTTCAATCATTTTATACAAAATTTTAAGGACTATTAAATCATGTGTTATTTGATATATATATATATATATATATATATATATATATATATATACTTTCACATCAAACGCTGATCTTTCCAGATCTATATATGCTGTGATTTTCTAGTCATTTTTGAGTTCTGCATGAACTCCTGCATTATTTGATTCTTGTCATTGTTCTATAAATGTAATTTTTTTACAACTCTAGAATATGTTATTCATTTCTGATTTCTGTTTAACGTGAATTGATCCACTTGTAGGGTGTGGTGCAATAACCACCTTAACGCTTTCTAAGTGTTAGTTTCTCCCTTTCTTTTGTTCTCCTTTCTAATATTTACTTCAGTACTGTTCTTATTATACTTGCTTGCTTCTTTAGGGATTTAATTTTTTTTGGGCTGACTTAACATTGGTTACCGTTGAAGCTCTGTATTCCTATTGTACCTTGCCTTAGCTTCCTTGACCATTTGTCTTGCATTGATAATTTTATACTTGGGCATTTATGACTATTTGCTTCTGTATTCATGGACTTTCCATATTAAAGGCATCTATAATTGATCATGCTAACAAAGCTAGTCATAATTTTTTTCTACTTTTGGAGTAAAAATCCTCACTGCTTTATGAGTACAGTGTTTTCGTGATATTCTTGCCATTGTAGGGTTTAGTGACTATCAGGCATATGCATCTTATCCAAATTTTGGAAGGCTTGGTCCACTTGTCTTGAATTTGCTTCACCCCGGACGAGGAATACACCTTCTGTATAGTTGCTTAAAGAATCAATCTCTAATTCACTTTTTGCTTGTCGCGAGGTTAGTAAAATGAATCATTTAAGTTGTAATAAAAGAATGGGAAAAAAATTTCAATCTAAGTTACTTTTTTTTCTTCTAATGGCTTTTTAATATTGGTAAGGTCAGTGTGGATGTAATAGTACTGCTGTCAGTAAATTTAGGACCATAATCCTAAAATTATGGGGAAGAAAAAAAATGCTATTTAAGTACTTAATGTTATTTGCTTAACGGGCTTGAGAATTAATCTTCATCAAACTGCTCATTTTTGTATGTTAGGCAGTCCGATTTGAACTGCACAAACCACTTACTAAGGATATCTATTTGCACTTCTTACAAAAGAGAGGCTCTTTTGTGCCATTGTTCTATCATCTTTTATTTGTCAACTCATGGTTAGGGATGGCAATTGTGCTCGAAGCTCAAAAGCTATTTGAAAATGAACTTAGGTCAAATCGTAATGAAGTAACAAAATTTCTAGGGAATCTTTTAGTCATGACAACTTCATTGTATATATGGAGGAATGTTAAGAACCCCTAGATGGAATTATCAGCTACGATCTAGCAACTGTAGTCCCACTAGGATGTGTGCATTGATTTCTAGGTATGCTATAAATTCCTGGAGGCATGAAAATCTCTGGACTTATAGGATATTGTCAGTCAGGCAACTCTTTACCACTTGCTCGTGCGTTACAATATACTTTATAGCCTTTGTTATGACCCATCACTGTCACAAGTGCCCAAGGCCTCCATGCAGTTTTCGTATGCAAAAACGCCACCTTGCCGTCACAGCTCATTAAGATGGCATGAGGTGCTAACCCACCACTCATGTTACTTCTCTAATACAATGGAGTTACCCGCACTGCAGCAACAGTTGTGATTGAAAATTTGAAACAATAAATAGTTTTGATCACATTGTCTTGATTGATCGTGTATTTCTAAGTTGAATGACCAATAATATGTTTCTCTTGTAAGCTTTTTATCGGTTTTCCTAACTCTATAGCATGTTCTCTCAACGTATGTATAGATTTTACATGTTTTTGATGTATTTATTTATTTTGGTGATTATAGTGAAAACATGTGCAATAAACTTCCAATTTTTTTATTTTTATTTTTGTGTTGATAACCATATCTTCTGTAGTATTTAGAAGATGGAGAAGTATATCTTTCCTATGTGATTTTTTCAATAACAACTGGTTCTTTGATTAGGCTTAGCATTTTTCAATATTTAGGACCTACGTAGGTTATCCGTTTAGTTTTTATAATATGGGAATATATGGATCTCTGCGTATAACAGGTCATTCTGCTTTTGTTTGAGCATCTTAGACTCATAGCTGGCTGATCCGTGTTTTTTTTTGGCAGACTGTTGACCAATTTTTTGCTTTTAAAGTGCCCATGAGGATTGGAGAACTTGAAAGTATTTGGCCTTGATAATGCATTTCAAGTCTATACCGCTCATGTTGTTCAGCAGATAGGTGATTTTCTGTTGCCCAGCAAAAAAAAAAAAAACATTTTTTTTCTTGTGGAAAGAAATGAAAATAAGCTTCGTCTTATTTTTTTTTGGATTGTCACCTGACACCTTTGCTCAACCCCATTTGCTTTTAGATTAATTTTACATTCAAATGTCTTACCACTCTTTAATGCTTGAATTTTCATTTCTTCTGTAGGAAGAAGTTAGTCTAGTTTTTGCTCCCAATACTGGTTTACTGTGAACACCTTTTTAACGAAGCAAGCAGCTTTATTATCATAGTATGGTTTTTTTTTTTTCATAAATGATGACTGCGATGCATAATTTGAGCTATTTATTATACAATGTCTTTCTTACTTGAAATGACAGAGTAAATGTTTGAGAATTTGATGCTTGTCCATCTGGGTGAAGAGAGGTAGGTTGGTGAATGGAAAGGGGCAAGGTCATTACATGTCAGAGAGTAGAATTGGATGAGGTTTCTCAACCTTATGTTATTGGCTAGGTAGGACATTGATGAGTACACCCACCATCAGTCGAGTCTTCATGGCTACTACCATCATGGTGTTCATAGTGAGGGTAGTTTGATTAGAACATGGTGAAGGAAATGATAGTTTGATGGCCCAAAGGGTTGTTCTAAGATTGGGAAACTATTGAATCGACATTTGTTGGATGAAGGTTGGAGAGAAATTTAGTAACAAACAACTCCTTATTGTTGTTGTTATTAAACTTTTTATTAGTGGCAACATGTTTGTATTGAAGTAAGTTATTTATTTACCTTGAAATATATTATAGTAATCCTGGATGGATAAGTCATTCCACTGTAGAGGAAATAAGTCAGATTGTAGGGTGTACGCCTGGGAGATATTATTTTTCTAAAAGTGAGTACATTAGAGAAAATTCCACATTGGCTTAACAATCTCTTGAAACATTATCAGGGAGAAAATAAAAGGTTTGAGGCTATTCAATAGCCAAGTTGAAATGACATAATCAGGTGCCTGTTATTTGGAGAGCTTGATATTGTATGTACTAAATAATAGGTATCAAGGTGAGAGTTTGTCATGAGAACTAACAAGAAAAAATAAAAATCTGTTGACAATAATTGATAATTGGTATCATTTAATTTCATGAAGGTACTGATGATAGAAGAGGAATTCATATCATGTAAAGCTAACATAGAGACCATGATACTGAGAGATTAGGATGAAGAAGAAATGAGATTAGATAATTGATTGCTGTTCATTGAGTTACGGAGTTGAATGGTAGGCAGCAAGTGAAGCCAACGTACAAGGTAGTGAGGTGTGCTTTATAGGTATTCATGAGGAGAATGGTAATGTGCATGGGCTGCCATCTATTAACACGAGCAAGCAACAATAGACGTGTGAAAGTAGGTGCAAAGAATATCGAGAGTAACCGCACTGACCCTGCTCTAAGTTTGGAATATTAAGGTGAGAATAGATGGTCAGATGGATAAAAAGAAAACTTTACTTAACATCTTCAATAGAAATAAAAACTACACCATATTTTTTCAAGTCATATAAGAGCCACTACAAGTCCAAACCACATTTAATAAATTTGTCCACACATATAAAATGTCCATCAACAAAAATCATATAAAACACAGTCTAAAACATAAACTAACAGAATACCTATCTCTTGAAGTCCCTCTACGATGATAGACATAATCCTCCATTCTATCCTCCATCTAGAAGATTACTAAAAAATATAAATAACTTACAATTGAATAAAATTTTCAGTGGGTAAATTATGCTTTTACACTATAATAAAACAAAAAAACTAAATTAATATGCATGATAGGTTTTGCTATAAACATAAACATAAATTTTGAGAATATTAATTTAATAATCTAGCATATAAGAGTTGAGATAAATGAACATTTGTTATGAACTTTATTTTCTAATTTATCAACTATTTCGTGAGTCATCGCCTAAAACCTTTTCCATAACTCATCCAAAGCGACAAGTAATCATTTCCATTACCTTTTCGTGCGGCATATCGGCCCCAACCTTACACTATAAGTGAACTTTACTTTGCATACATATTCATAATATAGAATTTATAAAACTATTTATATCGCTTTAAAATAGTAAATCAATTATTTCTACGAATAAGTAATAATAACGATCTAATATTTAATCGTTCATTCAATATGAAGAACCGAGAAAATAAATCACACTTCAAGATGTAGGTAATTTATAACCATGAACAACGATTCTATCACATGAAAATAAGTATGCTTTTACTATAAATGTAAAACATAATTACCGCTTAATGTGAAACTTCCTGAATCTCCTTTCCTTTAAAACTTATTTCCTTAATCAAGTTCTTGATTAAACATTAACTTGATCAATACTTATAACTATCTAAATGTATACAATATTAAAACATAACTATCTCTCTTATAATAACATTTATAATTCTACTGGTTCATTAGCGACCTTAAAATTTTCAAATAATTTTTCATTCTTAATTAATTAGATGATTGCTATTCATATATAAAATATTATAATTTACTTAATTCTTTTATCGATGTTCATATTCATTTTATTAATTATTAAATTTAAATTATGGATCTACTATTATGCATGTAACATAATCTTTGTAAGGACCTCTATCTATTTTCTTCTTAATTTCCCAATTAATTATTTAAATTTACTCATTTTTTTCTTTTATTCACCTCATCAAATGTATACTTTTACATCCATAAGAAAAGTAGTTTTTATATTATTATAAACTATACTTTATGGTATATTTATTTATATTTTTTAAGCTAAATGTAAAGTCAATATTTAAAATTATATTTTATATGTAAAGATTTAATACTTAATTAATTGAATTTGATTTATGCTACACATTCTCAAATTAAATTCCTTTGAAATCTATACACCCTAAGTCAAAATTGAAATAATAAAAAAATCAGATTTCTAAATTAAAGATATAATTAAATATTATTTATCTAACTTACCTTTCTATCCCCTCTATCCTCTGTTGCTAATGCACTGTCAGCCCCGATTCCTCACGACATGCTCCCTTCTTCCACTCTCTGCAGGAGACTCTTGGTGTCGACGGCAAGGAAGCCACCTCACACTCCTAGGGAATGATGCGACTCTCCTTTCTTTCTTCTCCCTCTCTTGTTGCTTTTAGGGGTTCGCAAACCAAATTGAGCCCCTGATTCTTTATACAACCGTCATGACGGTTGATTTTATTTTATTTCATTTTCCTTTTTTTTTCTTGGTTATTACAACAACAGGGAAAATGCAGGTGTGCAATGGTTGTCATATGTCGTATGGTAGCAAGACAAGACTTAGGTTTTGTATGAGATCAATTGAGATGAGGCTAGGTTTTTTTTTGTTTTGAAACTATGTTGAAAGGAAATGGATTTTTTGTGTATTATTGATTGAATATGTTGGTCCTATAAGCACTCATATATGATGAAATGATAAGAAAACGTATCATCTTTCAACATCAGTCATTTCTAATATGTCACTACTATCTAATGAGCCAACAATAACATTTTTTTAATGTTTATATATTTATTCAGGTTTTGTTTAATTTGATTGCTCTTGGTTTGGTCTAATTTTTATTTAAATGATTGCATCTGTCTCCAATGTCCTTCAAAGTTTGTTTGCTTTTAATTTTAAAATTTATATGCTAGTTATTATTGGTATTTGCAGTTGATAAAGAAGATTTGATGCCTCCTGTGCCCATCCTCACTAGATACAAAAGAGAAATCGGAATAAAGGCCTTTGTGAGAAAGGAAGTTGCAGACATGAAATCAACAAATGAAAGAAATTCCAATCAAATTAACCGGCTTACAACACAAAATTTGTGCGTGCGATTGAATACCCTTTATGTAAGTTTTTATTTCTTTTTTGAATAGCCTAGCACATAAGCATTCATTTTTCTGATACTATTTCACGTTTAACTTGTTGAATTAATTTGTGCAAAATACATTTAATATCTTAAGATGTGCTGATCATGAATGAATAGAAATTAAAGATTTATATTGCTGACCAAAATTGTTGAGATGAAACTAATTTCGATAATTAATTTTTTACAAAATGGTATATACTTGAAAGATTATTGATTTTGACCCTTTGTTAGGAACAAATGCGGCTTGTTGAACTAGTTTCAAGTACATTGCATAATTATGTTGCATAACCGTATATATTCAGTGTAATGTTAGGTTGGGTGTCAAGTGATGAGTATTGTGATAAGGCTATATATGCTGTAGAACTTTGTATTTTGGGCAATGTTGAGGGTCAGCTTGGGTCCAGTAATTAGGTTGACCCCTTTTTGTCATTGAGTTATATTGAAATAATGGAGTTAATCTGCCTGTTAAAAATAAAGCTAATGGTTGCACAGAATTATTCCCCAAATCCCTCTATTCCCAGGAGGCTTGTGGATTAAGTGCACTCTTTTTATAATGGGGCATAATGTATACTGTTTTTATTGTATTTAGTAGTGGTCAGTGCAGTAGGCATGCTATGATGTGGCCTCACTTTCTGACTCATTCCTTTGCCCCTCTTTATTTCTTTAGAATTGTGGCACATGTATTTGTGGAATACCTTGGAGCTTGTTACAAATTTAGTTTTCACTTCATGCTTAAAGTGATCCTCTTTTAATGTTTCATTTAGTAGAGATGCATGTGCATGAATTTGTATCTTGTATGATCTATGATAGTGGTACGTAAGAAAGATTTGTAAGAGAAACCAATGTTGTAGATGGATACAAAATTTTGAGCATAGTAAAGTACCACCATGGTTTGGGCTCATATTTGGAATATAAATAAGAAAGACTGCAGTAACTATTCGTAGTTATATCTATGCGTCTCCTTGAAAATGGTTGTTGTTAAACAACTTAAATAAACTTACAGTTCATTTATTTGATACACATTTGACTTTCAAACTCTGCAGTTATTATGTTGTCATATATGCATTTCAAACTCATTCTCGACTATGATACAGCTTTGGCAATTTATCACTGAATTCATGAAATCTGTGATGTGCAGATTGTTTAAACAACAATGATAAATATAAAAGATTGCAGCATACTATTATCTTTATGTGCATTTATTGAATATAAATCCATGAGTTTTATTTTTGTTTATTTTATGGCCTGATTTCAAAATATTTTCACTAGTAATCAACTAACAGCATTGTTTTCAATGTTTTTCTTTCTTTTATGTTGAATTCATGGAGGAAACATGCCCAACTCGGAGACATGCATGACTTGTTTAGAAACTACTTGATTACTTTAAAAGATTATCCTATTCATTAATCAATCAATCAATCAATATATTGACTTATTTGTAGAAATATAGTTTTGAGGGTAAGAGTAAATTTTAAATGTAAATATAATTCAATCCAGTTTTAATTAAGCATTTATTGAATATAAATCCATGAGTTTTTATTTTTGTTTATTTTGGTGGCCTGATTACTAAAATATTTTCACATTGGTAATCGAACTAACTAGCATTGTTTTCAATGTTAGTAGTTTTTCTTTCTTTTTATGTTGGTGGTCGATGGAGGGGAAGGGAGAAACTCCACATGCCCAACTCGGAGACATGCATGACTTGGGTTTAGAAACTACTTGATTACTTTTAAAAGATTATCCTATTCATTAATCAATCAATCAATCAATTACATGCCATCAATACTTATTTGTAGAAATATAGTTTTGAGGGTAAGAGTAAATTTTAAATGTAAATATAATTCAATCCAGTTTTAATTAAGCATTTAAATTCAAACATGATATTATTCAAAAAGGATAATTAAATTTAATAAAATACACTAATAAAAAAATAAAAATTCAGTCAAAAAGAAATAAAAGTATGCATTATTCAGCTCTATTGTGCCCCAATTTAACCTTTTGTAATTAGTCAATAGCTAATTAGGCATTTGTGAGTTAATTGACTTGATTTTTGAGTTGTATTGCATTAATAGGTTTTACATGGAGAGATTTTTTGTGGATATTGAATTCAATTTGTTGATTGTATGTTGTTCTATGAAGAAAGCTTCTATTGTGAGGGTCGAACTATTGTGAGAAAAATTAGGAGTTTCTAGCTTAATTGACAATCAATTAAAAAACTTGTTCCAAATTTGAATTTTGCTAGTGATAGATTGTTTCTTAAAGGCGGCACACCACATTGTTATCCATTTATGGTAATAAGAAGCAATGGTTTGCTAGGATGTCACTCCTAAGTGACATATCATAACCAATACCTATTGTGGTGAAAAGAAGGTGAGATTTGGCTTGTACATCAAGCCTAATTGATGCATTCACATTTCAACTCTATTGCAGTAAGAAGTAATGGTTGACTTTGTTTAAAACTAGCTTTCAATTTGATTTGTGAAATTTAGTGACTTCAAATGGGAAGACTACAAGTTGGTAGGCACAATTATTCCAAAAAATAAATATTATTTGTTTACAACAAACCAAATGGAAAGGAGAAAAAAAGAAAAAAAAAAATTTGGAAAGATTATAAATAATGTATGTTAGAAAGTTTAGTAAAATGAATTCGGTTGGGATGGTCATAAATGGAGAGTAATAAAATTATTAAGATATATGTGATTTTGATAGGATAATTGTTATTAAGATAATTATTGAGGATATTGTAATTTTGGTCATTGTTTATGCTTCTCAAGTTTAATTAAAAGATAATCTAAAAACTATATTTGTAAAAGATTGATGAATTACCTCAATGCATATATGAGGAAAAATGCTTTAGGAAAGGAAAAATGCTTGAGGATTATTTGAATAGTGGAACTACCAATTCACACCCCTAATAGAGGGAGTCCGATTATTTCAAAACCTATCATTTATGAATCTGTACTGTGTTATGCCTGGGAGTAGCCACAAAATTCTTTTTAGGAAAGATGTTGAATTTTGTTTTTTTATTAATATGCAGAACCTTGTGGTTTTGTCATGGATTGGCACAAAGAGCAATGTAACTTCTTCCTTGTAACAAGCTGGAAGAAAATACAGCTTTTAGTGGTTATGAGGTCTTTATTTTAATATGCCAAAATACTGGCAAGTAGCACTTGCATTCATCATATGCTGTTTGCTGATGTTTTCTTTCTGTTGTGTAGCAATTGATATTTTAGGCAAGTAATCCATTATTGATTTTATTGTTCTAGTAGTTATAAGAAAATTTGAATAGAACATCTTGTTTGCATGTGATTAACTTCATCTAAACCACTTTTGGAAAGTCCTAACATCTTTGTGGTGATATGGTTTTGTTTCTACAATATTTTTATTATGAATGGCTATAATTTACAATTTATAGTGAGATGTTTGACAATTTAAACAGTATGCAGTCACGGCATTAAACAAATTGGAAGATAGCATTCAAGACCGTTGGACCAGGAAGAAGAATGAGAACTTCAACACTAGTATGTTTCTCTACTTAGTTTCTTATTTTTAGCTTCCTCTCTCTTCCTCCCTCTCACATCTCAAATCACCCTCTTCTCAGTTTTTTTTAACCGGTTTATTAAATCTATTCTGGTAATGCTTTATTTTTTTAAATGTTTCTTTTATCCATAGCTTGTTCGCATCAATTCGATTATTTTTGGAATTTGAAGGGCAGTTAGCTGTTCTTCCTTTTCCGTCTTAATGTGCTCCAAATTTTATCAAGTGTGATCTATCAAATAAAACGCGGTTGAAACAGTATTATATTCTTTTTCTGGGAAGACTAGTTGCTTTCGTATAATGGTCAAATTTAGTTCCATGGTTTCAGTATATTAATCTGGCTTATTCTTCAGACTAAAATGTTTTTCTGTTGACGACATCTAAGTTTTGGAGAATACTGATTCCTCTATGAATCAAACTAGAATTTATAGAAGGAAGTGATAGTTAATGTGTGAATTATTCTTTTGTTTATACTTGATGAAAATTTTTGCAGAAATTTTGCAATACTGCCAAACCTCTTTGGAAGGACCAATGTACATGGTAGTTGGGAACATATATATTCATTTTTTTTCCTTCAAACAAGATTTATACTCTTTGGGCGAAGAGTTTTTTTTCAATATCGGGTTTAAATTTTTTTCATTAATATTTTGAATTTATTCAAAATTATTCTTTTGGATAACTTTGAATAATAAAGATAAATTATTAAAAGTATCTTATTTTCGTTATCCCTTTTCTATATACAGGGTAATTTTGCTTGTAATAAATCAATGGGTTGTTGAATGAAATTATGGTTCAATTTCTTAACTATCTCTAATTGAGTTCTCATATCTTGCTCTTGCTCTTCTTCACCTCTTTCCCCGGGTCCCTACTTGCAGTACACGTTCTTCTTCCCTCTTATCCTGTAGCTACACTGTCAACTTCTTTCTGTAATTATTAGTAATCGCATGCATGGTCTTTTGTTCTTATGATTTTTTTATTAGCAGTCCCATTTTCAAAGAAAGATGCTATGCTTACAGAAGCTGTCCTTCGATTCTTATTATATTTTTTCATTATTTTTTCTGTCATTTGTTGAAGAGCAGCCTTGAAATTTAGCTTGATTACTATAGTACTGCTATCACATTTAAACTTTTCAACTTTGAATTCAGAACGTTCCATCAGTGGCAATTCAGGAAGCTTTGCATACCCAAGGAATGCATTTGATGGGTGTAGAAAAGATATGAACGCTGCTATCGATAGAATTTGTGAGTTCACTGGTAAGACATTACATGATCAGTACAATTTTATATATTCAATTTAAAAAGATGCTCACAAAAATGGGAATACATCTATTTCTTTATTCATTTATTGGAGTATTTTCAGTTGTATATACATATCACTGAAAATTTTTTAAACAACTAATTTGTTGCCCAGACCTTCCTATTTATGCTCATACCACCCAAATCTTCTCCTGCATATGTTCCACTCCATTGACCACCTCTGCAACATCTATCCATCCGCTAATCATAATAAAAGATGCATAAGCTATAGAACTTGAATCCCTTCTTACCTCATAATTAGGGTAATAGTGGTGTGGCGGTCAATGCTTGGACAATGTTAATGACAACTGATGGTTGTCTACTGGATGTGGCCATCAATAGTGCGACAACAACCAGTGATAACCAACTACAATTCAATAGTGGCCTGTGGTGATTCAGCTTAGTATCTGTAGTCCTAAGGCTTGTGGAGTGTACATAAAGGGGAGGGTGATTGAACTTATCATTTGAAAACATGGAAAGAATTTACTGTGATGCTATTCTTGTTAGCAGAATTTAATCTATAGAAATTTGAAGGAGTCAATTAATTTGGGTGATATGAAATAAATATGAAGATTTGCCTGCTATGTATATCATCGGCTTTCAACAACATGAGTATCTATCTATCTCCTTATCTTATTGGTTTGCTTATCTTAGTTCTCATTTCTTGCTTGGCATGGTTAACACATTTCTTATTTGCAATTTGACAAGCTAGTTGTATAACTTATGATGTAGTAAATCTTTTACGTTTTATTAATTTAATCTAAACATTAATGTTTACCACTATAGAGCATAAATGAAGTGGCATGTCCTTTGGCCAGTCAGTGTTATATGATGAAGCCATGAGCATATATTTTACATTTATTAAATGGATGTCTATTACTTTTAGTCTCTGTATATTTTTTTTCTTTTGATTTTTGGCAGGGTTGAAGATTATCTTTTGGGATTTGAGGGAGCCTCTTTTAAGCAACTTATACAGGCCTAGTGTGTCAGAATCGAGGCTAGAGTTGCTCATGGAATCTTTTGATTTGGTAAATGATGTGATAGCCTTTTCAATATGTATTGGAACTTGTGAAAATCTAAAATAGGTTTTTATTTAAAAAAGTTCTGTATTGCTTTTATTGGAGTTTCAAATATGTTTTCATTTGAATAGCTATTTACTCCATTTTATGTATTTTGTATATATTGATGTGATAAAATACCTTGAAATAGAAGATGCTATTGACCGAGCTTTTTTATTTTTTTATTTTTATTTTTTTAACATGTCACCATAGCATCCCCAAGTTTGTAATACTATATCAGGAATATTTCTTAAGCTATGCTATTTAATTATTAACTATTGTTATTGTCCATTGGACCATAAATTCTCAGATTGTTTAACTAAGGTAGGCAAAATTGATGCACACTAGTTTACTTGAACTAAGAAGTCCATGATATTAATTTTTTTTTTTTAAAAGACATCTTTTGGAGGCATCTTCATCATTAGCCTTATGCCAATTATTTAGGGTCGATATTTTAAAATCTCAATTTTCATGCATTCATGTCGGCTTTTTTTTTTTTTGTTGAGTGTTGATTGAGGTGTTATCCACTCTTCATAAATCATTTTAAACAATTTATATTCAGGTAATCTTAGGTCTTCTAATTAATCATTTAGCATTAATTTTTTTAAACTCATCTATTGAGGGTATTTTCTACTCTTTGTTGTATTTCTCCAAAACACTTAAGTTTATTTTCATTAACCATATCTTCTATGGATGACAATCAATATTTCTTCTAATATAATCATTCTTTAAATTCTCCTTCACAGGTTTTGTCACATCCATATCAGCACTTGCATTTCTACCATTTTCAACTTAGATATCGATGATTTATTTACACCGCGCCATTTGAATCCATATAAACTCATTATTTTTTCAACCAATCTAAGGCATGTCTTCTAAATATTTTCTCCATTGTTCTATTTTCACTCATTTTAATTATGTCTTACCAATTAGAACTATTATCATTTGTAAAACATTCAACAAAGTATCTCACTTTGTATATACAACAACAACAAAGCCTTAATCCCACTGGGTGGGTCTACATGAATCCTTCTGTTTGTGTCCTATTATGTGTCAAATTCTCATTTAATTCAAGTATACTAAGATCATTTTTATACATCTTAACCAAGTTTTTTAGGTCTACCTCTACCTTTCTTAACATATCTAATATATCTACTCTTCTAATCGTCATTGGTGACGCTTTATGGCTACCATCTCGACTCTCCCTAATCTTATCTATCCGGAGCTACTCCAACTTTTTCCCAGAACATACTCTCTTTTTGCATTCTATCTAAGGGTCATCCACTCATGAGCATCCTCATCTCTTCTTAACTTAGTCTTATGTTTCTCTTTTTATACACCATAAGTCATTCTGGTCTTACCACCTCTTATAAAATTTTCCCTAAGTTTAAGTGGAACTTTTCTATCACATAATATGCATTTCTCCACTTCAACCATCCAACTTGAATTCTACTAATAACATCTCCATCTATTTCACCATCATTTTGAACAATAGCCTAAATATCAGATCGCCACTCTTGTTAATGACTTGATCACCAAGTCACAACACTACCACTAAAACTTCTACAACTAAAATTACACTCCATATATTCAATTTTAGATCTACTTAAACCTTTAGACTCTAAAGTTGACCTCCATAATTCAAGTTTCTATTGGACTCCTCTAGTCTTATCAACAAGAAGAATGTCATCGAAAAAGCATACACCAAGGTACATCTTCTTGTAAATGCCTCAAGAACATCCATAACTAAAGTAAAAAAGATAAGGGCTTAATGTTGATCCTTGATGTAATCCAAATAGGAAAATATTTTGTCAATCCTCCTTGTGTTTGGACACAAATGTACTCTAGTATACATATCCTTAATGACTTGAATATAATCATTATTAACTTCTTTCGTTCTCTCCAAAGAACATCTCTTGAGACTTTATCATAAGCTTTCTCTAAATCAATAAATATCATATGTAGATCCTTCTTATTTTCTATGCTTCTCCATCAAACCTCTTAACAAATGTATAGCATCCATAGTAGATCTAGCATGAAATCAAACATTGTGAGAAACTTATCACATCGTAACCTATTACTCTCTCCCATAATTTTAATGGCACATTAACTTAATTCCTCTATAATTTGCACTCTTTGTGCATCACCTTTATTCTTAAATATAGGGACCAACAAACTCTTTCTCCACTTATGCATCTTTTAGTCTTTAAAATAACATTAAAAGATTTGTAAGAAATTCCTTGATCTCCTAAACATTTCCACATTTCTATTGGAATATTATCCTCTTCTTTCCCATTTCTTTAAAAGCTTCACTAACTTACTTTCTACGATAAAATGAAATTCTCTATTTTGTTTAGGTATTAAGGTTCTTAAAATCAATCGTCTTTCGGATCCTTGAAAAGTTTATTAAAATACCTCATCCACCTATTTTCAATATCTTTTCTAAAAGACTTTATTATTTTCATCCTTAATACCCCTCATGTCTTTCTCTTTTTATCTCTTTGGTTGTTAACTATACATACTCTTTCACCTGTATCTAATTATCATAAATCACTAAAATCTAAATTTTTTTATTATATTCGAATCTCTGGTATTTTATATCTTTCCCAATTCTCCAGGTTTTTATATCTAGTTTTATAATCTTCTTATTTTCATCTTCTTTTCACCGACTCAACTTATTCTATTACTTTTGATTCCAAGAATCTTTAAGCAAAATCTTTTTTTCGCATAAGTTAATCTTTTATGAACATCCCAAACTCTAATTTGTAGCTTCTTAAAATATTTTATTTTTCTGTTCTTTAAGTGTCCCCATCTAATCCCATAATTTAGTTTATTTTTCTCTTACAACCTTCTTAAAATCTAAACTAATAAATTTGTTGGTGCTTAAAATTTAACTGGAATGACTTACAATCTTTCTGATCTAAACGATCTATTTTTCTTATCAAAAAATAATCAACTGTGTTTTACTAGATATAATATTATTCTTTCTTTCTTATAATTCTGAAATCTAAAAATAAATATCTAATATAGTCTTCATTTTCCTTCATAAAATCACCATGAATACTTTTAAAATCTTCCACTCTACCAACTCTCCATTTAAATCTCTCAATAAATACTTTTCTTCAGAGGTATCTTTTATATTAATCTCTAATTTATTCCAAAATTTTTCTTTGGGTTTACTACTACTTGAGGAGCATACACTTATAACATTAATAATCTTTCAATAATAATCTTTAAAGTTTTATAATTCTCTCTATTATCTTTAACATTATCCTTCAAACTTTTATCTATAATCACACCTTATTTCTAGTTCGACTTTTACCGAATCCAAAGTTTAAAACCTAAACTATCAATCTCAGCCTTCTCACCAACCCATTTAGTTTCTTGAACACATAAAATATTTATCTTTCTATGAATCAAAATAACTATTAATTCCATTAATTTACATGTAAGAGTACTTATATTCCAAGATCCTAACCTAATTCTAGCTAACTTCTTTTGCCGCATCCGTCATAATGTGGGAACCCTTATTTAACTCTGGCGGCTCAGCACATTTTTCATATTCAAAGCTACAAATTTGGGGGCCTAGCATTCCAATGATTTAAATGATTAATTATGTCGATTATTTTTTGAATTTTACGCACTACCTAACGCTCCATTATATCATTTGTAAAAAACTATATAATCAATGTTAAAAAGATGCTGGCTCAATGCTAATTCTTTATCAAATCTTATGATAATTTGAAACTCTTGAGTTACTCTACAACTGTTTGTAATATTTGTTAGTGCTTCATCATACATGTATTTATTAACATCAACATATCTCTATCATGCATTTTTACGGTAAAGCCAATTAAATCAATTCTCATGATATTTGATGATATATTTATGTCTTAACAAAAACATTGCTTTCATAGTAGTATATCTAGCATGAAACTAAATGTGCTTTATAAAATTGATGTACTTTTTTTGTCTATGTTCAATTACTCTCATATAGCTTCATTGTATGCCTCATAAATTGAATTCTCTCTTGCAATTAGCATAATCTTGATCATCATTTTCATTTCCAAATGTTAATGTAAAAATCCTTCCTAAATCAATTAGCATCTTTTGTCTACAAGATTCTATTGAAAAAGTTTGTCAACTAAATCATTATAATATCCTCCTAACTCTCCAAATCAATACGTATCTTATCTAGACTTAAAGCTTTATCTTGTGCATCGTTTTGCTAACACCATTTTATTTTATTTTTGTTTATTTTATAATATGCTTCATTATATTATTTTCTATATTTTCCCAAAATAATATCTTCCTTAAATTTCTCATTAAGTAAATTTTCAATTATATTTCTATCATTTTTGTCTTAATGTTTAACTATATGTTTAATATTTATGAATCTTGGAATTCATAAGAATTTTTTTGTTGTTATCTAATTGTGGTCCTCAATTTTAGCATGAACCACACCTTATTATTAAAAAAATATCTCTTTCCTTAAATATTTTGTTCGGATTAATATAATTTGTTTTGGACTTATTTGTGTATTTATTATTCATATGTTGAAAATTTTATTTTATGCTTTGAAATTTTTTATAACATATGTTTTATTTTTGGCTACTATTGTGAGTATCATACACAACATTATTGAATGAGATATTTAAGTCATGATACCTGATCATCTTTTAGGTAATTGAAGCGACATTTTACTTTATGCTTTGATGAAAGAAGCGGACTTTACGTTTCACATTGTACTTCGTTCTTTCAGAACATTTCCTATTACTTTGTTTTAAGACAGAGTGAAGCTATGGGAGGAGGCTAAGTTCTAAGTGACAGTAGTGATGGAATGAGAGCAACTTACAGATACTGCGCTATTTGCTTTTGTGTAATTCATCTGCCACATGGCTGTTACTTTTAAGTTCAATGACAACTTGATATCCTTGATACTGGAGAGGTGAAATCCTAATTGTATTATTGAGAACAACCTTGATGTCTCTCAAACTAACCTTTTATGTCTAGCTTATTAAATCTTGTTGTGATTGGCTTGATATATGGAGTTATTGCTGCTTAGGTTTACTTGCATCGCAAGTAACCATTTGCTAAATAATGTGTTATTTAGAAAATTTGAGTTGAGCTCCTAGTACTGAGAGAGTCTACTGAATTAATGCCTAAATGAGTTGTATCTATGCTGTTATATTTTGAATCATTGATCTATGTTTTGGCCTTGTTATTTCTAATGATGTCATTAAAGGAATCTTCTGTTTTTTTGCCACTCAGACAACTGAGCATTTACTTCTTTATACAAATTCTTTTACATTATTTTCGTGAAATATGTAGCCATTTGAGATTTTTGTTTTAGGTATTCTTTTTTGCAATCAATATAAATGAAATCCAATTTTGTAAAAAAAAATTGCATTCCAAAGGGTTGGTTCATTTCTAGATGCTATATTTGCCTTTTTTGAAATAGAAGTGGCTAAGAATTAGAAACATTGGCATTTTACTTTCTATTTGCTTATATATTTAGGATCTTTTTTTTTTCTTGCAAAATGCCCCTTTATGTTCTTTCAAATAAATATCCGAACTGTACAGCTTTTTACTATCTTTGTTATGTCTGACACAGGTTCTGAATGAACTTTGTGATGTCATCATGGATCCACTTAGAGATCGTGTTGTGGCTGGTCTCCTTCAGGCATCCATAGTACGTCTATTCTTGATAGAATTTCTAACTTGATATTCTGATATATTCAAATATTGTGTTATGTTAAGGATGGCTTGGTTAGAGTTCTACTTGATGGCGGTCCTTCACGTCTCTTTCTTGCCGCTGATGCCAAGCTTTTGGAGGATGACCTTCAAATATTGAAGGTATAAACTTTCTGCATCACGAAGTAACTTTGAATATTGTGGTAATGGCCTGATATACTCTACTGTCCATCTGTGTAAGTTTGTTGCCCCAAAAAATTAATTATATACTTATTAGGCTTTGTAGTGTTTATTTGTATGTTTTTCTTGAGTGTAGAGTGCTAGTACTTGACCCAATTTTAGTTGTATGACTATGGTCCTCAAACTTGGTAAAAAATTTTCCATTCATTCACTACATGAAATCTTTCATGCATTAAAAAAGAAAAATCTCATTTTCATGGTGAATCAATGATGTAATTGTTGGAGACAACTTTGCATGGCAAAATGCCAGGGGTCAGATGATTTGCTAGGGAAGCATATGTACCTTGATTTTGATTTGCTGATTTAAAAATTGGAACCATAAAATTGTTCTGAATAAATGAACAATTATTGGACCAATATTCATCTACAAAAATGACAAATCAGTCATGATTAAATATTAGCCATCTTTTTTTATTAATGTTTGATGCACTCTGTGATTGATCCAGTGATGGGAAGAAGCATCTGAAATCATGTTTGCTGCCATTATTTATGGTTTTGAATTAGATGCATTGGGTTGATGTTGTGCTTGAGAGCTGTGGGATTAGCAGTCACTACCTCGGAGTAGAGTAGAATTTCCTCGCAGAATAGGAGAAAGATTTATTCCGATATGTCGATATGACCTTATTCCACTTGGTGAACCAGGTTTTGTAGAAAAGTTTTACTATTAGTTTTGTTAGCCTTTGTTATCACTATTCTAACTTCGTTTAGTTGTAATCTTCATTTTGAACTCTCCTTCTAGCCATCAAATTAAGTTTAATGGAAATCTTGCATATCATCCTTTCACCATGTATATTGTGGAAAATGTTTCTTAATCTTTCATCTTTACTTTTTGTTCCTGTTTAATGTTGCATTTTGTAAGCTTCGTGAATAAGTATTCTAGAATTTTTTTTGTCTGTTTTGTTATGCTAATTCAACACTATAGCTTATGCCAACTAATGTAGGCCATTCTATAACATTTTTATACTCATTCATTTCTTTTTTGTGTACTATAAAGCACCCATCTTTTTTTTTAATTACTTGTGGCAATCATCATTCGTTCAACATAACCATCAACATTCTTATCAGAACTTATTGATGTTGGCTTTGTGCATTTTTTTGCACTATCATCCCAGAGTAGAGCTGCACTTGGCTTGTTTTTTTTACAGGCTGCCCCTTCTCGGCATTCCCCAAACTAACCTACTCTGGTGGAAACCCTCTTTCCAATGGTGCAAATGTTATTGTTATGTTTATTTGGCCCTTACAACTACATCTTGAATTTGTTGTCATAAAATTAAATAATTGAACATGAAAATTTTTAAACCAAAGTTAGATATAAGATTAATTAATTATTTGAATTATAATAGCATATTAATTTATGAGTCTTCTCATGAGTTGTAGGAGTTCTTCGTATCTGGTGGAGATGGGTTACCTCGAGGTAGCGTTGAAAATCTTGTGGCTCGTGTTCGCCCAATAATTAATTTGATTAGCTTGGAGGTATGGTGTCCTTCTTGCTTTTTTAATAATTATGAAAGCATACATTGGTTATGCAACATATTTTTTATGATGTTGATAAAACTTGCAATTAATGTCTAAACAACATTGCTTTCGTTGATGAAAAATCCAAACTTAGGTACATTTTATTACACATCTCTTATCGCAATCATTGAAACAAGGTAATTCTCCATACCATGCTAGATCCTCAAATATTAGTTGCACACAACCAAAATTATCTGCCATACAATTATTATTATTAACTCACCTGTTTACTCTTTAATTGTAATTAGATAAATCTAAGTATCTAACATAACTAACTGGAGTGCATCCTTTCATATGCTATATTAAATAACTAAATTTAAGTTGTACTTAATCGCTCTTTGGCCATCTCACCTGCTAGCGACCACCATTCTGGTTTGGTTATGGTGATGATCTTATCAGCATATTCAACTGCCAACTTGACTTTAGTGCTTTCCCGTTTAGAACCTCCATCTCTATCACTTGGGTGTTATATAAGCAAAAGTGTTTACACTCAACAAGTTACGAGCTTAAAGGAGCTTGACTTTGTAGATCGAGCACATTCACTGCATGAGTAGGAAGGACCTTAGTTCTATGGTTAGACATGATTTATGTGTGTTGAGAATTATGCCAAAAGGACTTGTACTTGTCGGTAAACTGAAACAGTTATGCAAGAGCCTCCTTCACAACCCTCACCATGCCTTGGTTTGATGAAATGAGTATCTTTTGTTGGTCTGCATCTTTGAGTAGCTAAGTAGTTGGGCTTGCCATGATGCATGTTGAAGGTTTTTTTGGGAAAAATTGTGAGGAAGCCATATTATAAGAAAGAACCTTAGCTTGTTGGTTTGCCATGACAATCATGCGAGTAGATATGATTTATGTTTAATGGTTGACTAACTAGTTTTCATAGCCCAAATCCACATAGAAAGACTACATTTTTTATTGATCGGATGGGCATTGTCTTAGCTTGTTGAGATAGCTAAATCACTACGCCTAAAGTGGTTCGACTATTTTTATAAGGCGCAAAGAAGTTTGTTTTTGAGCCGAGCAGCACTTGAGTATTGAAAAGCTACTAAGAACTACTAAGTCACTCTCACCTCTTAGTCCTCACAGTTGTTTTTATCCAATTTTGACAAGTAGCTTATAAGTCAACAACAAAGAATGAAATAACAAGTAGAAAATGGCTTAACATACTTTGCATAACTTAAAGGAATGATAATAATATGATCACGGCATGTGTGGTCGACAACCCTTAAATATCTAGTCCATGCCTATTCCTTGTCAACTATATACACCAACTTATCAGGCTAAGGGTTAATTTACTTATTTGAGCAAGTTATTCTTCTAATCAACAATGACATGAACAATATGTTATGAATAAATCAATATATAAATTATTTGTAAAGCACTTAGTGTAGATCACCTACCACGATAGGATCATAATCGAGATTACATAACAATAAAATATTCTTTTGTCAACAAATCTTATCACCTCGACTATTACCATAATGGTTGGAACTCAAACAACACCAACATACACTAATGTTGAAGATCACATAGCATAGTATAAACACTCTCTATGTTTCCCACTTTCAATTCAATAGTTAATTTCATTTTCATCTTGGACAAGTATTCACGATGAAGAAAGGTAAGTTAATGATATTGATATGGATAATAATAATCTAATCATGCCATTTAATCATTCTCAACAAAATAGAATAGCTATGATAGTAAGCACAAAATACCATACTTTATTCTCTACCTAATGGTAGGCACTAAGTGTGAATTCTTTGACAACTGGTTGCCAAGAAAATCATTGATGTCTTTATCATGCAAAGATTTTCCTTCTCATTCATATACTTAAGATATTGATGACTCTACTAGTGGTTCTTGGGTTTTGATTAATCGTGGGGACAGATTTTTTTCAGTGGTAGTTAACAATTTTTGCTATGGTGTTAGGAAGATCATAGGGAATCTTCTTGCAACTTAGCTATATAGAACCACCTTTGGGCTGCTTCTTGATATTAATAGATAGGTTCTATAGTAGCTCTTAATAAGCCCTAAAAGGTCAATTTATTAAGAATTGCACTTCATCCAGTTGGCATAGCTATCGATGCCAATTGTAGAATTCTTAAAGTTTACACCAACCAATTGGTGCCCAATCAACCAATTGACAACTCATTGCTTGATTTTAAGACTAACAAGTCACGTGATGCTTAAAGTTCTTAGTAAAATATTTTAACATTCAATTTAAAATAAATCACTCAGCATTAATTGCTAAGTACTCACCTAGAAAGCATCATGATTAACCACTTGCCAAACCCCCAAAACCATTTAATTAAGGTTGTTGAGCATTTTAGTCATCAATCTAAGTGCCCTATTGACCTTGACTCAAAATTATTAAAGAAAAAAATTATGGGTCATGGTTATTTTCCATACTAAAGAGCATCCTATAAACTTTTTGTTTCAAACAATTAGCGATACCATCCCCATCGTGATACCATCGATTCCCATGTTTTTGCATTCAACTTATTCTTCCATTGCAACCTTCATCAAAATTTTCTTATTGTAGAAATCATCATTCTTCTTGTTGGGTTCTTTGTAGCTCATGTCGGACTAAATTTGCTACTCATCAAATTTTGCCAAAGCGTATGAGTTCAACCTTCTACATCTCTTGATGAGGATAATGACATAAAACATATTATGTATTTGTAAGATAGAGGAAAAATCAAGCTGTTATGCAACCAACTTACACAAGCCAAAATATCAAATGGGCCACAAAGCACATTCAAAGTTTTGTGGTATAGTTGTAACACTTGACACCCTTAGTAAGACTAACTTGCGGGAATATTCATTCTTCTGCCTTGTTTGAACATCTTGGCGCCTTCTGTCATGATTTTCTTGTGGTTAATCATGACCCTCTTTGAGTTACTTTTAAATTTTCTTCATCTTCTGTGTTCTCATTAATCGAGCTCCATAGGCTTCATGCTTCTTAGGATTTGTACAACACAATTGTATCAATACTATCACCCATACATGACATCATATGGTGTTATTTTAGGTAAATTTTACTATAATAAATGTTGGTCCCAATTTTCTTGTAAGTTTTTGATGTAGACTTAGCAAAAGTCCCCCACTATTTGAATGGTCTTTTTGTATTGTTGGAATTCCAATGGAATGTATAGTCAAAGTCTAGTTGAGCTGCCAAAGCCTTTTGTATGTGCCTCCATAAGCATGAGGTGAATTGATCATGGTTTGAGATGTTTATCTTTGATGCATTATGCAAGCAAGTTATTTCATCCATGAAATTGAGTTTACTCAATCAATGGTATGGTATTGTTGACTAGGAAGTGAGCACTCTTGGTAAGTCAGTTGATCATAGATCAAATTGCATGATGTGAGTCCTAGTGGTGTTATTGATAGTCCTGTCATAATGTGCATAGTGATCCCTTAGCATTTCCACAATGATATTAATAGGGATTATAGTAGTTATCCTTGCTTTTGGTGTTCCGTTTTCACTATTTTGACCATAAGCTTGGATTTATGTGTCATCTAATTTTTTTTCTTGATCCTATTGCACAAAAATGGGTAATGAATGGTATGCTTGGTGGAATATGCTTCCATGTTGACTTCTCAGATATGGTTTATCACCTGAGGGTCTTCTTTTTATTCTTTGATGATTGGATTTAACCAATCAGACAGTCTTTGTATAGGTTAGTAGGCTCTTTCAACTTTTTTGTGGAGGACATCATTGAAGATATGTGCCTTCCCAAGATGGCATTGGATTTCTTTATATTAGTCCTTTGACAATTTAAGTTACTTTCTCTATCGCAAGTTTAGCACCTTTTGCGAGCCTTCCTAACATTCAAGAACAACTTCAGGGCACAACACCACATGAAGTCATAGGTGGACAAACACACAAGGGAAATAAATTTCTAATATGTGATTTAGCACTTGTTAAATTGCAGTTATACCGCAAGCTTCCATTTGCATACAAATTTGTCTTGCTACCACACTCCCATTTCTACCAAATCTTTCAACTATCCCAGTTCAAACCTTATCATCATCATCTCCAACTACATCTAACCCAATTAATGAAGATCACATGGGATAATCATCCTGTTGTTAACATTTCAAATCCTTTGCATTTGTTTGTAATGATTATGTAGTTGTTGACATTTCTTTTTATGCATATGTTCATGTTTTGCTTCACTATGAATACCCACCAATTTTTCATCTCCCCTCAAATGCCCTTTTATTTATTTGCCAAAGTCTGATGCAAGTCTTTCTTTTCTTAATAGACTCGCGTTCTGATTGATGACCTTCGAGATGTCAGTCAAGGAGGCAGAAGCAGATTCGGAGCAGACTCAAAGACTCTTCTCAGGGTTCTATGTCACAGAGGCGACTCTGAGGCCTCTCAATTCCTCAAGAAGCAATTTAAAATTCCCAAATCAGCTGCTTGAAGTTTTCAAGGGAGCCTTATCTTTTAAAATTCCTTTTGTCTCCTTTCTTAATGAAAGATTTCGAGTGAATTGAAAATAATTCCATCCATCATTTTTGTTCTCATTTAAGCACATAAATGTTTCCCAAATTCTTTGTATTCGGTTGCTTCCATTATCTTGAAAAATGTTTTTTAATCATATTTAATATCAGATGATTGTAACATAAAAATTTAATTAATTGATGATATACTATATTCATCTATAGGCAAATCTGATAGATATGATCATCTTGTCCAAATTAAAAAATACCTCTAGGTGGTCAAAAGCCTTGACAAAAACCAAAGTAACATTAAAGCAGGGTTCCAAGAGAACAAAGTCTCCAAAAAAAAGGGGGTTAGAAGCATGTTAACCTCTTTTAAAAAAATGTTTAAATCTCTGAAAAGATTTTTACAGTACTTTGGCCAAAAGAACCTTTCCTATAATAAAGAGAAGAGTATATGAAATGGATAAAGATTAAATCTTCTATTGTTTATTTCTCTGTATATATCTTAGATCAAATAATAATTAGTGAGATAATAAAAATTCTCCATGACATTAATAAAAAAACCCTTATTTTTTGATGAAATGAAAATTTTGCAAAATCATTACCTCATTGGTCGCAGGAGAAAAATGAAGTCCAATCAAGGCATAGTTTTAAAAGTCTTACTGTGAATGAGCATTCAAAATATAGATTCCACGAGCGTCCAAGTAAAATTTGTAATTTTGGGACATGTATATATTATGAAAGAACCAAATCTTATATTTTGAGCTTATTCATGATACGTACACATACATATAAAGGTAGGGTACCTTTCTCCAAGAGGCAATAGATGTTGCAAATCCTAAGCAGCACTGCAAATAAGAGTATGTAGTGGCGGAATATCAGAAACACCAATGTGGTCAAATACATTGATATTGCAGGGCAAAAGACAGGAAACAAAACTTTATTTGGAAGTAATTTGTCACAGTAAGAAGGAAACTGAACTAATGAACCAAAACAACCCTTATCAATTATAACATTAAACACAAATCTGCGAAGTAAATGATAAGGTCCAACTATACTAGATAAGAATTGATAATGTTCTTCTTCTTCTGAATTACTCACTATTTAATAACACTTTTTCTTTCTTTTAGAAAATAAAAAATAAATCAAATTATTATCTTAAGATTAGATGGAGGCATTTAAAGAATACTAATAAAAATATTTTTAAGAGCAAGCTATAAGAGTTTAGAATTTAGAATGTTCATAAAAAAGTTAATGCTATGTGAAAAAAAAAATAAAATTAAGTAAATTGCAAAAAATTTGCTTGGAGAATCAAAAGCTTCTTTAATAAAATAATTATTGGTGAGTGAATATATAAGAAAAGATAAATAAAGAAGATTGTTATAAAACTTAGCGTATAAAAATTAAAAGAATTGTGAAAGAATATATGATGTAAAAAATTTAATTTTCGATTTATATAATAGATTAGATATCAAAAGAAAAGAGTATATATAAGTTATAACCAAAAAGAAGTAAGTAAATATCAAGTTCAAGTGAGGTATATTAATGATGAAAATCATGAAGTGCTTTTTCTTAGAAAATGATATTGTGAAGCATCAAATCTTTTGAGACAATTATGGAACTTATTATGACCATTTTTGATATGACTCTTGCAATCATAATATTATAATTTCATGGCATGAGTCATAAATATGGAAGTCGTTTGTGTTTGTTCTCTCAAGTTTACCATCAATGTAGTAATTTTCTTCTTATTTGCGGATCCAACATCAACAACAACAATAATAACAAGAAGCCTTTATCCCACTATGTGGGGTCGGCTACCTGAATCCTTCTTCTCCATTGTGTCCTATTATGTGTCAAATTCTCATTTAATTCAAGTATACTAAAGTCAATTTTTATGCATCTTAACTATGTTTTTTTAGGTCTACCTCTACCTTTCTTAAACATAAGGCAAATCAAATGCATCTACACTCTTAACTGGGTCATCGGACGGCCGGAACTTTATGTGGCCAAACCATCTAAGGCGACTCTCTCTAATCTTATCTGCCACTAAAGCTATTCCAACTTTTTCCCGAACATACTCATTTCGCATTTTATCTCTAAGAGTAAAGCCACTCATCCACCTGAGCATTCTCATCTCTGCAACACTTAACTTAGTCTTATGCTTCTCTTTTATTGGCCAACATTCTGCACCATTGCAGGTCTTACCACCATCTTATAAAAAATTTTATTAAGTTTAAGTGTACTTTTCTATCACACAATAGGCCAGAAGCATTCCTTTAATTTAACCATCCAACTTGAATTCTACTAATAACATCTTCATATATTTCACAATCATTTTGAATAATAGCCTAGATATTTGAATTGCACACTCTTTTAATGGCTTGTTCACACAATGTCACAACACTACCACTAACTTTTACAACTAAAATTACACTTCATATATTCTTTATATCTACTTAAACGAAAACCTTTAGACTCTAAGGTTGACCTCCATAATTCAAGTTTCTCTTGGACTCCCTCTCTAATCTTATCAATAAGAATGTCATCAGCAAAAAGCATACACCAAAATACATCTTCATGTAAATGCCTAGGAAGAACACCAATAACTAAAGCAAAAAAGATAAGGGCTTAAAGCTGATCCTTGATGAAATCCAATTGAAATAGGAAAATATTTTGTCAATCCTCCTTGTGTTTGGACACAAGTAATAGCTCTATTATACATATCCTTAATGACTTGAATATAACCAATATTAACTCCTTTATTTTAGAACTCTCCAAAGAACATCTCTTAAAACTTTATCATAAACTTTATCTAAATCAACAAATATCATATGTAGATCCTTCTTACTTTCTCTATACTTCCATCAAACCTCTTAACAAACGATAACATCCATAGTAAATCTACTGTATGAAACCAAACTTATTGAGAAACTTTGTATCACATTGTAGCCTATGCTCGATTACTCTCCCATAATTTTAATGTATGACACATTAACTTAATTCCTCTATAATTTGTACACACTTGTGCATCACCTTTATTCTTAAATATAGAACCAACAAACTCTTTCTTAACTCATCGACATCATTTTAGTCTTTAAATAACATTAAAAGATTTGTAACTAAGAAATTCTTTGATCTTCTAAACATTTCCACACTATTGGAATATCATCGGACCTAGTGTTTTCCACATTTCATTTTCTTTAAGAGTTAAGTCAACCGGTCACCCAACTATTTATGGAAGACCAATAGTCCTGACTAAAAAAAGATTAATTTAGTCTCTTAATTATTTGAAAAGGGACCAACTTGATCCTACTATCCAAACTAATGGTTTGAGGTGTTAAAAGTAGGGCAATATTGGGGGTTAAATTTTTTTTTTCTTCTAGATTTATGAAGCATCTCAGTTTTTTTTTTTTCTTCATGTATAGATATAAGGAGATTAGATTAATGTTATGCGATTTTGAGCAAATAAATTTTTGGCATAAATTTTATGTATTTTTATTATACTAAATGTCATTGTAATGTTAACTTATTTTGTAATTCCAATATTGTCCCACTAACTCCATTACATGTCTACGCATTGTCATCCAAATCTAAATGATAAGGCTAAAATGGTCTATTTTAAAATAGTCAAGGGACTAATTTAGTCCTTTTATTTAGTCTGAGACTATTTTTGTCTTCCATAAATAGTTGGGGGACTAATTTGGTCTTTAACTCTTTTCTGCCTTCTAACTTCAAATTTACTAGTAGACGATAAAAATAAAATTCTCTATTTTGTTGTTTAGATTAAGGTCGCTAAAATCAATCGTATTTTCAAATCCTTCATTGAAAAGTTTATCAAAATATCTCATCCACCTATTTCAATATCATTTTTTAAGAAAAGTACTTTATGATTTTCATCCTTAATACATCTCACTTGAACTATAACTTTACTTCTCCTCATTTTGGTTGGCAAACTTATACACACATCTTTCACCTTTTTTTGGTTGTATAAATCACTAAAAGCTATTTTTTGTATTATATATTACTTTCTTAGAATCTCTACATGCCAATTTACATCTTTCTCAATTCTTTGAGTTATTGCATCTAAACCAAGTTTTATAATAATGCTTCTTATTTCTTATTTTTTTCTTGTACATTCTGACTCTATCGTCAACTATTTTTATTAAAAGAAGTTTTTCCTTTTGATTCTCTAAGCACATTTTTTGTAACTTATTTAATTTCACTTGTTACTTTTTCTCAAATAATATTAGCTTCCTTATAAACATCCCAAATTATATGCTCTTGTAGCTTGCTCTTAAAAATATTTCTATTAGTGCTCTTTAAGTCCCTCATCTAATCCTAGGACAATAATTTGATTTATTTTTCATCTTACACTCTTTCAACCCTAACCTCTATATATATATATTGATTAAATGATTTAATTCAAATAGACACAATATTAAATTAGATGATCAGCTTACAAGCCAAGTGTTAGATTTTAACTACCTCATAGTTAATCTAAGAGTCTTGAGTTTTGCCACTTTTAGTCGCCTTTTATCTATTATGCAAGGTAGTAAGATCCATATTCAAATATCACCATAAATTCATGAAAGCAACACATTGTGTTCAATTGTTATTAAGTTTAGGGTGATAGATCACACCCATTTAGTATCTTTAACAAGCTTAGTTGTTAGTGTTGATATTTTCATTAAGCATCATAACGACAATTTAATGCAAGTCAATTATTTCAATAGATGTAAGCCTCATTTCAAGTAACTCAAGCACAAACCCATCAAGCGCATCAAATAAAATTATATCTTTCGGGCAGCCTTGCCTACAAGGTAAGTTCATAAGAACCACCTTTCAAGTTAATTTTATATCAAAGTCATGAGATTTTTATTTAAGCAACTCGTAAATATAACAACAAATCCTATCTCAATTAAATTCAGGCCTTCTAATAGATGTAAGCCACAACACAACTTATTTTGTGCTAGCTCTCATGTTAATAATTCCATTAAATTAGCTAAAGCCAAAAACAACTAAAAACCATATGCATTCACTCTTACTTATTTGAGATACATGAGGAGGTAGTTCATAGTTGCTAATCAAGTTCCATGGATGTTATAGCTCACAACCCTAAAGCATTGTAAATTTGGTCTACTAGTATTCTTGAAATGATGGAATTATGAAATTATGAAATTATGAAATTATGATTAGGTTTATCTCGTTCTTGTAATCATTCTCTCCATTAATCTGAGGACAAAAGGGAGACTGAGGGAGCATACTTAAAAGACACAAGCAACATAATTATTAGATTTGAAGCATACTTATAGTAATAAACATGTTACACTCTATGCATGAATAATATTTATTGGGGGTACTTATTGACCTCTGTATATCTCCCATAAGCAGAGCATTTGGAGAATTTGATTAATCATTAATGCGAGCTATGCAAATCGAAACCCAAAATATCCGATCAACAATGAAACTAGTCAAAATGACTTTCGATCAATAAACGGTCTTCGATGATGCGTTCAAAATATCAAAATTGATTGAAATATACATCTCACACTATTTGATGGACAACTGATTGAGAAGATGAGTTATTAATGCACATACACATTTATTGAAGCCAAGAGGCCTTGAAATGATCTTCATTTATAAAATTCATCATGTTGTTATCGTTAAAATATCGAAATCTATCAAATAACATCTTTCGCGAATAATTCGGATGAGTTTGAATGAATGTCGAGCCGTTCGAACGCGATGTCACATAATTAAAGCTCGAGTTTACTTTAATTGTCACCAAAATCATCTGAACGATCTTAGATTGCGAAATAGATTGTATCGTTACGTCTAAAAGATCAAAATTACTTACATTAAAAACTTATATTGCCTAAGGTTATTACACAATTTTTTATGGAAATCGATACATATTTCAAAATGCACGAAAAAAAATAAGTTTTGCGAGTATATATGTATATGTATGAATTCATGTTAATCGCATTATTAAACTATAAATATAATTAAGCCAATTAAAATTAAGAAGCTATGAATGTAATTACTAAATTCAATATTATATTTGTATACAAAAACAAAGTTTAGATAGCTTTATATGATCAAGTATTATTACTTAAGAGGTGGAAGAGAGTTTAATTATATGATCAAATCAATTTGTTTTAAGATATGTTGTTATATATATATATATATATATAATTTGATCTTTGTTAAGTTTATAAATTTTCAAGGTCTGAATTTTCTGCTATCTCTAGCAATCTTCACTGCTTATATGCGTGTATAAGATAAGTTTTGTTTTGTTTTCTCCTTTTCTCCTTTTCTCCTTTTCTCCTCCTCCACCGCCTAAGCCACCAAAGACAACAATAAGAGCTCAAGTCAACCTCATGCCCATGCCTCTTCACGTGGCTCCAATAAATAAATAAATAAATAATCATATCTCTCAATGATGTCTTCCTCTCCCATCACTTTATGAAAATAAAAAAATAAAATTAAAAAAAAAAAATCTAAAATGTAATCTACTGGCAGTAGCCCACCACTAGTGGGGGAAAAAATATTACTTGCAGTCAGATGTAACTTTACGTCCGGACGTCAACCGGAATGCAACACATATCCAATAGAAATATGATTCTTCTTACTTTATAGCATTGTAACGTAACGCGTTTAACGTTAACGTCGCCCAACCTATTTAAACAATGGAGAAAATATTACGGACGCTCCATTCTGAGCCAAAATTTAGATATTTTGTGCAGAAATTTTTCTCGCTCTCTCTCCGGCGTCACATCCAGATTTGCTAAATCTTGCATTAAAATTGAGATATTATAAGTGACTCCATGATTTCTTCGCATTTTGAACTTTTTGAGTATTGCATTGCCAGATTGCACTCTCATGAGAGTACACTCCATTTTTTCAAAATTTTTAACTATGAGGCTTGTTATATATTTAGTATATCCTACTGTAAGATGTTTGAAGATGTTTCATGAAGAATTTTGCTAATTTTGGAGCTATTTTGCATATGTACTCTCTGTACTCCCATTAGAATACATCTCATTTTTTCAAAATTTTTAACTGTGGGGTTTATCATATGTTTAATATATCATATTGTAAGATGTTTGAAGATGTTTCATAAAAATTATATTTTTGATATTTTGTTGTATTCTTGTATTCTCATGAAAGTACACCCATTTTTTTAATTTTTTCAAGCTGGATTTGTCATATGTTTAATATATCCTATTGTAAGATGCTTGAAGTTGTTTCATGAAGAATTTGGGTATTTTTAGAGCTATTTTGCATGTGTACTCTCTGTACTCTCATGAGAGTACAACCCATTTTCTCAATTTTTTTTCAACTATTTTACCCTTTCTTTCATTTATATGTTTAGTAGATGTCATTATAAGCTATTTGGAGACTTCTTGGTGTATGGATCATTATGAATGTATACTTTGTACTCGAGAGTACATCTCATTTTTTTATTTTTAATTTTCAACTGTGGGGCTTATCATATGTTTAGTATAACATATTGTAAGATGTTTGGAGATGTTTCATAAAGAATCTAGGTATTAGAACTATTTTGTATGTGTACTCTCTGTACTCTCATGAGAGTACAACCCATTTTCTCAGATTTTTTAACTGTGAGGCTTGTCATATGTTTAGTACATCAAGATGTTTGGAAATATTTCATGAAGAATTTGGCTATTTTTGGAGATATTTTGCATGTGTTTCTATACTCTCATGAGGGTATACCTCATTTTTTTAATATTTTTAACTATGAGGCTTATCATATGTTTAGTACATCATCTTGTAAGATGTTTGACTATTTCATAAAGAATTTGAGTATTTTGGAATTATTTTGCATGTGCACTCTCTGTACTCTCATGAGAGTACAACCCATTTTTTAAATTTTTTCATATATTTCTACCCTTTCTTTCATTTATGTGTTTACCATATGTCATTATAAGCTGTTTGGAGGCTTCTTGATGAGTATTTGGATCAATTTTAAATGTATACTTTTTGTACTCTCATGAGGGTACATCCTATTTTTTCAATTTTTTCAACTGTGGGGCTTGTCATATGTTTAGTATATCTATTGTAACATATTTGGAGATATTTTATAAAGAATTTGGATATTTTTGAAGCTGTTTTAAATGTATACTCTATGTACTCTTATAAGGTATACCCCATTTTTTTAATTTTTCAACTATGTCATATGTTTAGTATATCCTATTATAAGCTATTTGGAGATATTTCATGAAGAATTTGGGTATTTTTAGAGCTATTTTGTGTACTCTCACTCATAAGAGTACAACATATTTTCTCAATTTTTTTCAGATATTCTACCATTTCTTTCATTTATATGTTTAGTAGATGTCATTATAAGTTCTTTGGAGGCTTCTTGGTGGGTATTTGGATCAGTTTCGATTGTGTACTCTCTGTGCACCCCATTTTGTTTTTAACTGTGGAGCTTGTCCTATATTTAGTATATGCTATTGTAAGATGTTTGGAGATATTTCATGAAGAATTTGGATATTTTTGGAATTATTTTGTATATGTACTCTATGTACTCTCAGGAGGGTACACCCTATTTTTTTTAATTTTTTCAACTGTGTGCTTGTCATATGTTTAGTATATGCTATTGTAAGATGTTTGAAGATGTTCCATGAAGAATTTGGATATTTTAGAGCTATTTTTCTTGTGTGCTCTTTGTATTCTCATGGGATACACCCATTTTTTAATTTTTTTAACTGGGCTTATCATATATTTAGTATATCCTATTGTAACATGTTTGGATATATTTCATGAAAAATTTAGGTATTTTTTTGGAGTTGTTTTGCATGTGTCTCTATGTACTCTCATGAGTACAACATATTTTCTCAATTTTCTCTATTCTACCCTTTTTTTTCATTTATATGTTTAGTAGATGTCATTATAAGCTATTTGGAGGCTTTTGGTGGGTATTTGGATCAGAATGTGTACTCTATACTCTCATGAGTACACCTTTTTTTTCTTTTTTTTCGGGTGGGTTTGTCATATGTTTAGTATATGCTATTGTAAGATGTGTAGAGATGTTTCATGAAGAATTTGAGTATTTTGGAGCTATTTTGCATGTGTACTCTTTGCACTCTCATGAGGGTATACCTTATTTTTTTTTTTTTTTAATTGTGAGGCTTGTCATATGTTTAATATATGCCATTGTAAGATGTTTGGAGATGTTCCATGAAGATTTTGGGTATTTTTGGAGTTATTTTTATGTGTACTTTGTACTCTCATGAGGGTACACCTTATTTTTTTAATTTTTCAACTCTAGGGCTCATATGTTTAGTACATCATTGTATTTGAGATGTTATAAAAAATTTGGATATTTTAAATTTTGTGTACTATTTGTACTCTAAAGAGGGTATAACCTATTTTTTAATTTTTTTTCAATTGTGGGGCTTATCATATGTTTAGTACATCATATTGTAAGTTGTTTGGAGATGTTCCATGAATAATTTGCTAGCTTTTGAGTTATTTTGTATGTGTACTCTCTGGACTCTATAGAGGGTACACCCTATTTTTTCAATTGTTTCAACTATGGGGCTTGTCATATGTTTAGTTTATCCTATTGTAAGCTATTTGGAGATGTTCCATGAAGAATTTGTTAATTTTTTGAGCTACTTTGCATGTACTCTATGTACTCTCATGAGGGTACCCCAATTTTTTCAATTTTTTTAACTATGGGGCTTGTCATATATTTAGTACATCTTATTGTAAGCTGTTTGGAGATATTCTATGAAGAATTTGGATATTTTTAGAGCTATTTTGCATGTATACTCTCTGTACTCTCTAGAGGGTACATCCTATTTTTTTTAATTTTTTTAACTATGGGGCTTGTCATATGCTTAGTATATCATATTGTAAACTGTTTGGAGATGTCTATGAAGAATTTGTTGATTTCTGGAGCTATTTTACATGTGTACTCTATGTACTCTCAAGAGGCTACACCCTATTTTTTTCAATTTTTTCAATTGTGGGGTTTGCAATATGTTTAGTATATCCTATTGTAAGTTATTTGGAGATGTTCCATGAAGAATTTGCTGATTTTTAGAACTATTTTGTATGTGTACTCTATGTACTCTCAAGAGAGTACATTCTATTTTTTCAGTTTTTTCAACTATGGGGCTTGTCAAATGTGTAGTATATCCTATTGTAAGATGTTTGGAGATGTTTCATGAAGAATTTGCTAGTTTTTAGAGTTATTTTGGATGTGTACTCGTTGTACTCTTATGAGGGTACACCCTAAATTTTTTTTTTTTTTTTGATTGTGTGGTTTGTCATATATTTAATATATGTTATTGTAAGATGTTTGAGTTGTTCCATGAAGAATTTACTAGTTTTGAGCTATTTTACATGTACTCAGACTCTCATGAGGGTACATATTTTAAAATTTTTAACTGTGGGGCCTGTCATATGTTTAATACATCCTATTATAAGCTGTTTGAAGATGTTCCATGAAGAATTTGGATATTTTTAGAGCTGTTTTGCATGTGCACTCTCTGTACTCTCAAGAGGATACACCCTATTTTTTTCAATTTTTTTAACTCTAGGGCTTATCATATGTTTAGTTCATCCTATTGTAAGCTGTTTGGAGATGTTCCATGAAGAATTTACTAGTTTTTGGAGCTATTTTGCATGTGTACTCTTTGGGCCTCCATTGTGCAGATAATGTTCTCATTAATTCACTTTTTATTTTAAAGTTTAAAATGTCTGGGATAAGAATAACTTCGATGCATAACCGACAGAAAGGTTCCGATATCATTTCGTGACGCTTTCTGATGACATTCTATTTTAAGAAGGCTACATGTGCATCTCATTAAAATGCATAATTCGAGATTGCCATCACTTCAATCATGTCCTACTGGAATATATAAAAGCAGACATTCTAGTTTGGTGGCCAATGCATTCCTTTCACCCCCGATGAAGTTGCATTAATTGTAGGGATGCAAAATAGATGAGAGAATGTCATATGGAAGAAATCCCCACTTTCTAAGTCCAACTCAGTTGATTTTAAGAATAAAATTGAGAAGTTGGATCGCTCGTTGACTGCAGCATAATTTGTGCAGTTATACATATAATTTTTACTTTCAAATCTTTTTTATATATCATAATTATAGAGTGGCATCGAAATTGATAGCCTACGCTGACGACATAGAGAGATTTGTTGATTATAATTGGCAAGAAGCCATCTAGAGCTTCCTGGTTTCACAGTTTGATGGTATTACATCCAAAATTTTGACATAAAAGGCACTCGGGTATATGAGTGGCTTTATCACTCTTTTAATGGTACGTTTTACATCTTCAAATTTATATTATTTTATGTATTGAAGCTAAGTTATGTAAATATTCGTTGTAGATCTGGGCGGTAGAGCACATAGGAATCATAAGGCCACCCAATCCTTCTGCAAAGCCACGCATGTTACGATGGCCAAAAATAAAGTTTGCAGATGATTCCTTCAGTGGTTTGCAAGGACACTAGGTGATGCAAAATAAATTGACTTCATTAACCTCAGAATGTATTTATTCATATTAAAAATCATCATATTTTCTTATTGGTGTAACACAGGTCTACCTTTCATTTGAGGACACATCAGAGGAGGAGATCTGACTCCTTGAAACAATGCCCCCGATCCAATAAACAACCCACATCGAACCACATAGAAGCCCCATTCTAAGTCCAAGGAGTGGATCCCCTAGTGTATCTCCATACATCTCTCCTTGTTATTCTCCCTCTTCTAATGTATCTAGCCTGTCATCTGCTAGTACCCATCTACAAAGCTTTGCAATAGAGAAAATACTTTAGGTTTCGTGGCTCTGAAAGAACAATGATTATGGTAGCTACAATTAAGACGATGATTGCTGAAAGGGTAATAGCATGGGGAGAGCTCTTGTGGAGGCTACCACAAGGGAAGCTCCTGAGGAGGCTATTATGGGAAGCTCCTGAGAAGGCTACCATAAGGGAAGCTCCTGTAGAGGTTATCACAAGAGAAGTTCCTAAGGAAGCTACCATAGGGGAAGCTCTTGTGGAGGCTACCATAGGAGAAGCTAAGCTACCACAGGGGAAGCTCCTGTATAGGATTCCACTAGATAGAAAGATGTTGTTTCATTTAGGGCAGATTGAACGTGAAGTTCAGAGGAAGAGGAAAGTTGTATCTTTCCCATTCACACAAACGTACAGGAAGACACACAACAAAATAACTCTTGTTATTGCTGCCATAGAGGATGTATAGATAGTAGAGGAGGTATTACTTTACTTTTCTTTTAGTTTAATCTAATAAAAGCTTATTTCAGTAATTTTTTATGTAGGTCAACAGAGAGGTTCCAATATCACTGGATGAACCAACGACTGCTATCATAGTGGTTGAGGAGCATTAGGCGAAGGTTTTCTTCATCTTAAAAGATTTGACTTTAATTCACATTGAATCTAGCTCTTAAACCTTGTTAATTTTTTACAGCCAGCTGAGGCACATGATATTATAGACTTCTCATCAAGAGATGTCCTGCCCAAGCCAATGTTGCAGCTTATTGACACCTCCTGCGCCCGATTTAAGGACAAATAAGTTTGGAGGATTCTTGGTGGGAATTTTTTCCAGCTATTCTACCCTTTCTATTATTTATATGTTTAGTAGATGTCATTATGAGCTGTTTGGAGGGTTCTTGGTGGGAATTTGGATCAGTTTTGAATATATACTCTCTGTACTCTCATTAGAGTACACCCTATTTTTTCAAATTTTTTCAACTATTCTACCCTTTTTATCATTTATATGTTTAGTAGATGTCATTATGAGCTATTTGGAGGGTTCTTGGTGGGAATTTGGAGTAATTTTGTATGTGTACTCTCTGTACTCTCATGAGAGTACAACCCATTTTCTCAAATTTTTTCAGCTATTCTACCCTTTCTTTCATTTATATGTTTAGTAAATGCCATTATGAGCTATTTGGAGGGTTCTTTGTGGGAATTTGGACCAGCTTTGAATGTGTACTCTTTGTACTCTCATGAGAGTACACTCCATTTTTTCAATTTTTTTTAGCTATTCAACCATTTCTATCATTTATATGTTTAGTAGATGCCATTATGAGTAGTTTGGAGGGTTCATGGTGGATATTTGGAGCTATTTTGGATGTGTACTCTCTGTACACTCATGAGAGTACACCTCATTTTCTCAATTTTTTCAGTTATTCTATCATTTCTATCATTTATATGTTTAGTATATGCCATTATGAGCTATTAGGAGGGTTCTTGGTGGATATTTAAAGCTATTTTGCATGTGTACTATCTGTACTCTCATGAGAGTACACCCCATTTTCTCAATTTTTTTCAGCTATTCCACCCTTTCTATCATTTATATGTTTAGTATATGCCATTATGAGCTATTTGGAGGGTTCTTGGCTGATTTTTGGAGTTATTTTGTATATGTACTCTATGTACTCTCATGAGAGTACAACCCACTTTCTTAAATTTTTTCAACTATTCTATCTTTTTTATCATTTATCTATTTAGTAGATGCAATTATAAGTTGTTTGAAGGATTTTTGCATGGATTTTAGAGCTATTTTGCATGTGTACTCTCTGTACTCTCATGAGAGTACAACCCATTTTCTCAATTTTTTCAGCTATTCTACCCTTTTTATGATTTATATGTTTAGTATATGCTATTATGAACTGTTTGGAGGGTTCTTGGTGGATATTTGGAGCTATTTTGTATGTGTACTCTCTATACTTTCATGAGAGTACACCCTATTTTCTCAAATTTTTTCAATTATTCTATCCTTTCTATCATTTATATGTTTAGTAGATGCCATTATGAGCTATTTGGAGGGTTCTTGGCTGATTTTTTAGAGCTATTTTACATCTGTACTCTCTGTACTCTCATAAGAGTACATTCTATTTTCTCAAATTTTTTCAGTTATTCTATCATTTCTATCATTTATATATTTAGTAGATGTCATTATGAGCTATTTGAAGGGTTCTTGGTGGGTATTTGGATCAGTTTTGAATGTGTACTCTCTGTATTCTCATGAGAGAACAACCCATTTTCTTAAATTTTTTAGTTATTCTATCATTTCTTTCATTTATATGTTTAGTAGATGTCATTATGAGCTGTTTGGAGGGTTCTTAATGGGTATTTGAAACTATTTTGCATGTGTACTCTCTATACTCTCATGAGGGTACACCCCATTTCTCCAAATTTTTTCATCTTTTATACCCTGTTTGGAGATAAAATATTTAGTAGATGTCATTATAAGCTATTTGGAAGCATCTTTTTGGGTGTTTTGGATCTATTTTGCTCGTGTACACTCTATACTCTCCAGAGAGTACACCCTATTTTCTCAATTTTTTTAGCTATTCTACCTTATTTGGAGATAAAATGTTTAGTAGATGCCATTATAAACTGTTTGAAAGCTTCTTGCTGGGTTTTTGGATCTGTTTTATAAGTGTACTCTCTATACTCTAATGAGAGTACACCCTAATTTCTCAAATTTTTTCAACTATTCCACCTTGTTTGGAGATAAAATGTTTAGTAGATGCCATTAGAAGCTGTTTGAAAGATTCTTGCTAGATTTTTGGAGCTATTTTGCATGTGTACTCTATGTACTCTCATGAGAGTACATAGCATTTTCTCAATTTTTTTAGCTATTATACCCTATTTTGAGATAAAATTTTTAATATATGTCATTGTAAGCTATTTGTAGGCATCTGGCTTAGTTTTTTTTTTATCTGTTTTACATGTGTACTCTCTGTACTCTCATGAGGGTACATCCCATTACTCCAAATTTTTTCAATTATTCTACCCTATTTGGAGATAAAATGTTTAGTAGATGTCATTCTAAGCTGTTTGGAGGCTTCTTGGTGGATTATTCGGGCTGGTTTGAATTTGTACTCTTTGTACTCTCATGAGAGTACACCCTATTTTCTCAATTTCTTTTAACTATTCTACCATGTTTGGAGATAAAATGTTCAGTAGCTGCCATTATAAGGTGTTTGCAGGAGTCTGAATGGGTTTTTGGAGCTATTTTTCTTCTAATTGGTATTTAGTCAATGTTATCAGTTAGATGCAATTTGAAATTAATTCTAAATTAAATTATAAAAAAATTGAAATATCATGATATTTTAAAATGATCTCCTGCTTGAGGTTTAGTGGTTGGAGATGGTAATTTTGATAAGATAAGGAATCGAGAAGCATGTATTGTGACTTCTCTCAACTCTTGATGATTAATAATTTTAATGTACATTAAAAATTCTTTAAAATGAAATATAAATTGTTTACTTGACTTTTATCAAAAAACCAGCCTTAGATAATTTAAATCAGTGACAGCTCAACGCTTTATAAACGTTTAAACCTTATGCACAAATATAATAGACGTATTTTGTCTGAAATGAGTTTGATTGATTAGTTAATATGCTTAGAAATCGCTTCATAAACATTGAAAATTTAAGATGTCGAGTGTTTCATTAGTTTGATAGCTCCATTTTATTTTTTTACTTTGATTTTAATAAAATGTTAAGGAATGATTTCAAGAAACAATTAAAGTATAAAACTCAATTATCTGATATATATATATATATATATATATATATATATATATATATATATATATATGTATATATATATGTAAGATTAGTTTGTTTTAATGATTGAAATTCCTCACAGTTAGCTGAATACTAAATAAATATCAATCATGAAAGAAAACAGTTTGATTATCAATATCACCGGAGACCACTTAGTTCATGAAAAATGCAACAATTTATTGCAGTCAAAAGAAAACTGTGAAAAGAAAATCAAAACCTTCCAAATAAAGGAGAACATTGAAGCCGAAACATACTGAAATAAGATAACTAAGAGCAAAAGATACGCTAATATAGCAGAGTGTAAAACACACCAAAAAAAAAAAAACCAAGATCCTATGTTGCAAACTAACTTTCAAGCAGCTTTAGCTTCTTTTTCCCTTTTCCCTTCTTTAATGAGCTTTTCCCATCTCTCCGCACTATAATTATTTCTCTAGTCTTTATGAGGTAACGGACTTTGCTTCCATCTTCTACAACCTTGCTTCGAACTCTGCTAGCTACATTCTGCTCTTTCAAATACAACATGGCATTTGAGCTATGAATGGGTGCTGCAATCTGCAAATAAATCATTAAATTTTAGTCACATTTCTCAATTAATTAGCTAGATATACAGAATTACACCAATTTGGGATCAATTTTGTTATCTATTTTTTTATGTTGTCTTTAGAAAAATACTTATAAGAAGTGATCCCAAATCACATCATTTTTACAAACATTCAAAATAATTTTCATATATTTTTAGTGTATTTAAAAAATAATCATAACCACCAAACATATTCTATTTTAACCCTAAACATAAATAAAACAAATTGAAAATAAAAGAAAGCAAATAATAAATAAAAGTGATCCCAAACAACTTCTTAAAAATATGTTAACTAAATATATGTAAATAAAATAAAATCTATCTTAGAAATATAAAACAAAATAAAGTCCAAACAGATCCTAAATAAATATAGTTTCAAAAATAACATAAAAATTAAATATAAAAAAAATTGATCTCGAAAGTGTTCAAACATTATTCTTTGTATAAAAAATATCTAAAAAAAAGCTACAAACCTTCATAATTTTCCCTGGCTCATCTTGCTCTTTGCTCTTTATGTGTTTTGTCTTGAAGTTAATGTCTTTTACTATAACCTTGCTATTATGGCGACTTATACGAGTAATTTCTCCTATTTTACATTTGTCATCGCCTGCAATGATTTTGAGTTACAAACCTATTTTATCTTTGTCATCACACATTATAATGTTTCCTTGTAATGATATCCATCATCAGCTTGGTGTATCCTTCAGTCGACTTACTGATTATTGCGCTTGAGTTAAATTCATAAGATAGAACATCGTATCAGTTACTGAAATGTAACAGCAGGAATGAAGTGTTATAATTGCATATCTCTGAAAAGCACTCTAGCATAATAAAAAAAGGTGTTGCAATGGGTGACCCTTCATGGTCACCACCTCTTGCAGCTTGTTCTTTCGTCTCTGTAACATTAAAAACATATTGGTTTAAAGTTTAACAGCAATATTTACAGACTAGAAATTCAGAGACAGGTAAAAAATTACTTTTGGCTTTCTTGTTTCTCTCACAATATCTTTTCAGCCTTGCATTGGAAACACCATTTGGCCGCCGCTTAACTGGATCCTTTAAAAAGTCAGTTCCTTTATCTGTTATAGTAGACTTCTTCTTCTTAGCTATTTTGTTAGTTGGAGGTGAATTCCCACATAATATAGAATCAACATCATCATATAGTTTTTTTAAGGAACCCAACATATACTCCTCAGCTTTCTTATTACCTTGTGCCCTGGTGCTTATTTGATATGCATATCGGCTGATGGGATTCTGAAAAATAATGTCAGTTTCATATCCATCATTACCTTGCATATCTTTTAAGTTCCTGTAAGCACTGTCAAAGTAGATATCCCTCTTTGCTCTGGTTGACCATCGCATGAGAAGATACTTCTCTAGAATACGCACAATATCTTCTTGACTCAGAACTCGGATGCAGTGGGCATAAAACACCCCCATCATTTCAAATTTTTTACAACTACAAATTACATTTAAGCATGTCTTGTCAAAATGGACAGTCCATATTTTGGAAGAACTTTTATTCTCTAAGTTTCTCACCAAATATTCCATGGGATTGTTATCTGACATATTTGCTGCTAATCCACCAACTCCATGCAAAAATTCTTCTTCAAATATTGTATAAAGCTTTCTTGTGTAAAATATAGCAGTTTGTTTCAGTATTGGATTGGTTTTAACAACAGGAATAATTGCTGACTAACTACACTTGAAATCTTTATCACATTCATTCTGTCGTCATGTGTTCATAACATTCTCCAATCCCAAGAAATAATTGGTGATAGAATTTAAGATTCTATGGCATACATTATTCGTGGGCTCACTATGTTGTATTGACAAGATACTGATATAGAATGAGTCTTTGCAGAATGCGGTGGACCACTTCCATCTAATTTTATATAGCTCAAGCTGCCAAGCATGATCATGCAAATTGCCTTCTTCTAGCATGGTAGACCAAGCTTGCTCAAACTCTTCTTATGAATCACACTTACTCATGCATGTATAAAAGAGACTTTGTATTGTCTTATTACTATTAAAGCAATGTACCTTCGAAAGAGCTTTCTTAGAAATATGCCATTGACACAACCTATATGGTATCGGTAATGCAATTTTGATAGCTCGCCATTTCGATCTTGATCGGTGAATATTATAGGATATCTATCATTCATTAACGGAGAAATATTTTGAATAGCCATGTGAATGACTCTGTCTCTTAGAGAAAATACTCCAAATAAGACATTTTTGATGATTCACTCAATAAAAGTTAGACAATATTATATTTATTGAGTCGATAACTTGTATAAAAAATTATGACATCCCCAAAATAATCATATTCTATCATTGACATGTCATTGCTCCAAAAAAAAACTGACCAAGCTATCCGAGTCATCAACTTGGACATCCCATGTAAACATTCCATCCTCCGCTTGTCTTTCCTTAAACAATTGTATTAATGCATTACTATCACCATTCGCAATCCTTGATCTTCTTTCTTTTTGGATGTAATTGAAAGCATATCTTTTAGTAAAGCCAATATTCTCCACGCTATCAACTTCCTCACTAAGATAGCTAAATGCATCAGTTGCCCTAATTCTAGCCTCTCTCATTAACTTCAACACAACAGCCTTCTCATCGCTGATGCCTATGTATGATCTGAGAAGATGTAGGTCACCCGACTTTGTCAATGTATGATTATGACTTTCTATATATTTTTAACCAATTCCCATCTAAATCAATAGAAAATCTAATCATGGTGGGACAACCACTCTTAATCTTTTTTTAAAATTTGATTGAGCAGTTTAGATTGACAGCTTTCTTCAAACCTACTTTTGCACATAAAAAATCCTTTGATTTCAAATTCTTCGAGTTCGGCCAATAACTAGTATGATCCTTCCTAACACTGAACCCAGTTTGATGTGCATAATCACAATACAATTCATATGCCTATTTTTCATTGTGAACAGTGGTGCCAAAGAGTTTGTCCACAATTGATTCATTAGACATAACGACTTCATCATCGGACCGGTCATGAACCTTATTCACCTGCGCAGACACAAAAATGTTTCATGCAAAATAGCTCCAAAAACTACCAAATTCCTCATAAAACATCTCCAAACATCTTACAATATGATATATTAAACATATGACAAGCCCTACGGTTAAAACAATTAAGAAAATGAGTTGTACTCTCATGAAAGTACAGAGAGTACACTTGTAAAACTAACAAATTCTTCATGGAACATCTCCAAACAGCTTATAATAGGATATATTAAACATATGACAAGCCCCACAGTTAAAAAAACTAAGAAAATGGGTTGTACTCTTATGAGAGTACATATATTACACATGCAAAATCACTCAAAAAATACCCAAATTCTTCATGAAACATTTCCAAACATCTTACAATAGTATATACTAAACAAATGACAAGCCCCAAAGTTAAAAATATTAAAAAAGTGGTGTACCCTCATGAGAGTACAAAGAGCACACATGCAAAATGCAAAATAGCTCTAAAAACACCTAACTTCTTCATGAAATATCTTCAAATATCTTACAATAGGATATATTAAATATATGACAAGTCCCACAGTTAAAAAAAATAAAAAAATGGGATGTACTCTCATGAGAGTACAAAGAGTATACATACAAAATAGATCCAAAAACTAGCAAATTCTTCATGGAACATCTCCAAATAGCTTACAATATGATGTACTAAACATATGACAAGCCCCATAGTTGAAAAAACTGAAAAAATATGATGTACCCTCTAGAGAGTATAGAGAGTACACATATAAAATAGCTCCAAAAATATCCAAATTCTTCATGAAACATCTCCAAACATCTTACAATAGGATATACTAAACATATGACAAGCCTCACAGTTGAAAATTTTGAAAAAATAGAGTGTACCCTCATGAGAGTACACATGCAAAATAGCTCCAAAAATATCCAAATTCTTCATGAAACATCTCCAAATATCTTACATAGGATATACTAAACATATGATAAGCCTCACAGTTGAAAATTTTAAAAAAAATGGGGTGTACTCTCATGAGAGTGCAGAGAGTACACATGAAAAAAGCTCTAAAAATCACCTAAATTCTTCATGAAACATTTCCAAATATTTTATAATAGGATATACTAAACATATGACAAGTCTCACAGTTAAAAAATTTGAAAAAATAGGGTGTACCCTCATGAGAGTACAGAAAGTACACATGCAAAATAGTTACAAAAACTAACATATTCTTCATGAAACATCTCCAAACATCTTATAATAGGATATAATAAATATATGACAAGCCCCACAATTAAAAAAATTGAAAAAAAAATAAGGTGTACCCTCATGAGAGTACAGAGAGTACACTTGTAAAATAACTCCAAAAATTAGCAAATTCTTCATGAAATATCTCTAAATATCTTACAATATGATGTACTAAACATATGACAATCCCCACAGTTGAAAAAACTGAAAAAATGGGATGTACTCTCATGAGAGTACAGAGAGCACACATATAAAATAGCTCCAAAAATCAACAAATTCTTCATGGAACATCTCCAAACACTTATAATATGATGTACTAAACATATGACAAGCCCCATAGTTAAAAAAAGTAAAAAATAGGGTGTATCCTCTTAAGAGTACAGAGAGTACATATGCAAAACAGCTCCAAAAATATCCAAATTCTTCATGGAACATCTCCAAACAGCTTATAATAGGATGTACTAAATATATGACAAGCCTCACAGTTAAAAAAATTGAATAAGTAGAATGTACCCTCATGAGAGTGCAGAGAGTACACATGCAAAATAGCTCTAAAAATTAACAAATTTTTCATGGAACATCTCCAAACATCTTACAATAGCATATACTAAACATATGATAAGCCCCATAGTTGAAAATACAAAATAAAAAATAGGGTGTACCCTCATGAGAGTATGGAGAGCACACATTCAAAACTAATCCAAATACCCACCAAGAAGCCTCCAAACAGCTTATAATGGCATATACTAAACATACAAATGAAAGAAAGGGTAGAATAGTTGAAAAAAGTTGAGAAAATGGGTTGTACTCTCATGAGAGTACACATGAAAAGTAGCTCCAAAAACACCCAAATTCTTCATGAAACATCTCCAAACATCTTACAATAAGATATACTAAAGATATGACAAGCTCCACACTTGAAAAAATTCAAAAAATGGGGTGTACCCTTATGAGAGTACAAAGAGTACACATGCAAAATAGCTCCAAAAATATCCAAATTCTTTATGAAACATCTCTAAATAGCTTACAATTGGATGTGCTAAACATATGACAAGCCCACAGTTAAAAAAATTTAGAAAATGGACGATACTCTCATAAGAGTATAGAGAGAACACATGCAAAATAGCCCCAAAAATACTCAAATTATTCATGAAACATCTCCAAACATCTTATAATAGGATATACTAAATATATGATAAACCCCACAGTTGAAAAATAAAATGGGATGTACCATCATGAGAGTATAAAGATTGCACATTCAAAACTAATCCAAATATACCCACCAAGAAGCCTACAAACAGCTTATAATGGCATCTCCTAAACATATAAATGAAAGAAAGGATAGAATATCTGAAAAAAAATTGAAAAATGAGTTATACTCTCATGAGAGTACACATACAAAACAGCTCCAAAAATACTCAAATTCTTCATGAAACAGCTCCAAACATCTTACAATAGGATATACTACATATATGATAAGCCCCACAGCTGAAAAAATTAAAAAAATTGGATGTACCCTCATGAGAGTGCAGAGAGTACACATATAAAATACCTCCAAAAATACTCAAATTCTTCATGAAGCATCTCCAAACATCTTACAATATGATATACTAAACATATGACAAGCCGACAGTTAAAATTTTTGAAAACATGGGATGTACTCTCATGGGAGTACAGAGAGTACACATATAAAATAGCTCCAAAATACTCAAATTCTTCATGAAATATCTCCAAACATCTTACAATAGAATATACTAAACATTTTACAAGCCTCACAATTGAAAATTTTGAAAAAATGTGGTACCATCATGAATGTACAGAGAGTACACATATAAAATAGCTCCAAAAAATAGTAAATTCTTCATGAAACATCTCTAAACAGTTTACAATCTGATGTACTAAACATATGACAAGCCCTACAGTTGAAAAAATTATAAAAATAGAATGTACCCTCTAGAAAATACAAAGAGTATACATGCAAAATAGCTCCAAAAACATCCAAATTCTTCATGAAACATTTTCAAACATCTTACAATATGATATACTAAACATATGATAAGCCCCATAGTTGATAAAACTAAAAAATAGGATGTGCCCTCATGAGAGTACAGAGTGTACACATATAAAATAGCTCAAAAAACTAGTAAATTCCTCTTGCAAAGAACTCCAAATAGTTTAAGAAATATATATTACATAAAAGAATTTCAAAGAATATCATTAACTATTTCAAAAAAAAATGGTATATATAAAACGGTTGAGAAAATTTACCGATGTATTTTTATTTGAGACATCATCCACTAAATTGATCGCAATATCAAGGCTACAATTTCCAAATTCGTTCTCCATCTTCACAGTTCTTCCCGAAAATTGAAATGAGATTTTTTTTGTTTCTCTTCTCTAACCTTAGTTCATCTAAAAAAATATATTATGTCCTAAATATATTTATATATTGTTTTTAAATTCCTCCCACGCATTGAAACGATGTTTCTGCTGTTTAACGTTAACGACATCGTTACATTACAACGCTATAAAAATAAGAAAAATTATATTTTATTACTGGACACGTATTGTGTTCCGATTGACGTTCAGACGTAAAGCTATATCCGGACTTTGCATATAATATTTTCTCCTAGTAGGAACCTTCTTAGTTCCACCTCCCTTCTCTCACACGGAGATCGGAGCTCCAAGCTTCCTCCACACTACAGCTCGAGCTCGATGACATTCTCCCTTCAAGCCATGCACAACCGAAAATGCTCCTTCCTCCCGGTGGAGCAACTCCCTCTACTCCAACATCTTTCTCGCGCCATACCACTTGCCCTCGACATCACGCAGTAGCCAACCTACTGCTCTCTTTCGTCCCTCTCTGTCTCAATCTTGCACCAACGTTTAGTCTACTAATCTCCAAGCCAAGTTCTGTATCAACCCATCTCTTCATTTGAAGCAACAAACCCACCTCCAATTCCTCTTCATCTTGTATCTTTTCCCCAAGCAGCATATAAGCAGCAATGGCGATGGTGCACCAATTCAAAGGAGAAGACTATCGTGCAGTTGGCACAGCAGTGGATCGACAACTTCAACCCATTTTCTACTCCCTGCTCTGATGCTTTCAAGCTCGACAACTAGAACTAATTATGTCCGTGGAGAAGAATAGATACTTGTACATCCACCTTCGCTTGGAGCCTTACCAGATAACTAAGGAGTAGATGTTGCTTCCTAGATCTATTCTCCGGGTATCCAATGTCTTGTGATCGCAATGTTCATTCTGCTAATGCACTTTCAACGCGTCATCCTCATACTATTTTTTTGTGAGTTGTTATTCATAGCCGACAATCAGTTATACTTATTGAAGAATTGAAGAGAGCATTTGACTTTGCCATAACTGTTGGAATGGATACAATGCTTTCAAATTAGCTTCAGGGAATAAAAAGCATATTATTAGTTGCTACACAAGCTGTCCATCAGTTGCAGAGATCGCCAACATATGGTCCTTTGTTTTAGAGCTCCCTCCAAAGATAGATTCTACCTATAATGAGTTTAATAAGCATCAATGAGAACAACATAAATACTTATTAGAAACCCCTTCCAAACCAGCAACTGTAATGCAAATAATGCAGACATAAGCAAATTTAAAAACATGGAGGATGGGAATAAACAGAATATTCATATTGGTTCTTCCACATCCAGTCCAAATCTTATGAGATGTAGGGTTGATCAATAAGCTGGTTCAGTTGATTCTACAACACCTAAGGGATTGATAGTTTTCTTTTTAATGGAGACTTATTTGGTCAATTCCCATTGTCAAGGTGAATTTATTGATGAGGTCCGAAGATCCTATCACATTCAACAGAGAGTGTGACGAATTTGAAGACTTTTTATACTCAGTAGAGCTGATGGGTTAGAAGATCACAGTCGTAGTATTCTAAGATACTGACTGTCATGCTCAGTAGAGCTGGCGAGAAGGCTGAACAGGCTCCTGATGTAGCCCTCTATGAGGGAATGACTTTAGGTGGTTGACAAAAGTCAGATTAATAGGGGACTTTATAATTTAACATAAATTAAAATTTATAAACTTAAATTGAAATCTAAAATGAAATTGCAGGCATTTGAAGGCCTATGCACACTTTTTTAAACGTGATAGGTGTAAAGATTTTCGATCACGGTGTTGCAAGACATCAATTGTGCATGACTTGTTAGGCATGGCAGGTAGACAAACTAGATTCTTGATGTAGCCCCCATGCACGAATGATGTTGAGAGGCTGCCAAAATTTTATCGAAGTTGATAGTGATGGAAGATCAAGCAGGACTAAATAAAAGCATTATTAAATCTAAATTGAATCTTAAAATAAACTTACATTGAATTTAAATGAATATTAAATGAAATAATGAACTTACGTATGAAAATTCTATAATCTCAAAATGAAGGTGAATTTGTAAGATTTGGACTCAAGCAGCACTCAATAGCTCATTAAGAGCACGAACGAGACTTGTAGTAGATCTTAAAGTTCATTCGTATATGTGGATAAATTCAAACGATACTACAAATTAAACACTTCAATAAGACTTCCAATGACTTGGAAATCTACCTACATGTGAGAATAAGACTTAAGAATGTTTATAAGAGACTTGAAGTGAACCAAATAGCTCACCAACAAGAATGAACAAAACTTATCACACAATTGAAAATTCATATTCAATTAAAGAGAAAACTAAAACTCAAATTATGTGTATGATTTATCTCTATTGCAACTCTCATTGGATACATTGAGAAGAGTCAAAAGAATCTAAATGAGACTTATAAATAACTTATAAGCCCGTTAGCAAGCATGAACAAAGCATGAACCAAATCTCAGAAAAAACTTAAAGAACTAATAAGCTTTGGACTAAATTCATTTAAATTAATATCAATTTAAATGAATGAATAAGAGTCAAAATATTTTATGAGGCATGATTAAAATTAAAATTTAATACTTCAAAAGTGTGCAAGCAATCTTAATAGCCCTTATTGGGCCCCAATATTTTTCTGAATGCATGAACTTAGTGTCTGAGGATGTTCATATGACAGTATGACGACTATCTCCTAATTCCCCAATGATGGTTGAGTTGATTGAAGATATCAATTAGATAGGTTATCATTATCAAAATATCTAAGAAATTTATATTAAATAATCTCAATTTTAAAATTCTCAAAATATAAATCTAGATCTGATCCTCTATTATTAAAATAATAGAGTTTACATGATCTAGAACAACAAACTAAATGATCAAGCAAACTTATATATCTCGATAATGGTTGTGTTGAATGAAGATTTCAACTGGAAGAGATACTTCCATGAAAATGTAATCATAATTTCATATCAAATTGACTTAAATCAAGTATCAATTCAAATGTAAAAATGAAATCTATCATTCAAATTTAAAGCAAAATCTAATCCATCCATCTTCAACAACTATTTATCAGAGGTGATAAATTAAAAAAAACTTTAGCTCATAAATGAGCCAATATCAAATCAAGTACATATTATATTCATACTCAAATAATCTCAAGCTAGTAAGAATGTGGTTAATGTCCTTTGTTCGCGTGGTTTGACTAGTAGGCGGCTTTACATATTATGCAAATCCACCTTAGCCGACAGAGGACTTTTTGCCCTATCAGATGCATCTTATTGTTCACAACTCAAGAGACAAAGCCATTAGAGAGCATGCGGGCTACGATAGTGACGTAATATAATGGTGTCATTTGACAGCGAACCATCCGGTCTATCTCCTTAGACAAGAACCACCCTAAGTCTACAAAGCCTTTTTGGACGACGTAACCCATGGTCGCTGACAAATATTCTTTGGTCAAATTTGGTCGACTGCCTCCTCTAATTTAGTAGATTAAGAACCATGATAGTTCGGGATGATAAAACCATGATAGTTCGAGATGATAGAACCATGAGATCTTAATTGGGCAAATCATCATTCCCCCAACCATCCGCTTTAAGCTAACAATGATGAATTTCATAAATCATAACTCCACATGTTGTACATTTAGTGATCTAAAGACTAGCCTTAATCGAAAGTGCTCTCTCAACATTAGGAGGGACAATTAACTATAAGTGCTTGTGCCTATAGGAAACCTGGAATTAGATCTAAAGTCCTCACAAAATAAGGGTGAAATCTCTGGGTAGTGTCTTATCTACTATTTCATCATCCTTCTGAAAATTTGACTGATATTTAATTTACTCTCTTTATCGAGAGATCATATGTAATTTTGGAGCCCATAAAGCATCGTACATAAACGATATCAAGACAAGATCAATGACAATCAATGACAATTCACATATAAGCATGCATTAGAACTGAAACATATATAATAGAAAATGAGACTATTTAAGATAAACTTTGAGAATTTTAAAGAGCAAATGAGAGAGTTAGATAAATATAGAATTGATTGTTACTACTACCCCGAAGGTATTTATCCAAGTATTGAGTGTGAAAATGTCAAATATGTCAAGAGTTAAAGATAGTTGTCGTAAATTGATAGATTTAACATTTTATCTGATAACTTAATTTGGAGAAGATGCTAGAATGGGTGGTTCGGTTGTTACAATGAATGAAACTTGAAAAGATTACAATAAATATCTACCAAAAGAGATGGTTATGTCACATGAGGAATAAGAAAAAATCGGCGTGGGATTATGAAATTGAACGTGAGTGAGCTATTGAGAGAATGTGCCATAATGACGAATAATAATGCCCTAAAGCGTCATTAAAATATATGTAGCATTAATTAAATTTAACTATATGAACGACTTGTATAAATGGATTAATTTGATCCAAATTCAAAAGATAAAAATCATATCATGAAGAGTGTCATACAAAGAAGATAAAAAGAGGAGATGAATGATGACTAAAGAAAACAATATGAGTAATAGAAGTTTGAGAAGGCTTGAGCTTAGGGTTGTGTGAAATGAAGAGATAGCTAGCGGAATTCAGGCTGGGTGAAAGGGAAGAGTGATATCTGAGTCATGCACATTAAAAATAAGAAGCAAATTACATACATGCATAAACAAAGCACTCAGGCATGCATATACAAATATGCATCGAAAATAAAACATATATGAGAGATACTATATAGAGATAGAGTGAAAAGCGGTATGGGTCACTGATAAAGAAAAATTTTGAGAAGGTGAGAGATTAAAGAAGAGTCAGATAAATATAGAATTTGTTGTGGCTATTAGCCAAAAGTATTGTCCAAAGATTGAGTTTGAAAATATCAAATATATCTAGAATCATATATCGTTGTCGTAGATCGATAAATTTAGCATTTTTATCAAGTGACTTAATTAAGAGAAGATGCCTTAATGGTTTGACAGTTAAAATGAATGAAGCTTGAAAAGATTACTATATATGTGTAGTAAAAGAGATGGATTATACACATGAGAAATAAAGAAAAATTAACATGGGTGTTTCAAAAGTTGAACTTGAGTGCTAAAACGATGACGATAACACCATAATGCATCATTAAAGTGTATGTAGCATTAATCAAATTTGCATCGATGAATGATTTGTGTCAATGGATTATTTTGATTCAAAACTTAAGATAAAAGCTATTGGCCAAAATGATTCATAGGAAACCATTAATAAAGTTGAAGTTTAGGGTATTGATTATGCATGATTGCTCCATGTATAATTTCTCGAACCATATTTTCAAACCATACATCAGTAAATCCGAATGAATTCAATATAAATATACTATAGAATGGGTATTTTTATCTCTCAAGTAATTTATATCATCAAATGAACCCATTCTTAATTTCATTCCAATCAAATTATGCTCGAAAGCCTATAAATCTCGTGATAACAAAAAATATTACTTTGGGGTATATCAAGATACAGTCTCCAATATATATTTCATTGACCAATCTTTTCTAATTCCTTTTATTATTGAAAAATTTTCTTATGTAATTTCATCAATAAACATGGTAGCATTAGATAGTCTAACAACGAAGGGTAAGGAAGGTTGTCCTGCAGATAAATATAATATGAGTGCGAGTGTCATACAAGAATGATAGAAAGAGAAGATTGGAGATGACTAAACAAAGAATGTGAGTAATGGCGGTGTGAGAAAGTTTGAGCTTGGGGTTGTGTGAAATTAAGCAGAGAACTCGGGGAATTCAGACTAGCTGAACAAGAAGAGCGAGACTTAAGTCACACATGTTAAAATTACAAAAGATTATCATATATGTGTAGAGATGGGCTAGTCATGTTAGAGATAAGAGAAAATCAACATAGGTGCATAAAAATTGAATGTGAGTGTGCTATTTAGAGGAGACACCATAATGACGGACGATAACACCATAATGCATCATTAAAGTGTATGTAGCATTAATCAAATTTGCGTTGATGAATGATTTGCGTCAACGGATTAATTCAATCTAAAACTTAAGGTAAAAGTTGTTGTTGGCCAATAAATGATTCATAGGAAGTTGTTAATTAAGTATAAGTTCAAGGTATCAATCAAGCTTGATCTTCCACATACAGTTCGTTGAACTGAAATTTCAAAATAAATAAGAGCTAATTTGAAATAAATTAATATAAATATGCCATAGAATGAATGAGTATATTTATCTCTCAAGAGATCCATATCATCAAGTGAACTCATTCTCAATTTCATCCCAATCAAGTGATCCTGAAAAGCTTGTAGATCTCGGGATAATAAAAAATTATAATTTTAGGGTATATCAAGATTAAGTCTCCGATATATATTTCACAAACCAATCTTAATTGAAAAAATTTCCTTTGTAATTCCTTCCATAAAAATGGTGGCAGTAGGTAGTCTCACAATGATCGACAAGGAAGGATATCATGCAGATAAATATAATATGAGGGAAAGTGTCATATAAGAATGATAGCAGCAGAAGATCGATGACAACTAGAAATAGAACGTGAGTAATAAATGTGTGGGAAAGCCTGAGCATGGGGTTGTGTTAAATGAAGCAGAGAGCGAGGGAAATTAAGGCTGGGTGAAAGAGAAGAGCGGGACCTAAGTCACGTACATTAAAATATGATAAAGGTAAAAGCTAATATACGCATAGTTTATATAATTTATAAATACACATGCATATAAAAATTTCAAGAAATTACACATGCACACCACATACATGAATGAATACCACACATCCAAATATTTATACATAAAGTTCATACTCACATGCACACACATATAATAATATAATTCACATACAAGAATGCATCAGAAATGAAACATATATAATAGATAATGAGGGTGACTATTTAAGATAAACTTTGAGAATTTTAAGAGAGCAAATGAGAGAGTAAGATAAATATAGAATTTGCTTTTACTACTACCCGAAGGTATTTATCCAAGTATTGAGTGTGAAAAATGACATTATGTCGAGAGTTAAAAATAGCTGTCGTAAAATGATAGATTTAGCATTTTTTTACTAACTTAATTTGGAGAAAAGGATAGAATGGGTGGTTCGGTCATTAAAATGAATGAAACTTGAAAAGATTAATATATATATATATACCAAAATAGATGAGTATGTCACGTGAGAAACAAGAAAAAACCAATCTGAGTAGGAAATTGAACGTGAGTAAGCTATTGAGAGAATGTACCATAATGACGGATAATAATGCCATATTGCGCCCTTAAAATATATGTAGCATTAATCAAATTTAACTATATGAACGACTTATTTCAATGGATTAATTCGATGCAAATTTGAAAGATAAAAATCATATCATGAAGAGTATCGTATAAATAAGATAAAATAGGAGAAGAATGACGACTAAAGAAAAAAAATATGAGTAATAGAAGTTTGAGAAGGCTTGAGCTTAGGGTTGTGTGAAATGAAGAGATAGCTAGCAAAATTCAGGTTGGGTGAAAGGGAAGAGCGATATTTAAGTCATGCACATTAAAAATAAGAAACAAAGCACTCAGGCACGCATATACAAACATGCATAAAAAATTAAACATATATGAGAGAGAGAAAAATTTTGAGAAGGTAAGAGATTAAAGGAGAGTAAGATAGATATAGAATTGGTTGTGGCTATTAGCCAAAGGTATTATCCAAAGATTGAGTTTGAAAAATCAATTATATCTAGAATCATAGATCATTGTCGTAGATCGATAGATTTAGCATTTTTATCTAGTGACTTAATTAGGAGAAGATGCTTAAATGGTTTGGCGGTTAAAATGAATGAAGCTTGAAAAGATTACTATATACGTGTAGTAAAAGAGATGGGTTAGCCAATGAGAAATAAAGAAAAATAAACATGTGTGTTTTAGAAATTGAACTCGAGTGCTATAATGACAGACGATGACACCATAATGCATCATTAAAGTGTGTGTAGCATTAATCAAATTTGCATCGACGAATGATTTGTGTCAACGGATTAGTTTGATTCAAAACTTGAGATAAACGCTGTTGGCCAAAACGATTCATAAGAAGTCATTAATAAAGTGATAGTTTAGGGTATCAATTATACATGATTGCTCCACGTATAATTTCTCGAACATATTTTGAAAACGTACAGTAGTCAATCCGAATGAATTCAATATAAATATACTATAGAATGAGTATTTTTATCTCTCAAGTAATTCATATCGTCAAATGAACCCAATCATAAATTCATTCCAATCAAATGATCCTTAAAACCTTATAGATCTCGTGATAACAAAAAAATATTACTTTGTGGTATATCAAGATACAGTCTCCAATATATAGTTCTTTGACCAATCTTTTCTAATTCCTTTCATCATTGAAAAATTTTCTTCCATAATTTCATCAATAAATATGGTAGCAATAGATAATCTAACAACTATGGGTGAGGAAGTTGCAGTGCAAATAAATATAATATGAGTGCGAGTGTCATACAAGAATGATAGCAAGAGAAGATCGATGATAACTGAACAAATAATGTGAGTAATAGAGGGGTGATAAAGTTTAAGCTTGGGGTTGTGTGAAATGAAGCAGAGAACTCGGGGAATTCAGACTGGGTGAAAAAGAAGAGCAGGACCTAAGTCAAACATGTTAAAATTACAAAAGATTACCATATATGTGTAGTAAAAGAGATGGGTCAGTCACGTTAGAGATAAAAAAAAATCAACATAGGTGCATAAAAAATTGAACATGATGGTGCTATTGAGAAGAGAAACCATAATGAAAAACGATAACACCATAATGCGCCATTAAAGTGAAAGTAGCATTAATCAAATTTTTGTTGATGAATGATTTGCGTAAACAGATTAGTTCAATCCAAAACTTGAGATAAAAGTTGTTGGCCAAGAAACGATTCATAGGAAGTTGTTAATCAAGTATAAGTTCAGGGTATCAATCAAGCTTGATTCTTCCACATACAATTCCTCCAATCGAAATTTTAAATTGAATAAGAGTTCATCTGAAATAAATTAATATAAATATGCCATAGAATGAATGAGTATGTTTATTTCTCAAGAGATCCATATCATCAAGTGAACTCGTTCTCAATTTCATCCCAATCAAATGGTCCTCAAAAGCTTATAGATCTCGGCATAATAAAAAATTATAATTTTAGGGTATATCAAGATTAAGTCTCCGATATATATATATATATATTTCACAAACCAATCTTAATTGAAAAATTTTCATTTGTAATTCCTTCCATAAAAAGGGTGGCAGTTGGTAGTCTCACAATGATCAGCAAGGAAAAGGTGTTGTGCAGATAAATATAATATAAGGGAAAGTGTCATATAAGAATGATAGCAACTGAAGATCGATGATGACTAAAATAGAATGGGAGTAATAAAGGTGTGGGAAAGCCTGAGCATGAGGTTGTGTCAGAGAGCGAGGGAAATTAAGGGTGGGTGAAAGAGAAGAGCGGGACCTAAGCCACACACATTAAATATGATAAAGGTAAAAGCTCATGTACACATAGTTTATATAATTTATAAATACACATGCATATTCAAATTTTGAGAAATTACACATGCACATTACATACATGAATGAAAACCACATCCATACATTTATACATAAAGTTCATACTCACATGCACACACATATAATAATATAATTCACATACAACCATGCATCATAAATGAAACATACATAACAGATAGTGAGGGTGACTATTTAAGATAGACTTTGAGAATTTTAAGAGAGCAAATGTGAGAGTTAGATAAATATAGAATTGGCTGTTACTATTACCCGAAGGTATTTATCCAAGTATTGAGTGTGAAAATATCAAATATGTCGAGAGTTAAAGATAGTGATCATAAATTGATAGAGTGAGCATTTTTACATGATAACTTAATTTGGAGAAGATGCTAAAATGGGTGGTTCGGTCGTTAAAACAAATGAAGCTTGAAAAGATTACTATATATATCTACCAAAAGAGATGGGTACATCACATGAGAAACAAGAAAAAATTAGTGTGGGTGCTTAAGAAATTGAACGTGAGTGAGCTATTGAGAGAATTTACCATAATGACAGACAATAATGTCATAATGCGCCATTAAAATATATGTAGCATTAATCAAATTTAACTACATGAACGACTTCTGTCAATGGATTAATTCGATCCAAATTCTAAAGATAAAAATTATATCATGAAGAGTGTCATACAAAGAAGATAAAAAAAAAAGACATTAGTGATCACTAAAGAAAAAATATGAGTAATAGAAGTTTGAGAAGGCTTGAGCTTAGGGTTGTGTGAAATGAAGAGATAGCTAGCGGAATTCGGGCTAGGACAAAGGGAACACGAGATCTGAGTCACGCGCATTAAAAATAAGAAACAAATTATATACATGCATAAACAAAGCACTTAGGCACGCATATACAAACATGCATCGAAAGTGAAATGTATATGAGATTAAAATGAGGTATGGGTATATAGAGATAGAGTGAAAATGAGGTATGGGTCACTGATCAAGAAATTTTTTGAGAAGATGAGAGATTAAAAGTGATATGGATTAATATCAGATATTACACTGGAGAGTATGCTTAATTTCTGTAATGAGCTTTGAAACAGTGAGCTTGAGTGATTATTTCTTTCTGGATTGAGTTCGCTCATTTCGTTCCAATTGGTGGTTGGGTGTGAGTTGAGTCAGTGAGTGAAGTCCTTTCCAATTGAGTCAACCCGGTTGAGTTACTAGAAGGAAACGTTCGGGAACTTTTAGATCCGTTGGATCTAGCGCCTTTTCTTCTCGTGGATGGGCTCCCTTGATTTGTGTCTTCTTGCGCCTTCTAGTTGGATTAGCCGTGTTATCTTACGATTTGTTTCTTGATCACTCGGTTTGCCTTTCTTTCTAGGCGTGAGTGGATTACTGGATGTTATCGGCGGCTTGATTTGTATTTTGATCTGGATCGTTGGATGATTTCCTGGATAACGGTGTTCGTCAATCGGCGGCGGCGATTGAATCGGATCTCAAGTAATCCTAATTCATTTCTTGATTTTTCCTTTCAGCTTCTCTGCTCTGCTAGGGTTTCGAGGGAGAATCGGAGGAGAAGGAGATCCTTACCGGCCTTCGATCCAAGGAAGATCCACCGTGAAAGGGCCGGGGTCGAACTTGAGATAGGATTTGGAGATCCGAGAGATTCGCCGTCTGTTTGGTTTTCGGTTTCCACGTGGGGTGAGCTGAGGAGAAGAGAGACCGAGAAAGAGGAGAGACTTAGAAGGAAATCGAGAGTTTTGAGATAATTTTCTTCAACCCTTTTATTCTCTCGATCTCTATTTATAGTTTTCGTTTGCTGTTAAATGGATTTATTACATGGATATTCATTTGCCTCTGGTATGCGATCTCATGCCTTTAATCTTGTTTAGATCTTTGTCAGGCGGCCATTTAGGTTTCTTGATCTCAATTACGTCCTTGTCGACATCTTGTTGGGTTAGATTTATTTATGAAAGCCTTGTTGTGTCATTGTTGTAATAAGTTGTGTTTGTTCCTCTTATCTATTCTTTAGCAATATCTCATTGTATATTTTCATTGGGAAGCTCTTGTACTATTTAATGTAAGTTCTCTTTGGAAAGTTAATGTTGCTATTCATAATTGGTTTTGATTTACGTAAAGGCTATTATATGATTTGGGATCATATCATTACTCCTCCTCACATCCTTGTCCTCAAGGTCAATCTTGAGGATGCTTTACGTATTTCTTCAATCTATTTCGCTTGATACTTTCCTCCCTTTCTAGTAATCTGTTTGTAATGTAAAAGCTTGTCTGATTTAGTAGTCTTGGATTTTAAACATTTGGCCATAATTTCTCTGTAATTGTGTTGATCCCTGTAGTCGCTCTGATCACCTCTTTTGGATTAGTCTTTCTTTGTTCTAATGATAGAGTTTAATTTGAATTGAGGGGTTAAGCATAGTAATTGGGTTGATTGTAGTAAATCCGATTACGTATGTAATTTGTGTTTGATTCGCTCTGTAGTCTTGTTTGTGAGTAATAGTCTTGGCTGAATTCCTCCCTTAGGATCCTTACTTTATATCAATCCTTTCTCTTGACTTTATCGTATTACCTTTGTCTTGTGGGTGGGTTAGTATCGTGAAATCTTGTGGCCATTCTACTTGAAGTTGGAAGGAATTGTTGTGCCCCATGACTTATCACTTTGTGGACTATCTTATGCTAGCTAATTGGGCTATATCCGACTTATCTATCTAGGCTAATTCTATGTTAACTATGCGAACTTATTTAAGCTATTTTATAATTAGACATTTATATATCTTACTGTTAACACATTAAAAGGCGATATTTGAAGCTTGTTTCTAATGGATTTTCTTGTATCCCGAATTTCGGTTGACTATAATCGTAGTTGATATTCTTGTTCTTCATTGACACTCATGAATGCACATAAGTTGGCTAAGTTTGTTTGTTGCTATATTCATTGCCATTTGGTGGATTAGGCGTGTTGGTTTCTTTGTATTCTTTGTTGCTTCTTTGTTGTATTTCTTTATTATTTCTTTATCGACTATCCTCCATTAGCAGCCAATTGAAATGCTTGTTGCAATGAAGTAGGTTGTAGAGCTCGATTTCTTTTCTAATTTACGGTTTAAGCCACGATTCAAAGCAACTTTGTAGCAATTCTGTGGGATATCGACATTTGGTTAGCTAGGTCTTCAAACTCGATATAAAAGCTGTTACCTTGTTGTTTCTTTGTTGAAGCTTAGCTAGTTCTCCTCTTAAATCTGTGTAGAGGAAGGGCCAAATCTGCATAACTTGTTCTTTAAATTGGTCCATGAGTGTCATTTATTAAGATGCATATATTGATACCTAAGTGCAGTCCATCCATATAAGAGGCAATTAAGAACTTTTGTTCTTGATAAATTGGTATTGGAAATCGGTGCGCTTTGAGCGACCTTTAGGGTTATCTCCATTAAATCGGGCATATCTATTTTAATATGCATTGATATGGGTGTGTGTGTATGTGGCATGTTTGGAGAATAGGATTCATCAAGGGATGCATCACATACGGCTTTGAGGTTGTTTTTCTATTCGTTTTCTATTGATGTCAATCTCTTTAATATTTCATTCAATGCCATAGTGATTGAGGTCATTTCTTTGTTCATTGTTGTTTAGTCGGTAACACATGCTTCAAGTGTTTTGGCATTGTTCTCGGTTCCTTCGCCATTTTAGTGTTGTAGGTGTGAGTTGTGGGAATCGAAAGTGGGCATCTCAGAGCACCAATGATATGGATTAATATCGATATTACGGAGAGTATGCTTAATTTACGTAATGAGCTTTGAAAAGTGAGCTTGAGTGATTATTTCTTTAATTGAGTTTCTTTCTGTTCCAATTGGGTCGGTTGGGTGTGAGTTGAGTCAAGCAGTGAGTGAAGTCCTTTCCAATTGAGTCAACCCGGCTGAGTTACTAGAAGGAAAGCGTTGAGAACTTTAGATCCGTTGGATCTAGCCTTTTCTTCGGCGTTGGATGGGCTCCCTTGGATTTGTGTCTTCTTCTTGCGGCCTTCTAGCTGGATTAGCGTGTTATCTTATTTGATTTGTTTCTTGATCTTTCGGTTCTTTCTCTACGTGAGTGGATTACTGAGATGGAGTTGTCGGCGGCTTGATTTGTATTTTGATCTGGATCGTTGGATGATTTCTGGATAATGTGTCGTCAATCGGGGCGTGATTGATGGGATCGAATCGAGTAATCCTAATTCATTTCTTGATTTTTCCTTTTGACTTCTCTGTTCTGCTAGGGTTTGAGGGGAGAATAAGAAGGAGATCCTTACCGGCCTTCGATCCAAGGAAGATCCACCGTGAAAGGGCCCGAGGGTGCGGAACCGGCTTGAGATAGGATTTGGAGGAGATCCAGGAGAGATTGCGCCCGTCTTTGGTGTTTTCGGCGTGGGAATTGAGCTTCTGAGAGGAGAGAAGAGAGACCGGAGAAAGAGGAGGAGACTTAGAAAATCGAGGAGTTTTGAGATAATTTTCTTCAACCCTTTTTTTATTCCTCTCGATCTATTTATAGTTTTAGTTTGCTCAATTACATGCGATTTGTATTACATTGGATATTACATTTGCCTCACGTGGTAATGATCTCATGCCTTTAATCTTGTTTAGATCTTTTCGCCATTTAGGTTTCTTGATCTCAATTACGTCCTTGTCGACATCTTACATTTGGGTTGGATTTAGTATTTATGAAAGCCTTGTTATTGTTGTCGGCTGTTGTAATAAGTTGTGTTTGTTCCTCTTATCTATTCTTTAGCAATATCTCTGTTGTATATTTTCATTGGGAAGCTCTTGTACTATTTAATGTAAGTTCTCTGTTGGAAAGTTAATGTTGCTATTCATAATTGGTTTCTGATTTCTGTAAAGGCTATTATATGATTTGGGATCATATCAAAAGAGTCTCAGATAGACATAGAATTGGTCGTGGCAATTAGCAAAAATTATTGTCCAAAGATTGAGTTTGAAAATATCAAATATATCTAGAATCAGAGATTGTTGTCGTAGATCGATAGATTTAGCATTTTTAACAGTGACTTAATTAGGAGAAGATGCTTAAATGGTTTGACGGTTAAAATGAATGAAGCTTGAAAAGATTACTATATATGTGTAGTAAAAGAGATGGGTTAGCCAAAGAGAAATAAAGAAAAATCAACATGTGTGCTTTAGAAATTAAATTTGAGTGCTATAACGTCAGACGATAACACCATAACACATCATTAAAGTGTGTGTAGCATTAATCAAATTTGTATCGACGATTGATTTGTGTTGGATTAGTTCCATTCAAAACTTGAGATAAACGTTTTTGGCCAAAGTGATTCACAAGAAGCCATTAATAAAGTTGAAGTTTAGGATATCAATTATGCTTGATTGTTCCACGTATAATTTCTCGAACAATATTTTCAAAATATACAGTAGTCAATCCGAATGAATTCAATATAAATATACTGTAGAATGGGTATTTTTATCTCTCAAGTAATTCATATCGTCAAATGAACTCATTCTTAATTTCATTTCAATCAAATGATCCTCAAAAGCCTACAGATCTCATGATAAAAAAAGTATTACTTTGGAGTGTATCAAGATATAATCTTCGATATATAATTTGTTGACCAATTTTTTTAATTTCTCTCATCATTGAAAAATTTTCTTCAGTAATTTCATCAATAAACATGATAGCAATAGATAGTCTAGCAACAATGGGTAAGAAAGGTTGTTGTGTAGATAAGTATAATATGAGTGCAAGTGTCATACAGGAATGATAGCAAGAGAAGATCAATGATGACTAAACAAAGAATGTGAGTAATAGAGGTGTGAGAAAGTTTGAGTTGGGGTTGTGTGAAATAAAGCAGAGAACTAGGGGAATTCAGACTGGGTGAACAAGAAGAGAGGGACCTAAGTCACACATGTTTAAATTACAAAAGATTATCATATATGTTTAGTAAAATAGATGGGTTAGTCACGTTAGAGATAAGAAAAAAAATCAACATAGGTGTACAAAAAAAATAAACGTGAATGTCCTTTGAGAGGAGACACCATAATGATGGACGTTAACCCCAAAATGCGTCATTAAGTGAATGTAGCAAAAATCAAATTTGCGATGATGAATAATTTGCTTCAACAGATTAATTCAATTTGTTGGCCAAAAAAATTACTCATAGGAAGTTGTTAATTAAGTATAAGTTCAGGGTATCAATCAAGCTTGATTCTTCCACATACAGTTCCTCGAACCAAAATTTCAAAACGAATAAGAGCTAATCAGAAAAAAATTAATATAAATATGCCATAGAATTAATGAGTATGTTTATCTCTTAAGAGATCCATATCATCAAATTAACTCATTCTCAATTTCATCCTAATCAAATGATCCTCAAAAGCTTCTAGATCTCGGGATAATAAAGAAATATAATTTTAGGGTATATCAAGATTAAGTCTCTGATATAAATTTTACAAACCAATCTTAATTGAAAAAAATTTCCTTTGTAATTCTTTCCATAAAAATGGTAGCAGTAGGTAGTCTCACAATGATCGGCAAGGAAGGATGTCGTGCAGATAAATATAATATGAAGGAAAGTGTCATATAAGAATGATAGCAAGGGAAGATCGATGACGACTAAAAGTAGAATGGAAGTAATAAAGGTGTGGGAAAGCTTGAGCATGGGGTTGTGTTAAATGAAGTAGAGCGAGGGAAATTAAGGCTGGGTGAAAGAGAAGAGCGAGACTTAAGTCACGCACATTAAAATATGATAAAGGTAAAAGCTAAGGTACATAGTTTATATAATTTATAAATACACATGCATATACAAATTTCAAGAAATTACAAATCCACATGGCATACATGAATGAATACCACACATCCATATATTTATACATAAAGCTCATACTCACATGCACACACACATATAATAATACAATTCACATACAAGCATGCATCAAAAATGAATCATATAGTATAGATAGTGAGGGTGACTATTTAAGATACACTTTGAGAATTTTAAGAGAGTTAGATAAATATATAATTGGCTGTTACTACTACCCAAAGGTATTTATCCAAGTATTGAGTGTGAAAATATCAAATATGTCGAGAGTCAAAGATAGTTGTCGTAAATTGATAGATTTAGCATTTTTATTTGATAACTTAATTTAGAGAGGATATGTCACAACAGGTGGTTTGGTCGTTAAAACGAATGAAACTTGAAAATATTATATATATATATATATATATATATATATATATATATATATATATATATATCTACCAAAAGATGGGTATGTCACGTGAGAAACAAGAAAAATCAATATGGGTGCTTAAGAAATTGAACGTGAGTGAGCTATTGAGAGAATGTACCATAATTACAGACAATAATGCCATAATGCGTTATTAAAATATATGTAGTATTAATCAAACTTAACTATATGAACTACTTGTGTCAATGGATTAATTCAATCCAGATTCATAAGATAAAAATCATACAATGAAGAGTGTCGTACAAAGAAGATAAAAAGAGGAGATGAATGATGACTAAAGAAAAAAAAAAGACGTAGAAGTTTTGAGAACGCTTAAGCTTAGAGTTGTGTGAAATGAAGAGAAAGCTAGTGGAATTCAGGTTGGGTGAAATGGAAGAGAGAGATCTAAGTCATCACATTAAAATTAAGAAAGAAATTATATACATGCATAAACAAAGCACTCAAGCACGCATATACAAACATGCATCGAAAATGAAATATATATGAGAGATAGTATATAGAGATAGAGTTAAAAGTGGGTATGGGTCACTGATTAAGAAAATTTTTTAGAAGGTGAGAGATTAAAGGAGAGTTAGATAGATATTGGAGATTAGCCAAAAGTATTGTCTAAAGATTGAGTTTGAAAATACCAAATATATCTAAAATCATAGATTGTTGTCGTAGATCGATAGAATTAGCATATTTATCAAGTGACTTAATTAGGAGAAGATGCTTAAATGGTTCGACGATTAAAATGAATGAAGCTTGAAAAGATTACTATATATGTGTAGTAAAAGAGATGGGTTAGGCACATGAGAAATAATGAAAAATCAACATGTGTGTTTCAGAAATTGAATTTGAGTGCTATAACGACAGACGATAACACCATAATGCATTATTAAAGTGTATGTAGCATTAATCAAACTTGTGTCGATGAATGATTTGTGTCAATGGATGAGTTCGATCCAAAACTTCAGATAAACGTTGTGTCCCATACGCACCGCGCTGCGCACCCACATGCAAAGCGCCCCATAAATGCCGCTGCGCTCGCGGTGTGCCGTGACACGAGCCCAGTGCTGCGCCCGAAGTCTATGATTGATACATAAGTATCGTGTCTTTCTTGATGTGATGAGAAAAGTTGTGCTTGCTTGTATATGTATAAGTATCCGTACACACCTTTCTTGGTGTGGTGAAAAAATATATATTTCAGCAGGTACCTCAGAGCCTCATACATGCCTTTATTGGCATGGTAGGATGGTGCATTCGGCCGTGGTTTATACCACCCAGACACGCCTTTCTTGGCATGGTGGGTAGGTCCAGCATACTCAAAGTAGCCTCCTACACGGAGATGACACCGTGATGTTGCCGAAATATTGTCAAATTTCTACACCGATAGGGGGGCCTACACAGCTTGACATAAAGTCATGCCACAATATAAAATTACTGTTTAAACTAACATTCGGTGTATAAGTGCATACATGTTCTTGGCGTGTTAAAAATCTGTTGTGATTACCTCGAAGTACATGCCTTTCTTGGCATGGTGGGATAGCTTATTCAGGCCGTGATTTATGTCTTTCTTAACGTGGTGGGTGATACATGAAGTAGCCTATCTGAGGGAAGGCGTCGGGATCTTGAAATCTTGTCAAACTTTTACCGACATGAGGCATAAACAACTTAATAAAATTCAATTTCTGTTAATATTTTAACTTGACATTGTATATAAATACCTATACACATTTTTCGTGTGGGAAAATCGTATTTACATGGTGCTTTAGAGACCCATACATACCTTTCTTGGCATAGTGGGATGACGCATTTGGTCGTGGTGTTTACATCACTCATACATACTTTTCTTGGCATAGTGGGCAGGCCCAGCCCCCGTTGTAGCCACCTATGTGGGGAATACTGGGAGGCTGCCGAAATGCTATCAAAATTTTATCTAAAATTATAAACTTGCAATAAAACTCAATCAAAATATGCAACATTATTCAAATCTCTAAAGTTAAACCAATTTTAAATTAAATAGCCCACTATTGACCTCACTTTTGGAGTGAGTTCTCAACTTTCTCATCATAGATCTAAGACTCTTATAGATACTAAGAGTTCCTTAGTCTTATGACACTTCTAGTGATTAGGTGAAGACTTAACCTAAGCCTAGAAACTTAGAGGAGTTAGCCATAGGAATAGGTCATGTCTTAGGGACTTAGGATGACTTACCTACCCTATGGCTCAAACCTAATCCATGCTTTCTTCCTCAAACCAAACCTTAATTCCAATGCAAATCTAAATCATAAATCAATTCCAAATCAAATGATTGAAACCCATAATCAAATTCAAATTCAAACCCCTTCCCAAGCCCTTTGATTTTATCTTATGGGCTTAGCCTTAATCAAATTCAAATCAACCCCAATTAAATTTATTTTCTCAAATATCAATTCAATCTCAAATAAAATTCTAAATCAAATTCAACTCCATGTGATTGAAAACCAAAATCAAATGCAAATTCCAAAGTCCCTTCCTAAGCCATATGAGCCACCTTCATATGCTTAGCCAAAACCCCCTTTAAATCAAATCAAGCTTGATTGAATTCTTTATAAATCAATTATTCATTCATTTATATTCACAAATATAAATAAAATCCAAATTCAAATAGCTAAAACCAAATCAAATCAAGACCTTTCTTAAGCCATATGGACCTACCTCCATATGCTCAATCAAATCTCAACTCAAATCAACCCAAACTCAATTGATTTCTTATAAATCAATTATTCCTTTATTTATATTCACAAATATAAATGAAACCCACCCTCCAATGATCCAAAAATAAATCAAATTAAATCAATTCCCTACTTAAGCCCTTTTGACCTACATCCTTAAGCTTGGTCAAATTTGCTTCCAAATCACTCCAAACTCAAGTGACTTTCTCATGAATCATTTATATTTTCATTTATATTCTATAAATCCACATAGCCAAAACTAAAGTCAAATCAAATCAAATCTCCAATTTTAGCCTTTTAAGCCATTTCCTTGAGTTTGGCCAAATGATACCCAAATCAATTCAAAACCCATGGATTTCTCTATGAATCAATCATTCCTTCAATCACTCACCCAAATATAAATACAAACTATAATTATCAAACCAAACTCAAGTCAACCCAAGTCAAACCCAAGTTAATAATTTTGACTTGAAAACTTCAAATGAGCCAAAATCCATTATACTCCAAATTGATTGTAGTTGGATTTATTTTTCAATTCTAGGCTCATATGTGAGTTCAACTAAACTTGAATCAAGTCAAAACCAAACCAATATACCTATTTAGGTTCACTTGACCCAAAGTAACCAAAAAGACTTTTTTTTGAGCTAAGTTCTAATCCAACCCAAATTGGATTGAACCTAGGTCATTCAAACCTCATATCATGATCAACAATCATCCTACGGTGATCAACAATCTTGAATTGGGTCAAATTAAGTCAACTTGGTCCTTTGACCAAGTCAACATTTAGCCCAAATGAAACCTAAACTAGCCAAAACCCACCATATGACAAATTGATTGAAACCATTTATTCAAACTAATTCATAATCAATGATTGAACATGATCAAACCCTCAATTGAGCCAAACCAAGTACAATTGACCATTTGACCTCAGTTGATTACAACCAATTGTTCAAGTTCATTCCAAATCATTTATTGAACTTGACCAAAGCCATAATTAAGCTCAATTTGACCAATTGATCAACTTGACCAAACTTAGCCCAAATTGACCTAAAAGGTCAAATTAGCCAAATCCAAATTAAACCCAAATGAAACCAAACCAAAGCATACAATCATTTTCAATTAACCAATTGAACATGAACTAATACCAAACCCAACTCAATTTGGTCAAATTGATCAGATTGGTCAACCCAACCCATTTGATTTCAAATGAGCCAAAATCAATCTTGAGTTGAATTAATCAAAATCATTTGAACCAAAACTCTCCAAATCATCATTTGAACCTAACCCAAGCCTTGATTTGACCCAATTTGACTAATTGGTCAACCCAACTCAACATGAACCCATACGAACCCATTTGGCCCAATGATGCCAAAACACCCAAAACTAACCCATGGGATCTTAATGGCTGACCAAACCCAACCCAAATTAACCCTAAGTCAGCCCAAAATCAACCCAAAAATAAAGTGGACCCACCCAAGGGAATTAGCCATTGGAAAAATCTCCCCACATAGGATTCCTTCCCCATTTGGCAAAGTCCACTCTCCCATCACTTGGGCAGCCATCGCATTGCCAAATGGGGTATGCCTAGCCTTCCTAGCCCAATCTAAGCAAGCCTAGGATCAGCCATGGAGCAATGTGAGCTCAACTCTTCCTCCTCACTCAAAATCGAGCACCTTATGGAGAAAGAAAATAAGATCTCCCCCATATTAGCCTTGGAGACTCTTCCTAAGCCTTCCCCCACTCCTGGTGAGCCACGTGGACCAAATGGAGACAAGTTTGATGGTCTGACGGTGGCTGGCCAATGAGAAAATGGGATTGAATTCTGTCCATCCACCTCAACAATTGAGGGGATATACCCCCTCAATTCGAATGGGAATGGATCCATTCATTTTCTTCTAAGCTCTAGAGACTAAAACAAAACTCCCACAGCCTTTCCCCAACCTCCCAAGCTCCCTCATTTTCTCCCTTCTCGATTTTACGTCAAACAAAAATAAAGGAAGGTGCCTTTGATCCAAACTCCTCCATTTCTTCACCAAACTCCAATTCTTCTTGCACACACCATCCTCGTGTATCGTCGAAGCCATTCAAGCCTTTTCCTAAGCTTCCAACCCACCGGAGATAGGAGTTCAACCAAGACCGATCACTTATGTCTTGTGTGTTGGTTGTCCGAGCAAACAACCTCAAATCAAAGCTCGTGCAGCTCGACAAGATTTTGTCTCTACCCGACGAAGCTTCCTCAATCGTTAGAACTGCCGATCATAGCTCCGATGAGGTATACCAAAAAAAGCAATCCTTGTATGAAAATGGTTTGATCCATTGTGAAGGAAAGTTCCATGACATGAGATTCCACCGTTGAATCTCATTATTTTGCCTCTTCGAAGGTGTGGGATTGATTTGATCTCCATTTGATCTCGGATGAGCTCGGATCGAGCGATGGACGATGGACGATCTCTGTCTCGCTCGAGAGGAAATATATCATAGGTTGTCCGATCTATAAGATCAAAATGGATGGCTATGATTAGATCACGCTTAGATTTCCTCTATTTTCTCCTTAACCACGAGATGAATCGTGGTTGTCTGATCTTAGATCGGACAGTCCGTGAGAAAGCGCTTCCACTGCCAGCTGTCTCAACCATGCAATGTGACAACTTAAAGAGCCAATCCTGCGATGCCACATGGAAAGCACGCCGCATCAACGCGCCACGTGACCCGGATTAGGCTTAATTAGGGCTATTTAATTAATTTTTAAGGCTGAAACTTCCAAAATTCATAAATAATTATAGAAATATCCAAAAATGCAAATAAGAGATCATTTTAAAGGTATTTCAAAGAAGAATCTAAAAAATATTATTATTAATTAATTTTCAACAGTAATTTCTACTTAATTAAGGTTTAATTATAAATTTAATTAACTTAATTACTCTTTAATTAATCATCTGATTAATTTCAAACTTTCCAGAGATGTTTAGAGGGATGACCTCTCTCCCCATTTTTCTTGAAATTTATTAGCTGATTAATTAGGGTAATCAATTGATTAATCCTTAATTATTCTTTTAGCTTAATTAATGATAATTAATCAAATGAACAATAATTTGATCAATTAATTAAGTTCATTAGCCTCTGTTAACAATGGAGAAACTTAGGGAAATAGATTGGGACCCCTCTTCTAATCTTTTCCTTAAGTCTTCTTCATTCCCTCTTCAAAATTAATTAGTTAAAGCCTATTAATTAATTAATTAATATAATCCAAACCCAAATCATATTTGCATTTTAATTAACTAACTGAAAAGATTTAGGTATTAAGACTTAGACTTTCCTCTTTGTCCCTTTCCCTAAGTCCATTTCATATTGTTGATTAAGGATAATTAGGATTTAATTAGATAGTTAATGAACTTAATTAACTTGATTAAACCTGATTTCCCTAATTAACTCTTGGGTAGCTCTTTGGGTGTTCAATAATCCAAAGAGCGAGCTAATGAAATTATGGTTAACTCACATGTGTGAGAAACCATAAAAGTAATTAAGTGAGTTCCTTAAGCTTAATTAATTAATAATAGTGAGCTAATTGCATTAAACCCCTTTCATTTCATAGGAGCATTACCATTTTCTTTCCAATTTATATGCATATCATATTAGCTCATAATTATTTAATTAATTATCTTAAGGTGACATAGGTAAGGGTTAATTAATTTATTTAATTCATGCTTAACTTGACCATAAAATCAACCTAATTTCTTTTCATTAAATCAAATTAACTCACACATATGGGAGTGGGTTTAGGATTAGCAAATCTCTTTCACATCTCTTAAATCAAATCAAACATAAAATCAAAATGGCTTTAAAAAACTTTAGATTATTTTAAATAACCTTATTTAATATGATTGTCCTTAAAAATTAGTTGAATTGATGAAATTATATGTTTGTGTTTCTTTATTTCTTTTCAATCATATTAAAATATTGTATGCCACTTGATTCATTCATTCATTCCTCTTTCGAAAATTAATTAAATGAAATGATTTCCTTTATGTTAAATTACATGTGTTGACCTAATTAAAAATATTTGTGGTTATTATCACTATTTAATCCCAATTATATTTTCAAAAGCATATTAATAAATAATAATTTATGTTGTGACCTTAGTTATATATACATAGGAGGTGCATGTGAATATAAGCTTAGTGTATGAAGTGAAGTTTCTTTCTTTCTTTCATATGTTGATCTGCATAAGAATGGATGTTAATGGGTATATTAGCCTAGACATTCCGGGGATGCATGACTTTAAGTAGCCCCAAAGAGATCTCTAGCTCACTCCCTGGTGCAAAACAATGGTGACATGCCCATTTGATTTCATTCTTATGCACCTTGACATTAGAAGTTGAATATAGCTTTAATTCACACAAATAAATCAATTAAATTAAGTCCAACTTTTTGCATGGTTTTATACTCCTATAGTTTCTTGCACATTCATAGTGGGTATATTAGTCTGGACATTCCGGGGACACACGACTTTAAATAGCCCTAAGGAGATCTTTACCTCACTCCCTTGGTGCAAAATAATGGCGTCGTACCTATTTTAAACTTATATATATATATGTGTGTGTGTGTGATATGATAAGTGAATGAAAATCATGATATAATTAAGTCAAGTTCTACTTTTGCATGATTTTTTATACTTATAGTTGCTTATACATCCAAATATATTTAAGAATAGTGGGTATATCAGTCTGGACATTTTGGGGATGCACGAATTTAAGTAGCCCCAAGGAGGTCTCCACCTAACTCCCTTGGTGCAAAATAATGATGTTGTACCTACTTAGAATGTTTATACATTTGTGTGTATATTAAACTAATGAATTAAAATCCCTCTTCTATTAAAAAATACATGCATTCATATTTTGTTCAAATGGTTGGATTGATTAATCATATAATTTAAAGTTCTTTCATTATGCTTTTGTATAAGAATTTAAATAGAGCTTTAAATTAATATGACAAAAATAATTCAACCAAATGAAATATCTCAATTCCAAATACATTTGCTTACATTCATCATTTAAGTGTGCTAAAAAATATATATTATATGTATAGATATGTTTAGGACTTAATCATGTGCATGTTATATATGATGGAAAGAAAATAACAAACATGTGTTATATGATTGTAATTCATTCCAATTAATCTTAAGATGCCTTTCTTATTGAATGAGATTATTTAAAATGAATCTAAACTTAGGATTAATTAAAAATATGAATTAAGCCATTCACTAAAGAGAATTGATTAATTAATTGGCTTTAGATGTGGCTTAAGTTAGGGATAAAAGAGAGTGATCCTCTCTTTCATTTTCTTTATAACATGTAGTTGTTTAGTATAAATCAAGTGAAATAAATGAAAACATTAAGAAAACTTACAAACCAATTAAGACACTTAAAGTCAAACCATCCTTCAAAATAAATCCTTTCACACTTAGAAAATCATAATAAAGCCTAGGTAAGGAATGCCACACAAGCCTTAATACACACACCTTAGATTAAATCACCACTTTTAGCCTTATGTCATGGTGGTGCATGGTTTGATGTATGTTTGGATTTATGATATATTGTTGTAGACTAGATGTTAGGGTGTATGCCTTGTAGACTGGATGTTAGGCCGTAATTAGCCTAATCATATTTTTTGCAGGAGATTGTGCTTAAGGGATGCTTAAAATAAATATAAATGCTCTATTTTGTAGGTTGCTTAACCCCTAAGCACAATCTAAATTAGGACAGGAGATCTTGGTTACCTATGTGTAGGGTGCTAAGTCCAAATTATTCATATAGTTGATTGGGTTGTGTGGTGTGTTTAACTAACACTTATCTTGTAGGCATAGTTAGATTTGTTTTTTATTCTTTTAATGTAATTATGCATTAGGAATTTGGTTAAGTGTTATGGGAGTTAAGGATGAACATTGGCTAGAAGGTCTAATCGTGGAGTGTCGTGTGAGGCCTAGAAGCTTACCAAATCAAATGAAGTAAATCAAATAGAGAAATGAAGGAAACATGAAGACTTGAAGACCCCCATAACACTTATCATTTATAATCTATAATTATTATTTCATATGTCGAGTTGTATAATGGTAGAGCTCGGCTACACATTTCTTTTTTGGGTTGTACAGCGGTACTCGACCACATCGGACTATTATTCTTTTATGTTGGGTTTATAAATTGTTTGATGCTTTGTTTATAATTGTGTAATAGAAATTACATGTATCTTCTTAGTTTCTTATTCATATGGTGATTTAATATGTGGCTTGTATATGATTAGACTCTTAGAGAAAAATAAACTTTTTACCCCAACTACAACTCATAACTAAATCTTCTAAATAACTCATAATCTCATATAAAGCTTAGGCATTAAATCAAATAATTAAAATATTTAGTAACCCCTTAGTTTTATGATTGTATACTTAATATCATACATATGATCTTATTTCTCTCTCGCTAAGAGAGGGTTTCCATCCTTGCACGATAGAGGAAGACTTGACCTTTGAGGGTCTCGTCTGTGGTGGAAAACACCTCTTATTTTCTGATTTATCCAATAACCTCATTTCATCATACATTTAAACATATAAAAGTCTATGGCCTTTATCAAAATGAAGTGTCAAATATAAATAAAATTTGAAAAGATTTACATTAGACTAAATCATTATTCATACCACTCATACTCTAATATCTTAGGGGTAGGTTTAAGGACTTTAGTTTCTTTCTAAATAATAACATCCTAATCATCTTACAAAAATATATGACTTGACCACGTAATTTTAAAGCATAGGAGGAGTTAGCTGGCTGTCATTCCAAGCGGTTATAAGTCCAGTCGAGTGATTTACCTTCTATTGTGGAGGTAAACTATATACATATTTTTGCTTAGATTTAGGATGTGCTTTAGCCCTCACTAAAGTTCCCTAGATTTAGGATCTAAGGTTGTTGTTTTCTCTCGGCCTACAAGCATAAATCCTCACCTCTTAGGCATTTTCACAATCTTATATTGTGGGATTATAATTTCTAGCTTTCTAATAAAATTTTAACTCAAACATATAATTCTCCTCAATTTCAAATATATAAAGCCAATCATATGATAGTTTGGAATGCTCATTAGGTTATCCTAGTATCATGAGCATTCTCTATTCATCTCCCTTTGGCTTCGATAATAAGTCACTCCTTTTTTATCTATCCCGATTGATTTTTTAAACATAACTAATATATTGATAGTCCTATCTTTGAAATCTTTGGAGATAATAATTGTCTACTTTAATCGAGAGTATTCCTAAAGAACTCACCTTTCTTATGATGTAAGCCCCCATTGGAAACTTTAGAACTCGATTTAAATAAACCATACTTTATTCATCCATGTAAAGTAAGAGAAAAATCTCTAGTATATTCGAAGATCCATCATGCCTTAGGAGTCCTTATTAGGTGATTAGGTCCAACTTAGGGTAGTGACTTCTATTTTGCATGGTGCACTATTCCTTGATATCATACGATCACCTCAATAAGTACACCCTCAGATTTACGTGGTGTCCCCCACATACATATCCAAAATAAACACCACACCCGCATGGCTTGATTCCCGGTTGGGTCTGTGGATTGGGTTTGGATTAAGAAAATCTAAAAATCTAATAATATTATTATAAGAATCTCAACTCAATAAGACATCTGAGAAGCTAATTCTATCATAGATTCGATCCTCTATTATTAAATTAATAGAGTCGATAGGATCTGAAACAGTGAAACCATAAACTACCCCGATGATGGCTGCGTTGAATAGAGATTTCAACCGGAGGGGATACTTTCATCAAAATATGATTGTAATATTAGATCAAATTAACTCAAATCAAGTATCAATTCAAATACAAAATCCAACATGTCATTAAGTATTAAATGCTTAAATAAAATTCAATCTTTAAAGAACTTAAAGCTAAAACTCAATCCACCTTTACAATTATTTGTTGGAGGCAACAAACTAAAGAAAACTCTAGCTCATAAAGGGCTAGTGTCAAATCAAGTATTCTACTATATTCTCTCAATCTCTTGGTATGACTGGATCGGTACTGGTTTGCCCTCCCTCAATGATGAGTGCAAATGGCACCATTATATCAGGGTCATGACTGTAGCCCATATGTTTCCTAATAGCTCTTCCCTTTGAGTTGTGAATCATAGGGTGTACTTGATAGGGCAAAAGCCCTCACACCGGTGGACTTAAACTTGTCTCAGATAAACATCACCCAGTGCATAAGGATTTCTTGGGCGACCATGACTACTGAGGATCCTTCTCTCAGGTTTGGTCGATTACCTCCTTTGACTAAGTAGACTAGGGACCACAATAGCCCAGGATGATAGAACCATGAGATCTAGATTGGGCACGTCATCATTCCCCAACCATCCGTTTTAAGCTAATGATGATGAATTTCATAAATAAATTCTAAAATTCTACATGCTGCTACTATAAGTTGTGCATTGATCTAACCAAATTTTAATCAAAAGTTCCTCTAGCATTGGGAGGTACTAACAATGTGGTTGCGCTTTATAGAAACCCGAACTAGATCTAAAGCCCTCACAAAATGAGGGTGAAATCTTTAGGTAGTGTCTTATTTACTATTCCATCTGCCTTCTGAAAATTTCACCAACATCAAATCAAACTCTCTTCATTAAGAGATCAGTGAAAATTTTTTGGAGCCCACAGATTTCTGGTGAGAAGGAAAAAGAGAAAATAGAATACTTTAATTTAGATAATGAGTTTGAATCCACATATGAAGGTGAGGCTAAATTTGCCTCTTCAATAAGGGTGACAAATCTATTGATATCAGACGATTCACTTGTGATCACACCAGTCCCTTCTCAATACTTTAAAAAAATCACTTTGCGTGAAGTCCACACTGTTGAGGAGTTGAAGACCTTTTATGTACCTTCTTTGCCCGATAGTGATTGACATGTAACCTCATTTTATAAGTCCAAGGAGTGTTGTAATTAAGATTTTGATTGGTTCATGTAGTTTGATGAATCTAATGATATAATTCCCACAATGATGCCAAAATACTATCCTCTAAAGATTTGAAGAATGATGCACAAATTAGGGGTTGATGTCGGAATGAATAAGTGGCGAGCTCACTTCATTGATGCTCTCTGGAGTATAAATAGCTCACAAGCCTCACAAAAAATGATAACTACACCACTAAAGGCCTTGGATACATTTGGCGTAAATACTATCGAGGAAGAGCTTGTTATGTGGTAATAGAAGAAGAGATTGACACTGCAGGCTGATCTAAACAATCCTCTCAAAGAAAACTCCATGTCTAAACATCAACCAGTATGATAACTCATGAGCGTGTTGATAAGCTAGCTATCCTGCCAGTCCGTCGGTAGTGATCTAAAAGCTGTGGCAAGACTGCTGGTAAAGTCATCTCACCCTGACGACTACCGTCAATAGAAGGTTGCCTATGGAAAAGCTCATCGTCATATGGTATATACTCCTCATAGTGGCGTCCAACTATTAGTAACCCTGAGACAATCTGCAACTCCCATAATGTGATAGTCAATTCCTCTGATCCCACCCAACAAGTGTTGGTGGTAAAATCCCAGAACTCCATCACTCTTCTAACCCAAGATGGAGGAATTCCTGCATAATTGAAAATAGAGGCATACACAGCTTCATAAATATCTGCTCTCCTTATAATGTCTCGATGTATCTGTGAAATGTATCTAGCCCCCCGCGAGGTGGACCTGACAAACTATCCTAAAGAAGAATCCCGAGGCCAATCTGGTGAATCAGGTTGTATGGCGGCGATGAGCTAGCAATCCATCTTGTCTAGCGGCTCAATAAGCGTCGGTACAGAATATCACATGGACCATAACTGACTTGGTCAACAGTACTCTCCAAGGGTTGAATTCCCCACATTTCAAGGTAATATTGTTAACCCATCCTACATGCTCTCTGTAAGTGGAAGAGTCTAGCTCACAATCTGGAAGAGCATGTGAGCGAGTAAAGAAACTGTAAGTGCTTTGGCCATGTAACATTGCCTCATGCTACTCAAGTCTGTCACAATGTTAAGTGTCCCATGAGGATTATGCTCATCTATCATGGCCCAAATAGACTCCTCATTAGGCTCATCACATGGCATATCAACAGGTCTACTCTAACTAAATTTTTTCCTGCAACAATGACATATTAAAATCATTAAAAATTGAGATAATAAATGAAATCAAATAAAAAAAGATAGGGGGGTTATATCCATAAATAATATGAGATGTCTAAAAATCAAGACAATTTCATAAAACCTAGAAGAAAAATTTTCTAGAGCCTGCAAAATCAATCATCTTGCAACAAATATGATCCGCTTCAAAGCGCACATCATATTTGTTGGGGGTCATTTGTTGACTTACACATTCATATCAAAGTGTGATAAAGTAAAATCAATAAAGGGTGACTAGCACAAATTATGTTTTATTCATCTCAATTATCTCATGAAATAATTGAATAAATGAAATCAAGAAAAGTTACAGGTCAACATCGCAAAGATTGAGTCAAGTTCACTTTGATGACCATCGACGTTGTCTAAATAACAACGTTTACGAACCACATTGCTCAGACATATTCAAAAAATTGAAAATATTCAAAATACTTAAAATAAGCATATATATGGCATAAATCGATGCACAAATGTAGTACATAATTAACTACATATACAAGATTGTGACTTGAAATTTGAAATGCGCAACAGTGATATATAACTTCCATGCGAAATGAATGATATGGAAGTTAATGACGCATAAATTAAATATATATTAATTGTAAATGGTCTTTTAAATATTCAAAAGACCCATAAATACTTAGAGATTATGAGTAAGTGCTATTTTATACTTAAAATAAAAATAAAAACTCTTGAAACGATATTAAAATCTCGTATTCCTATTAAATTTTCAAAAATCCTGAGTACATCATTCCGCCGTTCCGCCGTTCCGCCGTTCCGCCGTTCCTGTCCCATCTCGCCCTTTTCTCATCAAAACAAAACAAAACAAAAAAAAAAGAAAAGCTCATTTTCATTATGCACTTCGGAGCTCTCCTTTTCCAATCCCTCACCACCAGCCATCCCATTTGACTGAACTCCCGATTTTCCTCTCCCGTTTTTCGAACGAGAAGCCTTCAACTCACCTCAAAATCCCGTCGGCCAGCTGAGTTGCTCGCCTCGGATAACACCTCCTACCTATACACCGTCGGCCAGCCAAGCTTCTCGTCGTCGACATACACACCCATCTACAAACCTCCTACTTCCTGAGGTACTCAGGCTGGACATGCCAACTCTACTCCCCTCTTCCTTTCTCTCTTTCTCTTCTATTTTCCTCTCCCTCTCTTTCGGGTTCACAGGAACAAAAAAAAAATACTATTATTATTATTATTTTCTTTTTTTGACATAATTTTTAGATTAAGCTTAATATTAAACATAATTAATAATTTAGGCATAAAAAAAATTAGAATAGTCTAGTCGTCCGTAAGAACGTGCGCCGGCTGTAATCATCCATCGTAAGGATGACCGGCTGTAACTTATTTTTTTTAAAAAAAAAAATGTGGAGTAGTTCTCATATTTTACGCGTATCGGAGTCATACGGTGTCAGAATTAAGTGAACTTTGTATCGTTGGAATCACAACGAAATTCTCTACAAGTTTCATGTTGGTCAAAATTTACGATACGTATTTGGCCGACGTGGCGTCGCGTTAGTTAGTCGTCGTCGTAGACGGACTAATTTTTTTTTTTTAAATGTGGAGTAGTTCTCATTATTTTCGTATGAGTCGTATATGCGAATTGAGTGAACTTTATATCGTTGGAATCGTAACAAAATTCTCTACAAGTTTCATGTTGGTCAAAATTTACGATTGCGACCCGATACACAACAGATTTTACAAATGCGCACGAAAACTGCGGCGCGGAGCTGAAAGTTCGAAGCAGCAATCATATTTTGTGTGTATCGGAGTCATACAGTATCAGAATTGAGTGAACTTTATATCGTTGGAATCGTAATAAAATTTTCTACAACTTTTATATTGGTTGAAAGTTATGATTGCGGCTCGATGTGCAGCAAATTTTGCAAATGCTCGAAGAAACTGCTGCGAGGAGCTGAAAGTTGAGCTCGATATTTTTGTGAGTCTTACGATTGTCGAATTGAGCGAAATTTGTATCGTTGGAATCATAACAAAATTCTCTACGAGTTTTATGTTGGTCAAAATTTACGATTATGGCCCGATACACAGCAAATTTTACAAGTCTTGTGGCTGGCCGGAAGCAAAAGTTCAGAGTAGCAATCATATTTTGCACGTATAGAGTCATACGGTGTCAGAATTGAGCGAACTTTGTATCGTTGGAATTGTAACAAAATTCTCTACAACTTTTATGTTGGTTGAAATTTATGATTCGATCTGTGAGATTTTACAAATGTGGCAAGCTAGCTGAGAGTTGAAAGTTTGGAGCAGCAATCGTATTTGTTTAAAAGATTTGAATATATTATATGATAAGCAACAATCTCACAAGTATTTTTACAAATGACATATAGAAGCTTTGATAAGTGGATTGGCCAAAAAAATTCTTAAGAAATTCATTTCCTCTTAAACCAATAATTAAAATATTTGATATCGTCTCATTATTTTACATTGTTCAACTCATTTTATTATGAGGAACATTTTAAGATAAACAACATACAAATTAATGAAATTTGTGTGGCACAACAAGCCTTGAATGCTCTTCAATCTAATTGAAATATATGTTAACAACTACATGACCATATAATTAGAGGCCACAAGGTGTGCTACTCATAATGAGGTGAAATTTGAGATTAGTTGATTTTCCTCCCAATTTCTTATAAAAACGGCCACTCAAAATCTTAAATACCATGTACAAGTCCCAATAACAAGTTGCAATGAAACTCTAACGATCGCATGTACTACGAACATCTTGTGTAAGAGTATTTCTAATCTGAAAAAAGTGTATTACAAGCTGCTCCTGTACCACCACTTTCTTCTCAGTTTGGCTACAATCAACTCCTATATCACAATCATCTCAAAAAAAATCGATAATAATAGAACTCATCAAGATCAAATTTGAATTATAATACCCCCACTCAAAGCTTTTTTCCTCTAAATCAAAAATACTTTCATAAAATATGAGCACGAGATAAGCAAAACAAAAAAAAAAGAAATTTTAATATGCAACCAAGTTTTGTGATACAAGTTAACATCATTCACTATATTTTATATAGATTGGAATTCACCAATCTTCAAAACGGAAGTTTTACATAAGAACCTTGCAAATAAGTAATCCCATATGGACAGAAGATAATAGTATAGACGACTATCTCCGACGATGCCTGCAATGCGGTATCGCATCACTACTGGGTGTGTAATGGGCAGGTGGTCGTCGGGGTCGGTCTCATATGCTCCGTCGGTCCTCTGTTGACCTTTCGGATGGTTGTTGCGAGTAACCAGTGTTGTAGCACTACATCAAGAAGGCTGAAGCCAGAAACCATGATACAGTCCATACAAGGGTGTCATATGGAATGAGGGAGGCCCATATGTAGGAGGAACTGGTTGCTGCCAAGGGTGCATCTGTGACCACATAGCTCTATATACGAATATTGTGGTGGCTGTGTGAATGTATATGTAGATGGTCCGACTACTGGTGGAGATGATGGACCAATATCCATCGTCGACTCATCACCGGCGATGAAGTACAGAATCTAGTGTCCTCGTGCTCATCGAAATATACATGTCGCGTTACAAGTCCCTGCACAACCTTTCATACTCGTTGATTGCTTGCTGAAACTCTGTGTCCTCCTCCCTCCCAAAATAGCGTCGGAATATGTTCTTGGTATTCAATATGTGCTCACGCTGCGTTGACATAACTCGAATTATGATGGAATTAGTAAAAAAAATTATTATTACAGTTAAGAAATGTTGGCTTACCATGAGTCGATATCCAGGAGCTCGGGGGTAATAAGTGTCTAAGGGTATTATAGGTGCCTTCAACATATATAATTGTGGGCTACGAAAATTCACCACCGACCTCTTTGATGAAAAGAGTGTTTTAAAGTATCGGTGTAATTTTCAGAAGGCAGATGTAATAGTAGATAAGACACTACCCAGAGATTTCGTCTTCATTTGGTGAGGACTTTAGATGACGGTTCCAGTTTCCATAGGCACAAGCCTATAATTAATTACCTCCCAATAAGTGAGAGAATTTTTTGAAAATTTGATGGGTTGTTTAATGTGTAGCATATAGTTGCAGCATGTAGAGTTTCAAAATCTAGATTATGAAATTTATCATTTCAACTTAAACCGGATGGTTGGGGAAATGATGACATGCCCGATCTAGATCCCATGGTTCCGTCATCCGGGCGTCCGCAGTCTAGTCTGGAGGAGGTGTCGACTAACGATAGAAGGATCCTCATCGACACATGGGTTACGTCGTCCAATAAATCCTTGTGGGCGAGGTGGTGTTTGTCAGGAGATAATTTTAAGTTCATCTTAGGCGTGAGGGATGTTTGTCTATCAAGTATACCACGTGATTCACAACTCAAAGAGGCGAGTCATTTGCATACACTGGTGATGTATTAATGGAGTCGAATGGCCAAACCAGAGGACTCGTCATAACTTCTTCATCGTGGAGCCTGCGCCAGATTCGGAGGACACGCCCACGTCGCGGCGTGAGATTGATTTAGAGTGAACATAGCAGAACACTTGATTCAACATTGGCTCCTTTGTGAGCTAGAGTTTTCTTAATTTGTCACCCTCAACAAACTATTGCGGAAAGTGGATAGATTGATTTAGATTTAAGTTTTTAATTATAGAGTTTCATTTGAATAGTTTTGGATTGATATTTGAAAATTGATTTGATTTTATTTGAAAATTTTGATTAATTTGAGTATGTAGCTTTAGATCCTATTAACTCTGTTTAGCTGCTAACAGAGGATTAGATCTACTTTTGAAACTCTTATTATATATTTTTAGGTTTTGTTACTAGACCAGTCTATGACTAAGCAGAAGCAACTCGACATCCTCGGACACTTTCAATTTAAGACATGGTTGGGGCCCATGGTGTATAGTAATTTTAGGTAATTTTTATTTGAATAATTTGAATATGTTTAAAACTTTAGATCTTGTCAACTCTTTACTAGAGGATTAGATCTTTGAAACTCTTATTATAGGTTTTAGGTTTTGTTAACTTGGGACCCAGTCTTGAGACTAAACGGGAAGCAACAGCATCATCGGACACTTTCAATTTAAGCATTCAACATAGGAGCACATGCGGGTGTATAGTAATTTTAGGTAATTTTATGTTTGAATAATTTGACTATGTTTAAAAACTTTAGATCTTGTCAACTCTTTTCGCTAACAGGATTAGATCTACTTTAAAACTCTTATTATAGGTTTTAGGTTTTGTTAACTGGACCCAATCCACGAGACTAAATCGAGAAAGCATCCTGGACACTCAATTTAAGCATTCAACATAGTGTCAGGGCCCATGCAGGTCTATAGTAATTTTAGGTAATTTTATGTTTGAATAATTTTAATATGTTTAAAAATTTTAGATCTTGTCAACTCTATTTTCTATGAAGGATTAGATTTACTTAAAACTCTTATTATAGGTTTTAGGTTTTGTTAACTGGACCAGTCTTGAGACTAAGAAGCAACCTGGCATCCTGACACTTTAGGCATTGACGAGTGTTGGGGCACATGCGGTGTTTTGAGAATGCCTTAACTAATATATGTTAACTCGAAGTGTTATCCGGTGGCATAGAAGACGTTTTGATTTAGATTATAGTTTGATTTTTGATTAAAAGAAGCTTTATGATTTTTATATATTTGGATTTAGTATCGCCTTCTATCTGCTTGTACAAAGAGTTACAGATCTAGCGGCGAAGAAAGCGTTTTGATTTAGATTGCAGTTTAACACACTACTGACACTTAGTTTATTTGTTGAGCTTTTACAATTCTCTCAATTTGATTATGCTCAATTCACATCATATAAGAGTTATTTTAACCCCACTTATGCTTATTAGCTAGCATAATAATCACATCCACATTCATATAAGAGTTATTAAACTCAATTTAGATTCATCATTAGATTTTGAGTTTATTGCAAGTTTATTATAAGTTTGACATTAATCCCCCCCCAAATTCCAATTAAAACTAGTTTGAGGAATTTGCAAGAAAAGAGAACTCACTATACCGCTTTAATTTAAGCCATAAAGGATTGCTATTAGATTTTATGAATTTAATATCAGTCTCCCCAAAGTTTGTGAGTTTAATTTTAGCCACCCCAAATTTCACTTAGATTTTGAATAAATATTCTATTCTTTTCAAAATTTGTTTTAAAGGCTCCCCTTTTTTTTTTGACGCTATAAAAATTTTAGTTTTCTTACTTTTGCTTCAAGTTAGCTATTTCATTCTCCCATGTTTCTAAGTCAAAAAATTTGATGAAATTTTGACCTCGTCATCCCGTGTAGAGCATCGGGGTATTTTGGCTTCAGCATGCCTCTTGGTAGCGGTGTCTTCGACCATACTCTTTTTTTATCCATTGCCTCACGAGCCAGGTTTTCAAATCTGCAAGAATACATACAATGCAATATATAATTATCCTCTCTCTTTTTTTAAAGTTTGGAGATTGGACAAAATTTCGACAGCATTTCCCCTAGGGGGAGCGACATCTAAAAACTGGTTTCTCTGACGCCTCTTGGCGTAGCGAAGCGGTGTCTTCGCGACTACCTTCTTCTTTTCATCCCGTCAGCCTCTTGAGCATAACGAGGTCTTCAAACACGCATATATATATATATATATATTCACATTCACAAATCTCACATGTCACGAAGCATTTTGCGACATGATCTTGGACAAAGAAGGAGGTTGGGTATGTGATTGGGAATATAAGGTAAAGTGCGGCGAAAATCGAAAAATAATTTGCCTCGATGATTTTTCTTCCCGGTTTCGGTCTGTGGGATAATGGGAAGTCAGGAAGGAAAAATTCCTACTAACGATATTCTTCTCCGATACGGCAAAGCAGGTGACAAAGCGAGAGAAGTGGACGCCGAAAATAAAGGAAGAATTACCTCTGATTTTTTCCCCACGCCAAAGCAGGACAAGTTTGGGTTAGTTTGGAGGCTGGACGGGCCAAAGAAGGGCGGGGCGGGCCAAGGAAAGTTGCTGGTGGGCCTTTGCACGGGTCAGAATAGTTTCGGGCCGGAATAGAATGGGCCAGAAGCCAAACCGCGCAGGTCAGGCTTGCAGTAGTGGGCTCGTCACGTGGGTCAGGAGCGGGTCGACGGGTTGAGACAACGGGCTGCGGGATCAGCGGGCTCGGGTCGGTGGGGCGACGAGAGACGCGCAGCGGGCCGGCGACGTTCGGGTTTGCGCGGGTCGATCGGGCCGCGGGTTGAGAGCAAGCTGCGGCGCGATCGGGTTGCTGTGTCGCGGGGCGGAATTGCGCGCGGCGCGGCGGCGGTTCGTGGGCTAGTGGTAGGAGGATGAGGCGTTAGTGGTAGTTGCCGCAACTACGACAGAGGCAACGAATGTGGTCGGACCGGTCATACAAACCATCTTCGTTCGCCGTGTGCTACGGAAGCCATTCTCTTTTAACTCTACCCCAGTGACCGCGTCCACGTCAATAGATGGCGCAGCCGCCGCAATGGCGACGCCAACGATGCCGTTGTCCGATGACAGAATTTTCGGAGAGGAAGTGATGTCCGAAGAATAGAAATGCGTGAACACCAATGCATGGGGAAGGCATGTTCTAATGTCATTACACCATCCTCCTCCCACTAAGCCAATTATTTGCTCCATATCCAGATCCACGGTGAAGGTGGTAACCGACAGCCATCTCACCGTCAAAGACCACCTCTGTCCAATTCAACTCAAAGCCTCAAGTGCAACTCTCTAGCAGCAAACTCTATTATGCCTCCATTATGTAAAGACAAATGGTTACTCACTCAGCCCAGGAAGATAGAGTGTGGAAGCGAGAGAGAAAGAAAGAAACAGAGAGGGAGAGAGAGAGAGAGTGGGGAGAATGAGAGAAGAGAGATAAGCCAGGGAGGAATTACGTAGGTTTCTTCATGCATATGCATGCGGTTTTTTTGGCCAGAAAACCGAGAAGGGGGCTGCGGTTTCCTTTGGAGGGAGAACGGTTGCCGGAGGAAGGGAGGGAACGGTTGACTTGCGTTCGAACCGACGAGCGGGAGTAGTTGCATGAGAACCGTGGGTTTAATAGACACTTTTTTTTTATTGATTTTTCAAATATTAATCAATTTTAAAAATGAAGTTTACGTGGACATCATTATATAGTCAATATATATGTTGATTTAAGGTAATTCTTTCATTCAATGGCTAGTTAGTTTGATGGGTTTTGGTTGGTCGGCGTCAAATTAATCAATTTAAAAAATCGTGTCGTTATTTTCGACGCTCTATTTTTGAGAGCGCTTCCATTGAGTGTGACGTCTTGATAGATTTCAACATTTTAAAGCCAATGTCAACCAATTTCACGAGCGGAGTCGTTTGATCTTTACACCTCGACCTCGATATCGTCGCGAGCTTGTTGGCCGAGTGTTTGATCGGTTGATCATCAAGTCGTGAAATATTTATATCCTAACTAACTTCGATGTTCTGAACATGATCGTAAAGTCCGTTTATAGATCGGAGGTCATTTGAGTTGATTTGGTGGCGCCTGCATTTCGGCACTCAATTTACGCTACCACATTATTCAACATTTGCGCGGTCATCAAATTGAGTGCATATAGTCTCATTTGATATATTTTGATATTTTGAAGCTAACGGCATAATCAATTTCATAAATGGAGGTCGTTCGGATATCGTCGCAGTTTCCCTACTCTAATATACGCGACATTGATATCGGCGCTTTCGGTCGTTAGATTTTGCAATATCTATATTACGATCCGATGTTCTGAACACGATGGCAAAAGTTTGTTTATCGATCGGAGGTCGTTTCGACCATTTTCGGTGACGTCCAGTGCATTTTGAACCGTTGCACGTAGCCGAAGTCGAATTGATTTTTGGCTTGTTTTGACACACATATAGAGATCAACAATAATGAAACCAAATACCGATATCATCTCATGTATCGATTATTGGCTGCAACCCCCACCTGCTGGGAAGAGTCTACAACAACTAAATCTGTCACGCTCTCCCTGCAATATATGTGGTGGTAATCGACCCAGTCCGCGGCTTTCCTCCATCAGAAGAAGAATTCGGTGCAACCTCGGTTCGATTGAAGGAACGGCACCAGCGCGATGGGCAGTGCCACTCAACTCGTTTCCAACTAATCAAGGGTACTCTAGCTAGTCAAATGTCGTCCCCATATAAGTTTATCTCTGCGACACGTGCACGGATCTGAACTCCGTATGGCTCCCAAATCACCTGTGTTGTTTGAAATGATTATTAGCTATGCTATCTACATACAAAAATGGACCCAAAAATACACTTACAAACAAATATACCTGACTCTGCAGTAGGCCATCTAGCTCGTCTTTGTAAACTATGATATGGGTTGGCGTCATCTCTAGGACAAACCCTTCATTCCACAACCCTTTTCGGTCGGGTATGAAATATATAGCGTTCTGAACGCGCCGTATCCCACACCCTTACACCGCGATAGCGCCATATTCGCCGCTTACGTTGCCTCATGGAGCTCCATGTACAAATCAAACACGCTTCTAATGAGAACTCCACGAATGTGTCAAGATCCTCCGGTGAGGCGGAATCTGCGGGTGAATCTCCGACAAGACATGCGGCATAAAAGCGGTAATAGCAAAAAAGTATGTAAGCTCTAGCATGGCGAAACTCTGGCGAAGTAGAATCCCTATAATACGTCAACGTCCAAGCGACCAAGTAGCGGCAAACAGCACGTGCGCTTGCCCCATTCGAACTCGATGTGATATGAGGTTGGATCGGATGGTAGGCGGTGTCAACTCGAATGTGCTCCTATCAACTCATCACGGAATTCGACCAAGATGGTCAGCGCCCCACCAACAACATTCCGCTTAATAATAGGTCATCTATCTCAACACCCAGCATCTGCGCAATGACGTTATCGCCAATGGGCAAATGGAATGAATTTGTGCGAAGCGTTATGAATGTTGTGAGAAGGTGATGATCTATCGCGAATGTCTGCGGACACACAATCCATTCCAACTGCTCGTAAAGCAGTCATCAATCTAGGACAGTTCACTGACCACTCTTTGAACATAAGTACATGAGATGACATATCCAGAACAAAAACCTACACAGCATGAAATTATAGTTCAGTAAACAAAAGTATAAGAACAATCCATACACACAACTTGACTTAAAAAATCTTACCAAGTCGAGTTATGCGCCTGCCGACCCGCGTAGTGCTATACTAGGGTGAACTTCCGGGGCGGGCGTAGTCCACTCTGAGTCTCGCGTAGCCTTGCGCGGCGAGCAGAGCAATCCCACTACAACAAATGCAAATCAATTGAATTCAAACCGATTAACATGAAAGCTTGGCTCATATAAACATAGATTCAGTAGCTTTGAAATAATCATCCTAGCTTAAGATCAATGCTTCATAGCCCTAAACATGGAGAACAAATTATATAAATACTCTTGTATCACATATTTCTTCCTGAGGTACCCTAAGATTCTGCTACACATGATACTGAAATAAAGAAGGAAATTGCTCACATGAGTAAGAATCTTTTTTATTTGTGCATCATTTAAAAAGTTAGGAAATTGAACAAAAGCCCTTGGAGCCACTTTGTGGTAAAAGAACAAAAAAACTTTACAGAGAAAATGTAGAACAAACACTTGCACTAAATTAATTCTTTACAGAGAAAATGTAGAACAAACTTTACTAGAGAAACCAACACGCACACAACTACACATACAAACTTTATTTGGAATGAAATTAAGAAGAAAGAAAACACTATTTACCTCATAATTACATGCACAACATTGTGTTTGATGTATCTCAAAGGAGATTCATTCCACTAGAGCTGCTACAACCTTTCCATGTATATATTCAGTCCACATTTTATCTCCAACCATAAAGTCACACATCCATCTAAGTAATCTCATCTCTACGACACTTGATTTTATGCTACTCTTTTACTAGTCAATATTCTAAGCCATAGAGCATTGAAGGTCTCATCACTATCTTATAAAATTTTTCCTTAAATCTAAGCATTACTTTTCTATCACACAACATGTGCGCAAAAACTGTTGTGCTTGTACAGAAAATACGGCGCAGAGACCGTAATTTGCGCATATCGGTGTCAAACGGTGTCGGAATTCAGCGAAATTTATATCATCTGAATCATAACGAAATTTTTTACGACTTCCCTGTTGGTCAAAATCTCCGATTGTGGGCTGAAGCGCCTTTATATTTTGCGCGTAAAAGCTGCTGCGATGTGCGAAAATCTGGCGTAATTTGCGTATCGGTGTCAAACGGTGTCGGAATTGAGCGAAATTCATATCGTCGGAATCGTAACAAAATTTTATACGACTTCCCTGTTGGTAAAAATCTCTGATTGTGGGCGAAGGCCGGCGCAACAGATTTTCGCGTGCAAAAGCGCTGCGCTATTCAAAAATATGGCGCTACGTATTTGCGTATCGGTGTCAGCGGTGTGAATTAAGCGAAATTTATATCGTAGGAATTGTAACAAAATTTTCTACGACTTTTTTGTTGGTCAAAATCTCCGATTGTGGGCGGCAGCGGCGCATGCGCAAAAGCTACTGCGATGTGCAGAAAATGGCGACCATAATTTGCGTGTGTCAAGCGGTGTCGGTGCGAAATTCATATCGTCGGAATAGTAACAAAATTTTCTACGACTTCCCTGTTGGTTAATATCTCTGATTGTGGGCCGAAGCACAGCAGATTTTGCGCATGTCGCAAAAGCTGCTATGTGAAAATCTGGCGGCGAAGTAATTTCGCGTGCTCGGTGTCAAGCGTGTAGGAAATAAGCGAAATTCATATCTTAGGAATCGTAACAAAATTTTCTACGACTTCCCTGTGGGTCAAAATCTCCGATTGTGGGCGAAAACAAGATTTTCGCGTATGCGCAAAAGCTTGCAGAAAATCAGAACGACCGTAATTTGTGCGTATCGGTGTCAAAGCTGTGGGTGAGTGAAATTGTGGAATTAGCGAAATTTTCTCGACTTCCCTGTTGGTCAAAATCTCGATTGTGGGCGGGCAGAATATTTTGTGCATGCGGCTGCGTTGTCTGCGAGAAAGAACCGTAATTTCATGCGACCAATCAATTTGGCCCGACTCGATTACAACCCTAAAGTCAAACCACTACATGGACCACCAACATCATTAAGAAACAAATTAGACATACTTATTATTGTAACTTGGGTACAAATAACTCAAAAGAAAACATCATCAGAATCGAAAATGATATTGCTGAGAAAACATAAAATGCATCAAGAAAGGCAAACAATAAAGAGAAACCAAGATTAATATTGTTTGGTTTCAACCAAGCCTATGTCCATGTGAAGGGAGAGGGGAGCCAATCAACATTAAAGAGAGCTGTACACACAAGGAATTCTTACCAGCCTTCCTACCCAGGTACATTCTTTAATAAAATAAAAAGAGAGGCCCAAACAATCTCTCACATCCAAGATGACTATCTCTAACTAGAAGCCACCAAGCATGGATTGAGAAACCCAATGAGAGATCTCCATCTTATTGTTATCAAACCCCTTTGCATATTGCCCAAGGAAAGCCCAGTGGGAGTTGTGGAAACTAAATGTCCAACCAAGTTCCCAAGATAGGAATTCATCAGTCATGTAGGTTAATGCATTAATGTCAAAGGAAAAGACATACATCGATGAGGTGGAATCCTAATTTCTACATATTTATGTAAAGTCACAGCTGTCCAATCTCAGAAGCCTTGGATAAGGAATATTTCAATTTTCAGGTATCTTTCCTACAATAATTAGTAACAGTCACTTTTAAGGAGTGTATGCATCTATTTTGCTTATTGAGCACAGAATGCCTCGTACATGTTCCCAAAGGACAAGTTTGAAAGCTTTGTAATTTCCAGCCCCCTTCTTTTACTAAACAGTCATCTTCTCTAAGAGTTCTTTGTTTGTGATATCAATCTTCCTAGCTAAACTCTTCAAATTAGTAGCTTCTGTTGGTACAGCTACATAGATCACCTTCAGCATCACCCCCAAATCAGAACTTGTCTATATTAGCTTACTTGGTGCATCATTCTGCGGCGGTTATTACAAATCAAGTGTGATGTATTGATCGATTGAAGCTCGTGATACTCCTCATTCACATCTCTTTCCTCACAATGTAATTCCCAACATAAATTACTACGCACGGAGCTGCGTTGATGATTCACACACTTTATGTCAATAATATGAGTAGCGATAAATCCGGCACAAAAGAAAATGACCATAAGATTAACACATGACTTTGCATGGTCTAACTTTGATGATCTCATGATTGCTTTAACTTGGCGGTTAATATTTAGTGGGATGAATTGGTCGATTTTTTCCACCAATGTAGGTCGGAAAGAAATTATCAACAATATTCAATTCGCCATCATAATAAAGAACTATGCATACAGTTTCTGAACTCATATTCAACTAACAACAACTCTAACCAGCAAGAATCATTCCTCTCCCCTGATTACAGAAGAAAAGCATTTCAAGATACAATACAATTACGCATTTCAGTTGGAGATATTTCACAAACTCATAAAGGACGAAGGGAGAGTAGATTCTAATCATAGCTTTCATAAAGATGAATAATATCGTACAATGGAATTGCACCTAAATCATATTGGGAGAAGACATATATTATCTCACACTCCCAAATCACTAAAGAATTGCACCTAAACTACTAAGAAGAATCGCATCTCATTGATCCATAGCTAGATAAATGAACACTTGCAAACAATAAATAAATAATTTCATTCACTCTAATCAAATTATAAATGTCATTGTAAAAAAATTATGTTATAATATTAGATGCCAAAAGGCAAATATGATCTTAATGTTTTTTTTCATGATAACCCACAAAAATATATCAATAACATAATAGTTAACATACAAAAGCTAAACATGCAAAGACCTAGATGTATCCATAAATCTCGAGCAAGTGCAAATGGGTCAGATATCAATAGCCATGTTAAGTAGCTCTATCATCACTACTGGGATCCATAATTACACTTTAAAGACTTGGGGCCATCCTTCCATCCCATGCATAGCATCTATATATGCATAGAAAAACCCAAACAAAAAAAGTACATATACACATAAATAGATACATACATACATGTGTATATAGATGTAATTCACATTAAATATGCAATGTGTGCCCAAGCACCTAAAGACATACATAAAGATATTATATTGCATCCAATTTTAGCATCTCAATCTACATATGTCAATAGAAGGTAATCCAAATATCATCAACCTCATAAAGCAAAAATGATAACAATCTCTAACTCTGGCAATATAATCGATGGTTCTTAGAGTAAAGGTTACAAACCTGAGCCTAGCTAATATATAAGTTCAATATAAAGAGGGTAGAATGTTTTTTAGCCCCCATGTGAAGCTCATGAGTTTATAATTGGCTTTGTGCACACCTTCTCATTTATTAAAACAAGTTTATATCCTTTAAAATGCCAATAACACTACAAAAGTCAAATGCCAACAGTTAAATAAGCTAATATATTTTCAAAATATACGAATATTAAAACTGAATGTGAGTTTAATTCAATTCAATGAACAACACCAATAACTTCCAAAAGACCTAGAATAATTAATTGACAAAGTGAAAGGGTTTCGAGTCATATATACAATGCATGTAATGCATCTTTATATCACTCAAATGGCCAAAATATCTGATAAAGCACTAGAAATGATGTTACTTCTCATTGTGTAGAGGATAACGTATGCAACAAGTAAATAGCATATAAGGTATATACAACCAAAGGCAAGAATGACAATTTGAATAAACTAAATCCTATTGATGGCTTAAGTAAAATCACTGCTACAAACTCAATAGAAACACTTCATGATATCTATTACTCCTGGTTCATAAGAAGAAAGTTTTATTATCCTGTTAAGAAGTGAATATTTCTTAGGCTTCAATGTATTAGCTCCAATAAATATGTGCAAGTATCTACATTGATACACCACCTAGACCTACAATTAACCATTCAGCATACCTAAATTAAAAAAATAACAGAAAAAAAATTCAAAATAAGCATCAAGTACATGTTAAACATCCCAAGATGAAGTGTTATAAGACATACAAATTTAGCTAAACAACACAAGGAAATAAGCAAATCATACAACACAACAATATATAACAAGATCTGTCGTAAATTAAGCATTTAGGAAAAAATTACCTTAATGACGAAGAAATAACCCCTCTCGGCGATGGTCGGCGGGGCGACTCTCCCTTGGCCGTGGCGACCTCCCATTGGCCGTGGCTGGATTCTCGGCGGTGAGCGGAGGGAGGACGGATTGGGAAAAGAAAAGATCACGATCTCGGACGGGTTTTGCGAAATAAGGGCAGTGGTCCGTTGTGACGGACGGCGCTACGTGGATGCGTTGGCGTAGTGTCGTCGTTGACGAACGGAGCTCATCTAATTTCGGAGGAGTCGTCAGTGGTTGGGCCGACGGCCCAGCGGCGTGGCATCGGCGTCGTCATCGTATGGACGACTAGGCCTATTCTGCTAAATTTTTTTTTTAATGTCTAAATTGTTAATTACGTTTAATATTAAGTCTAATCTAAAAATTTTGCACCTCCTCCACGGCAAGCCTCTTCTCTCTCTCTCTCTTTTCTCTGTCTCTTTCTCTGCGTGTGAACAGAGTTCAAAAAAAATTATTTTTTTTCTTCCTACAGAAAATCTCCCCCTCTCTCTCTCTCTCTCTCTCTCGGGTTTACGAAATAAACAAAAAAAATCTTTTTTTTTTGTTTTGTTTCTTTCTATCCTCAATGGCAGAACTTCCACCTCACCACTTCTTTCTCTCTCTCTCTCTCTCCATTTCTCCCTCTCTTTCCGATTTACATAATGCAAAAAAAATAATAATAATAACATTTTTTTCTTTCTTTCATGGCCGAACCTCTCAGTTTCTTCTCAGTCCCTCTCTCTTCCTCTCTCTAAAAAAAAAGAAATTCTTTCTTTTCTTTCTCTATACTGAGCTCCAGAACTCTCTCTCTCTCTCTCTTGCCGTGAGTTATATAGTAAAACAAAAAAAATTCTCCTCTCCGATTTTGGAAAAACAAAAAACCCAAAAAAAAAAATAAAAAATTCTATAACTGAGAAAAATTTTAGGTGTATATATATATATTTGTTTGCAGGTTTCATCACTCTCTCGTACAAAAATATAATATATTGTGATAAATTATAATATTATAAAATTTAAGTACCGCCTCTTTTGATGTGAATGGAAAATGTGCTATTTTGTGTAGGTCAAAATATTATCGTCTTTTTTTTTTGGAGTAGGATGGCTATGGCTGTGTCATTTATCTGGCGTCTTTTCGTCTTTGGGTAGGCCTTGTTTTCCACGGGAGGTGATCGAAAATGTTCTGGGGTAATCTTAGAAAAATACACTTGAGGGACTAGACAAGTATTTAAGTAATTAAAATGGCTTAAATCAATTAAAAAAATTTTAATTGAGTGAAGCATAATATCATATTGGACATGTTGCAAAAAAAGTGTAATAAAATATAATAAAATAAAAAAAGAGATGGAAAATACAATAAAGAAATGAGGACTAAGGAGCATACCTATTAATAAACAACTAAGCAAAATTTCGCCAACCTCCAAAACCAACTCAAATCTTATGAAAATGGATGTAATTGTTGAGGGGGACTCTCATGCAACCACTATTTATAATCGGAGTAAAGAACTACTATAAAACTTCCCATGTTAGAAGACAAGTAATAGAGGACCAAAATGGCTCATTTTACAAGATGCTTGAATAGACTTATCACACACATATTTCAATATACATCTTGTCATAATCTTTATTTTAAAAAAATGTGCAAATAACTTGAAAACAACACATATCATGAAGCACATACTTCGAGGCATCATATTAAAATTCAAATAAGGTGTGTTAAAATACACGCAAGATAATGAAATTATATATGCACATTGAGATAATGTTATGTCTATATATTATATATTGATGTCAATATAAATATTTTAAAAAGATTGATATTTGTACGCATCATGATACGATCTAATACTCAAATTATTACAAGCGACTTAACATTGTAAATTAATTGAATAAGCATATCATAAATAGAAATAAATTCAAATATAATACTTCAAAGAAGTGTGTAAGTACTCTCAAGTGACTTACATATTTTACGAGGAATGTCTTAAGCCTAACCCCAATTACCTTGTGAAACGTGAAAATTTTATAGATTGCACAAAATTTAATAAAATTAAAATAAACTTGAGTGGGTCGCTTTATCTATATGGTAAAATTGTAAGTCCCACTTAATCAATTCAATCCTCATTGCAAAATAGGAGTTGACAAGATTGATTTTGAATCAAATGCTCAATCACCAAGAAGAGAATTTGATTTATACATTTGCATATTGTTGACCTCATTTTTAGGATGAGTTCTCAGCCCTTGCATCTTAGACATAAGACTCCTCTTAGACTTTAAGTATTCCTTAGTTTTAAGACACATCTAGTGATTAGGTGGACACTCAACCTAGCCCTAGAGATTTAAAAGAGTTAGCCATAGGAATAGGTCATGCCTTAGGGGTGCTAGAAAAATTTGCCTACCCTTAGCTTGAACCACTCCTCATTTTCCTTCCTTCAAGTCAAGCTCCAAATCAATCTTATTCGATTTTCTCCAAACTCAAATCAATGTCACATGATTGAAACCAAATTCAAAATTTTGAACTCCAAATTCAAAATCAATTCCTGAAATCTCTTTAGTCCTTTAAATTCCCTCTTAAAAGACTTAGCCTAAATCATGATCAAACTAATTCAAACTCATGAGGTTTTATCATAATTCATTTATATTCTCATTCATATTCACATATATAAATGAAATATAAATTCAAGCCAATCAATCTAAACTCAAAATTGTCCTTTAAATTTTCCTTCATGGACTTAGCCTAAATCATGTTCAAATTAATTCAAACTCATTATATTTTCTCATAACTTATTTATATTCTCATTTATATTCACATATATAAATGAAATATAAATACAATTCAAGCAAATCAATTCCAAAAATTAAATTCCAAATTTAAAATTTCCTAAGTCTTTTAAATTCCTTTTGATGGACTTAGCCTAAATCATAATCAAATCATTTCAAATTCATTAAATTTTCTCATAATCTATTTATATTCACATATATAAATGAAATATAAATTCAAACAATCAAAACTACTTCCAAAATCAAACTCAAATCCACTCAAAATCCAACCTAAGTCTTTCAAGCCAAAATCAACTTCAAATCAAGCCAAACTTATTTTCCTTCTGATTCAATCAACCATATAATCATGAATCCAAATATAAATACAAACTTCAATCATCAAATCAAAATCTAATTCAAAAAATTAAACCCCAAATCCATTCATGTTCTCCCTTTGAATTTGAAATTGTCAAATGAATCAAAACTCATTTGACTTCAAACCACTTGCAAATGGATTTATATGTCATCATAAGTCTTGCGTTTAAAACCGGTAGTGAGTAAAAGTTTTCTCCTTATTTGTGAAATCCAAAGACACAGTATTTAAAGAGTGAACAATAAAACTCGAATTTTATGAAAATCTCAAAAGAGGAAAAATCACAGCTAGCCCAAGAAAAGCTTCCACTATGTATCTGTTTGAGTACAAGATCTTCCGTCATTACACCAAGAAAGGGACAACAGCTTGTTAGTAATAGAATGTGACGATGATGACCGATGATAGTGGTCGACGATGATGATCGGCAAATGTTGACGATAGATCAGGATCATCGCGTGGCTAGTGGTGACGACCGCCAGTGGCGGCACGATTGCTTTGGAGGATCTTTAGAGCTCTCCTCTCTTTGCCCCCCTCATATGAATGAGCTATTTATAGATCTGAGAGCCTCTAAATACATGCAAAATCCAACCACTCTCCATCTGACCCTGATAATTCTTGATCATATGATGTATTTTGTGCATTTGGCTCAAATGAAGTCAAAATTGTAAGATCTTTATTTTGGGAACCTCATGATTTATTTGACTATAAACACTTCATATTGGAGAGCTATTTAGGGATTTAACTGATATCCCAAAGTTTTCAAGAATATTTTAAGAGCTTGATCTCGACTAGTTTCAATTTCGGATCACTTGCTTTTAACATCAAGATTCTGCTAGTAGTATTTTAAGTGTCATATCGTTCCCTATTTTGGATGACATTATCTCAATCCAAAAAATATATGTCAAATACTTTAAAATAACAAATTCTTCAATGAAATTTGAGGATCCATTAACTAAACATTTTGAGAGAACAGATCTTATAGAAACGAATTATGGCAGATCGAAATCTTGTGTATAATGGCCAGATTTTGAGGACACATCTTATGAGGCCATGCACCAGGCATAATCATCACTCAATATGTGGGCTCCGTAGGTCAATTGCCAGTCGCTCAGGGAGTCAGCGGCATGTAGCTCGAAGGTCATGCAGACCTCATCACTGAAGACCTGGTCGTTGACCAGCAGTCATGTCGGCCTCAGCATGCCACTGTTGTCCCGTCTGTAGAGCCAGCTGGTCAACGGGTTTTGACAAATTCGCGTTTTGGCAATTTGGCGATTTTAATGATTTTATCCTGGGGATCTATAAAACTCCTCCCGAGGAGAAGACACCTTCTCTTCTTGAGAAGGTCGAGTCGATCAAAGCCCCATGACTTACGTGTGATTTTCCAAAGAGGTGTCAACCTCGTAAGTCCGGAGGCTATGGCCCATGATTCAGTCGTTGTTCGATTTTCCCTCGAAAAGGCCAACCTCGCCTGACCGTCGAAGAGGATGCGCGATGATAACCGAGACCTGAGACGGTGGTGGCAACGGCATAGTTGGCGGATGACCGAGACGATGGTGGTGACCGGAGATGCCGCGATGGTCCCATGACGACGGTAGTTCGCAGCAACGGTGGCGGGCCGACGGGTGGTGGCACAATGGCAACATGACAATGGAGATCCGTCAGAATCGATGGGGATGACCGGCGCACGGTGGTGTGACCGGCGAGATGGCGGATGGTTGGCAAACACGATGATTGTGGCGGCCGATGGTGGTTAAGCCGACGAGACCTGACCTATCCGGGTTGTTTTATATCGATGACGTTAACCGTATGGAAGAGGTCAATTAATGAAGATTTTGACCTATTTGAGATTATTTATCGTGGGTGTTACGAGACGTATAAAGAGAATGGGAAGTCCACCAAGGACCTTTTCACCTATCTAGGTTGTTTGTCGAGTCTTTGCTCGACGCTTAATGGAAGATTAAGTCCACCAGACCTTGACCTATCTAGGTTGTTTGTCGAGTCTTTGCTCGATGATGTTAACTGGTGGAAGAGGTCCGATCAAGTCCCCTTGGGATTGATCATCAAGATATACAATGTGAGTTGTATATTTCTCAAGTGGTAGGATTAAATGAAGAAGAAACAAGCTTGTGAGAAAAAACCATAAACTCATTACTTTAATAATGTTGGTGATACAATAATGTCACAAGATAACTTAACAAAAGGGACGAGATATATTTTTAGAGAGAGTTAACAAAAGACAAGAGGTGGAGAGGAAAAGATAAATGAGATAAATTAAAGACTATAATATTTATACACCAAGGATTACATATAACACTTTTTAGAGACCTTCCATATTCCAAGTTCTAGGGATGATTTTTCCTCCGGATCTTTAGTTATAGCACGGTTGGTCATCGATATGGGAAGTGATCTTTTACACGTAAAACCCTCCAGGTACTTCTTTATCTTGAAGATTAAAATTCTGGAAGGTCACCAGCATGGTTGAGCTTGTTTGAGGTAACATAATGTTTATTTTGTTGATTTCTAGACCACTCCAACCCCAATGGGAGTTTAAAATTTTATCTTAAAAATCAAGTGACAAAGATCGAAGATTGATTGGAGGTCTTCAAATATAGCGATGATGAATTTGACTTTCACTATGAATTGAACTGAGTGAGTGACTTGTGAAATTCTCAAACAACAGGAAGGGTGATTGTCCCTCCACGCATGTATGATTATCAAACCCATAAATCCGTGGTTGAAGTTTTCCTTAAGACCCATGCTAAGAAAGGTGGAGTAAAATAAAACATCAACAAACTCCTATTATCAATTAAAATTCTCTTAACAACATAACATGGGTACCAATCTAATGACAAGAGGATCTTGATGTGGAACTTGGACTTCCAAGTCGAGTTATTAAAAGTGATGGGATGATTAATACAAGATTTTTTTAACTCTAGCTCTTCAAAGGTGGCGAAGATTTGATTAGATAGTAGTTGCCACTGCAATTTCAATTTCTCCAACTATTTGCATTATTATGTTGTTTATGTGATGATTGTCCCGGTTGCCCCTAGTTGGAGCTATGTTTTCTTGAGTTGGTTGGTTTTGCACAAATTGGCGTAGATATCCTCAATGAGCCTTCAATTTCTTCTTTGAGTTGTTTGCATGCCCTTAGTATGTCCATGACTTGATGGAAGTGATAATATTGCTCTAATTTCTCAATTTAGTTGTGGATGTGGTCACTTGATGGTCTCTTCATCTCAATAGCCATAAGATGTTAACAAGATGTGTTCGTGTATTCCGTGGTTCAGCCGTTGAAGCGGGGAGGAGATCATATTGTTGCTTCTTCTGATGGGATTGTTGATGTTTCTAGAGCACTCTACGTTTTCATGGATTGAAATTATTTTGATGGGCATTAATAGCCTCTGAAATCTTTCCACACGGTGAACCAAGTAAATACATGACGTATCTTGCATTAGTGCAAGAAAAGGCTGTGACTGAGCCCCGGAAAACTCCTCTTAGTAATTGTGGTTATCCTGTATTCGAGCGAGGAGAATCTTAAGTATTCTCTAAGTGATTCACCTCATTTGATGAATGCCAGAGATGGGAGAAATCAATGATCCTCAGTTTAATTTCTACAAAAATCTTGGCAAGTTACAAAATATGGATTCTCTTGAGGGAGTAGAACCAAGTGCGACGCCTTGAGGTTTGGAAAGACGACAAAGTAGTGTGTCGGAGCTCATTGGATATGCATGATGGTCAGAATTGATGTGTTCATGTGGGTCAATAGCCCCATCATAGGAATTAATGTTGGCTTGAAACCCAGGAATAGAAAGAAAGTTTTAAAGGTGAGGATTCTCATACCGAGGGGAAGATGATTTCTATCTTGGAGGTGAAATTCGTCTTGTATTAAGCGTCATAATTTTGCACATATAACATGATGAGTGGAGTCAACAGAACAAGAACGTGCCATGCTACCCGCATAATTGGTGGATTAGTTGAGCCGCACGTGATGGATGAGTAAGGCGAATGAGAGATCACGTTAAGCGGGGAACTTCATCATCGAGATTAGCATTTTGACCTCCAACGATCGACCTTTGGGGAGATGTGTTGTGTAGTTGTGTTCCTTTCAAAAGTCGGATCATCTCATTTGACTCTTCCATTCCACTTATCTTCTAAAGAGATTCCTGTGCCTTCACCATGGTCACGCCTATCGGGGAAGTGAGGAAGGTTGGTTCATTGATTTTGAGAGTGACGGAGTTGAGTTTTCTGTTAAGTCTTTATGACTGGTTCATAAATTATGAGGGTTCTTTTCCCATGACAGCCAAATCGTCAAAGAAAACCGACGGTAGAGTAAAGTTTTCGCCTTTAGCTTGTAGAAATCCAAAGACAATATCATAAAAGAGTGAACAATAAAACTCGAATTTACGGAAAATCTCAAAGAGAGAAAACCACTAGCCAAGTAAAAAAGCTTCCACTATGTATCTTTGAGTACAAGATCTTTCCGATAAGGATTACTAAAATAAGGGACAACAAATTTAGTAATAATGAACCACAATGGTTCAATGATGGCCAAAATCGACGAAGGATCAATGGCCGACAGCCATCTTCAAATCAGTGGCGGACGATTGTGCTTGGAGGATCTTTAGAGCTCTCTCATCTCTATTTTCCCCCATCATATAAATGAATATTTATAGATTGGAGGAGTGACATCTCTATAAATACATGCAAAATTTGAACCACTCCTCTCCATCAGACGACTCATGATAATTCCCTTGATCATATGATGTATTTTGTGCATTTGAAAGCTCAAATGAAGTCGGAATTGTAAGATCTTTGGCTTGTTGGAACCCTAGATGCTCGATCGACTATAAACACTTCATATTGGAGAGCATTTGATTTAACCGATATCCCAAAGTTTCCAAGGATATTTTAAGAGCTTGATCTAATTTCAACTTCAATCGACTTGCTTTTAACATCAAGATTCGTGCTTCGGCTAGTAGTATTTTAAGTGTCATATCAAGTCTATATACACATTCAATTAAACTCAAATTAAGCTTTGACCAATCCATTTGATCCACTTAGGCTCACTTGACCCAAAGTGACCTAAAGTACCCTTATGAGCTAAATTCTAATCCTAACCAAATTGGATTGAATCAAACTCACCTATGCCTCTCATCATGAACAACAATCAATATGAGATGATCAATCAATCAAATTAGGTCAAACCAAGTCAAACCTAAGAGTTGACCAAGTCAACACTTAGACAAAATGAAACCCAACATAGCCAAAATCTGTTATAGGCCAAATTGATTGAAACTATTGATCTAAGTTCATTCATGGACTATGTTTGAACTTGACCAAGTCAAAATTTGAGCTTAACCTAGCCCAATTGGCCGCTTGACCCAAGTTGACCCAACTTGACCTAAAAAGTCAAAATATATCAAAACTTGATCTAAGCCAAATTGATTGAAACTAATGGGTCAAGTTCATTCCAAATCACTTGTTGAACTTGACCAAAGCCTCAATTGGCCAACTAGACCCAACCTAGCCCAATTGACCTTGAACCCAACTTGACCTAAAGGGTCATGTTGAGCCAAATTCAAACTTAATCAAAATTGATTGGAAACAAAGATACCAATCCACTTCATATGACTAAACAAACCTAAACCTACCCATGATCTAGCTTAAATAGGTCAAATGAGTCAAATTGGTCAACTTGTCCCATTTGACCTAAATGAAGTCATATGAGCCAAACTCAAAATTAAACCAAATTGAATCAAACCAAAGCCACCGAAATATTTCAAATGGTCATATGAACTTGAGTCAACCCTTGGTTTGACCCAATTTGACCAATTTGTCAACTTGACCCAAGTTGACCCATTTTGACCTAAATGGATCAACATGAGCCAAACTATATCAAATGAACTCCAAATCTAATAAAACTTGGCCAAACCCATTTTCTCAACATACCCAACATATCCAAATTCAATAATTAGCCAAATAACCATTCTACCCCTAGGCAATAGAACAAATTTTGGTCAAATCCATGGGGAATTTGATCAAGTCCTCTTCATACCATTGATACCTTCTTAATAGGTTAAGTAAACCCTATGGAGGGTGGTGCACCCAACCCAATGAGTTTAGGTCAGCCCAAATTGATCCAAGGACAAAACCGAGCACATGGCTCAAATTGGCCATACGAAAAACCTCCCTCCACTCAATTTGAAGCACATGGGAGGTTACCACTCCACTCTTTAGCCCAAACTGACCATGTGCAAACTTCTAACAACTCAAACAACCCTTTCAATCTTGGTAATTAGATCAAAATGACAAACAATGCTTCGGTCATCCGATTGCCATAGGGGGAGATATACTCCCCCTAATTCACTTCAATTCTCACTTCCTTGTTGTCGATTGAGTAAGGGAGAGTGTTAGGAGCCATCTTAGAGTGATCCTAAGCTCTCTATAAGGGATTTGAATTTGGCATTTCTCAATTTTCATCCTTTGAAAATATGGGAGCTCCATAGATTGGCAAACTTTCTCCAGACTCCAAATCAATTCAATTGCCTTTGCACACTCCACCAGAGGGCCAAGTCGAGCTTGCCTAAGGTCTCTCTCAAGTTCCAAGGGCAAGGGGAAGTCTAATTCCATCAAAGCCGCAAGGCAGCTTAGGAGGGGTTGGTCCATAAAGCAATTTACTCAATATCAGGAGCTAATACTTTCACCACAGCTTCGTCTCAACCAGACGAAGCTCCTCTAAGAGAATCGAGCGCCAATGATCACCTCCGGTGAGGTTAGACATTTTCAAACCACTAAGCTCAATGTGTGTTTGTCCTTTGTGAAAGAAATTTTAATGGCATGAGATTTTGACTGTTAGATAGGCTTGCCATTAGGTTAGATGGTGTGTGCAAGATTTCATTTCAATCTGAGCTCAAACGAGCTCGGATCTTCCCTTTGAAAGTAGACGATCTCTATTATTACTCAGAGAAGAACAGGGATGATCTCGACCATCAATCTGTGCATTTTGGATTGATGATCGAGATTAGATGCACGTTTTAAATCCTATTTCACCTTTTAAAACCATTAGTTAATTCCTTACCATTCGATCCGTGATCGAACGACGGATATCAAACTGCGTAGCGCCACCGCCACACATGCTATGACAAGACATTTAAGTGGCTTCTCATTGTGTGACGTGTGGAAAGCGCATCTGACTCAGCCATTATGTGGCACGCCATTGGATTAGGGGTAGTGTTTAAATAATACTAATTAATCATCTAAACTTCAAAATTTCATATCTCCCTAAAGAAAAATCAGAAAATTATGAGGTAAATTGCCACTGAAAGATAATTCAATCTAGAATATTCTAAAATTGGTTTTAATGTATTTTGAGTTATATCTTTCTCTGATTTTGGGTTTTATTAGAAATCTAAATTTGCTAATTACTAACTAATTAATCCAATGATTAATCTCAAACTTCTTGGGTATATTTTGGAGGATGACTTCTGCCTCCCTTAATTTTCTTGGGATTTATTGATTGCTTAATTTGAAGAATTTCTAATTCACTTCCTAATTACTCTCTTCATGTAATTAAGGATAATTAAGGATTTGATTAGTATTTTAATCTCTTATTGAAGTTGATTAAGGTTGGATCTAGTGAATAGGAGGTTTAGAGAATAATTTTGGGGCATTTCCCCTAAGCTATTCCCTAAACTCTCTCTTTTTTCTTAATCCTCTTTTAATTAAGGGATAGTTCATTAAATACCCTCTTAATTAATTTCTAAAATTTTCTAAAACTTTTCATAACTTAATTAATCTACTTTGGGTAGATGCTTAGGTGTTCAAGGGCCTAAGTTCAATTAAAAAAATCAAAATTCAACTCACATGTGCGAGGGGTATTTTGAAATTACTTAAGTTAAACCCCTTAGTTTAATTAATCATTAATCATGAGCCAAATTGCATTAGGCCCTTTTCTTCCTAGGTGCATTACAAATTTAAATTCCTTGTGAGATTTTATGTCATCTCATTGGCTCATAATTATTTGGTTAACTATAATGGTGTAGAGTAAGAGAATTCATACCTTAACCTAATCAAAATATAAAATGAATCTAATCATCTAAAAATTAAACAAAAATGTCAAACGCATGTGGGAATGGGTTAGGAACAACAAACTTAATTAATATTTTCAAAATTCAATCAAATTCAAAATCAAACAAAAATCATACTAAATGAACTTTGGTTTACTTTAAGTTTTCTTATTTCATAAGATTGTCTTTAGGATTTAATTGAAGTGAATGTGTTTACATGCTTTCATTACTTTAATTATTCCCCAACATGTTAAATATGTATGTCATGTGATTTCATGCATCCATGCTTTTCAAGAGTCAAATTTAAAATAAAAATATTTTCTTTATGTCAAATTATATGTGTTAGCTAAAGTAAGAATATGAGTGGCTATTATGACTATTAAATCCAAATTATTTTCAAAATATATAGATCAATTATCCAAACTGAAAGTGTGTTACTTATATCTTAATTATAAGTTTGCATGTGAGTAAAATATAAGGATGTGCTCAGTGTAGGTTTTTCTTCTCTTCTTTTTTAGTATAATTTTGAATAGAATTTAGCAAGGTGTGTGGTTCATTTGAAAAAGAATCTAACGCTTGCCTAATTTCACATCCTATTCATTCCTATACTATCACTTAAGAAGGATACTTCTACTTGCACATATAAATTGCATAAATAAAATAAATCAAATAATATAATTTTTTGCATTCTTTCTTTTCCATTCATTTCTTCTGTACACATACTTGTATTTAAGAAAAGTAGTATATTAATCTGGACAACCCCAAGGTTGTGAGGCTTTAAGTAGCCCTAAGTAAGTCTTGTACCTTACACCTTTGGTCAACAATGGCTTCGTACTTACTTATGCCTTTCTTACCTTCATGTGTGCATGTGAAAATTGGATAAGAAATCTCTTTTCTACTTAATGAAAATCATGCATCATAAACTTCTAAATTTTCTTAAATGAATTACTTAGCATGCATCATAAAGTGTGTTAAACATCCTCATTTGTGTGTATAGATATGCTTATGACTCATTCATATGCATATTATACATATTGAGAAAGAAATAGAATGATATATGTTTTGTGAATTTAATTTATTTTACTTAATCTTAAAATATCTTTCTTTTAAATAGGTTTGTTTAGAGTTCATCTAAACTTATGATTAATTAAAATAATTAATTAAAACATTCACTAAAATAAAACCAAAACATGAATATATCTTAAAAATTACTTAGGTTAGGGAAGGAAAGAGAAGTTCTCTTTATAACTTAATAATTAATTGTAGGATTCATTTAAACCTAATCAAAACATAAAATAAAATTAACTCAAAATAACTAAATCACTTAAATGAAACCATCCACTAAGTTGAACATGCTTCACACTTAGAAAATTATAACCTAAAGTCATAGCTAAGCATACCACACAAACCTTCAAAGCACATACATTAGGCTAAATCACCACTTCTAGTTTTAGGTTAGGGCGGTGCATGGTTTGATGCTTATTTTATTTTTTGATATATATTTTAGACTAGATGTTAGGATGTATGTGCATAGAATGAATGGTAGGGCGATCTTAGTCTAACCATTATCTTCTATAGGGGATTGTGCTTAAGGGGCACTATAATAAATAAAAATACAAATACTTTTGTTGTGCAGGTGTTTATACCCCTAAACATAATCAATAGGCCAGGTGGACTTAGTCACCCATGTGTGGGGTGATAAATCTAATATACATGCTTGGGATTTTATGGTTTGTTTAGTTAATCTTTGTTTTGCAGGCGTTAGCTAGATTTATTTTTTCCTTTTCATGTAATTTTTACAATTAAGATTTTGGAATGATTATTATGGGGATTAGGATGAACATTGGTCATAAAATTTCATCTTATGCACCATGTGAAGCCTTGGGAGCATCCACCTTCCAACCATCCAAAAGAAGGGACCAAAGAAGAAAGAAGAAAAGACGAATGAAAAAATGAAGCTTGAAGACCCCCATAACAATAAATTCCTTATTTAATTGTATTTAATTCATTTGTAATCCTGGTTGTATAAGGGTGGAGCTCGGCTACCCAATTTATTTTGGGTTTGTGCAGTGGTACCCGATCACAATGGCCTTTTATTCTTTTACGATTAGCTTTATAATTTGATTGGTGATTTGTTTAACATATGTATCAAGTGTCATCCTTTTCCTAGTTTCTTCTTTAGTTTATGCATAGCCTGGATGTGAATTGGGCTCTTAGAAAAAAAAAAATTTTATCAACTTAACAATTCAAAACTAAAAATAAATAACTCATAACCTCACCTATATCTTAGGTAAAAATAAAGCTAAAAGAATTAGCAACTCCTTAGCTGAATGAGTACTTCTTTTATAACATCATGCACAAATGCATATTATTTTCACTCTTGATTGGAGGGTTTCTACCTTGCTGAGAAACTTGACCTTGAGAGCCATGGTGGAAACACACCTCTTCCCTTCTCGCTAATTTTAGCCAATAATCTCATTTCTCATGTATTAGGCATATGAATCATATTAGTCTGAGTCAAAATAATTGTTCAAAAAATAAAAATAAAATGAAATCTGAATTACATTAGATTTATGTCAATTGATGCATACCCTTACATGATCTAGTCTCTTTAGGGAGTGAGTTTAAAGACTTAATCTCTTTCTAAATAAATAACAGCATAGCTATATTGCATAAAGCATATGACTTGCCCACATGAATTTAAAATCGTAAGAAAAGTTAGTTGGCAGCCACCCCCAGGCGGTTGTAAGTCCAAGCAGTCTTGTGGTTTGTCCTCTATTATAGAGGAAAACCAAATACCCATTTTCATCTTAGATTTAGTTTGTGCTTTATGCCCTCGCCAAAGCTCCATAGATTTAGGTTCTGAGGTTGCTTCTCTCATTTGTGGTCGCAAGCTTAAATCATCACCTCTTAGGTATTTCCTTAATCTTGTGTTATGGAATCATAAGTCATAAATTTCTAATAAAAAATTCAACTCAAATAAATTAAATCAATTTCAAAAATATAAAGCTCAATCATAGGATATTTTGAGATGTTCACTAGGTTTCGTAGCATCGTGGGCATCTCCTACTTATCTTCTTTTGGCTTTGATAATAACTCCATCTCTTTGATCAATCCCATTTGATCTTCCAAAATAAACCAATTGATTGATAGTCTTACTTGTTAAAATCTTTGGAGACAATGATCATTTACCTTAATTGAGAGTATTTCTAAGAGATCCCATCCTTTAGGATGTAATTAACTATGGAGGGCTTGCCCCTGTAGGGAACTTAACAAACCCAGTTTAAAATAAACCTTACTTTACTTTTTCATGTAAAGTAGGGTAATAATCTCTGGTACATATGCATACCCATTATCCTTAGGAGTCCTTATTCGGGTGATTAGGTCCATTGTAAGTTGGTGACTTCTATCTCTCAAGATAGTACACCTCTCCTCAATTTCATACCCGATCACTCTCAATAAGAATATCTGCGGATCTACGTGGTGTCCCAATAAGGCGTATATTTCTATTTTTATTTATCTTCTTCAAAAAGGATAGATGAAGGCGGAAATATATTTCACCACACATGCGACCATCAAAGGTCTAAATAGAGAAATTTTATGATCAAACCTATCCCAGTGATGATTGCACTGATTGTAGATTTCAATCGGAGGGGTTCAATCATAAAATCAAATTATCAAATTACAATGTGAATATTCAAATCATTCACTCGATGATGGTTGTGTTGAATGGAAATTTCAACCGGAGGGGATATTGTCATCAAAATGTATTTATAATTTTATATCAATTTAATTTAAATCTTTTAAATCAAGTATTAATTTAAAGAAAAATTATAATATGTTATTGAGCTCTAAATGACTAACTAAAAATCATCAACCTAAAAACTCAACGTAAAACTCAATCTATCCACCTTCCGCAATTATTTGTTGAAGGTGATAAATTAAGAAAACTCTAGCTCACAAAGGAGCCAATGTCAAGTCAAGTGTATTCCTATAATCACTCTCAATCAATCTCATGCCGAGGACGTGTCCCCATTGCGTGGTTTGGCCGTAGATTCTACATGTGATGATTCCACGTGAGTCCTCGACGGATGGTCGCGATCAAATGACACCATTATATTGTCATGACTGTAGCCTGTATGCTCCCAAATAGCTCTGTACCTTGAGTTGTGAACTATATGGTGCACTTGATAGGGCAAAAGCCCTCTATTAGCTAAGATGGACTTAAGCTTGTCTCTTTAGACAAACACTACCCCAGGTCTACAAGGTTCCCTTGAACGACGCAACCCATGTCTGCTGATAAGGATCTTTTAGTCAGGTTGGGTCTACAACCTCCTCTAACTAAGTAGACTAGGGGCCCGACAGCTTGGGATGATGGAACCATGAGATCTTGATCGGGCGCATCATCATTTCCCCAACCATCCACTTCAAGTTAAAGAATAATAAATTTTATAAATTCTAAATTTAAAATTCCACATGCTACTACTATAAGTTATGCATTCAACGATCTAATGACTAACATTAATTGAAAGTTTTCTCTCATCATTGGGAGAGATAATTAACTATAGGTGCTTTGCCATGAAAGTCCTGTAACAGATTTAAAATTCCTCAAAAACATAAATAAATCTCTCATATAGTGCCTTTGGCTTTTATTATTGATTAAATATATTGATTATCACATTATATCTCATATCATCAAAGCCTCCTAAATAAATTCTCATGATACATTATATGTATTATCTCAAATCCTTTATTATTTTTTATACTTTTTCTTATTGTCTTAACAAAAACATTGCTTTCATAGTAGTTCTAGAATGAAACTAAATTGATATAATTTTTCTACACTTATGTTAAATTACTCTCTTATATATATAGCTTCATTGTTTGATTCAAAGATTTAATTATATTATAATTAGGGTAATCTTTAAGCATTTTTTATTTCTAAATATTAATGTTAAAATTCAATCCTTTGTTATTTTGTATAAATCATAACTTAAGAAGAAGAAGAAGAAGAAGAAGGAAAAGAATAAAAGAAGAAGAAGAAGAAGAACAAGAGAAAGGGAAGAGAAGAGAAGAATAAGAAATAGGTGAAGCTCAAAAAAATTAAGATAACATTTATTATTTTTCATGTATTTTATGTCAAATGTTGTATGCTCAAATTTATCAATTTATATGTAATAATTGTAATTATTATTTTTATCTGTTTTATGGATATATGTGAAATTTTCTTTCACATTTTTCAAGGAGATCTATAGCATATAGAACTTAAAAATGTAAATAATAAAATTTAGTAATTAGATATGTAAATATAAAAATTTAAAACGAAGCTTTAGCTAGGTTTATATAACTTCTGGCATCTAATAATTTTGTATTTTTTAATGTATTGGTTGTTAGATTTGGGCAATTATGTAACACATTTGAGCAAAAAACAAGCCAATTCCTAGCTCATTTAACTCCAAGAACGTTGAAAGCAAAGTATACAGAGGGTGTGCAAAGAACGAGCGGGTGAGCGGGTGAGCGGGTGAGCGGGTGAAGAGACGAGCCATGACGACTGCGGTGAGGGGCGTAGCTAAGGTTCCGCCCAACTCGAAGACGTTGGAAGAGGCGAGGAGCAGGACTATTGATTTTTTCAAGAAGGCTTGCCGCTCACTCCCCACCGTGATGAACATCTACATTCTCGACGACGTCGTTACGATCTCTCAGCTCCGATCGACCATCTCCGCAGAGATCCGCAATAACGCCAACATCACCAACCCTAAGGTGAACAAATCCCTCTTTGGCGCAAACCCTATTCTCTCATCAGATTTTGAAATCAACTATTTTTGGATCGAAATATGGGTTTCTTCCCCTTTCCACTTGGAACACAATTTCTAATAAAAGGATGTGAAAAAGTTTCAATTTTTACCTTCACGCTACGGATTAACCTCTCACTTCTTTTCGTCCTTCTACTTGGATTTAGTTTTCTGATGAATTGCTCTAATGAACCAGATAAAAGTGACTTTTATTGAAAGGATGAAAATAAGCTTTAATTTTTACCTTCAGGTTTCGTGACACATTGATTTTCATTAGCTAAGGGCAGATAAGAAAGCTCGAATTCATAATTTGTAGCTTTGAAAGTTTACAAACTAGGGATAGACACGAACTAGGAGAAAGATTACATGAGAGTTTAGACTAGGCACTACCATACAGCCAGAGTGATAGATATATAAGGAGTTAAACCTAAGTACTCAAAATCCCTCACCCATAAAGGGCTTTGTTTCGCTATTGGCGTTTGAATCTCAGTTCCGAAAGTGAATTGCATCGACATTTATTTGTTTTTCAACAACGACCTTCTTGTGAACTCAGTTCTGATTTTTAATTGGGCTGCACCGAGTTTTGTTTTTAATTGTTCTTATAGTAATATTACATTATTACTATTTTAAGAAAAATGTAATATGTTATCCCATCATCTCATTACCTTAATGTTATTCCATTGTTATTAAAATTTTAAAAATAAAACTGATGGTGATTTTCTAGTCCTCAAGATTTAAATCTTGTTTACCTCTTGAAGATAAGTTTCAAGATTGGGAACCCTAAACCCTTTGCAACGTGTTCCACATTTTCTTCATTCCTGCCAATGCACTTATGTCATCTTTCTAGTTGCATCATCATTGCATGTGACTCCAACCCTCATTGAGCCATATTGCCGCCCTCCATGAGCGCATGTCCCTCTTTGCATGATTGTAGCTCTTCATAGCATTACAATTCCCCAAATTATTGCATCCTTCTCTATTTTTTGTCGCATGCATTGTCTATCTCTACCCAGCCATTGAATATCATCCCCTCTCTATGGACCTTGTTGCTCGCCCTATTTTATCTTAGCTTCCATTGTGATACCAATTAGGTCATATCCTTTTCTTTGTACTTTCTCACTTGTCGTTTTCTTTGTACTTTCTCACTTGTCGTCACACTTCCACATTGCAACTCTATGACCCCTTTGCTATCATAAGATCATATCTTACCTCATGTGTTATGATCTTAAAAGATTCCATGCCAAAGAACTTTGTCGAAAAGAGGTAGCTGCGAAAGTGATTTTCAAGGGGAATATGTTATATACGCACAGAAGGAGCAAGTATATATTAGTGTGAATGCGATGATTGTAGATTAAGAAGACTTTAAAATTCTACAAAAAGTTTGTTACATGGATTATATTCAAAGATTAATTATAAAAAAGTTTTATTATTTTAAATATCATGAAAATAATTATTTTAATTGATATCCATGGTCGTCCTGTTATTGTCTAATCATATAAGAAGTATGATCAATTTTTTCAACTTGTTTGTCATGTCAATCAATATTCTTAATCCCCACATAATAATCGACTTCATAATGCCTACTATGAGAATTGATATATGAGATTCAAGTATTATAATGATTGAGCCATCTAGTATTTATATTACCCTGCTTTTAGGATCTATGCAATGAGTATGTTGACTATAGATATCCTAGGCAACACTCTAGTGGATGCACAAACTTGTTAGCATTGGTTTTATACTATTAGTAATCATATCCTACAACACGATAAACCTATATGTTTGCTTTGTTCTTAGAGAGCACTTACATGTTATCGTATGATTATTGAGCTACACAAAAGCCAATGCTACCATCTCCTCTAGCTTGTCTGCAAATTCAAGAAAGAGTTTTCTCAACCTTATGGATGTTGGATAAATCATATTAGGATTTATTAGGTTTATATTACAATTTCTTGTTGTATATGCAATTTTCAGTTTAAGTATATTTCTTTATATTAAGTCATGACTTTGTCTATATATGAAGTTGATGAGTTTAGGGGTTGATTATTGCTGTCGAGGGATTATTGAATTCTTCTTTAACTCTAGCCATTGACTATTTTTTCCCTCCTTTTTCCCTGTCTTTAATTTCTCTTTTCTATTTACATCAATTGCCATTGCCCTTATCCAAGCTATTATGGTTAATATAACAGAAACAATAAAGCCACAGAATTTCCTCAAGGAGAATTGAGTCAAAGAGAGAAGTGAGCAACAGTATGAGTGTGGGAGATATTACCTGAAGTTGAAACCATGCCAAACAATCAAGTATTTAATTCTAGAGCAATGCCATCCACACCCACTAGCTCAACACATTTTCTACACATGCCTACGCGACATCTTATGTATAAGAGGAACTCAATATACAAGGAGGTGATGCGTTTATTTTCACAATTTTATGATTTACACCTTAGAGATGGTGTTGAAAATATGTTGACTTAGTGGTTGAAAGGATAATTTCTCTTAGTTTTATGATTCCTTAGAATTCACTGCTAAAATAAAGAACTATAAAGAGATGCTTAAAGCATGAAATCTTATAATTTGCACAAACATTGGAGCATCTCTAGTTTTTCTGGTGTAAATAAACATACGTCATATTTAGTGTAACATAGCTTCGAAAAATTACTGCCATGAGTTCTATTTTGAACTCATAGCTCTAAAAGTTGCTTTCATAGATTTCTAAAAATTGGAAGTAATAGTATTTGTTTTATGTTTGTGGGGCTTGAAAATTCAGCCATACTCTTGATGAAAAGAGTGTTTTAAAGTGTCAGTAATTTTTTGGAAGGCAGAATGAGAAATAGTAGATAAGACATTTCTCCCAAAGATTTCGTCTTATTTGGTGAGAACTTTAGATCGATTAGGTTTCTATGAGCAAACTATGGTTAATTACATCTAGATAAAGTGAGAGAACTTTTCGATTAAAAGTAGCCATTGAATTAGATGTTGAATCATTAAGCGTATAGTACTTGGCAATATAGGTTTGAGAATTTAAGATATGAAATTCATCATTTTAGCTTAAGCAGAATGGTTGGGGAAATGATGACATGGATCTTGATCCGTAGTTGCATCATGCGGCGATCGCGGTCTCTTGAATTAGGAGAGGTAGTCGACTCAATGAAGGATCCTCATCCGGTACATGGCGTGGGTTATGTCCCAGAAATCTTTGTAGCGCAGGGTGATATTTGTCCCAGGAGGCGTCTTAAGTCTAGTTGACAGATGACATTTTTGCCATCAATATCTACTATGATTCCCACTCGAAGGGCTTTGGGGAGCATCTGATTTCTGATTATGATCGTAATATAATGGGCGGGGCCGGCCACAGTCGAGGAGGACTACAGTGCAGCTTTATTTTAGCGCAGCCGATTAGAGGATCTGGTCAGCGTTCTTCTTAGTGAGATTGATTGAAGTGAAACGTAGTAGAGCACGTTGATTTGGCTTATTTCTGTATTTAGAGTTTTCTTAATTTATCGCGAAAACGGTTGGAAGGTGGATAGATTGAGTTTGGTTTAAATTTTAATAATAAAATTTTATTTAAATAGTTTCAGATTGATATTTGAAAATTGATTCGAAAAATTGATTAATTTGAATATGTTTAAGAGCTTTAAATCCTAAACCACTGTTTATTTCTTTAACAGGATTAGATCTCTTGTCACGTAGAGAATCGATTCAATTTTCATGATTTGAAAGCTCTTATTATAAGTTTTTAGGTTTTGTTGGGACACCTCACAAGACTAGAAGCGGCCAGACGTCGCCAGAATTTGAATTAATAGTAATTCCGGGCTCTGGTGTATTATAATTAGTAATTTTATGTTTGAATTATGAGATTGATTTTTGTATTTTTTTTGTTATTAGTTTTGCGGCCTTTTTGGACATTAAAATTTGCTTGAAATCTATGTTGGCCACGTGAATTTAAAGCTTACTAATTTCATCTATTTAATGAAATCGATTTTGAAAATCATTAGATGAAATTGAAATTTTTTTTTGGTGAAAAAAATCATGATTTTTTTAGATTTTGATTTAGTATCGCGTTACATATCTGAGGGTTGTAGATCGGTGTGAAGAAGGCATTTGATTTAGATTGTAGTTTAAAAATCTTCACTTAGTTTAGTTGTTGAGTTTTCTGATTATCTATTATGTTGATTCGTGATTTTGATAAATTATTGATTTGTTTGTTATTTTAGCACTCTTCGTGCTTATTAGCATAGTAATCACCTCCACGTATGTATTAAACCCGATTTGGATTCATTCTTAGATTTTGAGTTTATTCAGTTTATTATGAGTTTAGTTAATCTTAGAATTTGATTAAAGCTTGTTTAATTTTGAGAATTTGAAAAGAACTTCACTTTCATTATTTTCATTTAAAGCAAATAGTATTAGAGTTTGTGAGTTTAATATTAATCTCCCCAATTTCACTTAAATTTTAAATAAATATTATATTCTTCAAAATTTGTTTTAAAGACTCCCTTTTTTCTTGTTTTATTTACTTAATTAGTTCTGGGGTTTTCCTACTTCTAAGTCACTCATTTACTTTTAATTCAAAATATTTGACCTGATTTGACCTCCGCGTAGAGCATCGAGTGCTTTGGCTTACTAAGTGCCCTCTTGTGTGAGTGGTATCTTGACATGAGGTTTTTTTATCTCGTCGGCCTCTTGAGCGAGGCCTTGACACGAAGAAGATATCTGATCTGATATATTCATTCATATCTTTTAAGTATAGAATTTAACAATTTTGGCGGCCTCCCGTCATAAATTTTGCGTCAGGGGTGTTTTGGCACTCGGTGCACTCTTGGCAAGCGAGTGTCTTTGTGCAGAGTTTTCATCTCTTGCTCTTGTTGAGACGAAGAAAGATTGATATATATTTCATTTTTTTTAAGTATACAAAATTCGTGATATTTGTCTGAATAACATCAACAAGTGTTTATTTCTTCAGTGCAACGCGAAACTTTGAAGGTGATTTTTCATCTCGTCGCCCTCTTGAGCAAGCGAGGTTTTAAACTCTGATATATATATTCGGATCCCATGTTCGACTTATTTTTTATTTCTGCGAGAAAAAGGGTTAGGTATCTAATGTAGGTAAGTAGTGTAATGTAGAAAATCGAAAAAAATTTCTCTTGAAGCGAAGGTAGGAAGGTAAAGCGAGGAATCTGGCGAATCGAAGAAGAATTACTCTTGATGTTCTTGTTCTTGTACGAAATTGAATATGGAGGAAGCAGAAAGGAGATTCTGAAGCAAAAAAGAAACTACGGCGTCGAAAATCGAATAATTCTGATGTTGTTCTCAATTTGAGTAGTGAAAGCAGGGCAAGTGAGTTAAAGGAAGGCTAAGTAGAAAAATTCTGAATTTGGCTGTGGATTTGGCCATTGTGATGTAGTTTCAGGATGGGATCTGGCCGTGGGATTTTCTGGAAACCATTCAAGTTTCAATGGCTGGATTACAGATGCAGGATTTGGATGGCCAGCTTGGGATCAAAGAAAAAGCAGGTGGCTTTTCTGGAATCAGCGGCAATAGTTAGCGTGGGAGTCAGCATGAGTATCAGCGAGTGGAATAGAGATTCAGGTGAATTAAGAGTGGCGATGAAGCAGGCAGATCGTCAAGAAGGAGCGTCTGATGAGCGTCATGAAAAGAAGGTTAGGCGAAGCGGCAGGTTGGATAGACATGGGCGGAGAGAATTTTCAGGCCATGAGGATAATAATGAGCTATGAGTTGAAATGAGTTCAAGGCTGAGCAGGTTCTGGAGAGCCTTCGAGGTCTGTGGGTAGCAGACTCAGGTTGTCTGGGTTAAGCCGAAGAGCAGTTCAGGGGCATGAAGCAGAAATGGAAGCAGGGATGGAAGGAGAAAATTAAGAGCGGGAGGGAACAGAATTCCGGAGAATTACATTTTTTTCTTGTTCGTTTATGAGAGGGAGGCTGGGAGAGAGGAGAAATCAGGAGAATGAGAGAGTGGGAGAGAATGAAAGGGAAAGTGGTGGGAGTGGTTTCCTTTTTTAGGTTTTACTTTTATTTTTTTTATGAGTTTTTTTAGAAAATAAGAAATGGGTGAGCATAGGTAATTTGAGAATTTTTAAATTAATTTTAAATTAATTAATTTAATAGTTCGTTGGTAAATGTATATATATATATCGATTTAGGATAATTAATTTACGAAGCAATGGCGTTAGTTTTGCGTTGGAGTTGGTTCAGTTTAGTGAGTCAATTGACTCAAAATCGTCGTTGCTTTCGATTTCGATTTTTGCATTCGTGAATTGAGTCGGAATTTGATGATTAGTTTGAAAGCCAATGGTGATTTAGAGAGCGGAGGTCGTTTGATCCTATTCTCGATATCATCTGATATATGGCGCGGCGGCGATCGGTTGATCTTGTTAAGTTATCTGATATTTATATCGACGATTTCGGCGTTACGAATGTGAAGTTTGTTATCGAGGTCATTTTGAGTTGATTTGGTGCGTCCATTCGGTATGATTTGTGTCGAATCACTCGATTTACTGACTTCGTTGAATTGGCGTGGATTATGATATATTTTGATTTGAAGCTATGATTAATTTGAGCGAGGTCGTTTGTTGCGCTTTCGATATTCGCGCATTGATCCGGCGCTTGATAATTTTTATATTTATATTGATCAATTTGACGTTACGACGCGGCGATGAAGTCATTCATTGATGGAGTCATTTGACCATTTGGTGATGTGATTTTTTGAACGATTTGCTGTTTCAGTCGCGAATTTAACGTGGGTTTATGGCTTGCTGATATGTGGAGACAAATGCCCCGACATGATTCAGCGCATGGGCGAGTCATTTGTTGGCGTTGACCTTTTTGGACCAAAACTTGGATCATTTAGTTTGATGATAGCTTCGGAGTTTCTTAGGATTTGTCATTAGTATCTTTATTTAGGACATGTTAAATGGCGATTGGGGATTGTCGAAGACTTATCGGATGATAAAGTTCTTACCATCTACTATATCTTGATGGTTTTGAAGATCTCTTTCTTTTTTATGTCTTGATTTGAGCCTCCTCAGCTTCATGCTTGGTTGGGTTTGATGGAGAATTAGATGCTTGTTTTGATGAAGGACTCAGCTAGAATCGGTTCATCAGTGCTTGATTAGTTTGAAATTCTTACGTCAAGCTTTGAGCTTGAACTTGATGAATGATTGATCGATTTGTCATTGACTTGTCGGAAGTGTATATTATATGAACATTCTTTCTTTGTGGATTAGTTGAAGGATACATCTGATGACAGACATATATTGATGTTGAGTTATTAGTATTAGTGAGCTTTAGAAATAACAATTTCTTTTAGTCCATCGGCTTTGTATAGTATGGAATTGTTTCTCGGTCTCTTTCTGCTTTGATGGACTTGATGAGAAGATTTTGATCATGCTTTGAGTTTAATCGGATCATTTGAGAATAGATTGAAATATCATCTTATAGGTAATATGAAGATTGATTTGAGGTAGATTGGCGTTTCCTAGATTGCCTTGATCTATCGATGAAGTAGAGAGATCTCTTGGATCTGGTTGCTTGTAATCTTAATCAGTTTGAGATTGAACAATATCATTTGTTGAGGCTTTCTTTCATGGCCTTTTTTTTGCGCTTGTTGTGAGTGAGGAGGCGTTGACTCACCTTTATAGCTTGTTGAGTCCTACTTTAAAACCATGTCCAGACTTTGGGATGTAAGGTTGATGTTTCTAACTTGTTGATTGAAGCTTAGAAATCGAGTTCTTGACTTGATCTCAATTTGGCAAATGGAGAGAAATTTAACATTTAGGATTGCATTTTCATGCGTGAAATAGATTCTTTTTATTGAAGACTACTTAACATGATAATTATAGATATATTTGGTAAAGCTTCGATGTCTTGAATAAGAATATATTTGAGAATCTGTCTTATTGACTTCAAATAAATTTGATATAAAAAAAATGCCTTGGGAGAATTCTAATTTTAGGAGAATTTTCAAGATGAAAATATACAAATACATCCATATTTGAATTGATGTACTCTGAAGGAAATTTTAACATATACCATTGATTTCATCTGTATATAAAAATCTAAAAATGTCTCATGTGTAACAGGAAAAATTTTCACGGAAAAATTCTTCATCTGGAGTATGTTTATTCAGGGATCTCGGCCTGAAGGACGATGTCAATCTAAATAGATATATTAAACAAATGCCCCCTGTCTTTGCGGAGATTTATTACGAGAATATATTTGTCATGTATAATACTTTTTTGGTGATCGTTGATTGACGTTGGTCTTTCACCTTTAGGTTGATGAGTTGGTATGCCCCTCATTGCTTTTGATGACAAAAATACTTTCCGTTAGGCTCAAATTAAATTTTGATTATGAATAATTGACCTTCTCACACGGGACCAATTCCCCTTTTTGAAATGTTGAGCCGTATGGTCAAAAGCCACAGACATCTTTGCTCGATAGACTTCAGATTTTGATTAGCTTGCTTCATTCATGCGAGTTCCTCCATTCTCGGACATTTTGATCTTGATTAGATTGTCTTGGATACTCGAAGTGAAGGCAACTTCAAGCGGAAGAATTGCTTGATTCCAAATACCAATGAATAAGGAGTGGCTTTTAGTCGTCTTGTAGAGATATCCTGAGCCTCTAGCATATGTCATTCTTTTCTTATTTTTGGTGAGAATCTTCTTGAAGCGGTTTGGTAATGTCTTGTATTGAAGGCCTAAACTATTTGCTCTTGGATTGTATATTGAATATCTCCGATCAATTTGTGTCGGTGATGAATCATAAATCTTTGCACTTTTAAAGGCTGTGCCATTATATTATTGGCACTCGATATAAACTACATTATGCGTGAAGAAGTTGATCGTTCGGTCAGATAACTTCTTTAAATGGGTAGCCTCGCCAAGAGAAATAATCGGTCTTCTTGGGATGAAGCGATGTCGGTGATGGTGGATCGATTGGTCGATTCATATCATTGAATTCTGTATTGTTAGGTGTAATGGATTTGGAGGTTGATGGATGAGATCTCGTTGACACTCATTGACACTCTTGGCGTGATTAATCTGGCATAGATAATAATTCATCCTTTTGATCTTTCTGGGTGATTGCCCCCTGGTCTTCATGAACTTCAAATCACTTTGCTAGCTTCATACTGCATCGTAGCCACATTTGTTCAAAGGATCTGATATAAAGTGTTGTTGATGAAAGCGTTTTTTTCTTTTCGATTTTTGGTGATTTATTACTTGGTAATTTGTCTTCTTTAAAGTCGATGAAGGTTTTACCTCATCGTGACTCTTTACATAAATGCTTGCTTTTACGGGGCAATGTCTTAGCTCTTCTTGTACAACTTCTTGTTGATTTTGGGAGTATGAGGCGACAGTTGCATCTGGTCGGTTGATAACCCCTCTACTAGGATTGATACTTGATATTTGGCAAGTAAATATGATCATGACATAATCACCATTCATACTTGTCATTTTTAACTAGTTTTGCTAAAATCGGCTTTTATTCTCGTCGAGAGACTTCGAGTTAGTGTGATATTTGGTATCTTCATAAGCTCGAACTTCTTGTGATAGAAAGCTAACTCAAGCTTGTTGATTATAGATGCGTACTTGATTTATAATAAGTTGAGAATCGAAAATATGCAAGTTAGAATGAAAATAACTTCTTGAGACTGCTCATATTTGACTTCATTATTAGTTCTTGGTTTGGTCAATCCATATGATCGTCTCATTATCCCTCCTTACGGTGTTATGAAGATGATGTCGATTCCTCTTGCTCTTGAAATTTAGATGTTGGACTTGTTTGATCGATGAGGCTCCATCATTTCAAATTTGTGATTTTTCTTTCATGAATATAATTTGCTCATCGGGACAAATCGTCATTGAGAAAGAGTCAGCGAGGGATGGGATGTGTAGCAAGAAAATCTTGCTAAGACTTTCTTTACTTGGAGCGTATGTGATATCAAATTGTAAGCAATACTACCCATCTTGCCGGCGACATCCTTTGGTCTTGTCATCAAGTACTTTGTGGATCGATCCTTGAGATGAGGGTAATCTTGTGAGATAACATATAATGAAACTTTTGGTTTGCAGATTAATATGTGCTTCTCTATCGGAGTATCTCATTTACGCTCCAATCGACCTCCGTGATATAATAAAGTGCATTCTCTTTGCCTTCTTCATTGTGTTGTGTCAATAATGCTCCAAGGGACTCTTCTAACGCAGCTGTGTGTAGAATGAGGGGCTTCTCAGGAATAGGCGTTGTTAGGATTGGTGGATTTAACAAGTAGCTTTTAATGTTATTGAAGGCTTCTTGACACTCTTTGTCCCACTTGAATGGAGCATCCTTATTCATTAACCTTGCATGCGTCTGATAGATTTGATATGAATTGGATGAATGCATGTCCTTGTAAAGAAGGAGTTGCAAACTCTTGGTGGAGGCATCTCCACATTGCCTTGATTTTAGCGGATCAATTTCAATACCTCGTACTGATGTACGAGAATTTTCAGAGGATACCCAAATGCACATTTTAGAGGATTCATCTTGAGATCATATTTTGATTCTCTCAGTACAATTCTCAAGTCTTGAAGTGGTTTTTTATGGTTTAGGCTCTTCACCACCCATCGTCAACATACATTCCACCTTTTGATGAATCAACTCATCAAAATACATGTCATGGCTCTTTGGTATGTAGCTCAGCATTTTTCAAGCCAAAGGCATGGGTGTAATAATAGATGTATAGGTGTTACGAGCGATGTATGTTTTCATCTTGGTGTCATTTTGATTTGGTTGTATCAGGCGATCCATCCATGAATGAGAACATGTCATAGTTGGAAGTGTTGTCCACTAATAGTTTTGATATTGGAAAGTCATCTTTTGGGCGCGCCTTATTTAGGTCAGGAGTCAATGCGATATTTAATTTTTCTTTCTTGGGACAATGTTAGCTATCAATATCATACTTCTCCTCCGGATGAAGCTGCTTGATTAGCTTAGTTTACGCAATTATTTGTTCTTCAATCTCTCATTCAGGAGCTTTTATGCGTTTGGTTTAATAGCTAATTTATGACTGTTACATCGAGGATAAGCGACATTTAGAATATGTCGAAAGCAATCCACAATTCAAAGTAGCATTTTTAGCTCTTCAACTTTCTCATCGGTGAAGGGCATTGTGAAAGTTGGGGGATCATCTCGACTCTAGGTTGACTTCTTTAAGTTCATCCATAGTAGTTATTTGTCCACCATCTTCAAGTTCTTCATGTTGGTTTGGCTTTACTTCATCATTTTAAGAAGAGTTTCATAGGAATCATCTTCTTCATCACTAGAGTTTGATATCGGTTCTATTATATTATAACGCTTTCTCGAGATTTGTGGATGAACCCCTTTAGTGATAAACTTATCACTTCTTATGATGCTTGAGGACTTCTTTGGCTCCACATCTTGTTAAAGATTTGAGTCTATGTTTAGTAGTTTCAATATGAACTCCAAAGCATCATTCTTCTTATTGGATAGTATATTAGTATTCTTGTTGGCACTATCATTATACTTTTCATGTTGAGAGTTTTCAAAATCTTGGTGAGACTCTTGATTTGTAAAATAGAGTTCATGTTTACCACTCTCACTCATGGTGGCTGTAGAATGTATTAATTCTTGAACCTGAACCTGGAAGTGATTTCTTTGAAGCACTTCTTGAGGATGGGTATAATTTTGAGTGAGTCATCATAGCCAAGTGAGCTATCCTCCTTGATGTAGCCATTTGAACTCTATTTCATAAGTAAATTCAAAATCATGTCGATCGAATCACTTATTTCATACTTTCTTGAAACTTATAAGTTCTCTTAGGTTTGTGAGCATATCTTCTTCTTGTTGTCCACTTCTCGAATGAGGCGTTTTCCTGACTTAGGTGCAGAATCATGTGTTTTGGGGAGAGTCGGCATTGCCTTCTTTCTTCCTTCTTATTTCTGCTCTTTCACTTTGTGAAATTGCTTTTTAGTTCATGAAGTTGATGCTACCGCTTTAAGAGGTTTTGTTGGTTTAGGCTTTTTGAGGATGAAGTACTTTGCATTTTCATAGATTTTTGCTTCATTGACAGAGAATGATTGTAGGTTACCGGGGATTCTGAATTCTTCTCCATCTTTAAGATATTTCATACATTGATGCATAGTTGATGGGATCATGCCATACTCATGCGACCAGTAGAAGAGAATCTAAATGATGTATCGGCATCGATTACATGAAATTTGGTTTTTGTATATAAATCCTTGAATTTGAGCGGGAGAATAAAAGAACCCAAAATTTTTTGCCCTTTTTCATTGAAGCCGTGAACCATCAACTTATCTCTCCCAAGATGTTGGATATCAGTGATAATCCTCTTGCTTTAGACTCATAAAATTGATAGAAGAACACGGATCAATCAATATTGGTGATCGAGATGCCATCACTCTCTTGTGACATATAGAGGATGGTTGTGATCCGTTCCCAACATAAGATCCTCTTGAAAAATGTGATTCTTGGGAGATCTTGAGTTTTGCAATACTTGGGTCATGCATTTTTCAAGTAAGCTTCATAACTCTCGGATCTTTGAGCTTGTCAAAGTTTTCGAGGTCTTTTGACATCAAGAGAACCTCATTACACACTCGGTTGTGCGAGGATCTTTTCGATGTGATAGAATATTATATCTTACCGCTTGATTTAGGCTTCTCTACAGGAATTCTAGGAATATATTATCGTTGACTTCAATTTGCTTGTCTTTGTCTTTATTTGCATTTTCCTTCTTTGATGAAGGTGGTAAGACTTTACCACTTATCAACTGAACTTGAATAACTTTGTCTCGCTTAGATTTTTTTGAAGAGGTAGTTTCTTCAAGTTCCCTTCTTATTCTGGAAGATTGGCCAAAAGGGTTGGACTCATTTTTCAACGTCATACGTTTCATACGTGATGATATCGATGAGTCTGACTCTTCTCCGTCGGAAAAACATAGATCTTCATCTGAACTGTTATTGTTTTGTTGAGTCATTAAACAAAATTCAGACACTTAGCTCCTCAGGCTCTTCTTGCTTTCTTGATAAAATTTTGAGTTGGTCGAGTTTGTCGACATTATCATTGTCATCTCGAAGTAACGATGTTGAAGAATATCGACATCACATGATGATTCGGCATGTCTCTACATTGGACAAGATTCACCATTATCTTCTTCATCACGATTATCAGTTTAGGCATAAGTCTGCTAAATGGTCTTCTTTGGTGATACTCTACTTGTTAATGATCTTTTGAGTTGTAGTTCTCTTCTTGATATTCCTTTTCTTAGCCAGCTTCTTTGATTTATGGGGCTTGCGTTTGGTTGACTGCTTCTCATGCTGTGACAAAGTAGCTCTATCAGAATGATGTTGAGAAGCCAAATACTTGGTTTAGGCATTTCTCTTAAGTCCAATGTAGGTTCAAGCGGTGATTTTCACTTGACACTAGGGACGTCTTTTAGCTGTTTTAGCATCTTCACGCTCTTTTTGGAAACTACTGTTTGTCATTCTTGATTTCTCCTTTGTTTGTCTTTCTTTGGATGATCTGAGGAGGGCGTAATCATTATAGTAGACTCTCTTTTTGGGTTGACTAGAACACTATCGGATAGTGTAAATTCACCTCGTCGATACTTCCTTTATAGTCAATCTTTGAAGACATAACAATCTTGATAGGGTACGATCATTGATGATGATAGCGATAATTTTAGATTACTAACTTGATCTTCTTGAGCCTTTTGATTTGTAGCGTAAACTTTTGCTTGTTGAAATAATTTAATTTACTGTCCCTTCTAAAGGAATATTCTTTGTTCATTTTTTCCTTGAGATGGCGCGTTAATCATCTTGTTGCTTGTTTTGGACGCTCCCATCACTTGGAAAAGTCAGTTTGTTTGTCATTACCTCTAATACCAATTTTGGATGGATTAGAATAAGCTTTTACCCTTATCATCATTGTACATCAGTTTTTCTTTATATTATATATCACCCGCTTTTAGCCATTTGAGCTATAAGAAGCGGCGTGGGTTTCATTTCTTCTTGAGTCCGAAGGTTTGTTTCTCTTTGCTTTATCTGCATAGACTTTAGACTTAGGTCAATTCAACTTTTCGAATTTAGCCACTTTATCGAGCATGTCTTGGAATGTTGCAATCGACGCCATGCATAGAACTAGTGTCATTTTATCATCTATATTACTCATTAGCAATTGGATCACATGTTCTTCTTCCAATTGTTGCTCGCACTTCATACTTAGGTTGACTTATGAATTTCTTCTCTATCTTTCCTTCTTTTCAAAAGGCAATGTCGGCGATTGTGATTTTCTCGGTTTACCTTGTGAACCTTTTCACAAATATGGTCTCAATTCAAAATGTTTTGGTGAATCATTGACAATTTTTGAATTCAGCGGTGAGGTCAAACTACTTAGAATTGATGGAAGCGATTGTTTCTCTGTGTTATCACAAGTAGTCTTAAATTGAGTCAGATGTTGCTTTGGATTACCAAGCCCGTTGAAAGTATTGAATTTCGGCACTGAGTAACCTTTCGGGTACGACACTTGATCGTATTTAGCTGGGTAAGGACGACCCATACTCACTAGCTTTTTAGCCTGCTCTGAGGTTATGACCGTCTTTATCTTTTCATTGATTATTGTTTAGCGGCGGTATTACAGTTCCCGGTCTTAGCTAGATTTTTGAATTGTCGGTTGGAGGGTGTTTGGTTAACTTTATCCCTTGCTTCATGCATAGCATATCTTGTAGGAGCTTGAATACTTAGTAGTGGTAGTATAGCATTGTTAGCTATTGTGGTTAGCGGACAAAGCAGTGCACTTGATATGATATTTTTTAACATCTCCATCATGATGTTCATTTGTACCATCATATCATTCATTTTGGTACCAAGTGCAATCTCCTTGTCTTTGACCTCCAGTTTGATTTTGCATTTCTTTTTCTCTCTGGAGTGCCATGGCGTCAATCGATCTGAGGTTCTTCCTCTTCTTATTTCTTGTTCTTTGTTACGCTCCTTGCTCATTTTCGGGGAGAACTTGCTCTTCTCCTTGCGCATTTGTGAGACGTGTTGTTGGGCATACGTGATGTTGATTATAAAGCGTGTACACGATCATTTCACGGTTCAACCAGATAATGATTCTCTCATTCTTCTTCTTCTTCTTGCATCAATGGTTCGTATCTTCATATCAAATTGAGGTTGAGGTTCTTCATGAACCAATATGGTATTTATAGAATCTCTTCAAGCGTTTCTGATATCATACACCTCTTACATTAACGATCAGCGTCCTTCTCTTGTAGGGGTGGCGATTGGCGATGAGATCTCAGAGGATTCTTGAGGGGTTATCATCATTGATATCCCTTCTTTTTGGGTATCACGATGAGTTGATTTTGAGGTAATTTAGTATGTATGGATGCCCTTATTACTCAAAGTTTCATTATGGGCGGCCTCCATATTTACTCTTTTGGGACCTTCGGTGGATTCTTGGACCACGAGGTCTAAGTGTCACCTCGATGCTCACCATCTGCAGTGTCTTGGGCTGGCCATTACCATAAGAGGTGACAACTTTCTTGGTGGAGTTTCGGTATTTTTCATCACCATAGGCCTCTAAAATTTTCTTTTCATTAGATCTCTGTCCTTGGCTACTTTGAGAACTTTATGTATCCTGGTAGACAATGTTTCAGACTGTTTTTTTTATGGTGCTGGAGTTTGATGTGGTTGGTTCAAAGGTGTTTATTTTAGGTATTTATTCCTCTTTACCCACTTTAGATTCAAAGTTGTTGTGGGTAGGAATACTCTTCAAACTATCTTGTTCCTTGGAGTCGTTCAAAGGGGATTTCTTTGAGCTCTCAAGGCGTTCTTCTCTCTTACGGTTAATTTGCTTCGATGAGGAAGCTTCATGATCATGCTTTCAGGTAGAGGTTAATAGGCATAGTTGTACGCGATGAATTAAAGACGGTTTGTCCCGATTTTTTTTTGTCACGAGCTTGATTGACTAGCTCTTGGCGAAGTTCTAAGAGACTCCTTGATAGCAGTTGGTACATTGAGCTGGTTGGCACATGGTTAGTAGGAGTTTGTAACTTGAGGCCTTCCGGCGTGGCGGATGAATGTACCACGGGTGGGTACTTGAGGAGTTCGATTATAATAGGGAAATTTAAGCTACCAAATTGGATGGTAGCCCCGACATCTCCAATGTTGATGATGCCGTTGGCTAGACAGATGTTCACACCACGACTTAGCTGAACGGTGAAATGAGTGCTTTGTAGATCTATTTCTGCAAAAGTGAAAGATGAGGATTAGTAATTAGCAATTATTATTTCACCCCATACTTTCAAGATCTGGTACTCTGAATAATGGCGTAATAAAGATACACTCTACGGAATGATTCATTCTACATAGAGGCTCATAGTGAATTTGTTACACACTTAAATCACTATTTTGGTATTTTGAATTTCCAAAAAAAATTATTACTACTATAGCGCATATATGACTAGCCATTGATTTTGTCCTCATTTGGTGAGAATTTTAGATCAGTTTGGGGTTTCACTATGGTATGGCCTCTATGTTAATTACCTCCTGATAAGTGAGAGAGAACTTTCGATTAAAATTTGGTCGTTAGATGAATGTAGCGTATAGTAGCATATAGAGTTTAATTTAAGATATGAAATTTATCATTTTAGCTTAAGCCGGGATGGTTGGGAGAATGATGACATGCCGATCTAGATCCCGTGGTTTGTCATCCGGGGCGTTGCGGTCCAAAATCTTAGTTAGAGGAGGTAGTGTTGACGTGAAGGATCTCATCGGACATGGGTTCGTCGTCCAAGAAATCGTACACTGGTGGTGTCATCAGAGACATACTTAAGTCTATCTTAGGCGGTTTATTTTCCTATCAGTATACCTTATGATTCACAAAAGAGCTTGGGGGCATACAACGGTTGTGATCGTAATATAATGGTGGGGCAAATCCGTCGAGGACTCGATCGTAGCTTCATCGTGGAGCCATTGGTTCAGCGTTGTTAGAGGAGATGGTCGTCTTTGGCGTGAGATTGATTGAGTGTGAACATAGTAGAACACTTGATTTAACATTGACTCCTTTGTGAGCTAGAGTTTTCTTAATTTGTCATCCCCGACAAATAGTTGCGGAAGGTGAATAGATTGAGTTTGATTTAATGATAGAATTTCATTTAAATAATTTTAGATTGATATTTGAAAATTGATTTGAAAAATTAATTAATTTGAATATATTTAGAGCTTTAGATCACTCTGTTTAGGCTACAGATGATTAAATCTGTCACATGATCGATTTCTCAATTTTAAACTTTGAAACTCTTATTATAAGTTTTTAGGTTTTGTTAACGGGCCGTCTAAGAGCAGGGAAACCCAAGCGTCCTTAAACACTTGAATTTAAGCATTCATAGTGTCGGTCCATCTTTGGTGTATTGTAATTTTAGGTAATTTTATGTTTGAATTATGAGATTGATTTTGTATTTTTTTTGTTCCAGGTTTTCTGCGGCCTTTTGAACATTAAAATTTGCTTGAAATCTATGTCAGAAGCGTCACGAGAATTTAAAGCTTAACTAATTTCATCTACTTAATGAAATCATCGATTTTGAAAATCATAGTTAAGATGAAATTCCTTAATTTTTGGTGAAAGGAAGTCTTATGATTTTTGTAGATTTTGATTTAGTATCTTGTAGCACAGAGTTGTAGATCGGTGCGAAGAAAATATTTTGATTTAGATTGTAGTTTAAAACAATATTGCCACTTAGTTTAATTGTTGAGTTTTTACAATTATCTCAACTTGATTATGCTCAATTTACATCAATTTTGATAAATTATGTCGATTTTAGTATTTGTTGCTTTAGTCCTACTCATGTTTGTTAGCATAGTAATCACCTCCACATTTTATAAGAGCTATTAAACCCGATTTAGATTCATTCTTAGATTTTGAGTTTATTCGAGTTTGTTATGAGTTTAGCATTAATCTTCATTAAAGCTTTGCTTAATTTTGAGAAATTTACAGAAAGAACTTACTCATTACTTCCATTTAAGTCATAAAAATAGTTATTAATTTGTGAGTTTAATATTAGTCTCTCCCAATTTACTTAGATTTTAAATAAATATTCTATTTTCCCAAAATTTGCTTTAAATGTCCCCTTTTTCTTGTTTCGCTTTTAATTTAAAATTTGATGTTTCTCTTAGCTCACAGTTCTCATTTTACCCCATTTTTTAAGTTCAAGATTTGACACAATTTTGGACCTCGGCGTCATCCCGTGAGACTGCGTCGAGGTGTTTTGGCTTACAGCACTCTTGGTGGCAGTGGTATCTTCGCGACAACCGGTTTTCATCTCGTCGGCCTCTTGAGTCTGACGAGGCCTGAGAAAGAAGTCATCTGATCTGATATATATTCATCCCCCCTCTTTTTTTAAGTATAGAATTTAGACAAAATTTTGGCGATCTCACATCATCCCCTTGTAGAGTGCGTCAGGGTATTTTACTCAGATGCCTCTTGGCGTGGCAGTGGTGTCTTCTGACACCTGATCAGTTTCATCTCTTCCTCTTGAGCCAACGCGGCCTGAAAGAAAACAAATATATATATTCATTCCTCCTTTTTTCAAGTGAAATTAGATAAAATTTGTGACATTCGTGAGGGGCGACATCAACAGTGTTTGGACTCGATGCGCTCTTGAGCGCATGCGGCTGTCTTATGATCACACTTTTTTTCATCGTCCGCCTCTTGAGCCTGATAGGTCTTGAGCCGCAAAAAACAGTATAGAATATATATCCATTCATCCCACATGTTCGACTTATTTTTTGTCTTGTAATCCGAAAAGAGCGGAGTTAGGTATGCGGTTGGGAATGTAAGGTAAGGAGTGCGACGCCGAAAATCGAAAAAAGAATTCGTCTCTTGATGATGTTCTTCTGTGGCGATGGTAGGAAAGTAAAGCGAATGTGACGTCGAACGAAAAGAATTAGCCTCTTGATGATATTCTTCATTCGTGATGAAGGTTGAAGGGTTCTGAGGTGAGACAGAACCGAAGGAAGAAGCCTCTTGATGTTTTCCCGATTCCGTGGCAAAGAAAATTTATGAGGCGTCACGATCAATCGAAATTGCCTTTAACAATGTTCTTCTCGATTCTGGCCAAAAGAAGGATTCGAGTGGAAGGATTCATGAGAATCTAAGGAAGGAGGTTGGTGGCTAGTAGTGAAATTTGGGGGCTGCTTATAATGTAGTTTCATGGGATGGGATCTGATGGCCGTGGGAATTAGTTCTGGAGGAACAGGTCGTTTCTGGTGAAAGGCGCTGGATTACCGCAGTTTCAATAGGATTCTGGATCGAAGCGGAAAATGGCCGGCGGAGTCGATATCAGCCTGAAATTAGTCATGGTTCAGCGGTAAATTTGTAAACGTGGAATCTGAATCCATGGCAGTCCAGCGTCTGGTTTTTGTCTGGGAAGAGTTCTGGCCGGAAGCGAGCAATGGTTCGGCAGGAGCGAACCACCAGCAGTGGAGTTAGTCAGCCGAGTGTGGCAATGACAGTCATGATAGCAGGCTTGGTTCAGGCAATGAGTGTGGCCATGAACAGGTGCGGATCACACCTTCAGTCTGAATCAGAGCTCAGGTGTGGGGTTAGCAGACGGAACAGTTCTGAGGATCTGTGCAGGAGAATGGCAGGATTGGGGTGGCCAGGAGAATCAGTGTGGATGCAGCCGGAATAAAGTGAGAAAATGAGGAATTTACTTTTTCTTGTTTCACTGAGAGGAAGGCTACAGGAGAGGAGCGGAAATTGGAAAATCAGAGAGAATGAGAGTGGGAGAAGAAAAGGAAAGTGGTGGGAGTGGTTTCCTTTTCAAATTTTTTGCTTTTTATTTGGCAGTTTTTTTAGGGGAAATGGGTGAGCATAGTAATTTGGGAATTTTAAATTTAAATTAATTTAAATTATTTTAATTTGAATTTATGCCGTAAATACACGATATATATATATCGATTTAGGATAATTCCATTGTTCGACGAATGCGCGGCTTTCGATGGGCCGTTCAGTTCAGTCGGCGAATTGTCAATTTACTCAAAATATGCGTCGGCTTTGTTCGCTCGATTTTTGCGCAGACTCGTCCGAATTAAGTTGGAACAGTCTCATTTGATAGATTTCGGCGTTTCGAAGCCAATGGCGTGATTTCGTGAGCGAGATCGTTTGATTCTGGCTTCTTGACCTCGATATGTGTGCGACGCGTTGATAACTCGGCGCGATCGGTGATCATTAAGTTGTCTGATATTTATATCCGGCCGTTCGGCGTTACGAGCGATGGCGAAGTCATTGCCGATCGGAGGTCATTTGAGTTGATTTCGGCGTCCGTAGCGTTTTAGCGATTTGCATCTTCAAATCACTCGACATTTTTGCATCCGAATTGGCGTGGATAGTCATTTGATATATTTCGCGTTTTGAAGCTGCGTCAATTTCATGACGAATCGTTTTGGTCGTCGTCGCGAACTTGATATCGTGTCAATAGCGTTGATAGCTGCTTAATTGATTGATCATTAAATTTTGGAATATTTATATTTTGATCAATTTCGACGTTCTGAACGCGACGATGAAGCCCGTTCGTCGATCGGAGGTCGTTTCGACCATTTTTGGTGATGTCTCGTGCATTTTGGATCCGATTTGCGCACTTTCGCTTCCGAAGTCCATCGAATTTAACTTGTGGGCTTATCTTGATTTATGACACATATGTGGAGGTCAACAATGTTGAGTTGACTTCAATATTCACTGTCATTAGTTGGCATATAATATTTGTAAAAGCTTCTCTAGGTATCTACAATGCCCGTAAGCAAAGTGTACCCTCATTTCAATTAGAACTAGTTGATAATACTACTTTAGCGGTATAATGGTTTCTTGAAATGTGCTCTTGCAATAGTAAATAGATATATCTGTTTTTTTTTTGTTAGTCTTTGATGTTTTATGAGTCAATTTTTAGAATTGAGGTTGAAAAGTGGATAATTGCATTGCAGCAAGAAATAAAATCTTGTCAAAACATTAAGATGGAATAAGTGATAATTATGAAGTCTTGTAAGACTAGAAAATTATGCGATAATATGGATTCAAATAGCCATTCAAGAAAGTAGATATCATAGTTGGAGTGCGATAGATATGCAAATTATTTCTTGTAGTTAGATCTATAATCCATTTTTTGCACTCTGTAATCGCAGTGTTCAATTTCAATGATAGAATCTGGCTCTTAGCGGTAGAAAAAAAAATTAGAATATATCTTTTGTTGAGCTGCTTAATATTCGATCGGAGACAATCACACTATTATCATTAGAAGGAAAAGTTTATACCTTTAGGTTAATATGTGTCTCATGGAGCTATTCGTGTGATAATTATTACAAGATTCTACTTTATTTTAATTTGTATCATTGTGTTGATGTATTAATGTGGGATTGATATGATTCCATGTTGAAGGGTGAGTTTATATGGTGTCCATACAACAACAATGACGACAAGCCTTTATACCTACAACCTAGTTTTTTTTATGTTTATCTCTATCTTTTTTAACATAGGACGAATTTACTCTCCTAACTGGTCATTGGACGGTCGATATTTTATGTGACCAAACCATCTAAAACGTCTCTCTCTAATCTTATCCATCACTGGAGTTACTCCAACCTTTTTTACGTATATATTTGTTTCACATTTTATTTCTAAGTGTAAAGTTACTCATTCATTTGAGCATTCTCATCTTTGCAACACTTAACCATATGGTGTTCTAAAGATACAAATTAATTCTCTGTAATTGTAAGATGAATGAGCTGCTGAAAAGCCATATTTTGGCAACAGTGGTAGATGCTGGAGATTCTAGATTCACTGCTACATGCAATCATGCATGAGTTGCTGAAGCCAGCGTAGTATAGCCTGTTGCCGCTTAATTGTGGGTCCCTCACTCACCTAGTTGACCCCTTCACTACAAGTCAGCACTCTCACTGTACCTCCATTCTCCTAAACCCCCTTCAAGGGGATTTTTGTTCTTACATTTCCTGCAAACCTAAGAGCTTCATCCTCTCTGCTTTGTTAAGTACGTGGGGTAGGAGAGCCATGAAGAGAAGAGAAAAGCTTGTTCAATGAGTCGATGAAGCTGTGTCTAAATTCCACTGCAAGCACAAAGCTTGAGAAACCTGCAGGTTTCTTGCGAGTGGAGTTATTTGAGCAGTATCAACTAGAGTAGCACCTATACACATTTTATGATATATTGGGGAGGTTCTCTCCTCCTAAGTGCCTCAAACACGCTCATTCATTTCTTTGATTCTTTCTTGCTTTTCCTTACCTCCTACATGGGGTTTATATTGAAGCATTATTAAATATTTTTTGTAGTTCCAAACATGGGCATGTTGGAGATGGTTGTCAGAACACTCTTTAGACAACATTAGAATGGTCTATTTGCGTTAAAAAAAATAAGCTAAGCATTGCCCATTAGCTTGTAATTATGTTCCAAATTTGAAACTCATCAATGATATAAAGAATTAAATATGATAATATCATGTTGCAATTGGAAGACTTTAAAGGCTACCGTGTAAAATACTGAAAAAATAAAAAATTTAGTGAGCTTATCTGGGACAATCACCATCATCATCATCATCATTATTATTATTATTATTATTATTATTATTATTATTATTATTTTGAACAGGTGATTGACCTGCTTCTGTTCAAAGCCATGGAGGAGCTGACAAACATTGTTGATCATGCTAAACAGCGACACCACATAATTGGGCAGTATGTTGTAGGCCGTGAAGGCCTCGTCAGGGATTCGGGCACAAAAGATCAAGGGGCTTCTGATTTCTTAAAGCGTTTCTATGAGACCAATTATTTCTAATGAACTTTTAGATTAATAAGTGAAATCTCTTTGTGCTGCTCACAGTTTGAATTAATGGTTAATAATTCTCAACTCAACTCATGAGATATAATGTACTCGTCTTTGAGCATTTGATCAAATCTTCTTACAGTGTTTTGTTAATTCTGAAAGTATTTGTTGATAAAATTTGCAAGTTTTTATTGTGAAATAATAATGGTTTTTTTTTTTTATAGTATTCTTGTGATTCATGCAAGAAATGAAGCATAGTTCAAGCAACACAGTTATCCTGTAGCTTGTTGGAATATGATCTAGCTTGTTGAACAGTAGCATCTGAAACTGAATGATTGAATTCTAGGAGAATTTGTTTTGATTATTATTTTGAAACAATCCATATTGTTAAATTAGGGATATTATGCATCCTTTTTTGATTATGTGAGTCATTATTAATGATTTTTTGAGAGCCATGATAGTTTTTCTGGTTGTTTTATTTTAAATTAGACCTGTAGTTCCCTGGTTTCAACTTCCCTTTGGGCCTGGGAGTTTAGCTCATGATGGTGAGGTGGTGGTTGGCGAGGGTCGGTTCGAATTGACGTCGAGATAGATCGAGTTGAATTTGGCGAGGGGTCAAAGATGAATGTGTAAGCATTGCTATTTGTTTTATTTTTATTTTAAATTGCATAAAAAATATTTCACACATATAAGTTAAGAGCATCACATATAACACATGAGATTTTTTTTTTTTAATTTTTACATGAAAAATATTTCACACATATAAGTTAAGAGCATCACATATAAATCAGATTGATTGTTGAATGCTTTTAGATAAGCATCAAATGTAGCAGCTGATGGATTTGCAAAGCCTTGTTTGTTTCTTCAATAACATAAACAGATTTTAGCTCTTTTTTTTAGAGATTCTGTTTGATAACTTTGTCGTGTTGATTGTTTGCTGTGTTGGAACTGAGCAAAATGACCATTAATAAGTGTGTTATGAGCACCAACTGAACTGTTGTGGTGAGCCTTTTTTTTTTTTCTTTTCTTTCATTGGAACCATGATGAGACACCAGTTAGTGCAAGACAAGGAAATTATTCAGAAATATGTTAGGGTTAAATTTCTTAATTGTGTTTATGTGTCTTATTATTCTAAACATGCCTGTAGGGACATCCTATATTATTTAATGATTTAATCCCGAGTTTATTTGATCCTAAAATTTAATCTTGATCTATGCTAAGTCTATTTATAAACTACCTTCATTTTTTTTTTTAAAATTTTTTTTATGCGGCTTAGTTTATAAGATGTGATTTTATTAAAGCATAGTCGAGTTTTAAATTTAAGATTTTGATAATAATTTATCAATCAAATTAATTAACACTCATAAGATAAAATTAAAATTATGTGAATGTGTGTTATTTATATATATATATATATATATATGAGAGAGAGAGAGAGAGAGAGAGAAGAATTATCTTTTATTTTGAAAAAAATAAAAAAATCTTATTTTGTTTAGTAATTTTTTATCTTTGATAGATTTTTCTCTCTATAAAATGCATTTCTTTGCTCAGAATGTAACAATCATTAAGTAGAGGCGCATTCAATCTACTGACTCAACTTAATGAAGAACGCATCTGCGTCATAATCCCCTTTAAATTCCACAAATTATTTAAACATCAATTTCAACGTTTTAGGCGCAACAAGCTTTAAAGCTTTCAGCTTTGGAAGCAGAATGAGTTCATGAGAAAGCTATAAGACAATATGATTGCAATTTTGAAGTTTAGGAGAAAGTGCTTTTTATTTTAATGATATTTTTGCTTTCTTCAAAGCTTGCATAGCTCTTAGGGGTGATCATCACAAAAGAGGTAACCAACTTTATGTTTTCAAATTTTTCATAGTTATTGTTTGTTTCATATTAAATTATATTATATTAGCAATTTAATATTTATTTTTTAACTTAAAACTATAAAATGCCATTCATTAATATAATTATTAAATTAAATTATAATAAGAATAAATCTTTGGGAAATGATATAAACTCTATTCAATAGATAATCACAAAGAATTTAAACATAAATGCCTCTCAATTCAAAATTATCACCTATCAATTCTTTAATATCATGATCAAATGTATTTGAGCTATGTCTAAAAGTTGAATAATTAATGGAACTTCACCCATGTGTATTTTTTAAATTAAGGTTTAGAAGTAAAAATTATAATCAAATTATTAATAAATAATATATAAATATATAAATAAATTTTGGATTATTTATTTGAATAAGACTTTAATTGAGATTGTTGCAGCTATATGAAAAAATAATGATCATAGAAGAATTTACTATCTAAAAAGTTATGATGAGTATTATAATTTTTTTTATTTTTAAAAAATTAAATAATAGTTTTCTCATCTTCACCGCACTTGAATAAATCGATTGAAAAATATAATTTTCTCGCTTCAATTTCTTCAAAATAAAGCCTAGTTATAGCATACCAACACCTGAAGCTGTGTGCCGCCCCAAACGGGGCCTAAGTTCTTTCCATTAACTCTTACGACATTAGAATATTGTTGGATGCACATGCAATATAATTAGTGTAATTATATGAAAAGACTTATACCAACTTGATAAAATAAAATTATAATACATATAAGTAACGGGGAAACAAAAACCTTATAGACTTTTAGAAATTTCTTCAGCTTTATATCCCCTCGGCTTTCACCAAAGCTCCCTTATAAATGGACCCCTTAGGCATGAAAAGATGCCACCTTCTCATTATGGCACTTCTTTTCCTTTTTTTTTTTTTTTTTTTTCTTTTTTCCTTTTACATTGAGAGGTGTTATGATCTAAATTATTATATATATATATATATATATATATATATATATATATATATATATATATATATATATATATATATATATATATATATATTATTTAACTCTTAACAGGTTGCATGGTTGTAGGAATCTTCATGTGAGCCCACGTGGAGGAACTGATAAAAATCCAGGCACAGGAGGAAGCGCAGTAGTCCTCTGTACATTAAGCTAAATAAAGAAGAACGTTTACGTTTTTTTATACATATTTTTTTAACATTCGTGTAAGAAATCAGAGGTAATCAGCTGATCTTATGAGATAATGCATGCAGTATTGTTTTGGCCTCTTATGCGCATAGGCTTCTTTAAAACTACGTCTGTACCCACGTCTCTTAGCTCGGTTGGTGGGCGTGCTCGGCCGAGGACCGAGTTCGATTCTCTCAAGCGGGCCTGCGTAATGGTGGGGAAAGTAAGGGGGCAGTGGGTGATGAATGTGGCTAGCAGTGGGATTAGTCCCACAATGCAGATGGATGAGGTGTTGGGTGGATATCCTTCCAAAAAAAAAAACTACGTCTGTCAAGGGTCTGTCATATATATTAAAAAAAAAAAAGAAATGTGCTGGGAAATTCAGTTCATTTCTCATGTATTCACATTTTCACTCTTTCATTATGTGTTTATATGAGTATATGAGAGAGAGAGAGAGAGAGAGATTTGTTTCTCATTTGAATTTTTAATTTAGCAAAAAAATTCTTCTTTATTTGCAATCTTTAATCACTCACATCCATTAAGGCCATGTGAGCAGTGACCCACCATAATGCCTTCTTTATGGAAAGATAAGGGAAATGTTTTTCTGTTAAAAGCTTCCTTAAGAGCAATAAGATCCCTATCTTTGTCGGGATTTATCCCCTTTTCCCTTCTTTTTCAAACATTAAAAGCTTATATATTTTGATTCCTCAAATCCTATAAATGCTTTTGAGAGTATCATTGTATCTTCCAATTATTCTCCATGGAGAAGATTAGTAGAATTTTGACTCTTAGTAATAATTCTATGGAACTATTTTCAGTATCTGAAATTAATTTACAGATTCAAACACATAAAGCTCAATAAAAACTATATGATTTGAAATTAATCCTTGAAATGATTTCCTTTTGATTATATTAATTTCCCATGATGCATCAACATCTCACCATTAATTTTCCTTTCAATGCCTATGCTTTCTTGTTGAAATTATGTCAAGGTCACATGCATGCAGCTATATATTTGAATAATTAATGTAAAATTGGACCAAATCCTCCACTCTCTCTCTCTTCTCTCTCTCTCTCTCTCTCTCTCTCTCTCTCTCTCTCTCTCTCTCTCTCTCTCTCTCTCTCTCTCTCTCTCTCTCTCTCTCTCTCATACCTTTATCATTTTCAGTCAAAGAGAGAGATCTAAGCCTGCCTTAGGAAGCAGTGGGTCACATGTGGAAAGGGATAGGTCATGTGATATATACATTACAAGGCAGTTGAAGATAGGTATAGATTATTCAAGCAACTTGTCATATGTGGAATAGAATCTTCCACATTATGAATGTTGACATTAAACAATTCCAAGCATGCAACTGTACCTATCTTTCAAGTAATGCCACAATGTATTTTTTATATGGTTTCTCTATTGCCTCCAAAATTTTATATCTGCACACAATATTATCTCTTTTCAAGTACAAACACAACAATGTTATCTCAAACAGTGATTACTGATTACATATATATAAAGAATTGTGTTAATATTTTAAATATAATTATATTTCTCATATTTTATTTAATTTTGATTAATTTTTAATGTTTATTCAATTTTAGTTGAGTATATTCTACTGAAATAGATTTCAATTGAAGTCAAATTTTAGCTAATCAAAGAAAAAAAAATTTGAATTTGATTCATATATTTTGCACCTGATTTGACTCAATATCACCTCTATCAGAATTGAGAATCTCACCCTTGATTCCAGGAGGAGGTCGATGAAAAGTAAGTGGGCTACGACATGGGTGATAAATGTAATCTTAGCTCAGGTGGGATTAAGTGATACGTACATGCGTAAGATGGGTGGGGTGTTGGGTGGATACCCATTAAAAAAAAGTACGAGTAAAAATAGAGAGAGAGAGAGAGAGAAATGAAGAACACATGTGGTACATTAAATACAATAGATAGAATATGCTATAATTGATATCCTATAAATATGGCAGGAAGGCCTACAAATATAAGTAAACATATGATATGACCTGCATATTTGGGTACCTGTGAAGCATGCTAAATCCCAAGCCTGCCTCAAGACTAGTCTATATTTCATATAGCCCTTTTGGTTACTTTGACTAGAACATCTGATATCCAACCAGGACAACCTTGAAGGCAAAATAATAATAATAATAATAATAATAATAATAGTATAAATAAATAAAAATAAATATCAGAGAACCTAATGACCTCTCACAATTACATTTTTATTGTAGAAAACATTTTTCTGCCATTAATATTTGATTTAGTTGGAATTTTTAGTTGAATTTGATCTATTTAAGTTTCTAAAGGTCAATTTTAATAATAATGTGTGAAGAAAAGTCTGATTTTTTTATTAAAATTTTGATTAAGGTAATTAAAATAAACAATTGGGTTTAAGTTTGACTAAAACTAATGATTGTCGATCGAAATATAGATATATTATTATTATTATTATTATTATTATTATTATTAGATTCAAAATTATTTGTTGGAGGACAATTTAGAACTTACTATGGAAATGAATGGAGGTAAGATATGGTAGATTGAGGAGTTAGGCCTTAGATAATTAGTCTACAAATAATTAATTTAAACCTTTAAGGTAAAATGGATGAGTCAAATCTAGTTAGAGAATCATAATTTAAAGTAAAAGAGAGTAATATTTGATTTAGAATTTGGATTTAGATCAAATTAGGGATTTATTTAGGATCAATTTAACTTTGTAATTTTTATTTTTATTTTATGTTTTTTTAAAATATATTTATTTAGTATATTTTAAAGTATTTTTTATTGAAAGGTTTACATACATACCACACATTTTTATATATTTACATATCTATCACTTAAAATTAGATATTTGCTTATCTAATATTCTCTCATGCTTAAAAAAGGTGTATTTCAATTTAAAAAAATAAGTGATGATGATATTATTGATGTGATATTGACGATTGGAGTGTTATATATATAAAAATTGAAATTTATATGTTAGATATGTAAATACATAAGAATTGTGTGATATGTATGTAAATTCCCTTTTTATTTTTAAAAATATTTAAAATATTTTGAATAATTTAAAAATAATTATCAATATCAAATATATTTTATTCCAAATCAAAATACACAGAAATCATCATTTCATTACCACTTTATTAGGTGAATAAATAATTTTTTTAAAATAAAATTTTCATTGAATCACCTAAAAATAAATTTTAAATAAATCTTATACAATTTTTTTTATAGTGTACAACAATACTTTAAAATAAAAAACATCACCAATCTAGATTTAAATTTTCACATTATGTCCATTATAAAAAAGTGAAAAATGAGTGAAAAATTAAAAAAAAAAATCAAAATTTCTGATTTATTATTCATAATTAAAAAATCATTAATCACTTAAATAAAAAATTAAAGGTTAGCTTTTTATATCTATGAAAGAAGTCACACTGAAACAATTCACAAATCCCAAGTAAGCATCTTCTCTGATGAGCAAAGCTTTTACTATATCTTCTTTAGAAGCATTACCTCTTTTAATATTGGCAGTGAGCGAGGAATGTTTGTTTTTAAGCTTGAATATTTTTTAATTTATATGTGAAAGGAAAAGACTTTGAACCTCACAAAGCAAGCCAATGACAAAAACAGGCAATAATAATAATAATATTGCATAAAAAAGTGCTTTCTAGCAGAAGAAAATAAATAAATGATTCTCTAATTTTTATTTATTTATTATTGCCTTGTAAGTCACGGGCTTGCCTTGAAACTGCAAATAGAAATTAAATTTATTCAGAATGGCAGCTAATGGAAGAAAGATTAAATAAATTGTTAAGTAATCTTATCAGCAAGTGAAATAAATCAGTATTGTTATGAAATTCTTGCAATTTTATTTTGCTATGAGTAAATGAAATTGCGGGTTTTAAAATACTTCAAAACTTATATTTTTATTGCATTTGAAAATCGTTTAAATTTTATAAATTACATAATGCACCTATTTATGATTCTTGTATATCATCCGCCGCCCACTTTCACCTATTTCTGTCGACTACAATCATCTTCATCACATTTTATCGCATTTGATTTATATTAAAGCAAACAATTCCTGCATTTGATTATGACTAGTTTGCAATTCTAACCAAATAGCACTTAAAATCTTTTTTTAATGTAATCAAAATCATCAGTTGAAAAGATTTTTTTATGGTATTAAAACACAATCTTGTGGGTGGGGATGTCGTTAATATACTCTTGATTTATCATTCATCGTGTAATACTTTCTTTATAGGTATAGCGCCATGAGAGGATTGAACTTGGTCATTCGCTCGCAAACAGCTAAGAGACGGTGGGTTCAGTTGAAAAGATTCTCTATGCACAGGCTTTGCATGTGGTTCATATTCTGCGTGATAATTAAAGAATATTTTGTTTCAGAAATCCAACATTTTGCATATAAATATTTAGCTTCTCTGATCAGATAGAAAGAGAATGCACTGGAAGATGCCATCTTTTACTATGAGCTTCCAGGCCAGAACTTTATAGAGTTACCCAATGTAAAAAGTAACTCAGCTGGATATATGGCATAGTATTAGTATTAATGTATATGATTTGTATTAGTTAAGAAGATACATGTATGTTCATTAATGTTCATTATCTTTATATATCTATATAAATATTATGCAGAAAGAGAATACCTTGGAACATTTGTAGAAGAAGAAGTCACTCATTACTGTGTTCTGTGAAGCAATGGCCTTCTTGGTTGATAGGTGTGGAGAGATGATTGTCTCTGCGGAGTCTCACAAGTCAGCTCCTGCTCCATTTCTCATCAAAACCTATCAACTTGTCGATGATCCTTCCACAGATCACATTGTTTCTTGGGGAGAAGACGCCAACACCTTTGTAGTGTGGAGACCTCCAGAATTTTCAAGAGATCTCTTGCCCAATTACTTCAAGCACAATAACTTCTCCAGCTTTGTAAGGCAGCTCAATACCTATGTAAGCCTTGATTCTACTCTTGCTTTTTCTCATTCTGTAGTATTTTTTTTTTCCCTTTGTCCACTTGAAGTTCGTGATTTCTACCGCTTACGCAGAAAGCGGAAGTTTGTTTCTCTGTTAAGCTCCATGCTGAAAAGTTCCTGGGTGTTTCTGAACTTGTTTCTTCGCCATGGCTTGGGTTTTTTTCCCTTTCCTTTTATCCTCTTGAAAGGTTTCTGATCAGTTCTTTTTTGAGTCATAAATTAATTTAAAATAGTTTCTTTGAGACGCTTGATTCAAAGTTCAAATCTTTTTGTGGTGTTTAAAGTTTTTGCATCACTTCATGTTTGACGAAATCAAGGAAGAAAATGTGTATTCTGAGTGATCTTCCTCTTGCATTCAATGACTGCAATGAGACTGACTATCCTTTCTTTATTTGTTTTAGAAGCCATGATAAACTATTTAAAACATCAAACATTGGTAATATGCAGTTTTTTTTCTTTCTAATGATAGTTATTCATCCATTTAACACTTATTAAAGTAGTAATGAAGTAATGATAATGGTCTTTTTGTGCTAATTTTCGGCAGGGTTTCAGGAAAATAGTTGCAGATAGGTGGGAGTTCGCTAATGAGTTCTTCAGAAAAGGAGAGAAACATTTACTCTCTGAGATTCATAGAAGAAAGACTCCTCATGTCCCTCAACCATATTACCATCATCAACAATACATCAACTCACCAACAACATTTCTTAGCCATGAAGATATCAACAGTTGGATTGAACCTCCATTGCCTCAACCAAACGATGATTCTAATACTTTCATTTCAGCTCTTTCTGAGGATAATGAGAGACTGAGGAGGAATAACTCTTATCTGTTATCAGAACTCACTCACATGAAGAAGCTCTACAATGACATAATCTACTTCGTTCAAAATCATGTCAGTCCAATGCCCACAGATCAAAGGCTAGTCAGCAGAAAGCCTTGCAGGCTTGTAGAGATTAATCATTGTGATGGACCAGCAGCATCTGAATCAGAGATGCAGTTTTCTGAGAACTATGGAACTATTGAGGGCTCGTTGAAACAGAATGAAGATTTTAATGGCACAGTTAAGCTCTTTGGAGTTCCTCTTCATGGAAAAAAGAGACTGCACTCAGAAACAATTGGCTGCAAAGATTAGTTCAGTAGGAAGAACAAAGTAGCAGTGATTAGTTTGAAGAGGATAATTATGTATATAGAGTTCAGATTGAAACTAAAAATTTGCTCATGAATGTCAAGTTAGAACTTGTTATTTGGGTTTATTCTTCTCTTCCGTTTAGTTTAATGTGGCCTTCTCTTCTCCTTCCTCAAATGTTCATTTGCATTGCAACTTTTTGCAATTTTCTTGTAAACCTTTGGCAGAATCACTCAACTGATAGCTGCGTCCTATTGTAGCCGCTATAAATTCCACTATAATTTTATTGTGAGAAGAATCACAACCTTAATTCTTCAAGCGAATCCCCCTCTTTATAAAGAAAATCTTATGGCACCTGAAATATAATTTTTTTTTCTTTTCTTCTGGGCAAGCTTGAGGCTTTGAACATGGATCTCAAAGTTAAGGTGGAGTCTGCACCAACTGCCTCACAACAAAGCTCCACCAAATACCACACCAAATCAAGGGAACAGAATTTTTGAAACGCACTTAAAAGAAAATAAGATCGATCTGCGACTAAATATGAAAGAAATATTTTCTTCATAGGACAAAAATAAGAGCTTCGCTGGCTTAAACAGTGCATTGGATTCTTCTAATCTTCCATGAGTAACATGAAGAACTTTAAACTAAGAGCAATCAAGTAATGTGGTTGATAGGTTATAGATTTGAGATTCCATTTCATCATGGAAGCATTGAAAGCCAAACATAGTTGGGATAGGGCCCTCGACAGCTATGTGGGAGGATTCATTTTCCATGGCTTTTGATGCATCATTCTTTGGGAAAAAAGCGGAGGGAAGTTTAAACTTTTAAAAGAGAAAGGGAAGAGTTCAAATCCTCCAGGCGGAGCTTTACACGCGTAATGGTGGGGAAATCAGTGGGGATGCGTGTGGATGATGAATGTGGCAGCTGAGATTAAGTTCGATATCACAGCACAGATGGGTGGTGTTGGTGGATACCCATTTCAAAAAAAAAAAAAAAAGGAGTGTTGGGGTATTCCAGAAAGGCTGAGCCTGAAAGATACTGTTTTTTGGATTTTAATATAATTGTTCTTCTGCCTCGTACTGTTTGTGTTCATTAGTTATTAGATTCTGAACTGATTGTTGGTTATATGATATGAGGATTACATCAAGCCCGGGATTATATAAAAGTGAAGTTTTATGCTCAGAATATTACATTTAAACACATGCTACGTCATCTTTGAAATTTATTTATGACTTAATTTTTTTTTTTTTAAATAGAAGTATATAATACACTCCTCATTATATGAGTGTCAAAGAAATATAATATAAAGTGAAAATAATATATTTAAAATATTTTATAAGTTATTTGTTTGTAAATAATTTAAATATTAGGGTTTATTTTTTCTTATTTTGTAAAACTATGTAATGCAAATTAAAATAACGGTGGTGAGGACCACGACAATATCTTGCGACTGATAGTAGATTTGCAATGTATTTCAAAACCACTTATTTTTAGTTAATTATAAATACATAAAAAATTAATTAGATCATGAAGTTGGAATTCATTGATGAAATATATTATATTTAAAATGCAAAAGATCAAACAACTGAATTATAAAGTATAGTGTAGAGGTGTAAGAGTTCAGGTCCAACCTAAAATTGATTCTACTTGAAACTACTTGATCTAAACCCGACTCGAATATTACAGGGGTTGAAAATCTTGACCTGAACACGATAAAATTGACCCATTTAGATATGTATTTTTGGTCAAGTTCGTATCAAAATTGAGTCAATTTCAAGTCAACCGGTAAAATCTGGTCAATCTCAGGTGGGTGAGTTAAACTCGAGTCAAATTCAGTTAGCGAGTCGATTTATGGATCGGATCCAAATAATTAAATGATCATCTTTTCAGAATCGATCCAAAATTATTTTGGTCAATCTTGAACTTGATTTTTTCGAGTCGAATTCATATTGATTGTCGAGTTGGATTAATTATTGACACCCTTAATATAGTGATTCACCTTATATTATAAATGTAGCGTACCAAATTGCCCCTTAGTAAATTTTGAGAGCATTAAAATTTGAAAATTATTTAGAATGACAACAATTAAACTTTGCTAAATTATAATAAAGTCCTTGGCTATTTATTTCAGGATTTTAAACTAATGAGAGAGGAAATCCTCAAATATTTTAAATACTAACAAAGTCAGGATTTAATCAATAATAGTTCTGAAATGTTATTTATCAAATACTGTTTTGAAAGAATTTAATCCCCTAAAATAAGATACAAAACATCCCCATAAAGATATTTGCTAGCTGTGCTTTTATTTATGCAATGGGAAAGCTGGCTGCATTCTTCTCCAGCTGTGCATCAGAGAATATAGGAATGTCTTTTCTGCTGTCTGGTTTAGCTTCTTGTTCCTATTAACCTTTTATTTATTTATTATTTTAGAAATTTAAAGTTTTAGAAATATTTTTCGGAGGAGTTTGGTGCTTTCGAAGGCTTTAGTTTTTGTTTTGATCACTGAACTTTGATGGTTTCTATTGCATTACTATAATTTTGATGATTTGATTATTTCGAAACTGAGACCGAGTGGAATATGTGAAGTTTTGAATGGATCAGAAAAACGCGGTTTTCTCAATCGCTGAAACTGATATTTTTCGACAAAAGCAAGAAGCCACGATCTGTTCTAAGTATGATTACACAAATATTATAATTTTAAAACATAATATTATAATAATAATTAAAAATAATATATATAAATTAAATAATTTATTTTATTATACTTTAATAATTTTAATATATAAATTTATTATTAGTTTTAAATTTATAAATTTAATTATATTTTATATAATTTTAATTATTTATAATAAATATATCTTATTATTATCTCTTTTTAGCTCAAATATCATTCTTTAAATTTTCAAAACTTTCTACAATAATTTAAAATATAAGAAACTATATTTAAAATATTTTTAAATAATTTTAATTCAATTATTTAAGACATACGTATCATGTTAATTTTTTAATATTATTTTAATGAGGTATTTTTTTTTTTTGTGGACCTGTATTATGTCAAAACGTGTTAGGCAAAATCTAATTTTTGAAAGTATTGATGCATCATAAATTCTAACAAATGATATCATTGAACCTAATAAATAAATAAATAAATATATATATATATCATAGAATATAGTAAAATAAAATAAAATCCTATAAGTTTCTTGGTTGATGAAAAAAAAAAATACTTCCAGCCAATTTCTCACAGCCAAGCACATCATAAATAACAATAAAAAAAAAAAAAAAATGCAAACTCAATCTGCAGAACACAAACTCACAGCAGGAGTTGCAAACAAACTTAGTAATTTGAATAACTTGTCCAGCCACAAACGTGTAGGTATTATCAAACTACAGGAAATGACTCACAACTTTCATAGCTGAAAATGACCTTTTTCCTTCTTCTTCTTCTTCTAGTGATAGCTAAAGATTCAGACAAGTTAATCATGGATTCTCCGCAACTTTTGAATCATAATAAGTAGTGGGAACCTCTCCATAGGTTCCCGCCTGGTCATCTTCTTCCAAGTAATCAGCTCTGGCATTGAGAGTCAGCATCTGGCAGACGAGCCAGAACAGAGCTGCGTCAAGGGCCAGGAAAGCGGCGCCGCCGAAGAGTCCGGTCTTAGCCGTTGGGCAGTCGTAGCTCATGTCGTAATGCCGGTTTCGGGTTCGATGAAGTCCTTCAGTGATCGTCACCCACATCAACATGACTTCGGCAAACAGAGTTACCACCCTGGTTTCAGCAATATCAGCACGTCAGATTATCAGCAGTGCTATTCCATTGAACTCATGAATTTGTTCTAAAGCAGCAACCATAATAGTCCATAGTAGTGTAAAAAAAATGAAAAAAAAATAATAAACTTGTGTTAGATATATAAATATGTAAGAATTGTGTAGCATGTATGTAAATCTCCCGGACAATTTACATACATGTCATACGCATTTATATATCTAATAGTCAAAGTTAGATATTTATTTACATAACATTTTACTATACTTAAAAAGATTCATTTCACTTTAAAAAATAAATGATGATGATTGATTTGAAGATTGATACATTATATATGTAAAAACTAAAATTTCGGTGTTCTAGATATGCAAATACCTAAGAATTGTGTGGTATTTATATAAATCCTCCAAAGGAAAGATATATTTGATATAGAGTAAGTTGCTACTGTCGATTAATTTTCAAAAAACAAGTGAACTTTTATTAGAGAAAATGTAGTTGAATAAGTTATGTAACATTTTTTAAAGTAGTGTTAAAAAAATTCAAATCGAAATTGAGTTATGTAACTACTGCACCTTCCTGACATATGAATATTCTAACAACATGAATATTAATCACAATGGTTCCTATAAAATTTCCAACGTATCCACTTCAATCCGAGATTTTTCAAATGTTTATTTCAGTATCTCAATTCACCAAGTTACATCTACCTAGGGGTGTCAATTCGGCGGTCGGGTTGGTCGACCGTATAGGGTTGACCCGATCGTATTAAAAGGTCAACAACTTTAAGCATTGGCCTAACGCACATGATCTATTTAGATATGTATTTTAAGTCAAATTCGAGTTTGTGAGTATAAATTAGGTCAATTTTGGGTTCGCGGGTCAATTTCAAGTTGGTGGGTCAACTTGAACGACGAAATATTAAGCGGTCAATTCTTGTCGGCACAAAATTATTCGGGTGACCCTAAATTTTTCAAGTCGGGTTCGGATCGAGTTGTCGTGTTGAGTCAATTATTGACACCCCTACATCTACCATCAATTTTTATCATTTATTTAGATGGAAATTTGTGGATGGAAGTTTTGCATGATGTTATTTTAAAATATTAATTTGAGTTGATATTAAGTAGTGAAATTAAATCTATAAAATCTAAAGTATCTCATGTAAAACTTACCTCTACCGAACAATAAAATTGATGGCAAAACCAAGTTGAACAAATGGAAAAAATCTGAAACTAAAATAGATAAATCTAAAAAAAATATAGTAGCCAATTTGATCATTTACTCTGACATGATTCCAACGAGTTAATATAAGGCTAAGGATAAAGAAAAGTAATATTCATCAACAAGATGACAAAGCAAGGTTTTAAAGCAAGAAAAAATTTGAATTGAGAAAGCAACGGATACTTACGCTGCAATGATAAAAAATACACGCATAGTAATGCCATGGAAAAGTGCATTTTTTGGAACAGATTGGCCTTTATAAGGGAAAAAAACAGCGAGCAAGCCAAGAGCAGCAGTTATTAAAAGAGCTACCACAGATAAGCTTCCCAACGCAACTGTTGGATCTTTTGGAAATTGGCACATAACATAATCTTTCATAGGAACTGGAGTTCCCTGGACAGGCTGTTACAACAAAAAAAAAAAAAAAGGGAAAATATACATGAGTTACATAAAAAAATAATAATAAATAAATAAAAATATGCTTGTCAACAATTCATTGATAAAAACTGAAGCTTTGTTTTTCTCCAATATATTTTTAAAAGATAGAAAATGGACATATATTTATTAAATATGCAATCTTCAATTGAAAATGATTAATACAAACAAAATAGGCCGGCCCTTGAGGTGTTCAAAATCTGTTTGGACTGAGTATATTCAGCCAGCTTTTGACTGTTTTTCAGTGAAGAAGTATTCCCAATAGTTGAATGTGGCAATTTTTTTGTTAAGGATTCTTTCCATAAAGAGTTAATGACAAAGAAATAGCTTTCAAAGGTGGAAGTTTTAAAATACATTTAAGGGGGCCTGCATTTGAAATCTGATGTAAAAGAATCGATGTAAAAGAATCATGTAAAGATTACTTTATAGTTGTTTGGTGAGGCTTTCTACAAATTCGTAGTTCTTTTTGTTTGGTTAATGAAATGTAATGTAAATAAGCGAAGGTTTGACACTGTTGCGGTGGAAGCGGCCGTCGTATGTGGCGGCCGGTGGCCGAGGATCGCGTTGGTATCATTTCGTTGTATTTGGGTCTTGATCTGTTTGTTTTCTTTCTTTGATTTTGTTTTTTTTTTTTTTTTTCTAGCGATTGATGAAAGACTGCGCTTAAAGAAGAAAAGATCAAGCTCCAAGATCAATTAATAATTAATAGTTCAGGTTATTAAGATAAGCTGAAAATATCAAAAACAATATTTGGCTTCCTACACTGCAACACGTCATATAACCATATAAAAAATATAAATGACACTAGCCAGTAAATTCACAGAAACAAGCAAATAAAAAAATAATAATAAAGCAAATTTACAGAACACAGTCACAAACAAATCAGCACACATATGGCAACATTTAAATAAATAAATACATTGGGAAATCCTCGCCTCATCAAAATTTATCCCGATGTATAGTACATGGAGCCAACCTGGCCTACCTCATGCAAATAAATATTTGCTTGTCATGTCAGCAAAGAAGGGGGGAGGGTAGCGCCAAGTTGGCCAGGTTAAGTGTCAGCCAAAACTAACATATGTGACTAAATATGACATTCTAAGTTGCACTGAAAGAGAAAATATTAGATTTATAGATTTTTGGTTTATAACTAGAAAAACAGAAGTTCATGTCAAATAGGTTTTTCTTCTGAATTCTAGTTTTGATTTTTTTTTTAAATGTCTATGTATTAAAATCAAGCCAGAACAAAAAAAAATTATTTCTTTGTTTCCAAATGATAGGGAATTTTCAATTTTGAGGTGGAGTTTTCTCCATGTTGGAAGTCTTTTTTATTTTTTTCAATTTAACATTTTTTGTTGGGATGAAGAGAGGGGAGCATTTCCAATTTTGAAGAGAAGTTTGTTTTAAATATCTACATCTATGTCAAGATATTAAGATGAAGATAGAAAACTTCTCTTTTAAAAGGCATCAGGAGAGAGCTTACTTTTGAAATAAAGCTCCTAAATTTTAGTTTGTTATTTTTAAAATATGTTTACATCTATATATGTATTCAAATCTATATATTAATGGACAAGAAAGGGGAAAATAAAGAACTCTATTTTGAAATAGAAATCCTTCCTTAATTCATGGCTTTTGAAAGTGGATTATCTTTCTCTGCCAATTAAAATAAAAACATACAGATTGATGGCTCATAAGTTCATAACTCTTTCATGTTAAGAGGCGGATAGATTAGTCTTCTTGAAGACGTCAAATCAACCAAAACTCAATTTTAGTAATTTGAATCAAGAAAATAATTATTTCTTATAAAATTATCGTTTATCATTTTCTGATCCTAGATCTTAGTGGTATCTTTCTTAAATAAAACAGAACATTTCTTTTTTTAAAGAATCTGATTCCATTAAATATGACCAGTCAAAAAAGCCATAAATTTATTATTACTACTATTTAACTTCATGCTATTGGTGATGGACTACGCAGAATTTGAAGAAATTAGGAAAAACCACTAAGGAGAGCCAAACGTCAACTTAACAATCAGGTATTCTTTTAGTCCAATCAAAATTGAACAGTGCAAATGATTCCAAAGAGAAGTAGCTAAATAAGAATACTATAGCACTGTTATTAATATACCAATATTATCTGACGATGCAATTGAATGTTATCCAGCATAGAAACCTATTATTATTTAAATCATAATAATGATTTTTTGGGGTATTATATAGCCTAACACCTTAACGTTGATCAATTAACATAAGGTTTAGTTCGCGTATTTAGAATCGTTATTTAATCTGTATTTTGAAACATTTCGTTTGGTTCAGTAAAGTAAAATTTGATTATTTTAATCTGGGAAAATTAGTTCGTGTATTTGGAATTATCGGATGTAAAGTGATGCGGCGCCGACCCTCCCGCGCCTTCACCGCTTCGATCGCCGCCCGCGACCGCGCCATCAGGTCAGGCGTCCGCCGCGTAGATGTCAATCTTTTACATTCATTCATTTTATTAAAAAAAAGTAAAGTCGTGAATTTGTAAAGTTTAACAAGTATAAAGTAATCCTTTTATGAATTCTTTTGCATTCTTTTAGAATCGGATTCCGCACGACACTAAGGAGAGTGACTTAAAGAATAAAATATCATTTTAGATGAAAATATGCCTCCAAACTAATGAACTGACGCCAATTATTATTATATATTACAAAAAAAGTCAATAAAACCAACAAGCCCTACAAATCATCAACTAATTGAGCATATTAATAATCTTGTCCTCCATTATCATTGTGACTGGAGATGCACATAATCATCATCATCATCATTATTAGTGTTATCCTAACTAATTGAGCTCAATGCTATCATTAATCTTCATTTTCTATTCATTATTGTTGAGTGCTGTCATTGTGTTTAGAACTTATTTTCCATAAATCATTTTGAAAAACATCCATCTACGAATTAAATGAATATGATAGAAATATTACCTTCTTGTTTTCAGCAATGACACCAAATATGAAGGCCAGTGAACCAAAAAGTGCGACCCCTAGAGCAATATTGGTGGTTTGATTTGCAGCCATGGGTTAGGAGAGGATAGATAATATGGATTACCAACAATCCTGCAACAATAATTCATATAAAATAAAATTAGAAATTTAACAGAGAAGGGCAAAGAAAGATTAACATGAGCTATATTATGTTAAACGTATGCTATTCGAGCTTAATAATTTGCATTCCAATTTTCATCATAATTTTATTCGGAGAATTACACCTTTAGCACCTAAAACATACCTAGTTACAAGACTAGCACCCTCCTACCTCCATGTTCACAAATCTAAAAAGAATGAATAATGGAACCCTCTTCTCTTCCCGCTGGCAAAACTAAAGAAAAATTGAAAAATCCAATACAAAAAAGAAAACTAATTATCCATCCTATGAAATCTGTTTTAGCATAGAAAACCAATCCGAAACACCATAGAAGCATACAATTAGATAAAACATCTACGAAATCTTCTGGAAAACGAATCAAATTAATAGGGCATCGAAACGAGCATTCAGTCAGAGTACCGGAAAATACAAAAGCTGAAGGTTAGGACCTGCATATGCCGACGGTGAAAACCTTCCGGCGATCAACACAGAGAAGAATGGAATAGATGCCAAACACGCTCTTTAGGGTTCACGTTTAATGACCTGCATATGCAGATTATAAGGGTTACTTATATAGCGGTAAGGCGGGTTAGGCGGGCAAGGCGAGGGAGAGCAAATTTGTTAATATATTAAAGATGGGTCAAATAATAATAACGTCCTATTCTTCGAAAATAACAAATATTTGTATATTCGAAATTGCGAGAAGATAATTTTGATGCTATGTAATTGTTGCGTGCTAGAAAATCATTCGCGATAGAGTGAAAGTTGTCTTAGCCTTGTTGTGAAGTCAAGACATAGGTAATTAAAAGTGACGAGACACTCATTTTAACGTGAAAACCTCAAAAGAGGGAAAACCACTGATAAAAAAATCCACTATGTCTTTTGAGTACAAAATCTTCGATAGCGGGATTACGAGCATATGAGGAGGAAAAATATATGTAACGATCAGGTTGTAATAGTTCTTTGGTAGTAGGTGGAGATCGTGACAATTAGCGATGAAGGTGGAGGTGATTGGCCGGCGGGGGTCGACTTGCTTGGAGGTTTTCAAGCTTGAGCTTCTTCTTCCTCCTTGCTTGCTTTTCCTTCTTTTTCGCTCTTCCTCTTTTTTCTGCTTGGGTTTCTCTTCTTCCTTGTTTGGACTCTTCCTCTTCTTCGCCTTTCTTTCCTTCTTTCTTTCGGGCACCTCCTCTTCTTCACTTTGACTCTCCTCTTTTCTTCACTTCATTTTATTCTTCACTTGGCCTTTTTTTTTCGTGAGGAATGAAGGTATTATATAGATGGGAGGGGCATTCTTGTAAATTCATGTAAAGCCGCTCCCTGACGGCTTCGTGATGATTCCTTCGATCATTTGATGTATTTTGAGCATTTGATGCCCAAATGAAGTCTAATTATGAGATCTTAGGCTCATTAGATCCGCTCGCCGAGACGCCGATTTGACTATAAACACCCATATATTTGAGAGTCGCTTTGGGATTTAATTGATGTCCCAAAGATTCCAATGATATTTTAAGTGCTTGATCTCGACGGCTTTGACTCAAAATCATATCGCTTTCGACATCAAGATTTGTGCTTTGACTAGGTATTTTGAGAGTATATTTGCCCCTCTATTTTGGATGACATTAGCTTAATCATCCAAAATATATGTGTCAAATGCTGAAAATAATGAAATTCTTCAACGAGCGGCCCATGAATCATATATTTGAGAGAAGAAATCATCATAAAAATACAAAATTATGATTAGAAGTAGATGTAGTAGGCATGAGATTTTGAGGTTACGGATCTATTTGGATACTCAGTTTTTCATTCGATGACTCGGCGCCTGGCGCATTGGCGCCAAGCGTACGTGGCCCGCTTACCGCGGCGCCATGGGGCCTTCAGACAATGGCCGGCCGAGAAGGCCGCTATTTAACGACGGATGGGCGGGTCGCTGGATCGGTCGTATGAGCGCCGGCGGCCGATGCGCTACGTCGCGTCGGCACGGGTCGATGCCTGCCCTACCGGTTGATGCCGTGACGACGTCGTGCAGCGGATGGCTCGGTTCATGGGCGCTGCTACCAGGCGCTGCTTATGCAAGGCTGGGTGGCCATGTCCTACCGAGAATTTGTAGGATTTTGAGCCATTTTTGAGGAGTTTTGAGCCATTTTTTGAGTTTTGAGCCGTTTTTTGAGGAGTTTTGAGCCATTTTGAGCCGTTTTTTAAGGAGTTTTGAGCCATTTTTTGAGGAGTTTTGAGCCATTTTTTTAATTAAATATCATAATAAAGAGAGGTTTTTTTTTTAAATGTCATAATGAATGGAGGTTTTTTTTTAAAAAAAATTAAAGGTCATAATGAATAGAGGGTTTTAAAAAAAACTAAATGTCATAATGAAGAGAGGTTTTTTTTAATTTATTCTTTCTTTCCCATGGTGGATCTATAAAACCCCTTCTGGGCGGAGAAGGCACCTTCTTCTTCTGAGTGAGGTTAGTTGAGGCGATCTGGCGATCAAGAGGATCAAGGCCCACTACATACGTGGACCCGGTTTCCTACGTCGGCATCACCTCGCTTGACCGCCCTGGGTTAGAGGATCGCCCACGCGACATACGCCGTGGTTCCGGCGACGCTCCCCGGCGATCGGCCTCGTGACCGTCCGGGAGGCGATCAAGGCCGCCTGCATATACGCCGTGGAGCCCAGTTTACCCCCGGTTTCCGCCTTTGACCATCGGGCGAGGGGCCCACGATACATACGTGAGTTCGGCGACCGTCACGGACCGTTGGAACGATCGCCCCACTCTGCATATACGTGTTTTCCGCCTCGTCCGGTTATCGGCCTCGCTGACCGCCCTGGGTTAGAGGCGATCAAGACAACTGCACATACGTCGTGGTGGCGACACCGTCTGGCGATCGGCCTCGCTTGACCACCGTTAGGGCGATCAAGGACATACGCTGGTTCCGGCGATCTTCGATTTTCTCGCCGGATCGGTTGTGAGGCGATCAAGACCTGTAGTTCATAGGCTCCGCTTTCTCTCAAAAGAGGTGTTAACCCGACTCGCCGGATGACCCGGGTTTGGAGGTGATCAAGACCAGTTCCAAGGCAAGGCTCCGCTTTCCCTCGAAAGAGGTGCATTTGTTTGATCGACCGGGTTGGAGGCGAGACCTACGCTTTATACAGGCTCCAGTTTTCCTCGAAAGAGGTTAACTAACCTCGTGACCGACCGGACGGAGATCAAGACGTTGTTCATACGGCAAGGCTCCGCTTTTCCTTTGAAAGAGGTGTCGACCTCGACCGACCGGCCGAGGCGATCAAGGAGACGATAACGGAGCGGGTTGTAATGCTCGACGATGGCGACGGTGGTCATGAGGAGTTGTAATATTAATATAATAATAAATATATTGCGCACAAATTACAATCCCCTAAAAAAATAAAAACACCACATACAAAGTGAGATCCAACTAAAGAGCTTGATAACACCTAATTAAACTACACATACACAATTAATCAAGCAAAACATATTGCGCACAAATTACAATCCCCTAACAAAATAAAAACACTACATACAAAGTGAGATCCAACACAAATTTCCTATGAGAATCATAATAATTAGCTTAAACATACAAAATAAACTCAGACAATTCAAAATCTAATAAGTTTTTTTAGTTTAGGGTTAGAAATACTTAAATCGGCAGAAAATTTTAACAAAAACCCTTGCGAGATCCTTCTTCACCTACAGCTCGGCCGACGGCAGCAATTTCCTCGAACGGATCCGGTGGCCGGTGAATGCGGGGATTGCGATGGAAAATGAGAAACCCGAGAGTCATGAACAGCCTTTTCATTCGACCCTAATATTTTGGGGATGGGTCAGTCGCCTACTGACTGGGTGACTATGACTATTTTTTAATTTTTTTTTAAAATTAGCTAATTAGCTGATTAAATTATTAAACAGACTTATTATAAAAATTTAGCCATTTTTATTATAGTTGAAATCTTAAATATTTTCTTTTACAGATTCAATATTTAATGCAAATTTAAAACCTTGATTCTGCAAGACCGAGGGGCTTAAAATATAATAAAAAATTATTAAAAAAATGAGAAGTTGTAATAATTAGAGGCGCGTGCGAGACGGCAGTTTATTCGCATTTAGCTCTTTTTAATTTTACTGTATGTTCGGCCTGTAGTTAAAATTGATTTTGAAGAATATGAGTTATTTATGGAAGTAGAGCTTTTAAAAGTCTTATTTGCGTTATCAAAAAATCTGATTAAGTAAAAATTAAAGTTTATAAGAGTAAATAGTAGGGCGGAATCAACTCATTTTTTTAACAATATTTTAAATAATAAAATAATATAATAATTAAATAATAATCATAATAAGTATAATTAAATAAATAAAATTATATAATATTTTAATTTTAGAAAAATACAAATAATTCGTAAGATAAAATCATCAAATTTATAAGAGAAAATTATAAATAGATAAAAATATAAAAATTATAGCCTATAATTTATAGTTTAATCACCTTCTTAAGATTAAATATATAAATTAATTTTACCCAAGATTTATAGATTAAATTATTTGATGACTACAAAGTTAATAAAATATCAAAATTCTCTTTATTCATTTTTGAAATACTAAGTAAAAAATAATTTTTTTAAAAAAATTTATATGACGTAGATTAATTTAAGTAATTTATGAATTTAATTAACATTAATATAAATTAATACGTGCAAGTTAAATGTTTTTTAAAAAATTGTAATATTAATATATAAATATAAATATAATTTATAAGAAGAATATAACTAACAATACAAAAAATTTTAAAAAAATTTATGATTTAAAATTATTATAAAATTCTCAACAAGAGCACCAATAATATGAACCTAATTTCTTTAATGGTTCTGGTTTAGGATAGTGGATCTGTTCTGTGTCAATTCTGGTTCTGCTTGGGTTCGATTTCCATGGTTTGTCCGATCCGCGCTTGAGTGGTTTAATGAGTTGAGTCACCGAGTGAATCGAACTTGGTGTGTAGAGTGTTGGAGGGTTTTGCGGCTTTTTTCGATCCGTTGGATTTAGCGCCTTTTACCGCCGTTGGATCTAATCACTTGGATTGAGCTTCTTGAGATTGAACCGCCGATTAAACTGCTGACCGCCTCGATCCGGTATTTGATCAAGCGGTTCTTGATTCCTTGAGATTTAGTGGATTCTGGTGCTCTTTCTGCGTTTTGATCCCTGATTTAATCGATCTCTTGATAGTGGTTGGCGTGGCTGCTTCTTGGCTGTGGGATTAATCGTTTGAGAGAACTAACTTTATACTTGTTTTGTTTTGTTTTGTTTCAACTGCTCAGCCGGGCCGTGACGCTCAGGAATTAGGTGGTGGGATCGGAGGAGAAACTGAGGTTTCTCCGATGGAAGGCGGTGGTTTCCGGTGAGAAAAACCTAGAAGAATCTAGCAGGAGGAAGAGACGAAGAAGGAGACTTAAGAAAGATAAGTTTCCTTTCTGAAATTCTTGATCACCCCTCTGTTTGGCTTTTGATCTCTATTTATACTTTCTGTTTTCCTTCTTTAAGCTTGGATCTAATCTATCTATGCAAGCCTAACTACTTTCTGTTACAAATAACTGATTTCTGTTAAGTTGGATCATTTTACTTCTGTTGCTTACTTCTGTCTTTATGGAATATAAGTTTGTTGAGATGTCGCGCTTCTTGATTTCTTTATATCTACAGTTTGCCTCCATTCTGTTACAACAATAGTAAAATGGTTATTTTTCGATTTCTTGATTCATGGGTTGTGATCTTCATTTTATGGATCCGCGAGTTTTTCTTGAATTATCTGGAATATATGTATTCAGGCTATCCTTTGTACTTTGGAGTTTTTTGTCTACCATTATTACTACCGGTTTTGGATTGTCGTACGTTGTATTTATATTCTGTAATATTTGTAGTTGTTTTATGCTCTAATTTAGTAATGTTGTAATATTTTATTCTCTGGTATCACCAGTGGTCTCTGTATATTGAATTTTTGAATGGATTGTATTTGGTCTTCCTTCTGCATGCAGTCTCATATCCTTGTAATTCTTATTGTTGTATGTTCTAATTTGGCCATTAGAGGATTTGGGATCATATCATTATTATAAAATTATAAAATATAGTTTATAACTAGATTACATGAATTAAAAATATTAATTACATGAGATTATAATAAGTTAAAATTAAATTCATTTTAAGATGTGTATATAATACTATTTGCTAATATTCTTCTCAAAATTATTCTTAAGTTGGAATTATTTTGAGGATGGACAAAATTATAAACTTATTCATCTAGTTGAATAAAATTAATATTTTTAGGTCAATATAACATAACTCATATAAAACTTTCTGCGAAGAAAAACAAAGATTTAAAAAAAAAATTGTTGAGTGATTTATGTTTGTGATGATGATACATGTTATTAAACCTATAATTCAAATCATAAAAATTGAAATTACAACATGAGCTTTTTCCTTTGTCCTATTGCAATATTACAAAATGATTTTTAGCATACTATACACTTCATGGAGTCCATATTTGGTTGAAAGTATAATTTGAAATTAGATTTTTTTTAATCATATTTTAAATTAATAAATATAAAATCAAGCATAATTATACTCTCATAGATCTTGATAATCACCCTCTTTAAGAAGTGCTTATATGACAAAAATCATTAAATATCTATTAAGAACCTCAAATTGCAATAATCATTCATTCACAGTTGAATCATTAATTTTGATACTATATATATTGCTTAAAGTTTTAATATTTATTATTATTCTCATTATGGCCGGCCAATCAAGGTTAATTACAGTCCAAAAAAAAACTCTCTAAAGAGATTAAAAAATAAATTTGAAGTTACACATTTATCTAAAAAAATAAATTTTCAAAAGAGATTAAACATTAAAACTTAATTAAGAAAAAATTACTTTGGGATTTATGCACCCCTTCGCATAAACCTTTGAAATCTTATCTTAAGATCTGTTAGGCGTTGACATGAACATAAGAATAAGACATAATATAATGCAAATATTGATTATATCTATTATTAAAAATATTAAACATGAATCAGAAAACTTAATAGGAATGTATAAGATAAAATAAAATAAAATAAAATAAAAATTATGAGTGATTATTCTTTATTATATATTACATAATATATATATAAATATATAAAGATAATATGATAGAAGCTATATTTACGATATAGTAATAAAGAAAGACTTCATCCTAACAATAAATAAAAACATATATTCAGCTTTCGTTAAATTTATTCAACCAATTAATAATGTGAGATTTATTAAATCTCATCCTTCATGAGATTTATCCAATGTAAGAATTAATCCTTCATTTCACAAATCATTTTATTAAATCTTATTTAAATTAAATCATACTTTTTAGTAGACATCCAAACAAAAAAAAAAAAAAATAAAATATAGAATAAATATAATATAAATTATAAATTTTCATTTATATTTTTTTTATTAAGATATTAAGACATATATGTTAGATACACATCCATTTATATTATATTATTTTTATTTAAAAATATGTCATTCATATCTTCACACATAATAGATATATATTAGCCTGTCACGTACTTACCCGTGTGTGTTAGACACGTATTAGACATTGAATGATACATCATAACTTAAGATTGATTGATGCATACCTCAATCTCTTTAAAATTGGCAATGTAATCACATTGGGTATCATGTCATATTTAAAATTACATGAACAATTATCATAATTTAGAGAAATTATAAGGAAGATTTACATATATATCACACAAATCTTATGTATTTATATATCTAACACCTAAAGTTAGATATTTGCTTATCAAACACTTTACTATACTTAAAAAAGGTGTATTTCACTTTTAAAAAGTGAGTGATGATGATATTTTTTATATGATATTGAAGATTGGGATGTTATATTTATAAAAATTGAAGTTTATGTGTTATATATGTAAATATATAAGAATTATGTGGTATCTATGTAAATCCCTAAATTATTAATGATGGCCACATATTCATTAGTATACAATTATGTACTCTCATGATGCATGATTATATAATTACGCACTTACTTTTTTTTTTTTTTGCAAGAAACTCTATATATGTTATCTGCACCTAATAATTTCTCTTTATTTTTTATGTTTTTTTCTTTCTTTTTAGGAGTGTTTAATGATTATATTTATGGAAAATGTCCTTTTTAGGGTTTATTAAGCTATGATTAGAGGCTTTTTCACAGTATACTTTATTGAATTTGGAATTGAGGAAAGATTAACAAAGCAAAGTCATACGCAAATGTTTAAGATTTTTTAGGGTGAAAATATATAAATTTTTGGTTTCTCACTAATGTGAGTTGTTGGAAGATAATCATCTTAATTGCAAGAGATTAATTTATTTAATTAGATAAGATTGTATTTGTAATTTGATAATTATTGTGACTTACGATTGTAACTTTTATGTTATCTTAGACTTGATTAAAATAAACTAAAAGGCAAATAAAGAAATAAACAATAGAAAATCGGTGTCTTAATGGGTAAATATAAAATTAACGCAGTGCTTTAATTTATTATTATTATTTATAAATTAACTTCATTCATATATTTTCTTGAAAATAAATTAATCTTCAGCTAAGATATCCAGACTGTAGAGAAAATAGTTAAAAATGTTTCTAATTAATACCATTAGCAGTAATGCAATAATACAAATCATTGTAGTTTCATTAACCAGAACTTTATTATTTAACGTAGTTGCAATGATTATATTTTTACAGTATTACATGAAATAAATCGTTATAAAAATTAACATAAATTTATATTTTTTCAATATAAATATAATAAAATTGAGACTAATTTTTTAAATTAGGCCTAATTATAATTTTAATTAGTAAATTAGGCATCGACAAAAAAAACAAAATATGCCTAGTCATTCGTTTGCTCGATTCGCAAAAACTGTTGCGTATCGATCCACAATCCTAATTAGACATTCACAAAAACTGCTGCGTATCGGGCCATAATAGTAATTTTTGATCAACATGAAAGTTGTGGGGAATTTCATTACAATTCCAATGATACAAGTTTGCTGATTCATTAGGATGAGATAGCAAAATCGTGCCCCTAGTTTTTTTTTAAAAAAATTAAGGACTACAACAATCGATGTGACTTGAAAATATTGGCGTAATCAACCTAAAATTGACAGCTCAAAAAAAAAAAAAAACAAATATGATGAAAAAAAAAATATACACCATAATATCTTAATATCTTCACACTAAGGAGAAGAATATAAAATAAAATATTTAAAGTTCGATGAAATTTAATATTTTTTAAAATAAATTATTTTCTTTAACATAAATTCCTTTTCATTACAAGTATTTATCAGGTATATTATATTATTATATTTTCATATTTTTTTCCACCCAAAATTAACAAGATAAGATTTATTATAACAAAGAAGATTTGAATCCATAACTTAAGAAAATAAATAAATAAAAGACGAAATTTTAAAATTAAGTATGTTTTAAAACTTAATTAACAGATTAAATACTGGTAAAAAAAAATTTAAATATAATCGCAATAAGTGATTGTCTCATATAGGGTATACACTTATCGAGCCATCTATCAAGTAGCATAATTATCGATCGACACTAGTGGCCGATTACATTAAGCGATCGTTAGTGTAGAAATGCCGATAAGTAGACGACTTGCCTGCTTTGAATTTTTTTTAAAAAATAAGTTTTTTTTTTTTTTCGATGTACAGGAAATTCAAATAGATGTAACATGAACTTGTACCATGGTGAACAAATGATACCAAAAATACAAATAGATCAAACGAAATGTACTAGTAATCAAACGATATAAAAAAAATTTTATCCATAAGACAAAAAATAAACTCAAGTATGCAGATAAAAATAATAAAAAATATCCAATAACAACAATAAAAAATAAGTACACCTCTAAACACTATCATCGACGACGTATAAAGTTATCGCAGATTTACAGTATAATGCTAAGTAATGGATGATCGCGGTGATGAGCTCCTGCTCGCATCATCGATCAATGTCGAGAAGTCTCATAGATACTCAATCGTGACGCTTATATGGTACAGACTGGTGCTCGGAAAAGAAGATGGTCTGGATCATCATAGGTGGATGGCCCGCACCCATGTTTGTGCGGTGAGCGAATTGCATGTCATATCTGTGACATATGCTCGCCGCGACGCCGGACCTTGTAGTCTCGATATGTGTCAGCTCAAATCTCGCATCATATGCTCAGATTTATTGATGGTGAACGATAGTCCACGCCATCTCAACGTCCAAGAAAGTAAAAAGATCCTCCGCCCCCAAAATATGCTCTATAAGTAAACCTTAAAATGTTACTACGTAAATATGTGAAAATAATAACTAAGAAAATATGCAAATTATAGAGTTATCTTAACATATTTTCCGGCTTATGCTCGGGTAAGACATCGTGAGGCCTTCAGCAAGTACAACGATGCCCACGACTTAAACCGATCTTGTCGCCGCAGGATCGCATGCGCTGTCGTGATCGCCCACCAGAACGCGTGATCTCTGACCTCCAGAGGCATATATAATGGCACTACACCCGTCAGACCGCTTTCCTCTCGCCATCGACTCTAATGAAATGTAGTCCATCTATTACATCTGCGGCAAGTGACCAAAGACGAAGGACTCGGAAGGTGCCACTCCACTCTCTTCCAACTAATTAGTGGAACCCATCTGCTGCACGCGTAGAATCATAGACATGTGTCATATCTGTGACATATGCTCCGCGACGCCTGGACCTAGTTGAGCATGTGTCATCAAGTTCGATCTCGCATCATATGCTCGATTTATTGATGGAACCGATAGTCCACGTCATCTGAACGTCCGAAGAAAGGCCGAAAAGGATCCTCCGTCGCCAAAATATGCTCCGCCTATAGTAAACCAGTTTAAAATGTTACTACGTAAATATGTGAAAATAATAACTAAGAAAATATGCAAATTATAGAGTTATCTTAACATTTGCTCGCTTCGGAAGCTCGAAGATGTGCGGGTTCAAGATAACCTTCAACAAGTACAACGATGCCCACGACCTAAACCAGATCTTGTACCGCAGGGACTATGGCGTTGTCAAGATCGCCCACCACAACAACGCGGATCTCGCGACCTCCCACAAAGCGAGCATCGCTGATGATCGCACTACCAGACCGCTTCCCTCGCCATCGACTCTAATGAAACCGGAGTCCATCGGCTACATCTGTGCGGTAAGTAACCAAACCGAAGGACTCGTCGATGGTGCCACTCCACCCTCTTCCAACTAAAGTGGAACCCGTAACCATATGTCCTCGCCAGAGAAATATCGCACGACTCTAATGAATGTCGTATGGCTCCCAAGTCACATGTATGTGTCACTGCATGTTAGATAATGGTTTGACAAGATTTGTTGAGAATGATGTATAATAATTAAAAGAAGTACCGCTTAGTAAGCTCATCTAACTCATCCTTAAAAATGATATTGTAACGATCGAATATATATCCAAAAAAAAATATCATATACAAATCAGGTAGTTGCATGTCATTATGTTAAAGCCAGTTATAAAGATATTAATTTCCTTACCTGAAATCGATGCTGAGCCCATCGAGATCTTTAGGGTAGGGGACATATAACGTCGGTCGACCAACATGCGAGCCCAAGACCGACCAGAGTAATCAAGACACCACCATGTTGGCCCTCATCTACGACTCGTGCAACCCCTCATATAAGTGGGCTAGCACTTCACCGCCAATATATAGAGTGCTGAATGTGTCAAGATCCTCTAGCAATGGGAGATACTGTAAATGCATCTCTGATCCTCACGTATCAGGTAGTAAAAAACTTCCAAGAAAGAACAAAACATAGGCTCGCATGCCGATGAAGTCAACTCGGGAGGTCTAGGACCCCGTAAAAAAATGTCCAACGTAACCACCTGAGTGACATGCAGGTCTGAGCATGTGCCTGGCCCATCTTGAATGTCGAATGTACTACGGGGTCAACTGGGTCATGATACGAACCGGAATCGTGCACCTATAAGCTCATCGCAGCCCACAACTCGCCACGCCTACCATATCCTACAACAATAGGACCGACAACCGGTGGTCCGTCAATGCGAAACCGTGATCATCAGTAACGCCTGCAAATGTCACTATCATCTCTCCACAAAGAAATGAAATGTATGGGAGATCAACGCTCAAGTCCAAGATGTGATGGTCATGTACCTCTAAATAAGCAAAGAGATGCCGCTTCCAAAATAGTTGCCGCAAGATGAAAAAGCTTAGTCAAGTAACGAATACGCCAGAAATGAAATACATAGAAAATAAGCAAGTATATTCATACAGATCCGGATGCCTGTGGTTCACACGGGTAAAAGGCTATGCTGATGAACCTGCAAGTACGGTCCAGGCCATCAATCGCTCAAGACGCCCTCCTGGACGCCTAACCGGTCTAGAAGGCTCCTCTACCATCGCACTGTAAGAAATGGAAATTTATTGTACCGATATAATTGCAGATAAAGAAAAACTATGCATATTCGCAGATATATCTAGACACAAACTAAACTCATCGCCTACTAGAAGGATTATGTAACGATATCCCAGAATGATCGATTGATTTACAACTACTACACATGTGATTGTTTTGTGATGCGCTCTCATCCATTGTGTTATTGTACCTACGTGATCGTGGCCTACTCGACCTGACTTAACCACTGGCGACATCAAAGGATGGACCCATGCTTCTACTCGCCAGTGTTCATAAAGCACATGAAAATTAAGAGTATGTCCGCTCATACATCAACATGGTGTAATATCTTGACACATAAGCCGGATTAATTTCGCCTATAGAGCGCGTGGTATGACTACACGCGATATGATAAAGCGTGTTTGTATACAACCGCATGAGCGAATTGATCTTCCGTGAAATCAACTCAAGGAGCGACAATTCTCGCAACACTTGCACCTCATTCTAACATTATCGACCGGTTGTTGGAAATGTCAGCCTCCCGCTCAAATTTACTTAGACTATTTGAGTTCGTGGAGAGAAGGTGAATTGCAATCAATTGAACTTGTCCTATAGAATAGACTCAATGATATTATAGTAAATGCTTATCAATGCTTGAATTGGTAGTCCCCGCGGCACGCTTAAGTACACCATTAAAGCACCGATGCATTTGTGGTCATGGTACCGTAACGCTTCACTATCATGAATCAATGTCCACTTCTCCACATCACATTCTACCAACCATCGATATGCTTCTCGGTTTAATTTTTTTGATGTCGCCATGTTAAATATGTTGATGTCACGGTTACCCGCCAAGTACATTTTTTGCACATAAACTCAACATCCAATACTCATTTTTCTCACGCTTCTTAAAATTTTCCTAAGATGTCGCATAAATGATAATGTGCCCATGGAAATATATCGCGCACCTAACCAACCTCGAATGCTTATACGAGATTACACAAAATCACCCCTTGATGATACAATTGGCATCAGTTGCTGTAGGCACATAATGAACTGAGCTGATTATTCTCGATGACCACCGCAAAACAAGTGGAAATAGATCGTTATTTGCATCAATACCAATGGCTGTGAGCAACGTACCCTGATACTTGCCCAAAAAGAACGTCTCGTCTATGTTGAGAACAGGTCGACAATATCCCCAACCAGTAATAGATGGTCCAAAAGTCTAGAACAGTCTTTGAAACTTGCATGTATCTGATGACATAATCTCAGAAAGCATGCGCGCCTGAGCATAACGAATCCATAAATAATGCGATATGACTCCTCCCAACGCCAAATATTGCTCGATACTTTACGTCGCATCCCGTGCCTTCATGTAAGAGACCGATGTTAAATTTAGATTCCATCCTTCCTATGATCTCTCTGGGTTTCAGGTCAATTTGAAATCGCATTATTAACATTATGAAGTAACTAATAAACTTAGAAGTGCATTGGCGATGTCAATCACGATGGTGTAACGCAATGGGCGAACCTAAAGTTGATAACCTCCAGCGCCTCCCAACCTCTTGCTTCTGCTACATTGCATGCGCCATTGGCAAGCCGCTAGGCTACGATGTTACATATAAGTGAAATTCTTCCGATTGATGTCACGAACGAATCGGACATTATTAAGAATGGACCAACTAATTACTGCGAACTGAAGCTCCTTCTTATTTGAGAAACGCATACCTTCATATAACTCTATCGAAACTTCGACATCATTCAAAACTCGAAGCTATCGATGGACCATCAAATACAATATCCATCCTAGTCTTCGCCGACATAGAACGCATTTCATTAGTAGAAATCATAACATCGCGATCCAATCTGGATTGAATGACTCAAGAAGATCATGACCGAGCATCGCTATCGCATAAATTGGCATTACCAAGCAAAGACTCATCGCATCGCTATATCGTTGCTTGATTCACTATTCATCGTTTCATACTCATCGTGTAGTTGTTAGATTAACAAGGTTGATCCGCTTGAATAATCTCTTTACGCATTTAAACATATATCATCTTCTAAAAAAAATAGAATATATCATACACAAAACAAAAATAAAAAACACCAACAGTGATGTCGAGGTGAATGCTTACATTATCTCCTGTTCGTGATAGTACTAAGTAAACGAGATCCTGACTCATTCTACTATTAGCTCAGCAACCAATGTTATAACAAAACCTGATAATTCACTCAAAATCCGTTAAAAAATCCATATTTAGATGTTTAGAGCTTGAAAGAGCTAAACAATACTTTAATAATTAGAGTCAATTCGAATCAAAATGATTTCAACGAGCTCATTATAATCAATACAAGTCTAACAAAAATAATAGATCACCAAACAATTTGAAATATAATTCAAATGAACAAATTTTCAAACGAGCTTACGAGCTTAACATGAAAAAATACCGCTCAAGCTCAACAATTGTTCTAATATGATGCCCTTCAAGGGTGATTTTCTTAATATTCAAATTGGTCTTATAAACCAGGTAATCAACATGATTTAAAAAATTTTATGTCACATTACAATCAGACTGCTTTATATCAATAGTTATCGTCTCAACTTCCTACATGATCATTGTCATTTAAAACATAAAGAGAATGTCACGAAAGAATTAATGTTAAATTACTTGAAATAAAATAAAAAATATTTTATTTTCTAGTTCAAATCAATGAAGATAATCTATATTGATTCAAAACACACTACGATATATATATATATATATATATATATATATATATATATATATATATAAGTGAGAACACTTTTAACAGGTACGATGCTTCATCGCATTATTTCATATACATCAATTAATTTTATAAATTTTATTTTATTTACTGACTATCACTATATTATTTAACTATAACTTTCTTATTATATTTCAAAATTTTCATAAACTATGGCAAACTTTTCAAAATAAATAAATACTCACAACAGTAAAAATAAAATAAAAAATTACGTTTTCACAATAATTCTACAATAAAAAAAAAAGTGCAAACTGCCCTAAACAAGCAAATAGTCGCTTAATTAACAAAATAAATAAATATGAAACTTTAAAGTTATTACTCATAACAATAAAATTAAGTCACACTAATCATATTCTAAAATCAAGCTTTGCAACAAAAATGTATCAATTTGATGAGTTACAATACCTATAAGAATCTAATTACTCTTAATATTATACTAAGAGAAACATAGAAAAGGTAAAAATGGCAGCAAAATATACAAATTTACTAAAAAATTAAAAAGGAATATTATCAAAGCAAAAAATAAACTGCAAAAAAAAAAACAAACTTACGGTAAATCCGGCGAAAGCAACGATCACGACCGCGAAAGCTACGAACCGACCGAAATTCGTTGGGTGGAGCCGGCGAAAGTGACGAATGCCAAAAATCCAAAATGGTGGAGCCGGCGATGGGTCTCGTGCGTACGGAGGAGAACGGAGGAGAAGAACCGAGAGCTTTTACAAAACCGAAAGCTTTTATAAAATGAAATAGAAAGAACGAAGCGGGTTTCGGGTCAGCCGATTCGGCCGATTTAGAATACAGTCCGATAAAGCAAGAAGGCTTCTTACAAAACCGTTAACTAATCACGACAGTTTGATCAATCAGATAAGAAATGACGAATCAATGAATAATCCACACCGCACTATTTATGATCAGATCTAAAATTAAATTTTTTTTATCGATACCTAATATGTTAATTATTAATTAAAACATACTTAATTTAAAAATGTCCTCTAAATAAAATCTTTAATTTTGGTCAACGGAACTGACATCCACATTTATTTTTCTGAAAGTATTATTATATTATAATTTTTTGCACTTTGAAACAGTTCGATATATATATAAATGAGATTATTTTTAAAATAGACTTAGTAATAATGATAATTAGTTATTTAGGCACGAAAAAAATATAATTAATAAAATAAGCCTAGTCGTCCGTCAACGTGTTTACACGTCGGCGCCAATCGTCCATTTGACGGATGACTGACTTTTTTTTTTTTTTTTTTTGATTTCACGGCGGGGAAGAGAGAGAGAGAGATAGAGAGAGAGAAAGAGAGAGAGAGAGACAGAGAGAGAGAGAGAGATTTTATTTTATTAATTTTTTAAACAAATAATATATTTAAAGTATATAAATTTAAAAATATTATTATAAAAATATTTATATTAAATTTATTTATATATATATAATTATATATAATTTATATTATTTATATATATATAAATATATAATTTAAAAATATAATTTAATATATATATAAATTTAAAATTTATATAAATAAATAAAGAAAGGAATAAATTATATAAATATTTTATAAACTATATAAATAAAGTAATTATATATATATATATATATATATATATATATAAATTTATTTAGTTATTTATATGTTTAAATTATATAAATATTTTTAAGTTATATAAATAATTTAAAAAATAATTTTTATAGAATATTTTTAATTATATATATATAAATAAATATATATATATAAATAAATAAATAAATAAGTATATATATATATTTATTTATTTATTAATATAAGTCTTTAATAATAATAATAACAAAAAATATAAAAAATATAAAAATATAAATAAATAAATAAATAAATAATTTTTAATAAATAAATAAATAAATGAATAAATATAATATATATTTATATAACTAAATATTTTATAAATATATAAATAACTAAATATTTATATAATTTACAATTATTTATTTATTTATTTAACTAATTATATATTTTAAAGAAATAAATATATATAATTTATTTATATATTTTAAATATATTTATATTATATATTAACAAAAATTAATAAAATTATATATTTTAAATAATTATATTAATTAATAAAAAATATTAAATAAATTTATAAATTTATATATATAATTAAAATATTTTTAAATTATATATTTAATTATATATATAAATAAAAAATTAATAACTAAATATATAAATATTTAATTATTAAATATTTTATAAAATATTTTAAATTTATATACTTTAAATAATTATATTATTTAAAAATTAATAAAAATAAAATCTCCCTCTCTCTTTACCGACGACTAACGGACGATTTATTAATTTTTATTAATGACTATTAGTTAATTATATTTTTCGCTTAAATAACTAATTATCAAACAAGTTCATTTTAAAATAATTCCTATATAAATTTGTTTCCAAAAACAATATTTAAAATTCAAATGGCCCCTAATCTTTCTGAACATTTCAACTGGATTGCATGCATAGAACATATCTCTCTCCTCTGACTTTTAGTCGCACTGCCCGAGAGAAAACTATTTCCTTCTGTTAAAGAACTGTTAAATGGTGGCTCCTTTCATCCCTCCAAATGTCTCCTCCATAAGCAAACTTAATTATTCACTAACAGAAAACTATCGAAATAATTAATAAATAATAGCCAATTGGAGGAAATCAGAAAAGAAGAAGAAAAAGATTAAAAATCCATAGCAAACTGTAACCTTTCGAGTTTCTCTCTCTACTCTTAATCTCATCGCCAGCGGCCGGCGGCCGACGGCCATTTCCTTTTCCCCGCCTCTTCCATCTACTAAAAATGTTATTGTTTGAAACTCATAACAGCAAAAAAAACTTATTTTTGAAAGAAAAAAAAATCCATTTTTGAAATACACTGGTTCTGTGGGTTCTGAGAGGAAATGGAGGGTTTTCAGAGGAAAGGGGGTGAGGTTCCTATGAAGCTCTCTTCTGCTCTTTGTTCAAGTGAGAAACTTGCAGGAGATTTTCGATTCAATGGCAAGAATGATAAGGAAAAAGAGCTCAACGTTCAAGTTATTCTCCGATGCAGGCATGCGAAATAAAAATTCGAAAATTTTTTTTGCCCTTTAATTTTTATTAATCAATCATTTATTTATTTTACGTAATTGTTGAACACTGTTGACTTCTGATAGACCTTTGAGTGAGGAAGAGGCAATTTTCGGCATGCCGTCTGTCATAATCTGCAATGAGTTGATGGGAGAAGACTTAGCGATCCAGAATATTGGGAACAAGCAGATTGAGAGAACCTTTGTCTTTGATAAGGTCTTAAAGCTTTGATCTTTTTTCTATTATATTTTTTAATTAGTAAGTTACATGTGTTACAAGTGCGATTAGTTATAAAAGCTGTCTGGTCTAATTTTATCTGAACTGTACTTTTTTACATTATAGCAGTTTTATTTGGATAATGGCGTTTTTAAACCAAATATTGTGTTTACTTGATGTTATGTCACTTAAATAAATTAATATTATTCTAAAAATGGCTCAAGCTCCAAAATCATTGCAAACATTATTAATTTCAGATCAAAATGATGTCTGATAATCTAAAAGGATACAGAAATGAGGATTAACAGTGTAATTAGAAGACGATATAATAAAATTCTCCCAAAAATCATCTTATAACTTCGTATATTTTTAGTAAAGCCAGATTGATTGATGCAATTCAAATTGAGCTTAATGTATGTTCTTGTTTCTTATAATTTCAAGCAGGTTTTTGGCCCAGCAGCCAAGCAAACGGATTTATTCTCTCGGTCTATTTCTCCTATTGTTAAAGAAGTTCTCCAGGGCTTTAACTGCACAATTTTCGCTTATGGGCAAACTGGCACAGGAAAGACTTACACCATGGAAGGAGGGAAGAGAACAAAGGTGCCATTTTTTTAAAATTACTTTTCACTACTAAACTACTTTCTTCATTGATTTTGTCTGGCATTTCATGAACTAATTATCGGTGGTTGTTTCTTTTGTATTTCCTTATTTTCTAGAACGGTGAATTTCCCAGCGATGCAGGTGTAATTCCAAGGTCAGTTCAGCAAATTTTTGGAGCACTTGAAGCACAGTTCACAGAATACACCATGAAAGTTTCTTTTCTAGAGATTCATAATGAGGAAATAACAGATCTTCTGGCTCCTGATGAGTGGGAATTATCTGATCATAAGTTAAAGAAACCTATAGCTGTCATGGAAGATGGAAAAGGAGGCGTCTTTGTTAGAGGAATGGAAGAGGAGATAGTCCGTTCTGCTGATGAAATATATGGGATAATGGAGAAAACTAGTGAGAGAAGGCGCACTGTTGAAACTCTACTGAACAAGCAAAGCAGTCGTTCTCACTCCATATTTTCAATCACAATTCACATTAAGGAGTATTCTCGAGAGGGAGAAGAAGTTATCAAAACTGGAAAGCTCAATCTTGTGGATTTAGCTGGTTCAGTGAATGTTTTGAGATCAGGTTCTGTAGAGGTGAGCAAAAACTTAGCATTCTTCAGGGGGAAGTTACTACCTTCATGAATTTCAGTTCAGGGCAGAGGCTGAAAAATGTTGTTTGAGGTTATATGATGCAGGGGAGATCAAGGGAAGCTGGAGAGATAAATAAAAGTTTGCTTACACTTGGTCGTGTTATTAATGCACTTGTTGAGGAATCCAACCATATTCCTATAGGTAATCAAAACTGAAAATCATTTCAATCTGTGAAGGAAGTGGTAAAGGCATTATAAAATGATGAAACTTATTGTTTTCTACCAATATTATCAAATTGCATTCAATAATGGTTCAAAATAATATAAGAAATATATATTTATAAATTTGAACCTTATTTATTGTCTTCACTTTGTACTCAGGCTACTAAAGAACTTAAAGGATTGGTTGATAAATTGAAAGCCATTTATGGATCTGAAATTACAACATTGGATGGTTTGGCAGGAGAACTAGATCAAAATTCTCAAATAACTTTTGGAAAGTTGTACTCACAACTACTCACACATTCTACTTCTCTTGATGATGTGAGAACTCTTTCACAGCCCTGCAATTTTCTGTTCGACAAATACTTCCATCGGATCGATTTGTTTCTTTTTTGCAACAGTGCTTCAAAAGAATAGCAGCCGAGGCTGATTATGTGCTTAAAGAGCTTCAAAATAACCTTTCTAACCAAATGTTCAAATTGAATGATTTTGCACAGCTGCAACATGAGGTTGGTGCTTATAATGAAAATTCACAAACTCTCTTACAACCTTTTTTTCCATGAAGTTTGCTCATTCCTACACTTTTGATAACTAAAACAGGGACGTTTAAGAACTGTGGAAGCAACACGTTCCATTTCAGACACTGTCACAAGTTATTTACATACTGTAGAAGTTCTAGCATCTAGAATGAGCAAAATCGTCGAAGAAACAAAAAGTTCACAGTACCAACAATTAAATGAGATGGAGAGGAAATTTGAGGTGATTCTTTTTCGAGTTATTAATAATACAAAGATCAATTTTCTTGTTACTTTAATCTATTCTTGCAGGAGCTAGCTGCTTATGAAGAAAAGCAATTGGTAGAGAAGGTGGTGCAGATGTTGGCAGCTTCAAAAACGAGACAGAAAAGGCTGGTAAAAATAGTCATTCTAATTGATTCACAGAATAGTTTCAGCTTTAGCCCCGGAGCTTATCATCACCGGTAGCACTTAAGTACTCTTATGTGTGTCTGTTTTGGGGTAGATGCTGCAACTGTCTCAAAAATAAGTTGTGAATCATTATGGGAAAAGCCGAATTTTCAAAAGCTATTATAGGTATTATATGCTTTTTGACTTTAAAAAAAGTCAAACAACTACTCCAACACACTAGAAAGTCTAGTTGTGCAAAGCTCCTTCCCTTTGCAAAAAATTGTTGAAAAACAACTAAAAAGATGTAGTCAAACAGAAGTGCAGTAGTGATCTATAAAATTAACTTCTTGATCAAATAAGACATTTAATACAACTAAAATCATAGTTTTCAGGTTACAGTTTTTTTAAATCAAATATGAAAAAATTTCATAGTTTTGATAATTACAATGGTATACAACACCTGTGCATGATTTTATTAGTTTTTCACAATGATCCTATTTCTTATGTGTTGATCTCCATATGTGTGCCACAAAGTCAAAGTCAAGCTCGCAAGTTTAATTCGACGAACTTCGGAAGCGACAGTGCGCAAATTGAGGCTCAAAATGCACTGGACGTCACTGAAAATGGTCGAAATGACCTCCGATCGACGAATGGACTTTTCCGTCGCGTTTAGAACGTCGAAATTGATCTAAATATAAATATTGCAAAATCTAAGGATCAATCGATTAAGCGCTCGAGCTAACAATGTGTCGACGCGCATATCAAGGTTGAGAAGCTGTGACGATATCTGAACAACCTCCGTTCGTGAAATTGATTGTGTTGTTAGATTCAAAACATTGAAAGCTATCAAATGAGATTATCCACGCTCAATTCGGACGAGTCTGTCCAAATGTCGAGTGATTTGAAGTGACAACGCGCAAATCGAGGCTGAAATGTATTGGACGTCACCAAAATCAACTCAAATGACCTTCGATCGACGAACGAACTTCTCCATCGTGTACAGAATGTCGAAATTAGTCAGGATATAAATATTGCATGATTGATGAGCAACGATTCAGTCATCGCCAACGCTACATGCATATCGAGGTCGAGGAATAAGCAAAGCCACTTCGAAATTGATCGTGTCATTGGCTTCGAAACGCCAAAATCTATCAAATAAGACTATTCGCACTCAATTCGGACAAGTCTACGCGAAAATCGAGCGAGCGAAAGCGAGCGACGCGCATTTCAAGCTGAAATTGACTCAATTTGGTGCCGACTTGAACCAAATGACCTCCGATCGCGAAACAGACAACGCCATTACGTTCAGAACAATGTAATTACCCTAAATTGATATATATATATTGACTATGTGCATTTACCGACGTGAAATTCAAATTAAAATAATTTAAATTAATTTAAAATTAATTTAAAAATTCAAATTGCTCATGCGAACTGTTCCCCTATTTTCAATTTTTTTGAAAAGAAATTAAAAAACAAAAAAAAAAACTACTCCCCATTTTCTGACACTCCTTCCTCATTCTCTCCCACTCTTTTCTCTCTCCTGAATTTCTCCCTCACGGTTCAAGAAAAGAAATCCCCCTGAAAAAGGTTTGAAGACCTCGTCGTGCTTGAGCGAGGAGATGAAAGCAGGTGGTGTCATGAGACCTTTCATGCCGCTCAGGTAGTAGCCACCAGTTATTAGATGTTGCTCCCCCTAGGCGAAATGTTGCTGAAATTTTGTTTAATTTTCAGACTTAGAAAAAAAAGAGGAAGAATATATATTATATTGTATATCTTCTTTCAGATTTAAAGGCTTTGTCGTGTTTAGCAGAATGAGATGAAAATTTGTGGTGTCATGATACACCACTCGTTCACCAACAGGCGTCTGCGTGAAGCACCGTGTAGCCCCATATGGGGATGTGGAGGAGGCTGAAATTTTGTCTAATTTCTAGACTTAGAAAAAAAAAGGAAGGATGAATATATACTGCATTGTATGTCCTCTTTCAGGTTTAAAGACCTCGACGTGCTCAGTGATGAGATGAAAATCGGTTGTATCGAAGACACCCACGCCAATGAGGCGTGCAAAGTAGTATACACGTCGACCTACATGGGGATGTTCTTAGGGAGGTAAAATCATCAAATCTTTTGACTTAAAAAAAGGGAGAATAACATGATTTGACTTAAGAATGCTAAGTAAGAAAACCGGTAGCTAATTTTAAACTAAAAGCGGGAAACAAAAAAATAAGCGGGGAGCGATTAAAGCAAATTTTGGAAAGAATAGAATACTTCAAAATCTAAGTGAAATTTGGGAGAAGTTAATATTAAACTCACAAATTTTGGGGAGGCTGATATTAGACTCAGAAGCTCTAATAGCAATTCTCTATGGCTTAAATTGAAGCGGTAAAGTGAGTTCTCTTTTCTTATAAATTCCTCAAAATTAAACAAGCTTTAATTAGAATTTGGATAATCTAAACGCATAACAAATTTGCAATAAACTCAAAATCTAAGAATGAATCCAAAGTGAGTTTAATAATTCTTATACGAAGGTGGAGGTGATTCGTCTTGGTTGATAAGCATGGTAAAAGCGATAAATCGGCATAACTTATCAAATTGATGTAAATTGGTAATCAAATGGAGAATTACAAAACTCAAATAAATAAATAAAGTGTCAGTAGTGTTTTAAACTACAATCTAAATTAAAACATTTTCTTCACCACTGGATCTACAACCCTTTGTACAAGCAAACAGAAGACGATACTAAACTAAAATTTACAAAAATCATAAGACTTTTTTTAATACAAATAATAAAGGAATTTCATTCTAATTATTATTTTCAAAATCAATAATTTCTTTAATTAGATGAAATTAGCAAAGCTATAAATTCTCGAATTTTAATGTCTGAAAAGGCTGTGCAGGCTAAAGTTGAAATTAAATGAAAATCTAAAATCAATCTTATAATTCAAACACAAAATTAACTAAAATTACTATACACCTGCATGTGCCCCGACACTATGCTGAATGCCTAAATTCAAGTGTCTGAGGATGCTGCGCGGGTTGATTCCCGGTTTAGTTTTAAGAGTAGGTTCGGGTTAACAAAACTTAAAAACCTATAATAAGAGTTTGAAATCAGTGAAATATCTAAAAATGGATTCTGTCAGGTGAGAGTAGATTTAATCCTCTATTAGTAGCTAAATAGAGTTGACAGGATCTAAAGCTCTTAAACACATCCAAATTAATCAAATTTTCAAATCAAATTATGTAGCAATCTGAAACTGCTTAAATGAAACTATCATTAAAAACTTTAAGTCTTAGAATTCTACCTTATTTTAAATAAACTCGCATGTGCTCCGACACTATGCTGAATCCAAAGTGAGTTTAATAATTCTTATACGAAGGTGGAGGTGATTACTGTGCTAGTTGATAAGCATGAGTAGGGCTAAAGCAATAAATACTGAAATCGACATAACTTATCAAAATTGATGTAAATTGAGCGTAATCAAATTGGGAGAATTACAAAAACTCAACAAATAAATAAAGTGTCAGTAGTGTTTTAAGCTACAATCTAAATTAAAACGTCTTCTTCACCACCGGATCTACAACCCTTTGTACAAGCAGACAGAAGACGATACTAAACTGAAATTTACAAAAATCATAAGGCTTTTTTTAATACAAATAATAAAGTAATTTCATTCTAATTATTATTTTCAAAATCAATAATTTCTTTAATTAGATGAAATTAGCAAAGCTATAAATTCTCGAATTTTAATGCGGCGTAGTAAAGTTAAATTGAAAATCTAAAATCAATCTTATAATTCAAACACAAAACTAAAATTACTATACACTATACACTATCTTGCCTAAATTCAAGTGTCTGAGGATGCTGCGCGAGTTAATTCCCGGTTTAGTTTTAAGAGTAGGTTCGAGTTAACAAAACTTAAAAACCTATAATAAGAGTTTCAAATCAGTGAAATATCTAAAAATGGATTCTGTCAGGTGAGAGTAGATTTAATCCTCTATTAGTAGCTAAATAGAGTTGACAGGATCTAAAACTTCTCAAATTAATCAATTTTTCAAATCAAATTATGTAGATCAAACGCTTAAATGAAACTATCATTAAAAACTTTAAGTCTTAGAATTCTACCTTATTTTAAATAAACTCGCATGTGCTCCGACACTATGCTGAATGCTTAAATTCAATTGTTTAAGGATGCTGCGCGGGTTGTTTCCCGATTTAGTCTTAGGACTGGGTCTGGGTTAACCAAACCTAAAAACCTATAATAAGAGTTTCAAATCGGCAATTGACACGATTTTATCAGTGTTCAGTGTCAGAGGATCTTTGCGGGTTGATTCGGTTTAGTCTTAAGAGGGTTGAGTTAACAAAACCTAAAAACCTATAATAAGAGTTTCAAATCGTGAAATATCTAAAAGCGATTACATTAGGTAAGATGATCCCAATCTTAGCGAAAGTTGACAGGATCTAAAGCTCTTAAATATATCTAAATTAATCAATTTTTCAAATCAAATTAAGTAGCAATCTAAAACTGCTTAAATGAAACTCTATCATTAAAACTTAAACATCTTAACTCACTTATTCTAAATAAACCGCATGTGCCACATGTTGAATCTTTGAAATTCAAAATCAGGATCTTTGCGGGTTGCTTCTCGGTTTAGTCTCAGGACTGGGTCCGGTTAACAAAACCTAAAACATATATGAGCGATTACGTCAGTGGGTAGATCTAATCCCACATTGCTAAATAGAGTTGAGAGAATCTAAAGCTCTTAAACATATTCTAATCAATCAATTTTCAAATATCAATCAAAAATTATTTAAATGAAACTCTATCACTAAAAACTTAAACCAAACTCAATCTATCCTTTTGTTATGGTGAAAAACTAAGAAAGCTCTAACTCACAAAGGAGCAATGTCAAATCAAGTGTTATCTATGTTCACTCTCAATCTCTCTTGCCGATGGGGCTGGCGTGTCGTGGCTTGCTAATAGCTCCAGAGATGAAGCGATTACCTAGATTCCTCGACGGTGGTTTGGCGGTTCGACTCCATTATATTACGATCACGATGTGATACTCCCAATGACTCTACCCTTTGAGTTGTGAATCATAGGGTATACTTGATAGGACAAATAACTCTCTATTAGCTAAGGTAGACTTAAGATTGTCTCCTTAGATAAATAACTAAGCTATAAACACCCGCATGTGCCCCGACACTATGCTGAATGCCTAAATTCATGTGCCTGAGGATGCTGCGCTGGTTGATTCTCAGTTTAGTCTTAGGACTGGGTCTGAGTTAACAAAATTTAATAACCTATAATAAGAGTTTAAAATCAGTGAAATACCTGAAAAACTAATTACATGGTGGAGATCTAATCCTCATTCAACAGAGTTGACAGGATATAAAACTCTTAAATATATTCTAATTAATCAATTTTAAAATAACAATATGAAACTGCTTAAATGAAACTCTATCATTAAAGCTTAAAAGCCTTCAATATCCCTTGTTTGTGGGATGACAAACTAAGAAAACTTCTGAGCCCGATGTATCAGTGTTTCTTTGTTCTCAAATCTCATAAAGGGCGTGTATCTTCTGCGTGGCTTCATGAAACGATCCGCGGCCCGTCCTCGATCGGGTGGTTTGGCGGTCGACTCCATTATATTACGATCACGGCCATCGTATGCTCCCTAATGACTCACTTTGAGTTGTGACTCATAGGGTATACTTGATAGAGCAAACAACCTGTCATAGGTAGACTTAAGGTCTCGCAAAAACCCACCCAGTCTGGATTTCTTGGGCGATGTAACCCATGTGTGTTCTGATGAGGATCCGTCGTTGGGTCATTCTCCTCCCTAAGTAGACAAGGGTCCTCGACTGCCCGGGATGACGAAACCATGGGATCTAGATCGGGCACGTCATCATTCTCTCAACCATCCGGTTTAAGCTATAATGAAGAATTTCATATCTTAAATTCTGAAACTCTATATCTTCTTCTTACTACTATTTATGCTTTTAGCGATCTAACACAGCCTTAATCGAAAGTTCTCTCTGGGAGGGTATTAATAGGGGCTTGCTTTAGGAAACTTGGAACCAGATCTAAAGTTCTCACCAAATTAGGATGAAATCTCTGGGTAGTGTCTTATCTACTATTCCATCCACCTTCTGAAAATTACACCGACACATTTAAACCACTCTTTTCATTGAAGAGGGTCGGTGGCGAATTTTCGGAGCCCACATTATGAAAGAAAGTGCGTGCATATCTGGCATAAGACATCAAATTTATGATTTTTAGCCATATATTTTAGCATGGAGAGCATGATGCAGTCAATTTTACGGTATTAAGCCACATATTCAAACAATGTTAAGAAACATCAATTGCTTATTGTTCATCTTAAATTCAACATTTTTATGTTAGGTACAAACAGCATTTGACATTCTTAGAGAAAAAGTGGCTGATAGAGCAAGTAATCTACAAAAAGAAATATCTAATGCTCAAAATTTTACCTCTTTGACTGAGGAGCAATGGAGGCATTATATGGAAGAAACCGAAGATAATTACCTTGCTGATACTGTTGCAGTGGAAAGCAGAAGATGCAACTTGGAAGAAGGTCTGAAAGATTGGTATGGTCATCAATGTCACTTGCAGGAGCAAACTTTATGCATATGAATGAATCTGAAGCCAAATAAGATTCTTATATTTAGATATTCCCTATGACATGCAGCATAGGAAAGGCTGAAATGGATTCACTGCTATGGGAAAATGCTCAAGATTGCTTGTTGAGCTTAGGGAGAGCAACCATATCATCAATGGAGTCAATTGTTGGGTAAGCAATTTTTTGTTTTTTTTTGTGAAAATTTACCAACTTACAAAAGCTTATAAATGCCATGGAATGGTAGATTATATCAATGATCATAAAACATTGCACCGGTGCATAAAGCTCCTACTAATAGTGCAGTCTAGAAAGGGTTGACGAATGTGGTCTTACACTTGTGTTATAGATGCTATTTTAATTTAGATTAGTGATTTAAGTCACAGTGGAGACAATTTAATTATCGTACCAAGCTCTCTATTTGTCATGTGAATAATCATCATTGGCCTTATTCCAATTATTTCAAGTTGGCTTAAGGCATCTTTCTTCTATATTCATTCACATGACCACCACTTGAAGTGCTTGTTTTAGCTATTTTAGGCCTTTTTGTACAACTTTTATCCATTTTATCATTTATCTACTCATTTTCCATTATCTATTGTGCAATGCTAAATCTTATTTTTCAGCATATTAGTTTTAATAAATGATTCTCATATTTCTCTATAATATACTAATTTATTACTTTATCCTTCCTAAACTTATCACGCTTATATCTGAACTACTCATTTCTTCTGCACTCAATGATTTATTTATTTTCATAGCCGGGTTCATAAACATAGTTCGTCTAATTACAGATTTCTAAAACTTTTAACGTTTCGTTAATCTACTATTGGATTACACACTTGAGGCATTTCTTAATTTTTAAAATATTCAAATAATTATGTCAGTATCTAGATCCTCATTTTATTGTATGATAGAGCCAATGTATTTAAGCTCATAATACTTAATATATTGTTCGATCTTCCATCATAACTTAGCAATACTTATCACTTTCACTTTCATTCAAATTGATATCACTGGCAATTACACTCACTTTCATAAAATTTCCAGTCAACAAGTTACCCAAATTACACTTCAAACATTTTTCTTGGCATTTTCAACTTTAACTAAGATCATATTATCTCCACCATCGTTGTACCTAACTTGATTAAAATATTTCTCCTTCACTATTTCATAAATCTTATTTCGTCCTTTCCTAATATCCAACTTATTTTCAAGATTTTAGCTTTGATTCTTAAATCATACCATACATTTTCTTGCATAGGAATGGAATGGAGGCCAATCAGCTACTGAGAGCAAACATGTCTTCTACAGCCACAACTGCAATTCGGGACTTCGATGGTTGCTGCAAGAATCTTCATACCTCCATTAATTGTGAGCTTTAAGATTCCTCTCTTTCATGTTTTTGAACAATTAGCCCACACTTGCTTGGATTGTGGTCTGTAACTTTTATTGACGAAGGTTTTCTGCCTTTTTTTGATTCCTTTGGATTCATGCAATCTTCAGGTTCTCTGAAACATTACAATGATGCATCTGAGAACATCAATTCCATTATCATTCCATCTCTTGAGGAATTGTGGGACCTGAAGAATGAACACTATCACAAGATTACTGAGATCACAGACAGTGCCTACAAGTGCTTGGAACAGGAGTACATGGTAAGCATATTAACTACAGTGGCATCTTTCATCAGAAAACAGCGTATCTTAACGACAAAGTGGAGTAAATTATTAAATGAAATTGGCTCTTATATGAATCTTAATGTTGGGCGGTAAAGTAGTCGTTAGTAGTTAGTTAAACATGATTGAAATAAAAATATTTTTGGATGATTATATGACAGAACTAGGAATGATAGATTGAGTATAATTATGTTGATTGATAATACTAAAATTGATAATACTTTGGACATGTATAATAAATGATAGAAAATGAATTAATAAGATTGGTAGATAAGATTAATGTGAGAAGACTAGAAAAGAAAAGAGGACATGAACAGATAATCTAAAAGAAATTTTGAGTGGGATAGATTTAGCTGCTTGTGCAATAATCAACATGAACGAATAAAGAATGAGAATTCAATTCATGAAACTAGCACTAAATAGCCGCGACAAAGCAGCGATAGCAGCAGCTGATGACAATTGGTATTCTAACATCAGTTGTAAATTGCACAGGTGAATGAGTGAACCATCTTCTTCAACACTAATAAGGAGGTGCTCAAATTGCCAAGTGGCATTGATATTGGAGCTGAGAACACCGGGACTTGAAGATCTACTTGAAGATAAGTCTTTAAAGCAAGTGAATGGGAAGTGAAGAATTTAACTTAGCAAATGAATCTCATTTCTCAAGCTTTAGAGATTCAAGAGCTCAATTAAATGCAATAAATTGAGAAAGAGTTCAACCTGATTGATTTATCCAAGAAGATGTACAGATTGCATAGATATAGCAATTAGAAACAGTAGAAATCATTCTTTTTAATTCATGAGGTCATTTGCGCGGCATATTTTCTAAATAAAATAGATATACATGACGATAGTTTTTTTTTTTCCTTGATTAGAGCTATTAAAATGCAAAGCAAGCATAGTTTTTTTTCTTCTTCTGATTTTTAATGCATTTTAAAATACAATGGACATCAAGACAAAATCTTCTAAAAAATAAAATAAAAAAACATTCTTAAATTATTAAATAGTATTTCTAATTATTAATTAATATAGATTGAAATTATTTTAACTATTATATATATATAGATATATATATATATATATATATATATATATATATATATATATATATATATATATATATATATATATATATATATATATATATATATATGTGAGTGTTTGTAAGAAGCAGGGTTAAGATTATGAAGGTTTATTTTGATTGAAAAAGCTTGACTACTAAACTTTAGATATGTATTCTGATTTAATTTATTGATTTTATAATTTATTTTAAAAAAATTCTACTGAATGATAAGTGTGTGATGGGGACATTACTAATTTTAGATATTTTGATGCATATGCTTTTAAGTTTAAGAGCAAGTAAATTGCTTTGAATGTTGCTAATAATAAAGAGATTTTACCCCATGAACCTTTGTATAATTATGCCTCAGTATAAAGAAAGTTTCTCTACCCTATAAGAAAAATATAAATTCAAGGAAGAAATCTACAATGACATTTTATTCATTCTATTTATAATAATAGTTTTTAGTCAACTTATTTTTAATACTCTCTCTTAATTGTTGTTGTGTTCGAGTCTTTAGCACACCATAGATTATATATATGGATTCACACATCCAAGTTTATCCCATCATAGCATGAATCTCATTGAGCTGATTAGATTTTAGGAATAATTAATGAGTCACTTGAGGGTTCATGATAATCTCCCCATGCTGCCCCAATCTTTCTTACACCAAAGAACTGAAGAAGGAAGGTGTATGACACGTGTACTGACTTTGGCTTAGTGGGCTCCGAAAATTCACCACCGGCCTCTCAATGAAGAGAGTATGATTTATGTGTTGGTGAAATTTTCAGAAGACAGATAGAATAGTAGATACGACGCTACCGAGAGATTTTGCCCTCATTTTGTGAGGACTTTAGATATGGTTTCAGGTTTTCTAATGCAAGCATTTAATTACTCCAATGTCTTTGAGAGAACTTTTGATTAAGGCTAGTCGTTAGATTGTTAAATGCAGAGCATATAATAGCAGCATGCGGAGTTTTGGAATTTAAATTTATGAAATTCATCATTCTTTAACTTGAAGCGGATGATTGGGGAATGATGACGCACTCGATCAAGATCCCATAGCTCCGTCATCCTGGCCTGTCATAATCCCTAGTCTACTTAGTCAGAGGAGGTAGTCGACCCAACCTGACCGAAGGATCCTTATCAGCAGTCATGGGTTGCGTCTTCCAAGAGAACCTTATAGAACCAGGGTGGTGTTTATCTAAGGAGACATGCTTAAGTCTACCTTAGCTGATAGAGGGCTTTTTGCCCTAATAAGTGCATCCTATGGTTCACATATCAAAAGGCAGAGCCATTGAGGAACATACGGGCTATAATCATGATCATAATATAATAGTTCCATTTGGCGGCAACCACCCGATCAGAGGACTCTGGTCATAACCATATCATATGTGGAGCATATTGACCAACTCGACTGCTAGACTAATTTGATCCAGGCCATACAACAAACACCTATCATAAAAAAACTATAAAGAGACATGTAATTTCTAATGCACAAGCTAAACATAACATCAAATATTTTATAGCTACCACAAAAAAAATAAGCGGCGTAGCATGCCTCAAAAAGAGAAAATAGGTAGCTGAGCTCTCTTGTACAACCTAGAGTTTGAAAACATAATCACAATTTATAAATGAATAATGCTATGGGAGTCTTCTTTTCTTTATTCTTCATGTCCTTTCCTTCTTTGATTTTGATGTGCTTGCTTCAAAGGCATCACAGGGCCTCCTAGGATAAAGCCTTATATCCACTACTCATCCTAATCCCCCATAATGCTAATCCTAATTCTTAATACAAAATTACATTAAAAATAGGAAAAGTAATCTAATTACACCTGCAAAATAAGTGTTAGTTAAATACAGCATACAATCTAAGCAGTTATATATATAATTTGGACTTAGCACTCTGCACATGAGTAACCAAGCCTACACGTTCTAACTTTGGATTATGCTTAAGGGTTTAAGCGGCCAACAAATAAGATCATTTATATTTATTTTAAACACCCCTTAAGCATAATCCCTTGCAGAAAATATGATTAGGCTAATCACGACCTACCATCAAGTCTATGAAACATACACCCTAACATCTAGTCTAAAATAATATATCATAAAATCAAACATACATCATACCATGCACCGCCCAAACATAAAGCTAGAAATAGTGACTTAATTCTAATGTGTGTATATTTAGGCTTGTGTGGTATGCCCTAACTAGGCATTAAAGTTATGCTTTTGTAATTATGAAAGGTTTTAATTTACGAGGTTGATTTAAATTTAAGTGGTTTATATGATTTGAGAAATTTTTAGTTAATGTTTTCTTTTATTTCATTTGACCTATACTTAACAACTAAGTGTTATAAAGAGAAGAAAAAGAGAGGATTTCTCTCTTTCATCCCTACCTTAAGTCATTTCTAAAGCATGTTAATTAATAAGTTCTCATTAGTGAATGACTTATTACATAATTTTAAATTAATCCTAAGTTTAGGTTCACTTTAAGTAACCCTATTCAATATGAAAAGTATCTTAAGATTAATTTGATTGAACTACAATCAAATGATACATGTTAAATCATTCCTTTCCATCATATGTAACATGCATATGATTAAATCCTAAGTGTACCTATACATACATCATATATTTCTTTTGGCACACTTTAAATGAAAGATGCATATGTGTATTTTATAGAAAAAGGGATTTCACTCATTAGCTAAATACACATTCAAGTGTATATAACTTTTAAGCAAGTACTTCACCATTGTTAACTAGGGGAGTGAGGTAAAGACTTCCTTGGAGCTACTTAAAGCTTTGCATCCTTGGAATATCTAGACTAAATATACCCACTATTCTTGAATACACATGAATGTACAAATGACTACAAGAATGAAAAAGTATGCAAAAGTTGTATTTCTTTCAATTGAATTATTTATACATGTGAGATAAAGTTAATAAAAAGGAGATTTTCATTCATTAACTAAATACACATACAAGTGTATAAAAATTTTAAGCAAGTACTTCGCCATTATTAACCAGGAGACTGAGGTAAAGACCTTGTTGGGGCTACTTAAAGTCTTGCATCCCCGGAATGTCCAGACTAGATATACCCACTATTCTTGAGTACACATGAATGTACAAATAACTACAAGAATGGAAAATCATGCAAAAATTGTATTTCTTTCAATTGAATTATTTATACATGTGAGTAGGGGTGTCAAAAATTGACCCGACTCGATAACTCGACACGAACCCGACTTGAAAAATTCGGGTTTGGGTTGACTTGAAAAATTTTCGGGTAGGGTTCGGGTTGAAGAAATTGACTCGAAAATTTGCGGTTTGTTGACCCTCAACTCGAAATTTCGGTTTTGACCAAATTGACCGAAATGACTTGAAATTGACCAATCGACCAAATTGACCTGAAATCGACCAAAATTGACCAATCGGCTGAAATTGACCCGTCGGGTTCGGTCATTCGGTCAATCGTTAATCATCGGTCCGTTGAAGTTTTGACCCGTTCCAAACCGGGAGTTGTCAACGTTTTTGAATTCTCGGTCAATTGGTGGGAACCCACCGATCTGACACTACATGTGAGCTAAAGTTCTATCTAAATTTTAACATAGAAATACATAGGAATGAATTCAAACAAATGTTGTGTCCTTTTCAAATGGGCTATACACTTGTTAACATTCAAACTTTATGTAAGCCCATATAGATTAAGGAAAGAGAACTCCATATCACATGTTCTAAGTCATAGATACATGCAAGCTTATAGATATCTATAACTATTATTACTCTAAATATTATAGTTGACTTATAAACTTTTTAAAAATAACTTTGATTTAATAATGATAATAGCCTCACATATTCATAGGTTAATCAACACATGCAAACTTGACATAAAAGAAATTCATTTAAATTTGAACACTTTGAAAAATATGAATGCATGAATCAAATGACATACAACATTTAATATGATTTGAAAGGAATAATAAGACAGAAGACACATGTTTTATTCAGCCAAACTAATTCCTAATGACAATCATATCAAATAAAATCATTTAAAGTAACCAAAGATTCTTAATGTCATTTTTAATTTCATGTTTGAATTGATTTAGGGAAAGAGAGAAAGAGGTTTGCTAATCCTAATCCCATACCATGTTTGTAAGTTAATGTGATTTAATGAAAAGGTAATTAGGTTGATTTTATAGATTAATTAAGTTAAGGGATGAATTAAATCAATTAATTAACCCTTACCTATGTTACCTTAAAGTAATTAACTAAATAATTATGAGCCAATGTGATATGCAAATGAATTAAAAAGTAAATTGGCAATGGTTCTATGAAATGAAAGGGCCTAATGCAATTGGCTCACAATTAATGGCTAATTAAGCTTAAGGAACTTACTATTTTTATGATTTTTCCACACATATGAACAAATCATAATTTCATTAAATATATTTAGGTTATTGAACACCTAAAGATCTATGCATGAATTAATTAATTAGGTTCTGATGTGTTTTGGATTTTGATTTTGTTAATGAAATCATTAATCACTTAATTAAATTTAAACTTAATTACCACATGGGTTAACTATCCTCCAAATGAAGTGGACTTAGGGAAAAAATTAAAAAAGATGTCCTAATTTAATCCTTAGTCTTCTCACTGTTAAATAGTGACAAATGAGACCAATTAATTAATTAATTTACTGTTCATGCGATTAATTAACCCTTAATTAAGTTAGGAGAGTAATTATGACATAATTAGCTAATTCTCCTAATTAGTTAACCAATAAATCCCAAGAAAATTAGTGGAGGTAGTGGTCATCCCCTTAAACAATCTTAAAAAATTTAGGGTTTATTAATTAATTTATTAAAGAGTAATTAAGGTAATTAATGTTTCAATTAAACCTTCATTAAGCTCTAATTACTATTCAAAATCAATTAAAGATATTTTTTAATAAATTTCTCTCTTAAATACCTTTAAAATATGTATTTATTTGCATTTTTATGATTTTTATATGACTTGTTATAATTTTTCAAAATTTCAACTGATTTAAATGATTTTTCATGATTTTATAAAATCGATTAATTTATTTCACTAAAATAAACTATTTGAACTTCAAAATTCAATATATCTTTATCTAGAGATCCTTTTGACTCAAAATTCTTATGATAGGTGTATTTTAACTTCAATTTCAATCTTTAAAAATTTTAGATCAATCTCATTTGTAATTTTGGTTTAATTAGTAAAATTTGATTTTTACTAAAACCAAAATTAACCTCAAAATGTCCAATATAAATTTGGGGTTTTGGTCTCATTGGATTTCTCTCAGAAAGGCAAATCCAATGAGCTCTTATCTGTAATTTTTGGTTAAGTACTTTATTTTATATGAATTTTGGAAATTTTAGGTGATTTAAATAATTTTTAAAAGCAAAAAAAACCCTAATTTCTTACTTAACCTAATCAGCACCACATGATTGGCTGGTGTGGCACTGACACGACAAAAAAATGAGAAACGTGTGAAACAGCGCGGGGCTTGATCCGTCCATCCGATCACGGATCTGACGGTCCAGATTGGTTCACGCGATCCAATGATTGAGATCAGATGGATTTGGCATTTAATCACAATCGTTCATTTCCTTGAACAGAAGATTAGATGGCTGTTGCTTCGTATGCTTCCCAGCTGACGAAATCGACTGATATAATAGCAAAAATCATGAAAAAACACACAAGAAAATCTGTTTCAAGCTCAATTTTGCATCAATTCTCGCTAGAAAACTCTCATTTTCTCATTGATCATATGAAATGAAAATTGCAAGGGTTTTCTAATGGAAATTCATAAAATCGAGCAATCATCATCACAAATAAAATATCTTATGGCTGGCAAAAGGATTTGAAAATTATCTCATCGGAGATGGTTTTCAGTGGCTGTGTTAATCCGAGCACACTCCTAGATGTGAGATGAAGCCTTGGGATGAACCTAGACCATTGCCTTCACTTGGAATGTTGTATTCACCAATGCCCGCTGCCTCATTGCCGGAACTGCTCAGTTTTGGAGTTCTTTAGCTCAAGGGAAGTGGGTAAAGGTTACTGGTTGCTTAGAGGAGCTTTGTAGTGTGGCTAGTGCAGAATAATGTGTTTTAAGGGCTTCTTTTTCTCTTTTCAAGGAGGTGGCCAAAAATCCCATTAAGATGATGGAATGTGGACAGTCCTAACTCACTTAGAGTAGGTTAAGAGATTAGGTAGAACCCCATTTAGGGTGTTTGATGGCTGCCCAAAGTGATGAGAGAGTGGACTTTGCCATAAATGGGTGAAATCCTATGGGGGGGGAGGATCCATAAGGGATTTGCCTTGGATTTGGTTTTAAATGGGTTTGGATTTGGGCTAATTTTGGGATGATCCCAAGTGGGTTTGGGTTTGATCAGCTCCCAAGATACCATGGGTTAGTTTTAAAGGATTTGGCTCAATTTGATGTTAACCTCCATGCATGCGCCATAAGTTAAGTCGAGCTCACAAGGTGAATTCAACGAGCTTCAGTGCATAAATCAGAGCTAAAATACACTCGATAGCACTGGAAATCAGTCTAAATGACCTTCGATTGATGAACAGACTTTACCATCGCATTCAAAATGTCAAAATTGATCAGAATATACATATTGCACAATTCGATGGTCGATAGATCAAAAAAGAAGTATATCAATGCGCTGAAACATATATCGAGATCAAGAAGCTATGATGATACCCAAATGACCTCCGTTCATAAAATTGATCATATTATTAGCATCAAAATATAAACCCTATCAAATGAGCCTGTTCGCGCTTATTCAGATGAGTATGCGTGAATATTAAGTAATCAGATACAACAACACATAAATTAGAGCTAAAATGCACTAGGCATCGATAAAATTAATCAAAATGACCTATGATCGATGAATGAACTCTTCCATCGCATTCATAATGTTAAAATTGATCAGAATGACATCTTACATAATTTGATGGTTGACCGATCAAGAAGGCTGTTGATGTGCTTACGCGCACATTGGAGTCGGGAAGCTGCAATGCCCAATTGACATCCATTTGTGAAATTGATCATGTCGTTAGCATCAAAATATCAAAATCTATCAAATGTGACTATCTGTGCTCAATTCGAATAAATCAACATGAATGTCGAGTGGTTGAAAGTAATAGTGCACAAATTAGAGTTGAAATTGACCCGATTTGACGCCGACTTGAAACAAACAACCTCTGATCGCAAAATAAACCGTGCTATTTCATTTGGAATATCAGAATAATCTAAAATTGATATATATTTCCTATGTAGAAATAGCAGTGCAACAATCCTAATTAGCATTAATTATACACTTTAAAAATAAAATCCTTATATATACCTCTCATTCACTACCCTAATCCCCACTTAGCAGGCCCTAAAAGTTCCCCTCGTCCCTTCTCGCATTCTCCCGTAGACAAATTAAGCTCCTGCCCGTTCGTCCCATAGTCGTGTGAGCATAGGACCGCGACCATCCTTCCATTCCAACATCCCCGTAGGTGAACACAATACCCCTCCGTCTCGTCTCCATCCATGCGAACCGCATCGTCTCGGTGCACTATTCATGCATCTTTGTAACTCGCGCACGCTGGACACCCACACGTTATTTGCAGCCCCATCGTATTCACCCACCGCTCACAAGCTCGCTTGTGTGCAACTTCAGAACGCGTGGGGAACGCGAGCCGCCCAGCGCTGTGCATGCCCCACACATGCTTGTGCCTGCCTAAAGTCTGTGTTGAAATATAAGTACTTGTACACATCTTTCTTGACGCGATGAGAAAAGCTGTGCTTGCTTGCAGGTATATAAGTACCCGTACACGCCTTTATTAACGTGGCGGAGAAATATGTTGTGGTGTTTATTTTTGGATTCATTTATATGGGGGGACACCACATAGATTTGAGGGTGCACTTATTGAGGTGATCGAGTATGACATTGAGGAATAGTGCACTATCTCGAGAGATAGAAGTCACTACCCTTCAATGGACCTAATCACCTAATAAGGATTCCTAAGGCATGATGGGTCTTCGAATATACTAGAGATTTTTCTCCTACTTTATATGAATGAATAAAGTAGGGTTTATTTAAGTCGAGTTTGAAGTTTCCTATGGGGGAAAGCCCCCATAGTTAATTACATCTTAAGGAAAATGAATCCCTTAAGAATACTCTCGATTAAAGTAGACGATTATTGTCTCCAAATAATTCAAAGATAGGACTATCAATAAATTGGTTGTGTTTTAGAAAATCAAGTGGGATGGATCAAAAGGGAAGAGTTATTATCTAAAATAAAATAAATGAGTAGGGAGTGCTCATGATACTAGGAAACCTAGTGAGCACTCCAATCTATCCTATAGTTGGGCTTTATATATTTGAAATTGAGGAGATTTATTTATTTGATTTAAAATTTTATTAGAAATCTATGATGTATAATTCCATAATACAAGATCATGGAAATGACTAAGAGGTGATGATTTATGCTTGTAGCCCCAAAGAGAAACAACAACCTTAGATCCTAAATCTAGGGGGCTTTGGCGAGGGCCAAAACACGACCTAAATCTAAAGCGAAAGTGGGCATATGGTTTACCTCCATAACAGAGAGTAAACCACCTGACTACTAGACTTATAACTACCTGAGCTAACTCTTCCTATGCTTTAAATCCATGTAGGCAACTCATGCTTTTGCAAGATGGCTAGGTTGTTATTATTTTGAGAAGAAATTAAGTCCTTAAACACACTCCCTAAGAGACTAGAGCATGAGGGGTATGAATATGATTTAATCTAATACAAATTTTTATCAAATTTTATTTAATTTGTGACTCTTTATTTTGACACAGGCTATAGGATTTTGTATGCTTAAATGCATGAGAAGTTAGTTATGGGCCAAATCAAAAAAGAAAGAGGTGTTCTTCCATCATAGACTCTCAAAGGTTAAGCCCATACTATCTGGAAAATATGGAATCCCTTCCTAACAAGAGTGAAACGAGATGATTATGCATGATATTAAATATACAACATCTAGCTAAGGGGTTGCTAAATATTTTATTATCTTGATTTAATGCTTAAGCTTTTATATGAGATTATGAGTTATTTTAGAGGTTTAATTATGAGTTGTTAGTTTGGGTAGAAAGATTAATTTTTATCCTAGGAGCCTAATCGCATCCTGACCATACAACAAGCACCAATCATAAATAAACTATGAAATGGTATGCTTTTTATATTGCACAAGCTAAACAAATTATCAAATAATTTTATAAAGCTATCGTAAAAATAATAAAAGGCCAATGCGGTTGAGTACCGCCGTACAACTTGAAAAGAAACATGGGTAGCCGAGTTCTACCCTTATATAACCTAGATTATAAGAGAATAATTATAATTACAAATGATGAATGTTATGGGGGTCTTCATTCTTCATTCTTTATCTCTTCATAACTTTATCTTTCATTTCTTCATTTGATTTGCTCCATTTCTTTATTTCTTTTGGCTTGATTTGGATGTGCTTGCTCCAAAGGCATCATATGGTACATAAGACTTAGTATTATAACCAATGCTTATCCTAATCCCCCATAACAGTCATCCTAATCCTAATGCAAAATTATATTAAAAGAAGGAAAGTAAATCTAGTTACACCTATAAAATAAAGGTTAGCTAAACACACTGTACAACCTATGCAGTTATATGAATAATTTGGACTTAACACTCCACACATGGGTAATCAAGCTCACCTGTCCTAACTTGGGCTATGCTTAGGGGCTAAGCAACCTGCACAACAAAAAGTATTTATATTTTTATTTAGCGGCCCCTTAAGCACCCTAACATCTAGTCTATTACAATACATCACAAAATAAGCATACATCAAATCATACATCGCCCTACATAAAGCTAGAAGCGATGACCTAGTCTAATGTGTGTGCATTAAAGCCTGTGTGGTATGTTCTAACTAGGCTTTGAAGTTGTAATTTGCTAAGTATTTAGTGTTTAAGTGATTTAATTTATAAAGGGTTGATTTCTCTTTAAGTGATTTAATTGATTTGAAGATTTTATTTAGTGTTTTCTTTTATTTCATATGGCCTACACTTAACAACTAAGTGTTATAAAGAGAAGAAAGGGAGGGAATCTCTTTTTTATCCCTACCTTAAGTCACTTCTAAAGCAAGTTAACTAATCAATTTCCTTTAGTGAATGACTTATTATATGTTTTAATTAATCCTAAGTTTAGGTTCACTCTAAATGACCCTACCCAATAAGAAATACATCTTAAAGTTAACTAGGATGAATTACTATCACATAATATATGTTTATTCATTTCTTTCCATCATGTATATCATGCATATGATTAAATCCTAAGCATACCTATACATACAATGTATATCTTAGCACACTTAAATGATGAATACAAAGAAGTGTGTTTGGAATTTAAATATTTCATTTGATTGAATTATGAATGCATGTCTTTTTAATAGAAAAGAGAGATTTTTCATCCATTAGCTAGATATACATTCACATGTATAAAAGTTTTAAGTGAGTACGTTGAAATTATTCTGCACCAGGGGCGTAAAGTATAATACATACTTAGGGCTACTTAAAATCTCGCAGCCCCGGGTGTCCAGACTAATATACCACTTTTTTTAGATACATTTAGATGTATAAGCAACTATAAGGATAGGAAAAGACATGCAAAAGTTGTATTTGATTTATTTGATTATGATTCTTATTCATTGGTCACATCATATATACATATGTATAAGAGTTTTAAGTCAGTACGACACCATTGTTCTGCACTAGGGGTGTAAGGTACAAGACCTACTTAGGGTTACTTAAAGCCTCGTAGTCCCGGGGTGTCCAGACTAATATACCACTTTTCTCAGATATATGTGAATGTACAAAAAGAACCATAAGAATGAGAAGTCATGCAAGAAGTCATATTTTATTTGATTGTATGATTTACATATGTGATATGTAATTCTTCTTAAATCTTAGTATGGAGATGCATAAGAATAGATTTAGACAAATATTGTGTTCTTTTCAAATGAACTATACATTTATAAAACCCATGCAAATCCATATAAGATAAGGAAAGAGAGCTTCATATTGCATATCTTATATTATCAACACATGAAAACTTATAGATATTTGTAATTAACCTCACTTCATATATCATAATTGATTTGTAGGCTATTGAAAATAATTTTTGATTTAATAGTAATAATAACCACATCTATTTTTAATTTAAATCACCACATGCAATTTGACATAAAAGAAACCATTTCATTTAATTGATTTAAAAAGCAATGAGTGCTTGATTACATATGACAAGCAAAATTTAACATGATTGGAAAGAAATAAAGGAACATAAGCACATGATCTTATTCATTCCAATTAATTCCTAAGAACAATAATACTAAATAAGGCTACTTAAAATAAACCAAAGTTCTTTAATGACATTTTCAGTTTTGAGTTTGATTTGATTTAGGAAATGAAAGAGGTTTGTTGATCCTAATCCCATTGCCCAGGTGTGAGTTAATTTGGTTTAATGAAGAAGTAATTAAGTTGATTTTATGGTTTAATTAGGTTAGGGTATGAATTAAGCCAATTAATTAACCCTTACCAACATCATCTTAAATTAATTAACTAATTAATAATGAGCCAACATGATATGCAACCACATAAAAAGTAAATTTGTAATGCTCCTAATACAATTGGCTCATGATTAATAGTTAATTAGGGTTAAGGGATCTCACTTAACTATTTTTATGATTTTCTCACACTTGTGAGCTAACCACAATTTTATTATCTCTCACTTTGAGTTATTGAACACTCAAAGAGCTACCTAAGATTATTTAGAGGTTGCTTAGGCATGAAATAAATTTTAGATTGAGTTAATCAAGTTTGTTAATTAATTGATTGAATTCTTTGATTATATTTTGATTAGAATGATGAGATTAACTTAGGGAAAGGGATCAAGGACAAGGGCTCAATCTATAACCCCTAAGTCACTTCAAACACTCAGTTGGGTTTTGATTTTTATCTTGGAGATTTGATTGAGTTCCCTGATGAAGCTTGCAAAGTGAATTGGGTTGGTATTGAGTGTGGAGTGAGATTGAATTTTGCTTGAGCTCCCCTGTTCTCGATTTGAGAAAATATGAAAATGGAGAAGTTGAATTGGCTTGAGAGAGCTTAGGGAGACTTAGAAATTGTTCCTCTGAGTTTCCTTAGCTCAATCGAATTGGAGACTCTTGAATTCAAGTGGAATCAGGGGGAGTATATCTCCCCTATAGAAATCTGATGACTGAGCTCAGAGATGCCATTTTGATCCAATACACCCTATTCAATGGGTTGTTTAGGCTATTTGGAGGGGCATGTCATTCGTTTTTGGCCAGAGAAGGAGTGGAGGAGCTTTCCATGTGCTTACTTCAAGTGGTGGAAGGAATCCCATGTGCATATATCCATGGGGGTGGTCAATTTTGACCTTGGGTTGGGTTTTGCTGACCCAAACTTGATGGGTCATGTGCACCATGTCCATTAGTGACCATTTGGTCCACTAAGAGGATGCCAAGTGTCCATGAAAAGGAATTGACCAAATTACAAGTGATTTTGGATTTAGGTTACTCCGTGGCCTAGGGGTAAAATGGTCATTTGGATTAGATTTTAATTTGAATATGTTTGGTATGATTGAAAAATGGGTTAGGCCAAGTTTCATTGAATTTGGAGTTGGTTTAATATAATTTGGCTCGTGTTGACACGTTTAGGTCAAAATGGGTCAACTTGGGTCAAGTTGACCAATTGATCAAATTGGGTCAAACCAAGGGTTGAGTAAAGTTCATATGACCATTTGAAATATGTTGGCATCATTGGTTTGGTTCAATTTGATTTATATTTGAATTTGGTTCAATTTGATTTCATTTAGGTGAAATGGGTCAAATTGACCAATTTGACCCATTTGACCTATTTGGGTTAGGTCATGGGTTGGTTCATGTTTGGTTGGTCATTTGAAATGGATTGGTATCTTGTCACCAATCAATTTGGTTTATATTTGGGTTTAGCTCAATTTGATCTTTTAGGGCAAGTTGGGTTCACGGTCAATTGGGCTAGGTTGAGTCTAGTTGCCAATTGAGACTTTGGTCAAGTTCAACAATCATTCTGGAATGGACTTGGCCCATTGGTTTCAATCAATTTATCTTAGATCAAGTTTTGACACATTTTGACTTTTTAGGTCAAGTTGGGTCAACTTGGGTCAAGTGGCCATTGAGCTAAGTTAGGCTCAAATGATGACTTGGTCATGTTCAAACATTAACTATGAATGAGTTTTGATCAATGGTTTGAATCAATTTAGCCTATGGTGGATTTTGGCTAGTTTAGATTTCATTTTTGGCTAAGTGTTGACTTGGTCAACCCTTAGGTTTGACTTGGTTTGACCCAATTTGGGTGATTGATCATCTTATGATGATTGTTGCTCACAATGTGAGGCTTAGGTGGGCTTAGTTCAATCTAATTTGGTTAGGATTAGAATTTGGCTCATAAGGGTACTTTAGGTCACTTTGGGTCAACTGAGCTTAAGTGGGTCAAATGGCTTGGTCAAAGCTTGATTTGAGTTTGATTGAACTCACATATGGACTTATGATTGAAATATACATCCATTTGCAAGTGATTTGAAGTCAAATGGGTTTTGATCCACATGATAATTTCAAGTTCAAAGGGTGAACATGAGTTTGACTTGGATTTGATTTTTGAATTTAGTTTTGATACGGTGATTGAAGTTTACATTTATAATTGGATTCATGATTGTAGGATTGATTGAATCATGAAGAAAAAAAATCAAGAGTTTGGCTTGATTTGAATTAGATTTGACTAAGTTCAAGAGTTTGACTTGAAAGGCTTAGGTTGAATTTTGATTGAATTTGGACTTGAGTTTTGAATTTATTTATGATTATTTGGATTTATATATCATTTATATATGTGAATATAAATGAGAATATTAATGGGTTATGAGAAAATTTCATGAATTTGAAGTGATTTGAACTTGATTTGAGCTGTCCATAAGAGAGAATCAAAGGACTTAAGAAAAGATTTTTGGAATTTGGATTTGATTTTGGGTTTAATTTTGATTGATTTGAATTTAAATTTTATTTATATATGTGAATATAAATGAGAATATAAATGGGTTATGAGAAAATTTCTTGAGTTTGAATTGATTTGGATTTTAATTAGGCTAAGTCCATAAGAGGGAATTAAAGGACTTAAGAAATATTTTTTATTTGGATTCAAATTTTGAATTTAGTTTGATTGAATTGAATTTATATTTCATTTATATATGTGAATATGAATGAGAATATAAATGGGTTGTGAGGAAATTTCTTGAGTTTGAATGGATTTAGATTAGATTTAGGCTAAGTCCATAAGAAGGAATCAAAAGAACTTAAGAAATAATTTTGATTTGGATTTGAATTTTGAGATTGATTTGAATTTATATTTCATTTATATATGTGAATATAAATGAGAATATAAATGGGTTATGAGAAAATTGCTTGAATTTGAATTGATTTAGATTAGATTTGGGCTAAGTCCATAAGAGGGAATCAAAAGGACTTAGGAAATATTCTTGAAGTTTGGAGTCCAATCAAGGGCTTCAATCATAAGTTTCAATTATTTGGAATTGACTCATGATTTGAGAAAATCCATTGAGTTGGTTTAAGGTTTGAGTTAGAGTTAGAGTAGATATGAGTTTGGTGTTTTGACTTGGGAGAAGGAAGTGAGGATTTGGTTCAAGCTATAGGGTAGGCAAATCTTCTAACATCCCTAAGGCATGACCTATCCCTATGGATAACTCTTCTAAGTCTCTAGGGCTAGGTTGAGTTGTCCACTTAAATCACTAGATGTGTCTTAAGACTAAGGAACTCTAAAAGTCTAAAAGAAGTCCTATGTATAGGATGGAGGGGTTGAGAGATCATCCTAAAAATGAGGTCAATAAAGGGTACTTAATATGTGTGGTACGATTGGCAAGGAACAGACACATATTTTTATTGGTCGAAATGATCAACAACACCAAATGCTCACAAGCACTAATAGAGATGATCTACTCCTAACCCAAGGTGTAGAAGGAATCCAAAGTTTAGTGTAATGTGACTCTACTCATGTCAAGGACATAAGAGAGGGAGGAGGAATCCACTAGGGATAGAGTATGTGAACCTTCCACTAGGGAAGCATGTTCAAATCATCCACAAAAGGGATGAAAGGTTTGATTTGATTCTCACTGGAGAGAGAAATTGATTTAATTTAGTTTGTTGTTTGTTTAATTATGCTTGTTTTGACTCCACCAGGGATAGAAAAGTGAACTCTCTATTGGGGAGGAAAGTTCAAGTCATCCATAAAGGAGGAAAGGTTGTGAAATCCGCTGAGGGATTAGAATTCTGGATCTGCTGGGGAGCTAGAAAGATTTGTATCTCACTAAGGAGAAGCAAAAGATTTTGATTTTGATTGATTGATTATTTTGTGTTGTTTGTTTTACTCCACTGAGAGAGGAGGGTTGAATTTGTTTTAGATTTTTAGATTTTGGATTTTGAGATGAACCCTGCTGGTTTGCAATGGATCGCACTGAGTAGGATCTATAGAGGCCTATACCTAAGTCAGATTTACCAATCCAAAGGGGTAGTCTGCTGACTATATAGTAGGACTATCTAATCAAAGGGATGCCTTATGGTGTGCAACAGCTGTACTAGGAAGAAAGCATAGTAGACTTACATCCTCCAAAGTAGGGGCCAGTTGCTGGGGTAACCCATTGGCAAGACAACGAATCGAACCCAACCTAGGGCTGATTATTGAGTGGATGACCTCTGCCTCCCTTATTTTTTGGGATTTTTTTCATTGCTTAATTAGAGAAATAAATTGATTAATCCTTAATTACTTTCTTAATTTAATTAGTGAGTGAACAGTGATCTAATTAATTATTTAAGCATAATTACCTCTATGGAACAGTAAGGGAACTTAGGGAGTGTGAATGGGATATTTTTCCTAATTCATTTCCTAGTTTTCCTTGACTTTTTGGAATTAACTTAATTATTAATTAGTGAGGTAATTAATTTCTTAATTAATTAATTAAATTCTAATTCATAAAAATCAGAATCTAATTGAATGTTTGAAATGATTTAGGGATTAGGATTGAGGCCTTGTCCTTGATCTCTTTCCCTAAATTAATTTCATCATTCTAATCAAAACATAATCAAAGAATTCAATCAATCAAATTAATGAGCTTGATCTAACTCAATCTAAAATTCATCTCACACTTAAGCAACCTTTAATTAATCTTGGGTAGCTCTTTGGGTGTTCAATAATCCAAAGTAGGGGTGTGAAATCGGTCAGTTTGGATGGATCGATTTTGAAATTTGTTAAACCGTTCAGTTTTAAATCTAGAATCTGAAAATCTGATCCGTTTAATCAATAACACAAACCAAATTGATTCGAACCAAATTTTTGTTCGGATTTTTGGTTTGGTTTAGAAAAAATTGAAAATTGAAAATATAATTATTATAATAACTATTAATCAAAGAATTACATTATTTTATCAAATCAATTCATACAAAATTAAATAACTCTTTAACAAATGAAACTAATAATATACAAATTAATCATTGAAATTACTTTTTTGAGAGGAATTTTCTAAAAAAGAAATGAAAAAAAAATCAATTTTTTAGCTATTTTTAGTTTGATCGGTTTAATCAGATAAAGATAATACATAACCGAACCGAAAATCGAAAACCAAATTTTACCAAATCCAAAACTGAAATCCAAAAAAATTTACAAAACTGTTTTGAATTCAAAAAATCGATTTGGATCGGTTCGAATTTTTGATTTTAATAAAAAAATGCACACCCCTAATCCAAAGTGAGAGATAATGAAATTATGGCTGGCTCAAATGTGTGAGAAAATCATAAAAATAATTAAGTGGGATCCCTTAAGTTTAATTAACTATTAATCATAAGCCAATTGCATTAGATCCCTTTCATTTCTTAGGAGCATTGCAAATTTACTTTTCATGTGGTTGCATATCATATTAGTTTATTATTTTAGTTAATTAACTTAAGGTGATATAGGTAAGGGATAATTAATTCATTTAATTCATAACTTAACCTAATAAAACATAAAATCAACTTAAATATTCTTTATTAAACCAAACTAATTCACATATGGGGAAATGAGTTAGGATTAGCAAACCTCTCTTCATATTTTTTAAGTCAAATCAAATTCAAAGATAATGATATCTTTAAAGAATTTTTGCTTATTTTAAATAGCTTTATTTAATTTGATTGTCCTCAAGAATTAATTGGGATGATTGAAATCATGTGTTTACATTCCTTTATTTCTTTCCAATCATGCTAAATATTGTTTGCCATATGAAATCATGTATTAATTTATTTTGAAAATTAATTAAATAAAATGTTTTCCTTTATGTCAAAATTGCATGTGTTGACTTAAATTAAGAATATGAGTGACTATTATAGTATTAAACCAAAAACCATTTTTAAGACCTATAAATCAATTATTATAAATGAAGCAATGCTAATTACAAGTATTTATAAGCTTGCATGTGATGATAGTATAAGAAGTGTAATGTGAAGTTTTCTTTCCCTACTTTAATATTGGTTCACATAGGATTTGGAAGTGTATAGTTCATTTGAAAAGAACATAACACTTGCTTAAATTTATTGCTATGCATTTCCATGTTAATACTTAGAAAGAATTTCATATTGCACATGTAAATCATACAACCAATTCAAACATAATTTCTTTCATGATTCTCTATCCATTTGGATCTTTTTGTACATCCATATGTATTTGAGAAAAGTGGTATACCGACATCCCGACTGAGTTTTTAGTAGCCTAAGTAGGTCTTGTACCTTACGCCCCTAATGTAGAAAACAATGGCGTCGTACTCACTAGAACTCTTATACATATGCATGTGTGATGTGGCTAATGAATAAAGAATCATAAATCAAAAAAATAAAACATAACTTTTACATGGAGTTTTCTTATCCTTATAGTTATTCATACATTAACTTGTATTGTGGGTGAAATAATATTATTCTTGCCTTCATCTATCCTTCTTTTTGGAAAGGATAAATGAAAACAAAACAAAATACTTGGGAACCGAGACCAGATGTTCTTAGGTAACATAACTACAAGAGAAGGACCACCAACACCAGTATGGACCGAGAGATTCTTCCTCTACTTTACATGAAAAAGTAAAGCATGGTTTATTTTAAATCGAGTTTATTAAGTTCCCTATGGAGGCAAGCTCCCATAATTAATTACATCCCAAGGAATGGGATTCCTTAGGAATACTCTCAATTAAGGTAAATGATCATATCTCCAAATATTTTGAAGGTAGGACTATCAATCGATTGGTTTATTTTTGAAGATTAAGTGGGATTGATCAAGAGGAGGGAGTTATTATTAAAGCCAAAGAAAGATAAGTAAGGGATGCTCATGATGCTAGGAAACCTAGCAGGTATCCCAAACTATCTTATGGTTGGGCTTTATATTTTTGAAAATGATTTAATTGTTTGAGTTGAATTTTAATTAGAAAGCTAGGGCTTATAATACCATGACACAAGATCATGGAAATGCCTAAGAGGTGTGGATTTATTCTTATAGCCCGCAAAGGGGAGAAGCAACCTTTGAACCTAAATCTAGGGAACTTTGGCGAGGGCCAAAGCACAACCTAAATCTAAGGCAAAAATGGGTATTTGGTTTACCTCCATAAGAGAGGGTAAACTACCCAACTATTTGGACTTACAACCTCCTAGGGGTGGCCGCCAACTAACTCCTCTTACAGTTTTAAATATATGTAGGCAAGCTATATGATTTTGCAAGATAGCTAAGCTGTTATTTATTTAGAAAGAAACTAAGTCCTTAAAAACACTCCCTAAGAGACTATATCATGTAGGGCATGATTAATGACTTAAATTTAATGCAAATTTTATTATGTTTTATTTTCATTTTAGACGATTCATTTGACACAGACTTATAGGATTTATATACCTAATGCATGAGAAATTGGATTATGGGCCAAAATCAGCAAGAAAGGAGGTGTGTTTCCACCATGGCTCTCAAAGGTCAAGCCAAGTTCACTAGCACGGGCGGAAGCCCTCCAAATCAAGAGTGAAATAATATGCTTTTTATGCATGATGTGAGAAAGAAAATACAACATCGAGCTAATGGGTTGCTAATTCTTTTATCTTGAGTTATAAGCATGATGTGAGAAAGAAAAATACAACATCCAGCTAAGGGGTTGCTAATTCTTTTATCTTGAGTTATATCCTAGGCTTTAAATGAAGTTATGAGTTGTTAATTTTTTAGTTTTGAGTTATTTATGATGGATAGAAAATTTATTTTTCTAAGAGCCTAATCATCATCTAGACCATACATCAAAGGAAAGAAGAAATTAGAAAAATATGCCATCTTAATACACAAGTTAAACAAACTTCAAATAATTTATAATGCTAGCACAAAAGAATAAGAGGCCTTTTATGGTCGAGCTCCACCACACAAACCTGAAAAGAAAAATGTGGGTAGCCGAGCTCTACCCTTATACAACCTGGATTACAAATGAATTAAATACAATCAAGAGGGAATTCATTATTATGGGGGTCTTCATTCTTCATTTCTTCATTTCTTCATTCTTCTTTTTTCTTTCTTCTTTTGGTTCTTTCTTTCTTTTGACTTGGTTGGAAGGTGGATACTCCAAAGGCTTCACATGGTACATAAGATACAGTCTTATGACCAATGTTCATCCTAATCCCTCATAACAATCGTTCCAAATCCTAATTGCAAAATTACATGAAAAATGAAAAAAAAGAAATCTAACTAAAACTTGCAAAACAAAAATTAGCTAAACAAACCAAAAAATCCCATGCATGTATATGAATAGGTTGGAATTAGCACTCCACACATGGGTAACCAAGTCCACCTGGCCTAGTTTTTGATTATGCTTATGGGTATAAGCAACCTGCATAGTAAAAGCATTTATTATTTTTATTACAGCGTCCCTTAAGCACAATCCCCTGCATAAGATAATGATTAGACTAAAAACATCCTCCCAATCAATCTCTGCACATACACCCTAACATCCAAACTAAAATATTACATCACAAAATAAAAGCAAACCATCAAACCATGCATCGCCCTAATCTAAAGCTAGAAGTAATGACTTAGTCTAATATGTGCGCTTTATAAGATTTGTGTGGTATGCTTAGTTAGGCTTTAAGGTTGAAATTTTCTAAGTATGAAAGGATTCAACTTAGAGGGTGGTTTCATTTAAGTGATTTAGTTGATTTTATTTTTATGATTTAATTTGGGTTTGAATGAACCAATAATTAATTACTAAGTGTTCTAAAGAGAGGAAAAGAGAAGAAAACTTCTCTTTTCTCCCTACCTTAAGTAATTTCTAAGGTAGACTCATTATTGATTTTTGTTTAGTGATTATTTAATTTTGTGTTTTAATTAATCCTAAGTTTAGATTTTCCCTAAACAAACCTATTCAAAGAGAAAGACATTTTAAGATTAAGTAAAGTGAATTACTATCACAAAACACACAACACTTTATTTCTTTCCAACATGTGTAACATGCATATGGATGAATCCTAAGCATATCTGTACATGCAAATGGAAATGTTTTGCACACTTTAATGATGAATGGTAAGGGATGTTACTTAAGAAAGGTTGGATGCTTCATGATGCATGATTTGGTTAAGTAGAAAAATAGAGATTCTCTTATCCATTTTCATATGTACATTACAAGTATGAAAGATATAAGTGAGTACGGAGCCAGTGTTTACACCAGGGGTGTAAGGTACAAGACCTACTTGGGGCTACTTACAGCCTCACAACCCCAGGGTGTCCAGACTAGTATACCACTTTTCTTAAATGCATGTGCATTTACAAAAAGAAATGCATGGAAAGAGAATAATGCAAAAAGTTTATGTTTGTTTGATTGTTTAGTTTACATGTGTGATGTAGAATTCCTTCTTAAGTCAAGATATATGAGTGTATAAGAATGGATTTAAATAAGTGCTATGCCCTTTTCAAATGGACTATATACTTGGCAAATCCCATACAAACCTATGTTAAGAAGGAGAAGGAAATCACATAACACATTTTATGCTATTCACATGCAAGTTTATAATTACATATAAATAGCATTCTTTTCATTTGTAATATTTGATTTCTAAGTTTTGGAAATAGTTTTGGATTTAGTAGTGATAATAGCCATTCATATTCTTACTTTAGCCAAAATATGCAATTTGATGTAAAGGAAACATTTGATTTTAATTTGATTTTTCAAAAGTCATGAATGCATGATTTTCATATGACATACACATTTAGCATACTAGGAAAGAAATAAAGTGATGAAGGTAATGTAAGTTTATTCACTCTAATTAATTCCTAAAGACAATCCCATGGAATAAGATTATTTAATGTAAATCAAAGTTAGTTTAAGGAAATTTTGTTTTTGTTTTGAGTTTGATTTTAATTTAGGAAATGTGAAAAGGTTTGCTGGTCCTAACCCATCTCCCACATGTGTATGTTATTTTAGTTTAATTTTTAGAACTCTTAAGTGGATTTTATGTCTTTCTTAGGTTAAGGTGTTCATTAAGTTCATTAATTACCCCTTACCTACACCACTTTAGCATATTTAACAAAATAATTATGAGCCAATGTATAACATAAAACTAAAAGGAATTTAAATCAGCAATGCACCTAAGAAAGAAAGGGGCCTAATACAATTGACTCACAATTAATGATTAATTAAGCTAAAGGGTTTATTTTAAGTACTTTCATAACCCTTCCCACACATATGGGTTATATATGATTTCCTTAAGCTACTTAAGTTATTGAACACTTAAGTATCTACTCAAGAAGGATTGATTGAGTTATGGAATGTTTTGAAAATTTTATCAAGTTAATTAAGTAGGTCATTAGTGGATTACCCCTTAGTTAAATTTAGATTAAGGAAGGAAAGGGGTTTATGGAATGACTTGGGGAGAATACCCCAAACCCATTTCATAAACCTCCTCTTCACTTAAACAAGGTCTAATTAGCTTAATCAAGGGATTAAACCACTGTTCACATGCTTAATTAAGCTTAATTATAATAAGAGAGTGATTAAAGATTCATTAACTGATTTTCCTAATTAACACATCAATAAATTTCAAGAAAATTAGGCGAGGTAGAGGTCATCCCACTAAATACACCTGGAAAATTTAGAATCAATTAATGAAGTAATTAAAGAGTAATTAGGGTTATTAAATTTTCAATAAAACCCAAATTAAGGAAAATACATTGTTCAAAATTAATTGGAAACAATTTTAATGAATTTCTCTCTAAATTATTTTCACAATGCATTTTATTTTGTATTTTTCTGATTTTTTTTACATTTAGTTAGATAATTTTGAAGTTTCCATGATTAAAACCTAATTAAATAGTCTAATTATATAGTTAATCCCATCGGCGCCACGTGGACCACTGACACGACGCACGCTTTCCATGTGGCGTGATGAGATTTGCTATTTAAATAGTTAAATCAAGTGTCACGCCGCTATGCACTTTCGACCCGATCAAAGATCGACGTCGATTCCCATGGTTCTTAAAGGATAAATCGAAAGATCCTACACGAATTAATCTGGACGATCCATCCAAAATGTGTGGATGGATGGTCCATCATTTGTCATTGAGCTCGCCTGCGGGAGAGGGCAACCGTCCACTCCTTAGGGCTTGATTCGAGACTGATTGAGCTTGGATTGAGCTCAAATTTTACCCACATCATCTATGAGCAAACACAAGAAGATCCAATATCCAAATTCACATGGAGTGAAAGTTTCTTTTATAAAGGATCAAAGAATTCCTACTCTAGGCTCGGTTTGAAGGCATACCTCTCCAGAGGCTATCACCGACACTCAACTGTCGAGGTAGCTTCGTATAGTGGAGACAAAGCTCTGTTGAAGGTTTAAGGGGTTAAGATTGAGTAGATCCTACAATTGGCCAAAGTCACCCTGCTAGGCTTGTAACTTTGGTCTAGCTCCCACCTCCCTTGCCTTGGAAGCTTGGAAGAAGCTTTGGATCAATTCAATTTGGTCCCCTGAGGGTGCTTGCAAGAGGAATTGGATTGATATTGGGTATTGAACTAAGTGGAATTTCCCTTGAGCTCCATTATTTTTGGCTTAAGGAAATCGAGAACAGGAGAATTCAAATGAGCCTTGGAAACCTTGGAGAAGCTTGAGAATTCTTGCTGAGTTCCCTAAGCTCCATCGAGTGTGTCTTTCTTGGAATGAAGTGAAATGAGGGGCAGTATATCTCCCCCTCCAAGGATCGGATAGTCGAGAGGTGTTTATCCATTTTGATTAAATTCACCTCATGGAGTGGGTTGGTTAGGCCATTTAGGGTGGCATGTGATTCGATTTTGGCAGAGGGAGGTAGTGGAGAAGTTTCCATGTACAAAATAAGGTGTGGGAGTGATTCCCAAGTGCTCATTTCCAAGTGGGTGGTCAATTTGGCCATTGGGTTGGCTTTGGCTGACCCAAACCCATTGGGTCATGTGAACCATGCTTACTAGTGTCCACTTGGTCCACCAAGAGGGTGCTAAGTGGCTATGAAAAAGATATGATTAAATTCCAAGTGGAATTGTCCATAGGTTACCACTTGACCTAGGGGTAAAATGGTCATTGGATTTGATTTTACTTTAGGCAGATTTAAAATAGTTTGAAATTAGGTTGGTCGAAATTTTAAAGAATTTGGTGTTGATTTGATGTCATTTGGATCATGTTGACCCATTTAGGTCAAAATGGGTCAACTTGGGTCAGGTTGACCAATTGGTCTAATTGGGTGAAACCAAGGGTTGGGTCAAGTTCATATGTCTATTTGAAATTTGTTGCCATCATTGGTTTGGTTCATTTGATTTCATTTAGGTCAAATGGGTCAAGTTGGCCAATTTGACCCATTTGGCCTAATTGGGTTAGGCCATGAGATGGTTTAGGTTTGGTTAGTCATTTGAAATGATTTGGTATCTTTGTTTCCAATCAATTTTAGTTTGGTTTGATTTTGACATAATTTGACCTTTTAGGTCAAGTTGGGTTCATGGTCAATTAAGCTAGGTTGGGTCTAGTTGGCCAATTGAGGCTTTGGTCAAGTTCAACAAGTGATTTAGAATGAACTTGACCCATTGGTTTCAATCAATTTAGCTTAGATCAAAATTTGACACATTTTGATGTTATAGGTCAAGTTGGGTCAATTTGGATCAAGTGGCCAATTGGGCTAGGTTAGGCTCAAATGATGACTTGGTTAAGTTCAAACATTGATAATGACTTGGTTTTGATCAATTGTTTCAATCAATTTGGCCTATGGTGGATTTAGGCTATTTTAGGTTTCATTTTGGCTAAGTGTTGACTTGGTCAACCCTTAGGTTTGACTTGGTTTGACATAATTTGAGTGATTGATCATCTCATGATGATTGTTGCTCACAATGTGAGGCTTAGGTGGGCTTAGTTCAATCTAATTTGGGTAGGATTAGAATTTGGCTCAAAAGGGATACTTTAGGTCACTTTGGGTCAAGTGAGCCTAAGTGGGTCAATTGGATTGATCAAGGCTTGATTCAAGTTTGGTTGAACTCACATATGGGCTTATGATTGAAATATAAATCCATTTACAAGTGATTTGGAGTCAAATGGGTTTTGATTCATTTGATAATTTCAAGTTCAAAGGGTGAACATGAGTTTTGACTTGGGTTTTATGGTTTGATAATTGAAGTTTATGTTTATATTTGGATTCATGATTGAAGGATTGATTGAATCATGAAAAAATATCAAGGGTTTGGTTTGATTTGAGGATGATTTGGCTAAGTTCAAGAATTTGACTTGAAAGGCTTAGGTTAGATTTTAATTGAATTTGAATTTGAGTTTTGAATTTAGTTTGGTTTGGTGATTGAAGTTTATGTTTATATTTGGTTTCATGATTGAATGATTGATTGAATCATGAAGAGAAATCAAGGGTTTGGTTTGATTTGAGTTTGATTTGGCTAAGTTCAAGAATTTGACTTGAAAGGGATAGGTTGGATTTTGGATGAATTTGGATTCGAGTTTTAAATTTAGTTTTGGATATTTGAATTTATATTTATGAATATAAATGAGAATATATAAATGGATTATGAAAAAATTTCTTGAATTTAAATTGATTTGGATTTGATTTAGGCTAATTCCATGAGATAAAATCTAAGTGACTTAATAAATAAAGATTTTTAGGATTTGGAATTCAATCATGGGTTTCAATCATTTGGAATTGATTCATGATTTGAGAAAATCGATTAGAATTGATTTGAAGTTTGTATTTGAAGTTGAATTGATTTGAGAAAATCAATTAAGTTGGAATTGATTTGAAGTTTGGGTTGATTTGGATTTAAAGTTGATTTGAACTTGAAGTTAATTTGAAGATGATTTGAATTTGAAGTTTGTTTAGATTTGGTTTGGAGTTTGACTTGAAAGAAGGAAGTGAGGATTTAGTTCAAGCTATAGGGTAGGCACATTTTCCTAACACTCCTAAAGCATGACCTATTCCTATGGATAACTCTTCTAAGTCTCTAGGATTAGGTTAAGTATTCACCTAATCACTAGAAGTGTCCTAAGACTAAGGAACTCTTAATGTCTAAGATGGAGAGGTTGAGAGATCATTCTAAAAATGAGGTCAACAAAGGATGCCTAATAGGTGTGGTGTGAGTGATAAGGTACACTGCACGTATTGGTGGACCGAGATGATCAACAACACCGAACGATCATAAGCACTAACAGAAATAATCTACTCCTAATCCAAGGTGTAGAAGGAATCCAGAGCTTAGTGCAATGTGTCTCTACTTATGTCAAATACATAAGAGAGTGAAGGAGGAATCCACTAGGGACTGAGTATGTGAACCTTCCACTAGGGAAAGAGGTTCAAGTCATCCACAAGGGGATGAGAGGTTTGATTTGATTTGAGTCTCACTAGGGAGAAACTGATTTGATTTGTTTGATGGTTTAGTTGTGTTTGATTGTTTGACTCCACTGGGGATAGAAAAGTGAACTCTCCAATGGGGGAGCAAGTTCAAGTCATCCACTAGGGAGGAGATGTTTAATTTGTTTGTTTCAAATTTTACTCTGCTGGGGAAGTTAGAGGGAATTTGTTTTATTTTTTTAGTTTGACCCTGCTAGAGAGGAGGGTTGAGTTTGTTTATTTTAGATTTTAGATTTTTGAATGGATCCTATTGGTTTGAGATGGATTGCACAGAGTAAGGGCTATGTTGGCCTTGATCTACATCAGATTTACTAATCCAAAGGAGTAGTCTACTAACTACATAGTAGGACCAACCGACCAAAGGGATTGCCTCTTGGTATGTAGCAACTGTACTAAAAAGAAAGCATAGTAGACTTACATCCTCCAAAGTAGGGATCAGTTGCTGGGGTGATCCATTGGAAAGGCAACATATTGAACCCAACCTAGGGCTGACTATTGAGTGAATGCGGCTGGGGGACTTAAATCAACTCAAAGATAGTCAAAATTAATTTCATTTTTTAAATTATTTTTGATGAATCCCATCGGTTTGCGATGGATTGCACTGAGTAGGGGCCATGTTGGTGTTGATCTGACACAAAGTTATCAATATAAAAAGAGTAGCTTACTAGCCATATGGTAAAACTATCCAACCAAAGGGATTGCCTTTCAGTATGCAGCAACTGTACTAGGAAGAAAGTGTGGTAGACTTATATCCTCCAAAGTAGGGATCAGTTGCTAGGGTGATCCATTGGCAAGGCAATAGAATTAACCCAACCTAGGGCTGACTATTGAGTGAATGCCATTGGGGGACTTAAATCAGCTCAAAGATAGTCAAGATTAATTTAATTTTGATTGTTTTGCATTTTTTTATTTCATTTATTTAATTTTAATGGATCCACTTGATTTGTGATGGATCAACTAAGAAGGGGCTCATATCAGCCTAGACCTATCTTAGGTTTATAAATCCAAACTGATAGTCTATCAGTTATTAGGTAGAGCTAACCAACCAAGGAGGTGCCTTTCGATTTGCAATGGTTATGTTAGGAAGAAAGCACGGGGACTCACATCTTCCAAAATAAGGAACCACTCAGAGATCAATTTCTTGCGCAACAAATCGAACCTGACCTAGGGCTGCCCGTCGATTTGTAGCGATCGTGCTGGAAAGAATGCGTAGTAGACTTATATATTTCAATGCAAATATTACTGTCGAGGCAACTTATTTGTGGCAAAATAAATTGAACCTGACTTAAGGGTGACTACGGAGAGAGTGCTGACCCGGGGACTTATCTCAACTCAGGTAGTCAGGCAATTGCTATAGGGAGTTCTGCTGACACTGCCCTAAAGATAGGATGCCTGCTTGGGAAAAAGGGCCCCTTTGGAGGCTTGAATTCCTAATCCACATGAGAATATATTTGTTTGTTTTGTTTGTTTATTTATCATGGACCATGTTGGTTTGTGAGGGATCATACTGAGAAGGAGCTTATATCAGCCTAGGCCTGTCTCAAATTTACTGAACCAAAAGAGAATTTGCACATCCGCTGAACAAATTCTCTAATCACATGAGATGCTACTAATAAAAGGGGACTATCCAATCCAAAAGTAACCCGGGTAGTGTTTAAATGGGGTCTCAAAGGACATGATCCAAATAGAGTGCCCACAAGGGAAGAGGCCACTAAGGGCTTAATCCAACACCCTGGAGAACATAATTTGCATAGGTATTCGATGGAAAACTCAAGGAGAAAGCATGGGGACTCACATCTGGAAAGAGTGGTGTATCCACTAGGTGAGTTACTGTCAGCATAGCGAACACCAACCAACCTATGGTGCCCATCGATTTGCAACAATCAGCCTAGGAAGAAAGCTCACGGGCTCACATCCTCCTATAATAGAACTGATTGATGGGATAGTCTATCTTCGGCTCGATAGGTGCATCCGGCCTAGGATGACTACTGAGTGAATGCCACTGGAGAACTTACATCATCTCAAAAGTAGTCAAGAGAAAAAGAGCCTCTAGGGGACTTATCTTAAACCTGAAATATACTCAACCTAGTCAGTGTATGATGGCTAGTTCAAGAAGAAAGCACAGAGACTCACATATTCTTAAACAAAGTCAATCATGAGGTAGCTTACTGGCTACATAGTGAAGCCTACCAAACTAAGAAGGAGCTCATCAGTTTGTAATGGTCAAGTTAGGAAGAAAGCGCAGGGACTCACATCTGCCAAACAAGTGACCACTGGGGTGATAGACGAGCAAGGTAGTATATCAACCTGACCTAGAGTAGCTAATGAGTGAGTGCCACAGGAGGCTTGCTCCCACATCAAAATAGCTTGAGATAAAAGATTTGTATTTTTTATGCTTATGTTAAAGGGAATAGGATGCCTCTCAGGTTCTCTTACACCTATCCTAAACATGTTAGGGAATTTGATGAAATGATGCCATGGATTGCAGTTGAAATCCCACCAAGAAAGGATGCCACTTAGGTTATCTCACACCTGACTTAGTTGTGCTACTTGAAATAGGATGCCTCTCGGTTCTCTCACACATACTCTAGTAGCGCTAGGGAATTGTGTTTGGTTATGTTTGTGTTGTGAAAGAGGGATATGATGCCTCTTGGGTTCTCTTACACCTATCCTAAACACATTATGGTGGATTTGCAAGACAAGCGAACAACACTTCGAATAGAGAGAAAATTTTGAGGAATTGAAATAAGATTTTATTCTTTTGTTGATAATTATTTTCAAAAATATTTTATGGGTAATATTTCTTCAAATAGAGCTCACTAATTGGAAGCATCAAGTGTTCCCATTTACAATCAATAAGCTGATATGATCCTCAATGGTAGGCCTTCTCTATGACATAGGGGCCTTCCCAAGTGGGTTCAAACTTGCCTCCTATCTTTTGACTCTCAATAATTAGTCTCTTTAGGACTAACACAAGTTCTCCTACTTGGAAATTTTTAGGGCAGACCAGCTTGTTGTGAGCTTGAATCATTTTGGCTTTGTATAACTCGAGGTTCTAGCACGCCCGTAAGCATCTCTCCTCTAAACCTTCGAGCTCTTCTAATCAAAACTTTGCATTCTACTCTATAGTGATTTTTCTTCCCAATGCTATCCGTAGTGATGGGAGTTGAACTTCTAAGGGTAGAATGGCTTCAGACCCATACATTAAGGAAAATAGGGTAGATTGAGTTGGAGTTTTGTATGTGCTGCGGTATTTCCACAAGGCTTCAACCAACTGCTCATGCTACTATCTCTTGTTATCGTCAAGTGTCTTCTTTAGTATCTAGATGAGAGTTTTATTAAATGCTTATGCTAAGCCATTTTCCCTAGGGTAATAGATGGTGGAGCATCTCCAATCTATACCGTGTCTTCTGGCGAAGCTGTTGATCTTGGAACTTTTGAATGCAGTACCATTATTGGATATAATTCATTGAGGCACCCCCAAACTTATATACAATATGGTTCTTAAAAAATTGAAGCACATGCTGAGCTATGACCTTTCTGAGTGGGATTGCTTCCGCCCACTTGGAAAAGTAGTCGGTGGTAGCTAAGATGAACCATGACCCTTGGAAGAAGAAGAATCGATCGGACCTACAATGTCGGTACCCCCAACACTCAAATGACCATGAGGCCAATGTAAGATGTATTATGTTGGGTGGTTAATTTTCTCTCATGATTTAATCAACCCTACAATCATGAGCTTATATATAAATCCAAACTTCAATCAAACAATCAAAACCCAAGTCAAAAATCAAAGCCAAAACCCTTTCATATTCTTCATTTGAATATGAAATTTTCAAATGGATCTAAACCCATTTAACTTCAAACCACTTATAAATGGATTTATATTTCAATCATGTGTCCATATACAAGATCAACCAACTTCAAATCAAGCTTTGACCAACCCATTTGACCCACTTAGGCTCACTTGACTCAAAGTGACCTAAAGTACCCTTATGAGCTAAATTCTAATCCTAACCAAATTGGATTGAACCAAACTCATATTTACCTCTCATCATAATCAACAATCATCTTGGGATGATCAATCAACCAAATTGTGTCAAACCAAGTCAAACCTAAGTGTTGACCAAGTCAACACTTAACCTAAAATCAAATCTAACATAACCAAATTTCACCATAGGTCAAATTGTTTGAAACTATTGATCTAAGTTCACTCATGACCTATGTTTGAACTTGACCAAGCCAGAATTTGAGCCTAACCTAGCCCAATTGGCCACTTGACCCAAGTTGACCCATTTTGACCTAAAGGGTGAAAATGTGTCAAAACTTGATCTAAACCAAATTGATTGAAATCAATGGGTCAAGTCCATTCCAAATCACTTGTGGAACTTGACCAAAGCCTCAATTGACCAAGTAGACCTAACCTTGTTCAATTGACCTTAGACCCAACATGACCTATTTGAGCTAAATTTGAAATTAACCAAAATTGATTGGAAACAAAGATGACAATCCACTCCATAGGACTAACCAAACCTAATCCTACCCTTGACCTACCTCAAATAGGTCAAATAGGTCAAATAGGTCAACTTGACCATTTGACCTAAATGAAGTCATATGAGCCAAATCCAAAATTGTACCAAATTGAATAAAACCAAAGCCACCAAAACATTTCAAATGGTCATATGAACTTGACCCAACCCTTGGTTTGACCCAATTTGACCAATTGGTCAATTGCAGAGTTAATTTTGACCTAAATGGGTCAACATGAGCCAAACCCTATCAAATGAATTTGAAATCTCATGAAACTTGGTCAAACCTAGTTTCTCCACATATCCAACACACCCAAAGTAAAAAAAAATTAGTAAAATGACTATTTTACCCCTCCATCATAGAACAAATTTTGGCTTAATCTATGGGTAATTTGGTCATACCCTCTTACATTCACTTGAGGATTTTCTAAAAGCTCAAGGGGAACTAGTGAAGAGTGGTGCACCCAACCTAATGGGTTTGGGTTAGCCTAATTTGTCCCTAGACCAAACACGACCCCATGGGTCAAAATGCAAAGTTCAAAATCCCTCTCCCACTAAAATTAAGGCACATGGGAGGTTGGCAATCCATGCCTTGGCTCAAACTGACCATGTGCACACTCTTAATTGATCAAACAACCCACTGCCTATGCTTAATTGGATCAAAATGGCAAGTGCATTGTTGGCCATCCATTTCTTCAAGGGGGAGATATACTCCCCTTAATTCAATTCAATTCTCACTTCCCCTCTGTCGATTGATGCTAAGGAACTCAGAGCAAACATCAGAGAGTGTTCCCAAGCTTCCTAGAGAGGATTTGAAAACTCCATTTCTCAGTTTTCAGAGCTTGAAAATAAGGGAGGTTCATTGAAGAGCCAACTTTCTTCCCACTCAATTTCCATCCAATTGCTCTTGCATACTTCATCAAGGAGCTAAGTAGAGTGTACCCAAGCTTCTTTTGGAGTTCACACAATAAAGAAGAGTTGAATTGGATCAAGGCCGCAAGGATCTTCAAGTGGTGTTGGTCCATAGAGCAAGCCACTTAATCCCAAGGCCTAGGAACTTCAACAGGACTTCGCCTCCACTAGACGAAGCTACCTCATCGATCTCGAGCATCGGTGACCACCTCCGATGAGGTATGGGATTTTTTAACCATTAAACTCAATGTGGGGTGGAGCTTTGTGAAAGAAATTCTCACCCCATGGATTTTTGACCGTTGGATTTGCTGCTCTTTAGCTTTAGATAGTGTGGGTTGAGTTTGATTTGAATCCATGCTAGATTGAGATTGGATCTTCCCCTTGATCATGAACGGTCTCTATTGATCAATGGAAAGAACTTGGGAGATATCAGCCATCCATCCGCGCATTTTGGATGGATGGCTGAGATAATTCTACATGTTAAGAAATTCCTTAGCCATTTTAAAACCGTGGGGAGATCTCTGACCATTTGATCTTTGATCGAACGACAAAGATCAAACCGCATGTGCCACCAGCCACCATCTAGGATTTGATGTTTAAGTAACCCCCTCACGGCACGATGCGTGTAAAATGTGCTGACTACCATTGCCACGCGTGTGTGTCGTGAGCTAGGGGATTATTTAAATGCTTTAATTAAATCCTAATTAACTTAGGGATCTTCTAAAATTCATAACTCCCTCTAAAAAATTCAAAAAATATGAAATAAAATTCTATGGAAATATAATTCAACCTAGAATATTCTAAAATTAATTTCAATGGGTTTTGAATTATGAGTTTCTCTGATTTTGGGTTTTCTTGGAAAGTTTATTTTGTTAATTTTTTTTAATAAGGACTTTGATTAAACCCAAATTTCTTGGGTATGTTTTAAGAGATGACTTCTTCTTCCCCTAATTTTCTTGGGATTTATTGAAGGCTTGATTAGAAGAATTGCATATGAATTTTCTAATTACCCTCCTCATGTAATTAAGGATAATTAGGGTATGATTAGTGGTTTTAATCATGATTAGGATTGATTAAGATCAGATCCAGTAAGTAGGAGGTTTATGGAATAATTTTGGGGAATTTACCCTAAGATATTCCCTAAACCCCCTTCTTTTCTCCTTAATCTTCTCTTAATTAAGGGTTAATTCATTAATTATCCACTAAATTATTTTCCAAAAATTTTAAAAAGTTCTAGAACTTAATTAATCTACTTTGGATAGATGTTTAGGTGTTTAATAACCTAAGTTCAATTAAGAAAATCAAAACACAATTCATAGGTGTGAAAGGGTGTTTTGAAATTACTTAAGCTAAACCCTTAGCTTAATTAACTTTTAATTGTGAGCCAACTTGCATTAGGCCTTTTTCTTATTAGGTGAATCAAAAATTTAAATTCCATGTGAGTTTTTATGTCATCTAATTAGCTCATAATTATTTGGTTAATTATTCTAAGGTGGTGTAGGTAAGGGTTAATTAAGTCACTTTATTCATACCTTAACCTAACAAATGCTTAAAAATGGATCTAATTATCTAAAAATTAAAAAAATATCAAACATATGTGGGAATAGGTTAAGAGCAGTAAACTCACCTCACCTTTTCAAAATTAAATCAAATTCAAACTAAACAAAAATCACTTTGAATTAACTTTGATTTATTTTAAACTTTCTTATTCTATAAGAATGTCTTTAGGATTTAAGTGAAGTGAACTTGTTTAAATGCTTTCATTGCTTTGAATCTTTCCCCAACATGTTAAATTTGTGTGTCATGTGGTTTCATGCATTCATAATTTTCAAATTCTAATTTTAAAATGAAATTGTTTACTTTATGTCAAATTTGCGTGTGTTGGCTAAAGTAGAAACATGAATGGCTATTATCACTAATAAATACAAATTATTTTCAAAACATATAAATTAAATACCAAATATGAAAGTATACTACTTATGTTCTAATTATGAGTTTGCATGTGATAGATTATAAAGGCATGCTTAGCATAGGTTTCCTTTCTCCTTTATGATTAGCATAGTTTTGAATAGGAATTTGGTGAGATACATGGTTCATTTGAAAAAGACCTAATACTCACTTAATTCCATATCCTATTTATCTTTATGCTATCACTTAAGAAGAGTTACCTATACTTTTATACATAAATTGCATAAAGAAAAATGAATCTATTAATATTACTTTTGCATTTTCCTTTTCTATTTAATTTCATTTATACACATGTTTGCATTTAAGGAAAGTGATATATTAGTCTGGAAAATCCCGAGGTAGAAACACACCTCCTCCCTTATCATTGATTTTGGCCAATAAATTTATTTCTCATGCATTAGTCATAAAAACTCCTATTAGCCTAATTCAAAATAATTGTTCAAGAATGAAAATAAAGTGAAATTTTAATTACATTAGATTTAGATCATTTGAAGCATGCATTTTACATGATCTAGTCTCTTTAGAGAGTGAGTTTAAAAACTTAGTCTCTTTCTAAATAAATAATAGCCTAGTTATCTTGCATAAGCATAAAGACTTGCCTACATGTATTTAAAATTATAGGAGGAGTTAGTTGGCAGCCACCCCCAGGCAATTGTAAGTCTAAGCTGTCAGGTGATTTGTCTTCTCTTGTGGAGGCAAACCAATTACCCATTTTTTCCTTAGATTTAGGTTGTGCTTCCGGCCCTTGTCGAAGCTCCCTAGATTTATGTTCTAAGGTTGCTTCTCCCCTTTGTGAGTTATAAGCATAATTCCTCACCTCTTAGGCATTTCCTTAATCTTGTGCTAAGGAATCTTAAGTCATAAATTTCTAAGAAAAAAAATGCAACTCAAACAAACTAAATCAATTTCAAAAATGTAAAGCCCAACTATACGATAGTTTGAGATGCTCGCTAGGTTTCCTTGCATCGTGGGTATCTCCTACTTATCTTTCATTTTGGCTTCGATAATAACTCACTCCTTTTAATCAATATCATTTGATCATCAAAAATAAATTAATCGATTGATAGTCCCTTCCTATTGAAATCTTTAAAGATAAAGATCATTTACCTTAATCAAGAGTTTTCTTAAGGAATCCCCATTTCTTAGGATGCAATTAACTATGAGGGCTTGCCCCTGTAGGGAACTTAATGAACCCGATTTAAAATAAACCCTGCTTTACTTTTCCATGTAAAGTAGGGGAAGAATCTCTAGTACATATGCAGACCCATCATCCTTAGGAGTCTTTATTGAGGTGATTAGGTCCATTAAAGGGTAGCAACTTCTATCTTTTGAGATAGTACACTATTCCTTGATGACGTACTCGATCATCTGAATAAGCACATCTGTGGATCTACGTGGCATCCTAAAAGGATGAATTTCTATAGTCTTGCCTTTCTTTTCTCCCCATAAATTTTGAAGGCGACTCCTCTATAGAAATTTTTAACCAACAATATTCAAAGGCATGCTGACACTTGTCATCCCACTTAAACTTGGCATCCTTTTTGACAAGTGCTCAAAATGGCTTGCATCTCCCGGATAGATTGGAGACAAAGCATATCAGATATGCCAACCATTCTTGGAAAGATCTGAGTTGAGTTAAACTTTTAGGAGGTAGAATTTCTAAGATAGCTTTGATCTTTTTTGGATCTATCTCTATTCTCCGATATCGGATAACAAACCCAAGGAATTTTCTTGAAGCTACTCTGAATACACACTTCAGGGGATTAATTTTGAGGTTATATTGTCTTAACCATTCGAAAACTACTCTCAAGTCAAAGGGATGGTCTTCCTTTTCTTTTCTTTTGACTACTAGATCATTAACATAGCACTCACCTTGATGATGGATGAGTTCATTGAAGATCTAAGTCATGGCCCATTGGTATGTAGAACCAGTATTTTTAAGGCTGAAAGGCATGACCTTATAATAATAAATTTCGATCGAGGTTCAAAAAGTAATGTTTCTTTCATCCTCGAGGGCCATCTTGATTTGGTTGTAGCCAGATGATCCATCCATGAAGGAGAATACTGCTTGATATGAGGCAATGTCCACCATTAATTCTGATAAAGGAAGAGGAAACTCATCCTTAGGATATGCCTTATTTAAGTCCTTGAAATCGACGCAAATGAAAATTTGGCCATTCTTGTTCTTAACTGGGACGACACTAACTAACCAGGAAAGGTATTTTTCATTCCTGATGAAACTAGCATCGACTAGTTTCTTGACTTAAGAAATGACCTATTGTGCAATTTCTAATCCCATGCATCTTGGAGCTCACTTAATAGGGATAGCGCTAGGGTCTATTGCAAGTTTGTAGACTGCTACGTCAGGAGATAATCTAGGCATTTCTTCATAACTCCATGCAAGCAGTCCTTAAACTTAATCAGTAGCCTAACTAAGTCATTGGTTTTTTCTTCATTCAAAAATGAACTGATGTATGTCGGGCATCAATTTTCTTCCATCCTGAGGTTGATTTATTTAAGCTTGTCAATTTTTGAATGGATCTCCTATTCAAATTCTAGCGATGCATCTTCAATTTGAAGATCATCTAGATCATCTAAGATTTCTAAATACACATCCTCATAAGAGTTGGTTTGGTGTGAAAAGAACCTATCAGACTCCAGATGGTTGGTGACAACTAAGTAGTACTCGTCTTCATCGACTAGACCCACTGTACCAAATCCTAGCCCTGATCTTGATTGTGCATCCCTGCCTCTATTATTTCACAGCTTTTTGAAGTTCTCTGTCCTATGCTTAGATCATGAATAAGAAATCAAACCCTTCTTTGCAAGATTAAGAATATAAGGTGAGTGCCAATCAAAAAAAAAATTCCATTAATTCTTTGTTTGAAATATCCTCAAGTCCTACATCAGTTTCTGGACTTGAGGATGATGATCCAAAAAAAATCTCTTTGGTTTGACATCCCTGGAAGACTGAGCGACTTCCTTAACTACTAAACCTTCAATATTTTGAGATGAAAGTGAGGTTAGAGCCAAGGTTCCTAACTGCTGTCTGATAATTTTACATACATTTGATTCGAATACTTTCTTGCTTTGTCTGAAGGCATGGTCTTCATCACTGTTCGACTCGAGTGTCACCTCCAATGAAACCCACTGAGAGGGTTGGCTGGTATGCTAATCACATTAGACTCATCCTCCGAGCTGGATTCAAAGTCTATGAATAGTAGGGGTACTCCTATGAACTGGAACATAACCCCTATTGGCTAATGGCCAACCAAGGGGTCTTCCACTTCTGGAACTGCCTCTATTTCCACCTCTGAACATGTCCATATGATGGGATGAACTGTGGGTGGAATCTGATATGCGGCTCCACTTCTTCCTCAATTTCCTTTTCTTGTTCACTTAGACTTTCATTTTTTCTTTCTTTTTCTTTTTCTTTTGCATTTGAATTTAAATTTTGACCAAATTCATGAGAAAAGGTATTTTGAGAAAGATAGTAGGTTGCATCCTCATATATCTTAACCTATTTGACTGAAAATGGTTTTTCATCGCCTTTGACGTAGTACTCAATCCCATCCTTCCTGAATTTGATGCATTAATGGAGGGAGGATAGGATCATTTTATTTTGGATGTATCTAAGGCCTATCAAGCAAAGCAGTAATGAAGTATTTGAATCAATGATATAAAACTTGGCTTCAGTCTTCCAGTCACCTATCTCCAAAGGTAAAACTATGGAACCTAAAGCTCTCTCACCTTGCTCATTGAATTGTCTCAACATCATCCAATCTCCTCAAAGTGTGGAGATGTTGATCCTCAAATAGGCAAGGATCTTTAGACTCATAATGTTCACTGATGTACCTGGATCGACGAGAACTCTAGAAAGTCTGAATCTATCCATGTCCACTGTAATGTAGAGGGGATGATTGTGCTCCATGTCCCCCAGAAGTAGGTCTTCATATGTGAAAGTGATTCCCTAAGCTTCTCTGGAATAATGTGCCTCCTCTCTAATAGTGGTCAGCTAAGCTAAGTATATCTCTAGATCAAGGAGAGCCTTGATTAGTGATTCCCTCATCTCTTTGGATAAGATAAGGGCATCATATATGCTTAGCTTAAATGATAACTTTCTTAGGTGAGAGAGGACATTGTATTCACTTTGGGTTGATCCTCCACAAGCATATCCAAGGGTGGAGCATCTTGTGGAGGGGCTTCTCAATCATCTGAATCAATGACTTATTTCCTCTATCTTGAGGTGATGCCCTAGGAGGTAGAACCTTGCCATTATGAAGGTTGACTTCGGTGATCTCTTATGGCTGGTTAGTGGAAGATTCTACCTACTCTTCAGGCTCACCTACAGCTTCTCCTATGGGAATCTTGGAGTCGGATGATTCCAAGTCTATCTCAAGAGGCGAACCCTTAGTATTCAGAGAAGGAAAGTCCAACTCTGAATTAGAAAGAGGAAGATCATAGTTGTTATAATTGTTGTTTATACTTGAAGAGTTATCATTAAAAATAAATTTAGAAAACCCATCAGAAGTGAGACATATATAATTCAAGCTAGCTTTATTTTATGATTTTTTAGATTTTGATGGAGGTACATAGTATAAATTAAGTAAAGTAAGTAGGGTGAGGGATTTGATGCCCTCATCCATCGATATAAGATGTCTACTAGAAGAAGAGCTAGCTGAAGTAGAGGTAGTCACTAATGTAGTAGCTGTAATGGTGGACTAAAGGCTGGACACAATCGGTGGTTGTGCTACTTGGCTATCTAAGGATGGCATAGGCTGTTGCTGCTGCTGCTAAGCTCCCCCTTTCCCTGAGTTGTCCTGAACAACTTGCAAACCTTTCTTGATGTTGGAGGTTCAAGCTACCTCAGGCACCTGCACGAAAAGTTTTTTGATTTTGGAGACAATTTTCTTAGAGGTATGGGATAATGAGATATCCCAACCTTCTTTAGTTTTGAAAGGATCAAAAGTATCCCCAAGGATTATCCTAATAGAACTGGATGGTTTTTCCATAAGGTATTCCTTTGGGATAACTATAGCACTGGTATTGAAGCTATGTTCAAGCCAGTCCTTTAATGTGAAGCAATCTTCCAAAACATGACCTAGCATGCGGTGGTAGGGGCAAAAGTTAGGATCATTGCTTTTTCCAACTTCCTCCGGTCTCCTAGGTTCGGGTTGCTAAAAATCTGGCTTCATTAAGAGATTATTAAAGATCTTCCTGATTACCTCCCTCTCAAATGAATAAGGCTAGTTAAGTTTATCCAAAAGCATAGGTGGATTGTAGCTACTTGGCGATGGGTATGTGTACCACTGCTGCTAATGATGTGGCTAAGGAGGAGGCGGTGTAGGCTATGGAGGCTGCGGTGGCGACTAGTAGGACTTCCTCGGTGGTGGTATAGGAGGTGGAAGTGATGACTGTGGAGCATGAGGTCTCTCATACTACTCTTTAGCCGGCTGTTTCCCCTTGTCTACTACTATCACTACCCCTAGCTTATTTTCATAAGCTTTTTGTGGCTTCTTCTTTATTGATTGGTCTGGAATAGGAAACTATTTGGCTTCTCCTTGTAAGCTAGCTGCCTTGTTGATTAGTTTCTCAAATATTTTGATGGTGAAATCTTTGAGCATGAAGGTGACCGGGCCATGGATATTCTTAAGCAGAATCTCAATGGCATGCTATTCAGATAGCCGTGGTTCATATTTTATACTCAAATTATGCCATCTGAGAATGTAATCGATGAGGGACTCATTAGGGTTTTGTTGAGTCACAATGAGATCACCTACAGTCACCCTTTGCTGAGCTCCAACAAACATCTTGATGAAGAGTTGCTCCAACTCAATAAAAGTCTTCACTGAACTGTTGGGAAGTTCAGCATACCAATCAAAGACTATGTCTGCTAAGCTACTAACAAAGAGACAGAAGAGTAAAGCATCACTGCCACTAGCATTACAACAGCTGGCTCTAAAGTGCGCAACATGCTACCTTGGGTTCTCACTATCATCGAAGCTCTTGAAAGAAGGTGGCATGAAACCCTTAGGATATTGGATGGCATCAAATTCCCCTAGGTAAGGTCTACCCTTCGAAACTGATGATCCTTCTCGGGCTTGAGCCAATGCTTCTCTCACCTGCTACTCAACCATGGTTTTGATGTCCTTTTCCTGTATGGAGGTACTATCTACTACCTTCCTATATAGGCTGGTCCCGCCCTATTCTAATGGAGGTAAAGTCTTGGCTGGATCCAATACATGCACAAACTTTGGCTGACTAGTCTCAGCTATAGTAGAATGAACTGCCGGTGCTTGGTTCTGAAGTGCTAAAATAGCTACTAGCATTTCCTCAAGCAGCTTCCCCATCTTATCTATTTGTTCATCTTTTTTGCTTTAATTACTGATGGAGGTGTTGGGTCGAGTAGGAAGTGTCTTCTTGCTTGGCATTAGCACCTTCCAAAAATTGCTACTCACGGAGGAGGGAACCTTGGGTATATACCATGTGTACTCCGGTTGAATCTTCTAACATGTCATCTTCATTTGGATTAAAGCTGACCTTTTCATCCTCTAAATTAGACTAGGCATGTCCTATGATTTCCATCTTCTCCAGTAGATACTGAGCTATAATGTCATATAGGGAGCGATCCAACTAAACATGCATGAAAGATTGGGTCTGACCGATAGTAGGATCACTATCATGAACAGATATGCATCTAAACTCTGAAGCTGCTGGGGAGCTGATCTTATGTGGACTATGCTCACTAGAGGTAAGATACTCCTAACTGCTGCTGGATCTGGGCGGAGTGGTACTCTTAGGAGGATCTATGGCCATAGGGATGACTGAATTGTCTCCTTCTCCCTCAACTGTTGTGAGTATCTCCATAGCCTACTACGGTGGTGGTGGTGATGGGATGATTACAATACTCCGAGGTTGCCATTCCTTCCTCACCACAACTAGGCAAAAGGTCGAGCAGGAGAGCTCAGCCTTGCCACAGTAGGCGGCGTAGATGGAACGGGATCTCTTTGCCATAGCCAGATCACCAATGGGATTCTCTTCTACCTCGCTGCAGCCTTCATGGCCTTGGCTAGAACAGTAGATGCTGGAACATGTACAGGAGTTGGCGGGCGCAGAGAAGAACAGTGTGGTCGAGGCACCACCAACTCTCTTGGGATAGGAGCTCCTCTCTTATGATATGTAGCCCCTGTGAGTAAGATACCATCAGTACGATTGACGTGGGTAACACATCGATCTAGAAAGTCCACAAGTGTGAAGGCCACTGACTATTTGTTGTACCTCCAGCACTCTCAGCTAGTAACATGAACTGATGTATGGGCCTTACTGGCCCTCTCATGTCTAAGCTATCTGCTAATGTTGTTGGGAATGATAGAATGCAAATCAAACTAAGCATCAAACTTTGATCATCCATAGGCTCCACCTACTCGGAGTAAAATTGATCGAAGGCTGGCGTACGACCTCCTTCTCTTACTAACATGTGCCTGAAACTGAATTGCTAGCGGAGGTGAAGCAAAAATCCTCCTAGCATCCTCTTTATTAGATATAGAGAGAGGGTTAACCAGCGGGGAAACCATCCTTATAAACTCCTCTATAATAGACTGAGTAGCTACCTCCAACTCCTCGGCAATGCAAGTGTGATACCACTTGATCATGAGATTCTTATTTCTACATTGGGTTCTGGTAGGTTGAGTAGTGTAGAAACTAGACCCAATATCAAAGGCAGGGGATACAATCCTTGGAATCAGGGGAGCCTTCCCCTTGGAAGGTGATAAGGAGTGGGCGCTATCCCTAAGTGGAACAACATGGGAACAAGCGATACCGACACTGATACTGTTGTTGTGGAAACTGCGACAACCTTCCTCTTCAATGAGGGAATTTCTTAATCAGATGGCATGCTGACCTGGATGATCGGCTTCTGCCCGGTCACCATGCTCCTGCTAATTGTCGTGAGGGGGGTTCCCTCACATGTAATCTTGGACCCCTCAAAGCCTCAACCAAAGTGGATGAAGTGGGCATAATCTGATCGTGGAAGGTTAGCCTGATACAAGGCCAAATCCATCCCATGAGGAAATGTGAACACACATACATTAATGAATCCATTGAGCTGGAACTTGAATTGAATTGCAAACTTGAATATGATTTTCTATTTTGTTGATTTTTGAATTTGAATTTTAGAATTTGAACCCACACTCAGCATCTTGAAAGTGTTAAGTGGAGCTCAAATGGATTTAGAAGAGATTTTGAGATTGATTGGAAAGAGGATTTTTTTTGAATGTAGAATCTACTTTCAAAAAATTTGGGTAAGTTGAAAATGGGTTCAAATATTTTTGAATAGATGCTTCTATAGGTTCATGTTTGAATTTTGATTTTGTTTTGGATTGGTGATTTTTGGAATTTACTCACTTAGCAAATTTGGGTATGCTAAGTGAGGTGTTTGAAAACAATTTCTTCTTTTTCTTTGTTTGCTCTATTTTGTGAATCATTTGTGATTTGAAAATGGAATCCTTGTTTAGCAAATTTGGGTACACTAAATGAAGAATCCAAGTGTGTTTTGTTTTTTTGAAGATTTTTGAAAATAGGATTCTTAGCAAATTTAGGTATGCTAAGGAAATCCAAATGTGTTTAAAGTTTCATTTTTGAAAATGGAAACTTCATTTAACAAATTTGGGTATGCTAAAATGAAGTCCCAATGTGTATTTTTCATTTTGAAAATGGAGACTTCACTTAGCAAATTTGAGTATGCTAAAATGAGAGTTCCAAACGTGTTTTAAATTTTGGACATGGAGATTTCACTCAGTAAATTTGAGTATGCTAAAATAAGATTCAAAAATGTTTTTTAAATTTTGTTTTGAAAATGGAAAATTCACTTAGCAAATTTGGGTATGCTAAATCTAGTTTCATTGTATTTGAAAATTTTGTGTTTTTTGAATTTGTAAACTTCACTTAGCAAATTTAAGTATCATAAATGAAGTTCCAATGTGTTTGAAAATTCTATATTTTTGTTGATTTTGAAAAGAGAGATTTACATTTAACAGATTTGGGTATGGAAGATGGAAATCAATTATATTTCAATTTTCAAAGATGTAGTTTTGTGTGTGATTATGGCTTTTTGAAAGAGGAAATTCTAACTTAATCATATGTGGAATATGTTAAGTGGGATTTCAAAATGATGTCATTTTACATGGAAATGAAATCTTCATTCAATAAATTTAGGTATATTGAATGGAGATGTTCATATGTGTTTTTTGAAAGTTGAAAATTCCAACTTAACACATGCAAAATGTGTTGAGTGGGATTTCAAAGTTATGACTTTGCTTGAAAATGTAACATCCATCCAAGCCATTTGGATGTATTGAATGGAAATGCCCATCTTCAAATTTTTTGCATTTTGGAAATATGACTTTGAATTTTATTTTTTAAAAGATGATTGTTCATTTTATTTTAAAAAATGTGATTGTTCATTAGTTTTGAAAATGAAAATCTTCATTCAATAAATTGAATGAAGATGTTCATTTCTACTTTTGGAAAATATGATTGTTAAATTTTATTTTTGAAAGAGATTATTGTCTTTTTATTTTGAAGATGAAAATCCTCATTCAATTTGAATGAGGAAGTTCATTTGTGCTTTTTGAAAATGTGATTTTTGAATTTTATTTTTGAAAGAGATGATTGTCTTTTTATTTTTAAAATGAAATCTTTATTCAATAAATTGGATGAAGTTGTTCATTTGTGCTTTTTGAAAATATGATTTTTGAATTTTATTTTTGAAAAGAGATTGTTAATTTTCGTTTTTTTTTTTGGAAAAGATGATTGTTCATTTTTGTTTTGAAAAAAAAATGAAATCTTCATTCAATTGTTCATTTGTGCTTTTGCAAAGTATGATTTTTGATCTTAACTTTGAAATGATCCAACATATAATAATCATGAAGATTATTAGATGAGGGTGATTTATGAAAATTTTTGTGTAAAACATTTTATTATGTGCATTTTGAAAAAGTGCATTTTGGAAATTGATATTTCTTATGAAGAATTTATTTTTCTTTATTCTTGGAATAAACCTTTCCTTACCATAAAAATGGTAAGGATGAAGTCTTTAGTTATTTCCTTATATTAAATTTTTGTTTTCACCCATTGGGGAAACCAACAGGGGTTTTAAGACCAACATGGGGTGAGCTCCTAAAACCTAAAGATGTTGGCTAGCTTAACTTTAGGATGAAATAAGCTAAGTGCCAACAAAAATGAAAGATAGTCTTGATTCATACAAAAGTACAAACCCACTATCGATACTTGGAGATGATAATCATTTACCAAAGATGGAGACTAAAACCATCCCCAGTGGAGTCGCCAAAAAAATTTGTGGGTGAAATTATACCTACCTTCATCTATCCTTCCTTGGGGGAGGATAAATAAAAACAAAAATATAAACACCTTGTCTGGACACCACGTAGATCTACAAATATTCTTATTAGGGTGATCGGGTATGACATTGAGGAAAGGTGTACTATCTGAAAAGATAGAAGTCACCACCCTACAATGGACCTAATCACCTCAATAAGGACTCCTAAGGACTATGGGTCTTCGGAATGCACCAGAGATTCTTCCCCTACTCTACATGAAAAAGTAAAGTAGGGTTTATTTTAAACCGTGTTCGTTAAGTTCCCTATAGAGGCAAGCCCTCATAGTTATCTGGTTGCGGGGTTCTGTAAATGATCATTATCTCCAAAGATTTCAAAGGTAGGACTATCAATAGATTGGTTTATTTTTAGAAGATCAAGTGGGATCAATCAAGAGAAGGGAGTTCTTATCGAAGCCAAATAAAGATAAGTAGGAGATGCTCAGGATATTAGGAAGCCTAGTAATCATTCCAAACTATCCTATGGTTGGGCTTTATATTTTTGAAATCGAATTGATTTATTTATTTGAGTTGAATTTTTATTAGAAATCTAGGGCTTACAATTCCATGATACAAGGTCATGGAAATGCCTAAATGGTGAGAATTTATGTGGAACCAACCTCGAATCTAAATCTAGAGCAAAAGCATAACCTAAATCTATGGTGAAAATGGGTATCTGGTTTACCTCCACAAGAGAGGATAAACTACTCAACTGTTTGAACTTACAACTGCCTAGGGGTGGTTGCCAACTAACTCCTCCTATGATTTTAAATACATGTAAGAAAGTCATATGCTTTTACAAGAAAGCTAAGTTGTTATTTATTTAGAAAGAGACTAAGTCCTTAAACACACTCCCTAAGAGACTATATCATGTAAGGCATGATTTAATGATTTAAATCTAATGCAAAATTTTGTTATATTTTTTTTTTCATTTTGGATAATCAATTTGACACAGGCTTTAGGATTCATATGCCTAATACATGAGAAATTAGATTATGGGCCAAAATTAGCATGATAAAGAGATTGTTTTCACCATGGCTCTCAAAGGTCAAGCCAAGTTCTCTGGGAAAGGTTGAAGCCCTCCAATCAAAAGTGAAATAATATACTTTTTATGCATGATGTGAGAAAGAAAGTACAACATCCAGCCAATGGGTTTCTAATTCTTTTATCTTGTCTATATAACCTAGGCTTTAAGTGAGATTGTGAGTTATTTATTTTTAGTTTTTAGTTGTTTATGTTGGATAGAAAATTTATTTTTTTAAGAGTCTGATCGTCATCTAGGACATACATCAAAGCAAGAAAAAAATTAGAAAAATATGCCATCTTATTGCATAAGCTAAATAAACATCAAATAATTTATAAAACTAGTGCAAAAGAATAAGAGATCATTTGTGGTTGGGATCCACCACTCAAACCTGAAAACAAATTGGATAGCTAAGCTATACCCTTATATGACCTGGATTACAAATGAATAAATTACAATTAAGAAGGAATTCATTGTTATAGGGGTCTTCATTCTTCGCTTCTTCTTTCTTCTTTCTTCTTTCTTCTTTATTCTTTTGGTTGGTTGGAATGCGGTTGCTCTAAAGGTTTCACATGATACATAAGATAGTCTTATGACCAATGTTTATCCTAATACCCCATAACAATCATTTCATAATCCTAATTGCAAAATTATATGAAAATGGGAGAAAAAAAGGAAATCTAACTAAAACCTGCAAAATAGAGATTAACTAAACAAACCAAATAATCTCAAACATGTATATATATAAATTGGACTTAACACCCCACACATGGGTAACCAAGTACACCTGGCCTATTTAGGATTATGCTTAGGGGTATAAGCACCTGTACAAGAAAAGCATTATATATTTTTATTACAATGCCCCTTAAGCATAATTCTCTGCATAAGGCAATTGTTAGAGTAAGATCACCCTACCATTCAGTCTACACACATACACCCTAACATCCAGATAAAAAATAATACATCATAAAATAAAAGCAAATATCAAACCATGCAATGCCCTAACCTAAAGTTAGAAGTGGTGACTTAGTCTAATGTGTGTGCTATTTATGGTTTGTGTGGTATGCTTAGTTAGGCTTTATGGTTAAAGTTTTCTAAGTGTGAAGATGTTTAATATAGAGGTGGTTTCATTTAAGTGATTTAATTGATTTGGTTAATTTTTATTTTGTAATTTGATTTGGTTTGAATGAACCTACAATTAATTACTAAGTGTTATAAAGAGAGGAAAAGAGAAGAAAACTTCCCCTTCCTCCCTACCTTAAGTAATTTCTAAGGTAGATTCATATTAGATTTTTGTTTAGTGAATTTTTTTATTATGTGTTTTAATTAATCCTAACTTTATATTTTCTCTAAACAAAACTATTTGAAAAGAAATGTATTTTAAGATTAAGTAAAGTGAAATACTATCACAAAACACACAACACTTCATTTCTTTCTCATCATGTGCAACATGCATATGGATGAATCCTAAGCATATCTATACATGCAAATGGAAGTGTTTAGCACACCGTAATGATGAATGCTAAGAGAGTTTGTTAAGAAAATTTGGAATGTTTCATGTATACATAATTTTGTTAAGTAGAAAAGTGGGATTTTTTATCCATTTTTTGTATGCACATTTGCAAGTATAAAAGACATAAGTGAGTATGGAATCACTGTTAGCACCAGGGGTGTAAGGTACATAACCTACTTAGGGCTACTTAAAGCCTCAATGGGGTTGTCCAGACTAATATACCACTTTTCTTAAATACATGTGCATGTACAAAAAGAAATGGATGGAAAGAGAATCATGCAAAAAATTTATGTTTGTTTGTTTGATTTATTTATGAAATTTACATATGCAAGTGTGAATATCCTTCTTAAGTGATAACATAAGAATGAATAAGAATGGATTTAAGCAAGTGTTGTGTTCTTTTCAAATGAACTATACACTTTGCAAAATCCTATTCAAAACTATGCTAAAAGAGAAGAGAAGAAAAGTCACACTAGGCACATGTTTATATTTATAAATGCAATTATAAAATATACCTTTCAATTATGATATTTGATTTATAAGTTTTGAAAATAATTTTGAATTTAATAGTGATAATAGCCATTCATATTCTTACTTAGCCAAAATATGCAATTTGACATAAAGGAAATATTTTATTTTAATTTGATTTTAAAAAAGACATGAATGTATGATTCATATGACATACACATTTATCATACTATGAAAGAAATAAAGTGATGAAAGAAATGTAAATTTATTCACCCTAATTAATTTCTAAAGAAAATCCTATGGAATAAGATTATTTAAAGTCAATCAAAGTTGGTATAAGGAAATATTATTTTGTTTTGAGTTTGATTTGAATTTAGAAAAGATAAGAAGGTTTTGCTGGTCCTAACCCACTTTCCCCATGTGTGAATCAATTTAGTTTAATTTTTAGAACCATTAAGCGAATTTTATACTTTGGTTAGGTTAAGGTATTCATTAAGTTCATTAATTACCCCTTTCCTATACCACTTTAACATATTTTATCAAATAATTATGAGCCAATGTATGGCATAAAACAATAAAAGGAATTTAAATCAATAATGTACCTAGGAAAGAAAGGGCTTAATGTACTTGGCTCACAATTAGTGATTAATTAAGCTAAAGGGTTTAATTTAAGTACTTTCATAACCCTCCCCACACATTTAGGTTTGATTTTGATTTCCTTAAGCTACTTAGGTTATTGAATACCTAAGCAGCTACCCAAGATGAATTGTTAAGTTATGGAATGTTTTGATTTTGAAAAGTTTGATTAATCAAGCTATTTAATTAAGTGATTAAACTATTTAATCAATTTGCACTTTTAATTAGATTTTTATCTAAATGAAATAAACTTAGGGGAAATAATTTGGGAAAGAATTTAATCTCATTCCCTAAGTCCATTCACTATTCTAAGGTAATTAAAAAACTTAATTAAATAATTTATCACTATTTAATAGGTTAATTAATCATTTAATTGATTAAGAGAGTGATTAGGAGTAGATTAATATATTACCCTAATTAAACTATTAATAAATTCTAAGAAAATCATGGGAGCCAGAGGTCATCCCATTAATCAACCTTAAAAAGTTTGAAATTAATCAGTGGAATAATTAGGGAATAATTAACATAATTATATTCTCAATAAAACCCTAATTGCATAAAATTCACTATTTAAAATCCATCAAACTTAATTTTAGAACATTCCCCATTAAAAAATCCTCATAATGCATTTTATTTTGTATTTTCTGATTTTCTATATTTAATTATGAATATTTAAAGATTCAATGATTAAGAAATTAATTAAACCCTCTAATTATATAACTAAGCTTGTCAGCGCCACGTGGACCGCTGATGCGGCGTGTGCTTTCCACGTGGTGTGATGAGATTGGTTATTTAAGTTATCAAATTGACTACCATGTCAGTGGATGCGCTACACGCTTTCTCTCTAGATCATCCGATTAGAGATAGGATGGTTGAGATTAAACGTGTGATTCTAATAGGATAAATCAAAGGATATTGTGAGGCTTGATCAGGACCGTCCAACCAAAATGCATGGATGGATAGTCCATGATCCGTCCCTGAGCTCGCCTTTGGAGGAGATCGTCCATCCCTTAGGGCATGATCCAGGATCAATTGAGCTCGGATTGAGCTCAAACTGAACCCACACCATCAAGAAGTCAACACAAGTAGATCCAACTACCAATTTACAATGAGATGAAACTTTCTTTTACAAAGGACCAAAGAAATTCTACACTAAGCTCAGTTTGAAGGCATACCTCACCGAAGGCTATCACCAGTGATCCCAACCATTGAGGTAGCTTCATATAGTGGAGACGAAGCTTTGTTGAAGATTTGAGGGCTTGAGGTTGAGTAGATCTCCCTATTGACCAAGATGGGCTTCAATTGCAGCCTTGATTAAAGTCCCCTCTCTCAGTCCTTGAGAACTTGGGTGAAGGTTTGAGTGAGCTCGATTGGGTTCCCTCAAGGTGCCTGAAGGAGGAATTGAGCTGAATTTGTGTATTGAGTGAGATTGGATTTCCCTTTGCCTCCCCTATTTTTGATTTGAAGGAATCCGAAAATGGAGAATGGGAAATGCTTGGGAATTGTCTGAGGGAGCTTGGAGTGCTAGCACTAGGTCTCTCTGGCTCAATTGAGTGTGAGTATCTTGGATTCAAGCAAAATGAGGGGAAGTTTATCTCCCCCTCCAAGGATCGGACAGTCGAGCATGGCTTTGCTATTTTGATCAAATTCACCTCCTTCAATGGGTTGTTTGGCTGTTAAGGGTTGCACATGGTTCATTTTGGCAAAGTCCGAGGGGGTGGAGGGATTGGTGAAGTGCCATGTGCTGATTTTTGGTTTGGAGGAGCAATTGCAATGTTCTTGAAATGAAGGGAGTGGTCAGTTTTGGCCTTGGGTTGGGTTTTTCTGACCCAAACCCATTGACTCAGGTGCACCACTTTATTAGTGTCCATGGGGTCCACTAAAAGGGTGCCAAGTAGCCATGAAGAGGATTTGACCAAATTCCAAGTGAATTTGGCCAAGAATTACCCTTTGACCTAGGGGTAAAATGGTCATTTGGCTTGGTTTCAGTTTGAATATGTTTGGTATGATTGAAAATGGGTTGGGCCAAGTTTCAATAAATTTATAATTGATTTGATATGATTTGGCTCATGTTGACCCATTTAGGTCAAAATGGGTCAACTTGGGTCAAGTTGACCAATTGGTCAAATTGGGTCCAACCAAGGGTTTGGTCAAGTTCATATCACCATTTGAAATGTGTTGGCATCATTGGTTTGGTTCAATTTGGTTTATAATTATTTTTGGTTCATTTGATTTCATTTAGGTCAATGGGTCAAGTTGACCAATTTGGCCCATTTGACCTAATTGGGTTAGGTCATGGGTTGGTTTAAGTTTGGTTGGTCATTTGAAATAATTTGGTATCTTTGTTTCCAATCAATTTTGGTTTGATTTGATTTTGGCTCAATTTGACCTTTTAGGTCAAGTTGGGTTCATGGGCTAGGTTGGGTCTAATTGAGGTCAAGTTCAATAAGTGATTTTGAATAAATTTGACCCATTGGTTTCAATCAATTTGTCTTAGATCAGGTTTTGACAGATTTTGACTTTTTAGGTCAAATTGGGTCAACTTGGGTCAAGTGACCAATTGGGCTAGGTTAGGCTCAAGTGATGACTTGGTCAAGTTTGAACATTGATCATGAATTGGTTTTGATCAATGGTTTCAATCAATTTGGCCTATGGTGGATTTTGGCTAGTTTAGATTTCATTTTGGCTAAGTGTTAACTTGGTCAACCCTTAGATTTGACTTGGTTTGACCCAATTTGAGTGATTGATCATCTTATGATGATTGTTGCTCACAATGTAAGGCTTAGGTGGGCATAGTTCAAGCCAATTTGGGTAGGATTATAATTTGGCTCATATGGGTACTTTAGATCACTTTGGGTCAAGTGAGCCTAAGTGGATCAATTGGCTTGATCAAGGCTTGATTCAAGTTTAGTTGAACTCACATATGGACTTATGATTGAAATCTAATCCATTTGCAAGTGATTTGGAGTCAAATGGGTTTTGATTCACTTGACAATTTCAAGTTCAAAGGGTGAACATGAGTTTGACTTGGGTTTGATTTTTTTGGATTTAGTTTTGGTTTGATGATTGAAGTTTATGTTTATATTTGGATTCATGGTTGAAGGATTGTTTGAATCATGAAGAAAAAAAATCAAGGGTTTGGCTTGACTTGAGTTAGATTTGGCTAAGTTCAAGAATTTGATTTAAAAGGCTTAGGTTGAATTTTGGTTGAATTTGGGTTTGAGTTTTGGATTTAGTTTTTGGTTTGATGTGTGAAGTTTATGTTTATATTTGGATTCATGATTGAAGGATTGATTGAATCATAAAGAAAATCAAGAGTTTGGCTTGATTTGAATTCGATTTGATTGTTCAAGAATTTGACTTGAAAGGCTTAGGTTGAGTTTTGGTTGAATTTGGGTTTGATTTTTGAATTTAGTTTTGGTTATTTAAATTTATATTTCATTTATATTTGTGAATATAAATGAGAATATAAATGGGTTATGAGAAAATTTCTTGAATTTGAGTTGATTTAGATTTGATTTGAGCTAAGTCCACAAGATGGAATCAAAGGGACTTAGGAAATATTCTTTGAACTTGGAATTGAGTTTTGAATTTCAATCATTTGGAATTGATTCATGATTTGAGAAAATCTATTAGGATTGATTTGGGATTTATTTTGGAGTTAAAGTTGATTTGAGCTTGGAGTTTGAATTGAAAGAAGGAAGTGAGGACTTGGTTCAAGCTATAGGGTAGGAAAATTTTCCTAACACCCCTAAGGCATGACCTATTCCTATGGCTAACTCTTCTAAGTCTCTAGGGTTAGGTTATGTGTTTACCTAATCACTAGAAGTGTCTTAAGACTAAGGAATGCTTAGAGTTGAGAGCTTATTCTAAAAATGAGGTCAATAGAGAGGAAACACTACCCTAAGCACCTCCTCCACGATAGCCTAAGATACTGCCTCTAACTCCCTCGCTATGCGAGTGTGATACCACTTGATCATGTGCTTCTTGTTTCTACACTGAGTTCAAGTAGGTCGAGCAGTATGGGAACTAGACTCAATCTCCAAGGAAGAGGAGACAATCCCTAGAATCAGGGGAGCCTTCCCCTTAGAAGGTGCCAAGGAGTGGGTGCTAGCCCTAACTAGGCAGCAAGGGGAACAATGGGGCGCACTGTCATTGGCACTACTATTGCTACTGTGGAAACTAACACAACCTTCCTCTTCAGTTAGGGAATCTCTAAATCAGATGGTAACTCAACCTGATGCTTCGGTCACGCCTTCTTCTTGTTATCATGAGGGGGTCCCCTCACATGTAATCCAAGCCCCCTTAAAGCCTCGGCCAAAGTGGATGAGGTGGGCATAGTTAGATAGTGGGAGGCTGGCCTGATCCAAGGCCAAATCCATCCCATGAGAAAATGTGAACACATACTTACAATTTATCCAAAACTAAAAGTATGCAATGTTGAGAACAAACTTGAATTAGATTTCTATTTTTATTAATTTTTGAATATGAATTTAGAATTTGAACCAACACTCAACAACTTGAATGTGTTAGGTGGGGTCAAATGAATTTAGAAGAGAATTAAAGATTGATTGGAAAGATGATTTTTTTTTTTAAATTTAGAATCCATTTTCAACAAATTTGGGTATGTTGAAAATGGGTTCAAGTATTTTTAAAGAAATTGATGCTTCCAGAGGTTCATGTTTGAATTTGATTTTTGAGTTTGAGGACCCTTTATTTAATAAATTTGAGTATGTTAAAGTAAAGGGTCAATTGATTTTGTTTTGATTTGTGATTTTCAAAATTTACTCACTTAGCAAATTTGGGTATGCAAGGTGAGGTATTTGAACATAATTTTTTCTTTACTTATTTTTTAAATCATGTGTGAATTTGTCAATGGAATCTTCACATAGCAAATTTGGGTATGCTAAATGAATAATCCAAAATGTTTTGTTGTTTTTATTTTGGATTTTGAGAAGTGGGATCTTTACTCAACATATTTGGGTATGCTAAATAAAGTCCAAGTGTGTTTTGCATTTTCGTTTTGTTTTTGAAAAGGATGATCTTTACTTAACAAATTTATGTATGCTAAATGAAAGAATCCTAATGTGTTTTTGTGTTTGATTTTGATTTTGAAAAGAGTATCCTTCACTTAGCAAATTTAAGTATGCTAAATAAAGAATCCTAATGTGTATTTTGATTTTGTGATTTTGATTTTGAAAAATGGATCTTTTGAAAATTTAGGTATGCTAAAGAGATCCAAATGTTTTTTTTAATTTTTGAAAAGAGGATCCTTAGCAAATTTAGGCATGCTAAGGAAATCCAAATGTGATTGATTTTGTTCTTTTGTTTTTGAAAAGAGGATTTCTACTTAGCAAATTTAGGTATGCTAAAAAAATCCAGATATGTGTTTTGATTTTGATTTTGATTTTGAAAAATGGATCTTTAGCAAATTTAGGTATGCTAAAGGGATCCAAATGTTTGTTTCATGTTTTGATGATTTTGAAAAGAGGATTCTTAGCAAATTTAGGTATGCTAAAAAAATCCAAATGTGATTGATTTTGTTCTTTTGTTTTTGAAAAGAGGATTTATACTTAGCAAATTTAGGTATGATAAATAGAAAATCCAAATGTGTTTCATATTTTTGATAATTTTGAAAAGAGGATTCTTAGCAAACTTAGGTATGCTAAGGAAATACAAATGTATTTTATGTTTTTGATGTTTTGATTTTGAAAAATGGATATTTAGCAAATTTAGGTATGCTAAAGAGATTCAAATGTTTTGTTTGATTTTTGAAAAGATGATCCTTAGCAAATTTAGGTATGATAAAGAGATCCAAATGTTTTGTTTCATGTTTTGATGATTTTGAAAAGAGGATTCTTAGAAAATTTAGGTATGTCAAGGAAATACAAATGTGTTTCATGTTTTTGATGTTTTGATTTTAAAAAGAGGATTCTTAGCAAATTTTGGTATGCAAAGGAAATCCCAATGTGTTTCGTGTTTTTGTGATTTTGAAAAGAGGATTCTTAGAAAATTTAGGTATGCTAAGGAAATCTAGATGTGTTTCATGTTTTTGTGATTTTGATTTTGAAAAGTGGATCTCCACTTACCAAATTTGAGTATGCTAAATGAAAAATCCAAATGTATTTCATAATTTGATATTTTTATTCTTTGAAAAGAGGGCTTCCATTTAATAAATTTGGGCATGTAAGAATGGAAGTCAATTTTTTATATTAAAAGATGAAAATTCTAACTTAACACATGTGGAATGTGTTGAGTGGAATTTCAAAATTGTGATTTTGCTTGAAAAATGGAACATCCATTCAATCAATTTGGATGTATTGAATGGAAAGGCTCATTTTCAAATTTTGTACTTTTTGAAAAGATGTATGTTGATTTTGTTTTTGTAAGTGAAAACCTTCATTCAATAAATTTAGGTATATTGAGTGGAGGAGTTCATTTGTGCTTTTGGAAAATAAGACTTCAGATTTTTGTTTTTTTTTTGAAAAAATGATTGTTCATTTTATTTGGAAATAAAAACCTTCATTCAATAAATTTAGGTGTATTGAATGAAAAATTTCATAAGTGCTTTTTGAAAAGATATTTTTGGATTTTGTTCTTGAAAAGATGATTGTTGATTTTGTTTTGAAAATGAAATCTTCATTCAACAAATTGAATGAGGATATTCATTTGTGCATTTAAAAATATGATTGTTGATTTTATTTTTGAAAATAAAATCTTCATCGAAATGAATTGAGTGAAGATGCTCATTTATGCTTTTGAAAATATGATTGCTGATTGTATTTTTGAAATTGAAATCTTCATTAAAATGAATTGAGTGAAGATGCTCATTTGTGGTTTTTGAAAAATATGATTGTTGGATTTTATTTTTGAGAAAATCCTACATATAACAATCATGGAGATTGTTAGATGAGGCTGAGTTAGGAAAATTTTTATGCAAATATTTTATTATGTGCATTTTGAAAAAGTGCTTTTTTTAAATTGATATTTTCACAAAAGATTTTTTTTAAATTTTTTTTATTTGGAGTGAACCTTTCCTTACCACAAAATGGCAAGGAGAACTTTTTTTTAGTTTATTTCTTTTTCATTAAATTTTTATTTTCACCTATTGGGGAACCCAACAGGAGTTTTAAGACCTCGACGGAGTGAGGTCCTAAAACCTAAAGGATGTTGCTAGCTTAGCTTAAGGATGAAATAACCTAAGTGCCAACATAAGAGAAAGATAGTTTCAGATCCATACGAAGTACAAATCCACTATCAATACTTGGAGACAATCATTTACCAAAGATGGAGAGAGGAACCATCCCCAGTGGAGTCACCAAAAAAATATGTGGGTGAAATAATATTATTCTTTCCTTCATCTATCCTTCTTTTTGGAAAGGATAAATGAAAAAAAAATAATACACCTTATTGGGACACCACATAGATCCATAGATGTTCTTATTAGGGTGATCGAGTACGACATTGAGGAAATGTGTACTATCTCAAAAGATAGAAGCCACTATCCTATAATGGACCTAATCACCTGAATAAGGATTCCTAAGGACTATGGCTCTTCATATGTACCAGAGATTCTTCCCTTACTTTACATGGAAAAGTAAAGTAGGGTTTATTTTAAACCAAGTTTGTCAAGTTCCCTATGGAGGCAAGCCCCCATAGTTAATTACATTCTAAAGAATAGGATTCCTTAGGAATACTCTCGATTAAGTAAATGATCATTGTCTTTAAAGATTTCAAAACTAGGACTATCAATGGATTGTTTTTTTCAAAGATAAAGTGGGGTTGATCAAGAGGAGGGAGTTATTATCAAAGCCAAAGGAAGATAAGTAGGGGATGCTCATGAAGCTAGAAAACCTAGCGAGCATCCCAAACTATCTTATTGTTGGGCTTTATATTTTTTAAAATGATTTATATGTTTGAGCTGAATTTTTATTTGAAATCTAGGGCTTATAATTCCATGACACAAGATCATTGAAATGCCTATTAGGTGAGATTTTATGTTTATAGCCCGCAAAGGGAAGAAGCAACCTCTGAACCTAAATCTAGGGAGCTTTGGCTATGGCCAAAAGCATGACCTAAATCTAAGGAAAAATGGGTATTTGGTTTACCTCCACAAGAGAGGATAAATCACCCGACTATTTGGACTTACTATCGCCTAGGGGTGGCCGCCAACTAACTCCTCCTATGATTTTAAATACATGTAAGCAAGTCATATGCTTTTGCAAAATAGTTAAGTTGTTATTTATTTAGAAAGAGATTAAGTCCTTAAACACACTCCCTAAGAGACTAGATCATGTAGGGCATGATTAATGACTTAAATCTAATGCAAATTTTGTTATTTTATTTTTATTTTGGATGATTCATTTGACATAGGCTTATAAGATTCATATGCCTAATGCATGAGAAATTGGATTATGGGCCAAAATCAGCAAGAAAGAAGATGTGTTTCCATCATGGCTCTTAAAGGTCAAGCCAAGTTCACTGACATAGGTGGAAACCCTCCAATTCAAGAGTGAAATAATATGCTTTTTATGCATGATGTGAGAAAGAAAATACAATATTCAGCTAAGGAGTTGCTAATTCTTTTATCTTGAGTTATATCTAGGCTTTAAATGAGGTTATGAGTTATTAATTTTTTAGTTTTGAGTTGTTTATGTTGGATAGAAAATTTATTTTTCTAAGAGCCTAATCGTCATACAGGCCATACATCAAAGCAAGGAAGAAATAAGGAAAACATTCCATTTTAATGCACAATCTAAACAAACATCAAACAATTTATAAAGCTAACACAAAAGAATAAGAGGCCTTTTGTGGTCAGGTTCCACCGCACAAACCCAAAAAAAAATATGGGTAGCTGAGCTCTACTCTTATACAACCTGAATAACAAATGAATTAAATACAATCAAGAGGGAATTCATTGTTATGGGGGTCTTCATTCATCATTTCTTCATTTATTCTTTCTTCTTTCTTCTTTTGGTTTTTTCTTCCTTTTGACTTGGTTGGAAGGTGGATACTCCAAAGGATTCACATGGTACATAAGACATAGTCTTATGGCCAATGTTCACCCTAATCCCCCGTAATAATCGTTCCAAGTCCTAATTGTAAAATTACATGAAAAATGGGAAGAAGGAAATCTAACTAAAACCTATAAAATAGAAATTAGCTAAAAAAACCAAACAATCCCAAGCATGTATATGAATAGGTTGAACTTAGTACCCCACACATAGGTAATCAAGTCCACCTGGCCTAGTTTTGGATTATGCTTAGGGGTATAAGCAACCTGCACAACAAAAGCATTTATTATTTTTATTACAACGCCCCTTAAGCACAATACCCTTTAGAAGACAATGATTAGACTAAAAATGTCCTACCATTCACTTTTGCTACACCTAATATCAGACTAAAATTATTTATCATCATGTAAAGCTAGAAGTGGTGACTTAGTCTAATGTGTATGCTTTATAAGGTTTATGTGGTATGCTTAGTTAGGCTTTAAGGTTGAAATTTTCTAAGTATGAAAGGATTCAACATAGAGGGTGGTTTCATTTAAGTGATTTAGTTGATTTGGTTAATTTTATTTATATGATTTAATTTGGGTTTGAATGAACCTATAATTAATTACTAAGTGGTGTAAAGAGAGGAAAAGAGATGAGAACTTCTCTTTTCTCCCTAACTAAAGTAATTTCTAAGGTAGATTCATTATTGATTTTTATTTAGTGAATATTTTATTATGTGTTTTAATTAATCTTAAGCTTAGATTTCCCTAAATAAACCTATTCAAAGAGAAAAGCATTTTAAGATTAAGTAAAGTGAATTACTGTCACAAACCACACAACACTCTATTTTTTTCAACATGTGTAACATGCATATGGATGAATCCTAAGCATATCTATACATGCAAATGGAAATGTTTAGCACACCTTAATGATGATTGCTATGGGATGTTACTTAAGAAAGTGTGGATGCTTCATGAAGCATGATTTGGTTAAGTAGAAAAATAGAAATTCTCTTATCCATTTTCATATGTACATTTACAAGTATGAAAGACATAAGTGAGTACAGTGCCATTATTTACACCAGGAGTGTAAGGTACAAGACCTACTTGGGGCTACTTAAAGCCTCGTAACCTCGAGGAGTCCAGACTAATTAAAATTTGCATCAGATTAAGTCATTGCTCAAGACATTCATGATCTAGTCTCCTAGGGAGTGAGTTTAAGGACTTAATTTCCTCTTCTAAATAAATAATAGCCTGACCATCTTGCGAAGCATAAGACTTGCCTACATGAATTTTAAAGTTAGTTGGCTGGTGATAATAAAATGGTCGGTGGTTTACTCTCTCTTGTGGAGGTAAACCATATACCCACTTTCATCTTAGATTTAGGTCATATTTTGGCCTTTGCCAAAGCTCCCTAGATTTAGGATCTGAGGCTATTGTTTCCCTTTATAGGCTACGAGCATAGATCCTTACATCTTAGGTATTTTCATAATCTTGTATTGTGGAATTATAAGTCCTAGATTTCTAATAAAATTTTAACTTAAATAAATAAATCCCCTCAATTTTGAATACATAAAGCCCAACCATAGGATAGATTGGAATGCTCACTAGGCTTCTTAGTATCATGGACACTCCATACTCATCTCCTTTGGTTTCAATAAGAACTCTCATCTTTTTTTATCTCTCCCACTTGATTTTCAAAAATACAACCAATCCTTTGATAATCCTATCTTTGAAATCTTTGGAGATAATAATTGCCTACTTTAATTGAGAGTATTCTTAAAGGATTCACTTCCCTTAAGATGTAATTAATTATAGAGGCTTGCCTCTATAAAGAACTTAATGAAATGGGTTTAAATAAACCCTACTTTACCTTTTCATGTAAAGTAAGGGAAAAATCTTTGGTATATTCAAAGACCCATCATGCCTTAGGAGTCCTTATGTACTTCGTTCGGTTACGTATTGCTATCACTTTGGTCTCAAGATGGTACACTTTTCTTTAATGTCATACTCGATCACCCTAATGAGTAAATCTGTAGATCTGTGTGGTGTCCTCTTATATATGCACACAAAACACTAAAAACAAAAATAAACACCATAGAGTGATAAATTAAGAAAACTCTAGCTCACAAAGGAGCCAATATCAAGTCAAGTACACAATTATGTTTACTCTCAATCAATCTCATGCCAATAAGGATGTGGCTCATGTCCTCTAACTACGGGGCTTGGCCAGTAGGCTCAACATATGATGTAGTTATGACTAGAGTCCTCTGATCGGGTGGCTACCGCCAAATGCCACCATTATATTACGATCATGACTGTAGCCTGTATGTTTCCCAATGGGTCTGCCCTTTGAGTTGTGAACCATAGGGTATACTTGATAGGCAAAAAGCTCTCTGTCAGCTAAGATAGACTTAAACCTGTCTCCTTAGACAAATACTACCTTAGATCTACAAGGATTTCTTGGTCGATGCAACCCATGGCTACTGATAAGGATCCCTCTATTAGGTTGAGTCGACTACCTCCTCTAACTAAGTAGACTAGGGACCGCGACAACCCAAGATGATAGAACTTAGGATCTTGATCGGGTGCTTCATCGTTCCCCCAACCGTCCACTTCAAGTTAAAGAATGATGAATTTTATAAATCTAAATTCATTACTCCACATGCTGCTACTATACACTATGTATTTAGCAATCTAATGACTAGCCTTAATCAAAAGTTCTCTCTCAATATTATGATGGGTAATTAACTATATGTGCTTGTGCCTATAGGAAGCTTAGAACCAAATCTAAAGTCCTCATAAAATGAGGGAAAAATCTTTGGGTAGTGTCTTATTTACTATTCCATCTGCCTTCTAAAAATTTCATTGATATAATTCATACTCTCTTAATTGAGAGGTCAGTGGCAAATGTTGGAGCCCACATTTGGTTCATATGGGTCACTATGGTGTTTATTTTTAAATATAGGTATGGGGGACACCACACATATTTGAGGGTGTACTTATTGAGGTGATTGAATATGATATCAAGGAATAGTGCACTATCTCGAAAGATGGAAATCACTACCATATAATGAACCTAATCACCTAATAAGGACTCCTGAGGCATGATGGGTCTTCGAATATACCAATGATTTTTCCCCTACTTTACATGGATGAATAAAGTAGGGTTTATTTAAATTGGATTCTAAAGTTCCCTATGGGGGCAAGCCCCCATAGTTAATTACATCCTAAGGAAGGTGAATTCTTTAGGAATACTCTCAATTAAAGTAGTCAATTATTATCTCCAAAGATTTCAAAGATAGGACTATCAAGAAATTAGCTATGTCAGAAAATCAAATAGGATAGATCAAAAAGGAGAGACTTATTGTCGAAGCCAAAAGGAGAAGAGTAGGGAATGCTCATGATACTAGGAAACCTAGTGAGCATTCCAATCTATCCTATGGCTGGGCTTTATATATTTGAAATTGAAGAGAATTATATATATTTGAGTTAAAATTTTGTCAAAAAACTAGGACTTATAATCCCACAATATAAGATTGTAGAAATGCCTAAGAGGTAAAGATTTATGCTTGTAGCCCGAGGTGAAACAACAATCTCATATCCTAAATTTAGGGAGCTTTAGCGAGGGCTAAAGCACGTCCTGAATCTAAGTGAAGATGGATATATGGTTCACCTCCACAAGAGAGAGTAAACCACCCGACTGTTGGACTTATAACTGCCTGGAGTGGCAGCCAGCTAACTCTTCCTATGCTTTAAAACCATATGGTCAAGTCATATGCTTTTGCAAGATGGTTAGGTTGTATTTATTAGAAAGAAACTAAAGTCCTTAAACCCACTCCTTAAGAGACTAGAGCATGAGTGGTATGCGTAATGACTTAGTATAATGTAAATTTTATCAATTTTTTATTCAATTTTGGACTCTTCAATTTAAAAAAGGCCATAGGATTTTTATTTGCATAAATGCATGACGAAATAAGGTTATTGGATAAATCAGAAAGTGTGGTGAAATATTAATATCTCTGCCTTCATCTATCCTTTTGAAAGAGGATAAATGAAAATAGAAATATAAGCCTTTAGTTGGGACACGACGTAGATCCGCAGATGTTCTTATTAGGGTGATCGGGTAAGACATTGAGGAGAGGTGTACTAACTCGAAAGGTAGAAGTCACCACCCTACAATGGACCTAATCACCTGAATAAGGACTCCTAAGGACTATGGATCTTTGTATGTACCAGAGATTCTTCTCCTATTTTATATAGAAAAGTAAAGCAGAGTTTATTTTATATTGAGTTTGTTAAGTTTCCTATGAAAGCAAGGCCCCATAGTTAATTAGATCTTAAGAAATGAGATTCCTTAAGAATACTCTTGATTAAGGTAAATAATCATTATCTCTAAATATTTTGAAGGTAAGACTATCAATAAATTGGTTTATTTTGGAAGATCAAATGGGATTGATCAAAGGGAGAGAGTTATCATCGAAGCCAAAGGAAGATAAGTAGGAGGTACTCACGATGCCAGGAAACTTAGCGAGCATCTCAAACTATCCTATGGTTAGGCTTTACATTTTTGAATTTTGAAAAGAATTTATTTGTTTGAGTTGGATTTTTATTAGAAATATAGGGCTTATAATTCCATGATGCAAGGCCGTGGAAATGCTTAAGAGGTGAGGATTTATGCTCACAACCTCGAAGGGAAATAGCAACCTCAGAACCTAAATCTATGGAGCTTTGGCGAGGGCCAAGTCGCGACCTAAATCTAAGGCAAAAATGGACATATGGTTTACCTCCACAAGAGAGGATAAATCACCCGACTATTGGACTTACAACCGCCCGAGGGTGGCCGCCAACTAACTCCTCCTACGATTTTAAATACATGTAGGCAAGTCTTATGCTTTATTCAAGATGGCTAGGCTGTTATTTATTTTAGAAAGAGACTAAGTCCTTAAACTCACTCCCTAAGAGACTAGATCATGTAAGGGCATGGAAAATGACCTAGATCTAATGCAAAACATATTACATTTTACTTTCATTTTTGGTCAATAATTTGACTCAGGCTTATAGGATTCATATACCTAATGAATGAGAAAAAAGATTATGGGCCAAAATCAACGAGAAGGGGGAGGTGTGTTTCCACCATGGCTCTCAAAGGTCAGGCCAAGTTCTCTAGCAAAGGTGGAAGCCCTCCAACAAGAGTGAAATAATATGTTTTTATGTGATGCAAGTATTTAACACACCTTAATAATGAATGGTAAGAGAGGTTGCTTAAGGAAATTTGGAATGTTTAATGTATGCATGATTTTGTTAAGTAGAAGAGAGTGATTCTTTTATCCATTTTTCATATGCACATTTACAAGTATAAAATGCATAAGTGAGTACGATGCTATTGTTAGCACCAGGGGTGTAAGGTACAAGACCTACTTAGGGCTACTTAAAGCCTCACAACCCCAGGGTTTCTTAAATATATGTGCATGTACAAAGAGAAATGCACGGAAAGAGAATCATGCAAAAGTTTATGTTTGTTTGTTAAGTAAAAGAGAGTGATTCTTTTATCCATTTTTAATATGCACATTTATAAGTATAAAAGACATAAGTGAGTATGACACCATTGTTAGCACTAGGGGTGTGAGGTACAAGACTTACTTAGGACTACTTAAAGCCTCACAACCCTGGGGTTGTCCAGAATAATATACCACTTTTCTTAAATGCATGAGCATGTACAAAGAGAAATGCATGGAAAGAGAATCATGCAAAAAGTTTATGTTTGTTTGTTTATTTTTGGTTATTTAATTTATATTTATAATGTGGAATTCCTTCTTGAGTCATGACATAGGAGTGTATAGGATTAAATTTCAAATAAGTGTCATGTCCTTTTCAAATGGACTATACACTTTATAAATCCTACACAAACCTATGTTAAGAAAGAGAAGAAAAAGTCATATAATAAATTTTATACTATTCACATGCAAGCTCATAACTACTTATAGATAACATACTTTTCATTTGTGATTTTTGGTTTATATGTTTTGAAAATAGTTTTGGATTTAGTAGTGATAATAGCCATTCATATCTTACTTTAGCCAAAACATGCAATTTGACATAAAGGAAACATTTCATTTTAATTTTATTTTCAAAAGACATGAATGCATGATTTTCATATGACATACACATTTAGCATGCTAGGAAAGAAATAAAGTGATGTACGCATGTAACTTCACTCACCCTAATTATGTCTTAAAGACAATCTTATGAAGTAAGATCATTTAAAGAGAATCAAAAGTTGTTTAAAGAGACTTTCATTTTGTTTTGAGTTTGATTTGAATTAGGATAGTGTGAAAAGGTTTGCTGGTCCTAACCCATTCCCACATGTGTGTATTGTTTTAGTTTAATTTTTAGGCGATTAGATCAATTTTATGCTTTGGTTAGCTTAAGGTGTAGATTAAGTTCATTAATTATCCCTTACCTATACCACTTTAACATATTTAATCAAATAATTATAAGCCAATGTATGAAATAAAACTAAAAGGAATTTAAATCAACAATGCATCCTAAGAAAGAAAGGTACCTAATGCAATTGGCTAATAATTAATGATTAATTAGCTAAAGGGTTTAATTTAAGTACTTTCATAACCCTTCCCACATATACGGGTTAGGTATGATTTTCTTAAGTTACTTAGGTTATTGAACACCTAACCATCTACCCAAGAAGGATTGATTAAGTTTCTGGAATGTTTTTTGAAAAATTTTATCAAGTTAATTAAGTAGGTCATTAGTGGATAAGCCCTTAATTAAATTTAGATTAAGAAAGAAAAGGGGTTTAGGAAAAAGCTTAAGGAAAATATCCCAAATTCATTTCGTAAACCTCATAATCACTTAAATAAAGTTTAATCAAGTTAATCAAGGAGTTAAACTACTGTTCACACGCTTAATTAAGCTTAATTACATTAAGAGAGTGATGAAGGGTTCATTAATTAATTTCTCTGATTAACTCATTAATAAATTCCAAGAAAATTATGGGAGGTAGAAGTCATCCCACTAAAAATTCCTATGAAGTTTGAAATTAATTAATGAATTCATTAGGGAGTAATTAGGGTTGTTGATTTTTTCAAATAAACTTTAATTAAGAAAAATCTAAAATTCAAATTCAATTAGAAACAATTTTATTATATTCTCCTCTGAATTATCTTTAAAATGAACCTAAGTTTTTATTTTTGGATTTCTCCATAATTAGTTATAAATTTAGATTTTAGTTGATTTAAGTGATTTTTATGAAGTTTGATAACTTATTTTACTAAAATAAGTCATTTGACACTCAAAATACAATATCTTTTAATCCAAAATTCCTTTTAACTTGAAAATTTTATGATAGGTGTATTTTAATATTAATTTTAATTTTTAAAAATTTTAACTTAATCTAACATGTATTTTTGGTTTAATTAATGAAATTTAATTTTTATTAAAACTCAAATTAAGCTCAAAATACTCAGTAAAATTTGGGAATTTTAGTTGATTCCTTTTGGAAAGATGAATCCAACAAGCCATTGTTTGCAATTTTTAGTTAAGTATTTTATTTTATATAAATTTTTAAAGTTTCACATGATTTAAAGAAATTTTTTAAATCAGAAAAATCTGATTTTCCTACTTAACAAAGTTAGCATGTGGCAACGTGGTGCCATGTGGTGCCACGCGATTGGGTACGCAGTGCAGCATGACATGCGCACACCATATGGCAATGTTCGATTGTACGTGTGCCACATCGAGGATGGGCGAAATCCTCGGCGGTTGGCGGCACATCGATCCGGACCATTTGATCGTCGATCGAACGGTCCAGATCGGATCGTGCGATCCAGAGGCAAGGATCCCATGATCGACGTGCTCTCTAGAGGCTAGGATCACTTGATTTGTGCACGATCTGAGTCGTCCGATCATGTGAAGTGGATTGGGCGGTCAGATCGTCAGCAATCAAATGATCATGTGATCCGAGCCGTTCAATCTCGTGAAGTGTGGGATCGGACGACGGCTGCTACTCACTGACGGTGAACAGTAAAATCAGGGGGTATTTTTGAAAAAAAAAGGAGAAATTCTAAGTGAAAAACTTGTCCAAATAGTCATTTCACATCGATTCACACTGAAAAGTCCTATTTTCCAATTAGGATGACTTAAATAAAAATTGCGGGATTATCTAGGGTAAATTCCTAAAAAGTGCGCAAAAAATTATCACAAATGAAGGATCCTAAGGCCAGCTATTATTTTTGAAAGTTACCTCACCGAGGATGATTTTCGGCAGCAGTGATGACTCGAGCACACTGTTGAGTGAGGGAAGAGGCCTTAAAATGAGCTTGGATCTTCTCCTTCACGTTGAAAAGAAGTTTCCTCTAGTGATCACCATTTTCTCACTGAAATCCACTTAGTTTTAAAGTATTTCTCTTTAAAATGAAGTGGGGGTGATTGCCAATGGCTTTGAGAGCTCTTAGAGAGAGAATGAGAGGAACGAGTGAAAGATTTAGCCTCTAATGTTGGAATTAAAAGTGAACAAAAATCTCTCTTTACTTTGAATTTTTGGTTCTAAACTAATGTCATTTAGCCTAGGGTGGTTGGGAATGGAAGAGAATGATCCTAGGTGGCTCACTTTGGTTGGCTAAAGCATGAAAAATGGTTGCCATGAAGGACAAATGGGTGTCCTAGCCAAGGGGAGGTGAGAGTCCTTCATGCCAAGTGTTCCAATGGGAGAGGTGAGGTGATTTAATCTCCCCATGGGTCATGGTTGACCCAACCACTCCTTGGATTATAAAATCAGTGTTCTTGGTGCATATGTGGACCAATGGATGAGTGTTAAGTGGCCAAGAAAGAGAAATGACTACTTGGGAAAGTGTCTTTTCTCATGGGATGCCCTTGACCCAAGGGCAAAGTAGTCATTTGGCATTAAATTTAATTTGAGCATATTTAAAATGAGTCAAAAGTAAGTTGGACAAAATTTCATGTCATTTGGAGTTCATTTGGTTTAATTTGGGTTAATTTGACCCATTTGGGTCAAGTTGGGTCAAAATGGTTAGGTTGACCAATTGGTCAAATTGGATCAAACCAAGAGTTGGGTCAATTTTTGATGACTATTTGGAGTACATTGGTTCAATTTTTTTCAATTAATTTGGTTTAATTTGAATTTAATTTGGATTTTGGCCAATTTGATCCTTTCAGTCAATTTGGGCTAAGTTGACCGTTTTGTCCCAATTGACCAAATTGGCTTGAATCATGATTTTGTTTGGATTTGGTTGATCATTTGAAATATATTGTAGGCTTTGGTTTCAATTAATTTTTTTTTGGTTAAATTTCAAGTTGATTTGACCTTTTAGGTTAAGTTGGGTTCATGGTCAATCAGGCTAGGTTGGGTCTAGTTGGCCAATTGGTCAAACTGAGTTTAATTGAGACATTGGTGAAGTTCAATAATAAATTTAGAGTGAACTTGAGCCATTAATTATAATTAATTTAGTTTAGGTTGCAATTTAGCTAGTTTGAGTTCATGTGGGTAAAGTGTTGACTTGATCAAAGGCTAGTTTTGACTTGGTTTGACCTAATTTGGGTGATTGATCATCCTAGGATGATCAACAAATATGACATGAAGTTTGGATTGGCTTAATTCACTTTGATTAGATTGAATTGGATTTTGGTTCATGTAGGTCAAATTGGCCACTTTGGGTCAAGTGAGCTAACTAAGTTTAATTAGCTTGATCAAGGCTTGATTCAAGTTTGGTTGAACTCAAAAATGGACTTGTGATTGAAATATAAATCCATTTGCAAGTGATTTGGAGTCAAATGGGTTTTGATTCATTTGAAAATTTCAATTTCAAAGAGTTAACAAAAGTTTAACTTGGGTTTGATTGATTTTGATTTGATGATTGAAATTTGTGTTTATATTTAGATTCATGATTGAAGTATTGATTGAATCATTAATAAAAATCAAGGGTTTGGCTTGATTTGAGTTTGATTTGGCTAACTTCAAGAATTTGACTTGAAGGTTTAGGTTGGATTTTTAATTGAATTTAGATTTTATTTTTGAATTTGGTTTTGGATATTTGAATTTATAATTCATTTATATTTGTGAATATAAATGGGAATATAAATCGGTTATGAGAAATTTTCTTGAATTTGAATTGATTTGGATTTGATTTGAGTTAAGTCCATAAGATAAAATCAGAGGGCTTAGGAAATATTTTTAGAATTTGAATTGGTTATGAATTTCAATCATGGGTTCAAGGTTTGATTCGAAGTTGAAGTTGACATGAGTTTGGAGTTTTTCTTGAAAGAAGGAAGTGAGGATTTGCTTCAGGCTATAGGGTAGGCAAATTTTCCTAACACCCCTAAGGCATAACCTATTCTTATGGCTAAATCTTCTAAGTTTTTAGGGTTAGGTTAAGTGTTCACCTAATCACTAGAAATGTCTTAAGACTAAGGAACTCTTAAAGTCTAAGAGAAGTCCTATGTCTAAGATGGAGGGGTTGAGAGCTCATTCCAAAAAAGAGGTCAACAAAGGGTGCCCATTAGGTGTGGTGTGACTGACAAGGTACACCGCACATATTAGTGTTGATCAAAACGATCAAAAGCACTAACAGAGATGATCTACTCCTAATTCAAGATGTAGAAGGAATCCATAGCTTAGTGCAATGTGACTCTACTCATGCCAAAGACATAAGAGAGGGAAGGAGGAATTCACTAGGGATAGAGTATGTGAACTTTTCACTAGGGAAAAAGGTTCAAATCACCACAAATGGGATGAGAGGTTTGATTTGAGTCTCATTGGGGAGAAATTTGATTTGATTTATTGATTTATTTTGATTGTTTTGATTTGATTGATTCCACTGGGGGAGGTTGACCAAATGTATTTTGTTGAATTTGTTTTGTTTATTGTTTGACTCCACTGAGGGACGAGTGTTGAATTTGTTTCAAATTTTAAATTTTGGATTTTGAGATGGGCCATGTTGGTTTGCGATGGATCACACTGAGTAAGAGCCACAGCGGCCTAGACCTAACTCAGATTTACCAATCCAAAGGGGTAGTCTACCAAATACATAGTAGGACTAGTAAACCAAAGGGGATGCCTTTCGGTGCGCAACAACTGTGCTAGAAAGAAATCATAATAGACTTACATCCTCAAAAGTAGGGACCAATTGCTAGGGTGAGCTATTAGCAGGGCAATAGATTGAAGCCAACATAGGGCTGACTATTGAGTGAATGCCTCTAGGGGAGTTAAATCAACTCAAACATAGTCAAGATTAATCTCATTTTTAGATTTTTTTGATGGGTCCCATCAGTTTGCGATGGACTGTACTGAGTAGGGGTCATGGTGGCCTTGGACAAGTAAGTAAAACAAACCAACTAGAGGGAATGTTCTACTAACCACAAGGTAGGACAAACCAAAGGGAATGTTCTACTAACCACAAGGTAGGACAAACCAACTAGAGGGATGCCTTTCAATGTGCATTGGTCAAGTTAGGAAGAAAGCGCAGGAACTCACATCTTCCAAAATAAAAAACCACTAGGGTGATTGGTTGCTTTGTGTAATAAATCAAACCCAACCTAGGGCTGACTATTGAGTGAATGCCTCTAGGGGACTTAGATTAGCTCAAGGATAGTCAAGATTAATTTCATTTTAAATTTATTTATCTTGATGGATTTTGTTGGTTTGTGGTGGATCACACTGAGAAGGAGCTTATATTGGCCTAGACTTATCTCAGATTTATTGAACCAAAAGGAGTAGCTTCCCAGCTGATGGGAGAACTATCCGACCAAGGGAGTGCCTTTTGGTTTGCAGTGATTAATTCAAGGGAAGAAAGCTCACAGACTCACATCTTCCACTACAAAAGACCACTAGGGTGATCAGTTGCTTTGGGAAACAAATTAAACCCAACCTAGGGTTGATCGTCGATTTGTGATAGTGATGCTAGGAAGAATGCATCATAGTCTTACATCTTCCAAAGCAGAATGGCTGCCGGGGTAACCTGCTTGTGGAAAAATAGATTGAACTTGACCTAAAGGTGACTACGGAGTGAGTATCGACCCAGGAATTTATCTCAATTCAGGTGCTCAGGCAATTCCTATAGGGAGTTCTGCTGACACTGCCCTAGAAATATGATGCTTGCTTCAAAAAAGGGGCCCTTTAGGGGCTTAAATTCCTAATCCACAAGTGAATTAATTTGTTAGTCATAGACCCTATTAGTTTACGAGGGATCATACTGAGAAGGAGCTTATATTAGTTTAGACCTATCTCATATTTACTAAACCAAGGGAGAATATGGGCATCCGTTGAACAAATTCTCCAACCACAGGGGTAGTTACTAGGAAAGGGGGACTATCCAATCCAAAAGTAACCCGGGTAGTGTCTAAATGGGGTCACAAAAGATGTGATCCAAATAGAATGACTATAGGGAGAAGGGCCTCTAAGGGCTTGATCTAAAACCCTGGAGAAGATGACATAGCTAGTCATATATCAAATAGATATTCTGTGGCCAAGTCAAGGAGAGAGCGCGGGGACTCACATCTGCCAAGCATGGTGTATCCACCGGGTGAGTCACTGTCAGTATAGTGAACATCAACCAACCTAAGGTGCCCATCAGTTTGCAATAATTAGCCTAGGAAGAATGCTCGGGGACTCACATCCACCTATAGCAAAACTAATTACCAGGGTAGTCTATCTTCGGCTCGATAAGTGCCATCCCACTCAGGGAGACTACCGAGTGAATGCCACTAGAGGACTCATATCGACTCAAATGTAGTCAAGAGGAAAGGAGCCTTTAGGGGACTTATCCCAGACCTCAAATATACTCAACCTAGTCAGTACATGATGGCTAGTTCAAGAAGAAAGTTTGTAGGATTACATCCTCTTAAATAAAGTCAATCATGAGGTAGCTTACTGTTTATGTAGTGAGGTCTACCAGACTAACAAGGAGCTCATTGGTTTGTAATGGCCAAGTCAGGAAAAAAGTGCAGGTACTCACATCTGTTGGACAAGTGACTACTGGGGTGACGTACTAGCAAGGTATCATGTCAGCCCGACCTAGTGCAGCTAATGAGTGAGTGCCATAGGGGGATTGCTCCCATATTAAAATAGCCAGAGATAAAAGATATGTATTTGTTTTTTTTGTTCATGTTAAAGGGAATAGGATGCCTCTTGGGTTCTCTTACACCCACCTAAAACACGCTGGGAATTTTGTTGAAATGGTGCCACGGATGGAAACCATGAATTCCCACTAAGAAAGGATGTCGCTCGGGTTCTCTTACACTTAACTTAGTTATGCTAATCGAGATAGGATGCCTCTTGGGTTCTCTCACACCTATTCTAGTAGCGCTTGGGAACGTGTTGAAGTTGTGAAGAAGGACAGGATGCCTCTTGGGTTCTCTTACACCTAACCTAAACACGTCATGACAGATTTGCAAGACAAGCAAACAACACTTGGAATGAAGAGAAGATCTTGATGAATTATAATGAATTTTTTCATGGATTGATAGAATTATTTTTAAACATGATTTTTTATGGATAATATTTCTTCAAATAAGGCCCATTAATTGGAAGCATCGGGTGTTCCTCTTTACAATCAATAAGCTGATAATATCCTCCTTGGTAGGCATTCTCTGTGACATAGGGGCCTTCCTAAGTGGGTTCAAACTTGCCTCCCATCTTTCGATGGGCAACAATTAGTCTCCTTAGGACTAACACAAGTTCTCCTACTTGAAAAGACTTAGGACATACCAGCTTTTTATGAGCTTGAATCATTTTGGCCTTGTACAACTCGATGTTCTAGCACGCCCGTAGGTGACTCTCCTTTAAACCTTTGAGCTCTTTTAACTGCAACTTTACATTCTGCTCTGTAGTAATCTTACTACCCAATGCTATCCTTAGTGACGAGAGTTGAACTTCTAAAGGTAGAATGATTTCAGACTCATACACTAAGGAAAATGGGGTAGATTGAGTTGGAGTTCAATATGTAATGCGGTAGGCCCACAAGGCTTCAACCAAATGCTCATTCCACTACCACTTGTTATCATCAAGAGTCTTCTTTAGTATTTGGATGAAAGTTTTATTGAATGTTTTTGCTAAGCCATTTGCTCTAGGATAGTAGATGGCAGAGTATCTCCAATCTATACTGTGTCTTCTAGTGAAGCTGTTGATCTTGGTGCTTTTCAATGTAGTGTCATTATCGGATATAACTCATTGAGGAACCCTGAAACTATATATGATATGGTTCCTGAAAAATTGAAGCACATGCTAAGCTGTGACCTCTCTAAGTGAGATTGCCTCCGCCCACTTAGAAAAGTAGTCGGTGGCAGCTAAGATGAACCGATGACCCTTGGAAGAAGAAGGATTGATCAGACCCACAATGTCAATACCACAACACTTGAATGACCATGAGGCCAGTGTAGGGTGTAGAATATTGGGTGGCTGATGTAGGACTACACTGTACACCGATGGCATCCCTAGCTACATCCATGCCGTAATCATCAAGGCCGAGTATCCTAGTCTCTTAATCTTCATCTTCATCTTCAGACCAGATTGATGCACTTTGCATAGACTTGAATGTACCTTGGTTACAATGCCATGGGCTTCATGTTTATTTAAACAAAGTAATGACATTTGATCAAAGGACAGATGATACAGGGTGCCATCAACAAGAGCATAGGAGAGAGCTCTCTATTTCACCTTATGGGCTCGTGACTTTTCTTGAGGTAGTTTTTCACTGTCAAATAGTCTATGAATGGTTTCCTCCAATCCATCTCCTCGTCCTTATAGGTAACAACAACCTCCCTTTCAAGAGAAAGTCTCTCGATGAGTTCAACATCAATAAGGGATATGACTTGTCTATTTTGGACCCTTATTGGAATGGACTTATCTCCCGGACATGCCAATTCTTTGGCAAGTTTGGCCAATGCATCTGCTACTATGTTCTCTATTTGGGGAACATTATAGATCATGACTTTGGGGATTTGGGCCAATAGCTTCATGGTATACTCATGGTAATGACGAAGCTTGGGTTTGAGAACCTTGTAGGACCCGATAATCTGATTGATGACCAACTGAGAATCTCCAAAGATGTTGATGCTCTTGGCACAAACTATGATAGCTAACTCCAGACCAAAAATCAAAGCCTCATAGTTGGCTTCATTGTTGGTATAGGGGTTGGAAAGATATTATGAGAATCTCTTCACATCATGCCGGAGTTAGAGAACTATTCTACCTTGCCCTTTCGGAAGAGTAGATCGGTGCTTCCCTTTATTAAAAGAAGCACTATCAAAATACATCTCCCATCGGTGGTTGTCAACCTCTCATAAGTTCATGATTTGTTCATCAAGGAGATCGTCACTAAGCAGAGAATCAGTAGAAAGTGGGTGTCCTACTAAGAAATCTTCTAGTGCTTGTCCTTTTATCGCACGGAGGGGTACAAATGTGATATCAAACTGTGAGAGAATCATGGACTATCATGCCAAAAGTTTGAATAACGTTGGCTGTGTCATGAGATATTGTAGTAGATTGGTTCTAGAAATCAAGGTTTCTTTATGAGAATGCATACAGTGTCATAGCTTTTGGGATATGAAGATTAAAGCTAGGCAATACTTCTCAATCGATGGGTAGTTCGCTTCAGTAGAAATCAGATGATGGTTGAGGTAATAGAGAGCACTCTCTTTTCCTTTGTCATTGGCTTGCGCCAACAAAGCATCAAGAGAGTCATCCAATGCAACAATGTAGAGGATGAGTGGCCTGCCCGAGATAGGGGCTGCTAGAACTGGCGGCTTCACCAAATTCTATTTGATATCTTCAAAGGCATGTTGACACTTATCATCCCACTTGAACTTGACATCCTTTTTGATAAGTTCTGAGAATGTCTTACATCTCCCCGATAGGTTGGAAATAAAGTGTCATAGATACGCCAACCGTCCTTGGAAAGATCTGAGTTTAGTTAAACTTTTCGGAGGTAGCATTTCCAAGATAGCTTTAATCTTTTCTAGATATATTTCTATTCCCTGGTATCAAACAATAAACCCAAGGAATTTTCCTAAAGTTACTCTGAATGCACACTTAAGGGGATTCATTTTGAGAATATATTATATTAACTGTTTAAAAACTACTCTCAAGTCAAAGAGGTGGTCTTCCTTTTCTCTACTCTTGACTACTAGATCATCAACATAGCACTCAACCTGATGATGGATGAGTTCATTGAAGATATGAGTCATGGCCTATTGGTATGTAGCACTAGCATTTTTAAGGCTGAAAGGCATGACCCTATAACAAAAGATTCCGATCGGGGTTTGAAAAGCAATATTTCTTTCATCCTCGGGAGCCATCTTGATTTGGTTATAGCCAGATGACCCATCCATAAAGGAAAAAATTGCATGAGATGAGGTGATGTCCACCATTAATTCTGGTATAGGAAGAGGAAACTCATCCTTAGGACATGCCTTATTTAAGTCCCTGAAATTGATGCATATGCAAATTTGGCCATTCTTCTTCTTAAGGGATGACACGCTAACTGTGTAGGGTATTTTTCTTCCATGAAACCAAAGATCGATCGCTTCTTGACTTTAGACCTGTTGTTCAATTTCTAATTGCATGAGTCTAGGAGCTTGTTTGATAGTGTTAGCTCTAGGATCTATTACTAGTTTGTGGACTGCTAAGTCAGGACATAATACTGGCATCTCTTCATAACTCCATGCAAAATAATCCTTAAACTCAATCAATAGCATAACAAAGTCATTAGTTTCTTCTTCATTCAGTAACGAACTCATGTATGTCGGGCGTGGATTTTCTTCTATCCCGAGGTTGATTTCTTTAAACTTGTTAATTATTGAGTGGATCTCCTTTTCAAATTCTGAGGTTTCTAAACACACATCAGCATAAGAGTTAGTTTGGTGTGAAAAGAACCTATCAGACTCCAGATGGTTGGTGATAACTAAGCAGTAATCAGCGTCGTCGACTGGACCCACTATACCAAATTCTAATCCTAATCTTGATTGTGAATCCCTGCCTATATTGTTCCACAACATCTCAAAATACTCTGACCTGTGCCTGGACCATGCATGAGGAACCAAACCCTTCTAAATAAGATTATGAACACAAGGCGAGTAAAAGTCAAATGGTAATTCCATTAATTCTTTATATAAATTCTCCTTAAGTTCTACATCAACTATAGGACTTAAGGAGGATGATCCCAAAAATAATCTCTTCGACTTCATATCACTGGAAGACTTAAGGGCTTCTTTAACTACTAAACCTTCAACTTTTTGGGGTGAAAGTGAGGTTAGAGCTAAGGTTCCCAACTACTGCCTGATAGTTTTACATACATCTGATTTGAATACTTTGCTTTGTGGAGGCGATCTTCATCATTGTCTCTGAGTGTCACCTCCAATGAAACCCGCCGAGAGGGTTGGGTATGTTAATCACATTAGACTCGTTCGAGCTAGATTCCAAGTCTATGGAAATAGTATGGGTACTCCTATGAGCTGCAACATAGCTCTTATTTATTGATGGCCAACCAGGGGGTCTTCCACCTCTGGAACTGCCTTTGTTTTTACCTCTGCCTCTGCCTAGTGGAGGTCAAGTCATCCTACCCACATGTCCATATGATGGAGTGAACTGTGGGTGGAATATGATATGAGGCTCTATTTCTTCTTCAATTTCCTTTTCTTGTTCACTTGGATTTTCACTTTTCTTTTCTTTTTATTTTTCTTTTTATTTTTCTTTTTTTTTTTATTTTGCTTTTGAATTTGAATTTTGTCCAAGTTCATGAGAAAGGATGCTTTAAGGAAGATAGTAGGTCGCATCCTCATATATCTCAACCTCTCTAACTGAAAATGGCTTTTCATCTCCTTTGACACAATACTCAATCCCATCCTTCCTGAACTTGATGCACTGATGGAAGGAGGATAGAATTATCTTGTTCTAATGTATCCAAGGCCTACCGAGCAAAGCGGTGAACAAAGTATTTGAATTAATGACATAAAACTTTACTTCAGTCTTCTAGCCATCTATCTCCAATGGTAACACTATAGAACCTAAAGCCCGTTCGCCTTGTTCATTGAATCCTCTCAACATTATCCGACCTCCTTGGAGTGTGGAGATGTTGATCTTTAAATAGGAAAGGGTCTTTAGGCTCATAATATTAACTGATGCACCTGGATCGATTAGAACCTTGGCAAGTCTAAATCTTCCAATATCAACTGTAATGTAGAGGAGATGGTTGTGCTCCATGTCCCCCAGAATAAGGTCTTCATCAATGAAAGTGATCCCTTAGGCTTCTCTGGAATAATGTGCCTCATAACTAATAGCGGTCAGCTGAGCTAAGCATATCTCAGGATCAAGGAGAGCCTTGATTAATGATTCCCTCATCTCTTTGGATAAGATAAGGGCATCGTATATGCTTAACTTAGATGGAAACTTCCTTAAGTGAGAGAGGACATTGTAGTCCACCTTGGGCTGATCCTCCATAAGCATATTTAAGGGTGGAGCATCTTGTGGAGGGGATTCTTGATCCTCTGAACCAATGACTTATTTCCCTCTATCTTGAGGTGCTACCCTAGAAGGTAGAACCTTACCACTACAGAGGTTGACTTCGATAATATCTTATGGTAGGGTAATGAAAGGTTCTACCTACACGTTAGGCTCACCTACAGCTTCTTCTATGGGACCCTTGAAATCAGATAATTTAAAGTCTATCTCGAGAGGTGAACCCATTGTATTCATAGTAGGAAAGTCCAACTCTAAATCAGAAAAAAGAAGATCAAAATTAATATAGTTGTTGTTTAGAATTGAAGAGTTATCATTAGAAATAGATTTAGATTACCCATCAGGAGTGACATAGATATAATTCAAGCTAGCTTTGTTCTTCAATTTCTTGGATTTGATAGGAGATATAAAGAAGAAATCAAGCAAAGTAAGAGGGGTAAGGGGTTTGATGCCCTCATCTGCCGATACAAGATGTCTACTAGAAGAAGAAGAACTAGTTGAAGTAGTGGTAGTCACTGATGTGGTAGCTGCAATGGTGGATTAGAGGCTAGACTCTATCGGTGGTTGTGCTACTGGGCTATCCCGGGCGACATGCTGCACTGAGCTCCTTTCCTGAGTTGCTCGAACTTGCAAACCTTCCTTGATGTTGGAGGTTTGAGTTGGCTCAGACACCTACAAGGAAAGGTTCTTAAATTTTGAGATAATTTTCTTTGAGGTTTTGGATATGGAGATATCTCAACCTTCTTTGGTTTTGGAAGGATCGCAACCATCCTCAAAGATTACCCTAATGGAACTGGATGGTTGTTCCAAAAGATATTCCTTCGGGATAACTATAGCATATATCTTGAAGCTATGTTCAAGCCAGTCCTTGAATGTAAAGCAATCCTCCAAAACGTGACTTAGCATGCAATGGTAGGGGCAAAAGTTAGGATCATTACTTTTTCCCACTTCCTCGAGCCTTATAGGTTTGGGTAGCTAAAAGTCAGGTTTCTTTAAGAGATTGTTAAAGATTTTCCTAACTACCTCCCTATTAAATAAATATGGTTTGTTAAATTTATCCAAAAGAGTAGGTGGACCATAGATCTCATGGTATGTACCACCAGCTGATGATGTAAGGAGGAGGAGTGGCCATGGAGGCTACTATGGTGGCTGATAGGGCTACCTCAATGGTGGTAGAGGAGGCATAAATGTTGGCTATGGAGCATGAGGTCTCTCAAACTACTCTCGGCTTGTTTTATCTATCTACTCACTGGCTTCTTCTTATATATCTTTGCTTTTTGTTGGTAGATCTTGAGAAGGTAAGCTTTTTCTCCTTGCTAGCCAACTTATTGATTAATTCTCAAAGTTTTGATGGTGAAACATTTGAGCATGAAGGCAACCGGCCATGGATATTCTTTAATCACAATGATGCGTTTGACTTTTTGTATTTCATACTCAAATTATTCCATCCGAGAATGTAATCAATAGGACTCACCATTTTGTTCAATGAGATCTCTAACAGTGATCCTTTACTGAGCTCCAACAAACCTCTTGATAAAGAGTTGCTCCAACTCAGCAAAATTCTTTAGTGAACTATTGAGAAGTTCAACATACTAATCAAAAGTTATCCCCACTAAGCTACTGATGAAAAGATAGAAGAGTAAAGTGTCACTGCCACCAGTGTTGTAACAACTAGCTCTAAAATACGTGATGTGCTGCCTCGGGTTCCACTGCCATCAAAACTCTTGAAGGAAGGTGGCACGAAACCCTTAGGATATTGGATTGCATCAAATTTCTCCAGGTAGAGTCTACCCTTTGGAATAGATGATCCTCCTCAGGCTTGAGCCAATGCTTCCTTCACCTGGTGCTCAACCATGGACTTGATATATTTTTCCCGTATGGAGGTACTATCCATTATCTTCTTATACATGCTGGTGTTACCTTGCTCTACTAGAGGTAAAGTCTTGGCTGGGTCCAAGACATGAACCAACTCTGGCTGACTAGTCTCAACTGTGGTAGGATGAACTGCTGGGGCTTGGTTCTACAATGCTAAGATAGCTGCTAACAAATCTTCAAGCCTCTTCTCCATCATATCTATCTATTCATCTTTCTGGTTTATCTATGCTAAGAGGTGTTGGGTCGAGTGGGTTGTGTCTTCCTGCTCAGCCTCAACACCTTTCATAGCTTAATGCTCTTTGAGGAGGGACCCCCTGGTATCTACCATGCAAACCCCTACTGAGTCTCCCAACAAATCATCTTCGTTGGGATCAAAGATGATCTTCTCCTCATCAGACCAATCATATCCTAGTATCTCCTTCTTTTCCATGAAATAGTGAGCTACTATGTCATCTAAAGAATGATCTATCAGAACTGGACAAATGCTTTCAACTGATTAGTGGTGGGAACCACATCGTGTGCTATGAGGCACCGGGCCTCCCCTGCTACCGGAGAATCAACCTTATGAGGGTTATACTCACTAAAAGATATACACTCCTAACTATCACTGACTCTGTATGGGGTGAAACTCCTAGGAGGTTCTATGATCATGGGTGCAATTGGGTTGCCACCCTCTCCCTCTGTAACTACTGTAACCATCTCCAAATCCTGCTGTGATGGTGATGGTGAAGGGAAGACCACTATGCTTCGGGGTCGCCATTCCTTCCGCGCCACAACTGGGGTAGAAGGTCGAGTAGGAGAGCTCAGCCCCACCATAGTAGGTAGTGTAGATGGAATGGGATCTTTTGTCCATAGCTGGATCACCAACAGGGTCTTCTTCTCCCTGGATGTTGCTTTCATTGCCTTGGACGGAACTAGAGATATTGAAACATGAATGAATGATGGTGGATGGGGGGTAGAGCAGTCTGGTTGAGACACCACTGACTCTCTCAGAATAGGAGCTCTCCTCCTGGGATGAGTAGTCCCCGTAAGTAGAATATTGTTTGTGTAATCGATGCAAGTAGCATGCCGATCAGAAAATCAATAAGTGCAAAGGCTGCTAACTGCCGACCAAACTTCCGCCTCTCTCAACTAGTGATATGAACTGTAGTATGGGCCTCCCTTGCCCTCTCCTGCCGTAGGTGCTTCCCCATGCTGCGGGGGATAATAGATCTCAAGTCAAATTGAGCCCTGGATTCAGAACGTTCGTAAGCTTGGCCAACCTGGTGTAGAACTGAATGGAGGCCAACATATGACCTTCTTCTCTGACTGACTGTGGGCTGGAACTGAATCACTGGTGGAGGTGAAGTAAGGATCCTCGTAGCATCCTCTCTATCAGACCCAGAGAGAGGATGGAATGGGTTCATTGTAACCAGCAGGGAAATCAGAGTGGGCAACTCCTCCACAATTGATCGTGTAGCTGCCTCCATCTCTTTGGCAAAGCGTGTATGGTACAGCTTAATCATACATTTTTTGTTCCTACTCTGAGTGTTGGTGGGGTGAGCTGAGTAAGAACTATACCCAACCTCAAAAGTCGAGGAGACAATCTCTGAGATTAGAGGAGCCTTACCCATTGAGGGTGCTAATGAGTGGGTGCTAACCCTTATTAGGGTAGCACGGAAATAACGACACCGTCATAGATCTTTGTGCGACCGGGACTTCTACGCTTCTTGCCTTCCTCTTCTGAGGGGATATCGATTCGATAGCAAGTCAATATATGATCACTTACGCCAGTGGTCCTACTAGGTTGTGAGGGGAATGCCCTCACAGGTAATCCTCGCCCCCTCGAAACTTCATCCAAAATGAATGAGGTGGGTGAAATCAGCATGAAGAAGGCTGGCCTGACCTAAGGCCAAGTCCATCTCGTGGGGAAAGGTAAACACATACTTGTGCTATCTACGTCACCGAAAAATTGGCGAAATGGCGATAAACGAGCGAGTTTGTAATGTTGAAAATAAATTTGGATCAGATTTTTGTTGACTTTGAATTTTGAATTTTGAATTTGAACCCACACTCATCATTTTGAAGTGTTAAGTCAGTTTCAAATGATTTGGAATTGATTTTGAGATTTTGATTGGAAAGAGGAATTCTTTTGGATATAGAATCCACTTTCAACAAATTTTGATATGTTGAAATGGGTTCACATATTTTTGTTTGAAGGGATGCTTCCATAGGTTCATATTTGAATTTTAAATTTGATTTTGGGGGCCCTTTATTTAACAAATTTGGGTATGTTAAAGTAAAGGGTCAATTTCTTCTTTTTTTTGGATTTGAGATTTTTGGAATTTACCCACTTAGCAAATTTGGGTATGCTAAGTGAGATGCTTGAATAAAATTCCTTCTTTTTGTTTCTTTATTTGCTTTATTTTGTGAATCAGTTTGTGATTTTGAAAAGAGAAATGGAATTTCCCATTTAGCACATTTGGGTATGCTAAATGAGGAAATCCAAGTGTGTTTTCTTTTTGGAAATTTTTGAAAATAGGATTCTTAGAAAATTTAAATATGCTAAGAAAATCCTAATGTGTTTCTTTTGATTTTGATTTGATTGAAAATGGAGACTTCAATATATATGCTAAAATGAAGTTCCAAAAATGTTTTGTTTTTGAAAATTTTTCAAAGTAGGATTCCTAGCAAATTTATGTGTGCTAAGAAAATCCAAGTGTGTTTCATTATTTTGATTTTTGTTTGAAAAGAGAATCCTTAGTAAATTTAGGTATGCTAAGGAAATCCAAATGTATTTTAATATTGAAAATGAGGATTTTCACTTAGTAAATTTGGGTATGCTAAATGAAAAATCCAAATGATATTTTATATTTATTTTATTTTGAAAAGAGGATCTTCACTTAATAAATCTAGGTATGCTAAATGAAGAATCCAAATGTTATTTTAATTTTGGAAAGATGATTGTTAATTTTGATTTTTTTTGAAAAGGTGTTTGTTGATTTGATTTTTGAAAAGATGATTGTTGTTTTTTATTTTGAAATGAAATCTTCATTCAATAAATTTAGTATATTGAATAGAGATATTTATTTGTGCTTTTGAAAAATATGATCGTTGATTTTGATTGAAAATAAAAACTTTCATTCAATAAATTTGAGCATATTGAATGGAACTGTTCATTTGTTCTTTTGGAAAATGTGACTGTTGATTTTGATTGAAAATAAAAACTTCATTCAATAAATTTGAGTATATTGAATGAACGTGTTCATTTGCACTTTTTGGAAAATTTGACTTTTGATTTTTGATTGAAAAATGAAAACTTTCATTCAATAAACTTGAGTATATTGAATGAAATTGTTCATTTGTTCTTTTAGAAAATATGATTATTGATTTTGATTGAAAATGAAAACCTTCATTCAATAAATTTGAGTATATTGAATGAAAGTGTTCATTTGTGCTTTTGGAAAATGTGATTGTAGATTTTGATTGAAGATAAAAACCTTCATTCAATAAATTTGAGTATATTTAATGAAAGTGTTCATTTGTGCTTTTGGAAAATTTGATTTTTGATTTTTGATTGAAAAATGAAAACTTTCATTCAATAAACTTGAGTATATTGAATGAAAGTGTTCATTCGTGCTTTTAGAAAATATGATTGTTGATTTTTATTTTTGGAAAGTGAAGTCTTCATTTAATAAATTGAATAAGGAAGTTCACTTATGCTTTTTTGAAAAGAATGATTTTGGATTTTATTTTTTTAAAAAAAGATCCTACATATAACAATCATGAAGATTGTTATATTAGGTTGGTTTGCAAAATTTTTGTAAAAAATTTTATTATGTTCATTTTGAAAAAGTGCCTTTTTGGAAAGATGATATTTTTTCATAAAGGGATTTATTCTTTCTTTATTTTTGGAATGAACCTTTCCTTACCATAGAAATATTAAGGAGGAAGTCTTTAGTTATTTCTTTTTCATTAAATTTTTATTTTCACCTATTGGGAACTCAATAGGGGTTTTAAGACCTACACTGAGTGAGGTCCTAAAACCTAAAGGATGTTGGCTAGCTAAGCTTAAGGATGAAATAAACTAAGTTCCAAAAAAAAGCAAGATAGTCTTGGATTTACACAAAGTATAAACTCACTATCGATACTTGGAGATAATGATCATTTACTAAAGATGGAGAGAGGAACTATCCCCAGCGGAGTGACCAGAAAAAATTTGTGGTGAAATATTAATATCTCTGCCTTCATCTATCCTTTTGAAAGAGGATAAATGAAAATAGAAATATAAGCCTTTAGTTGGGACACCACGTAGATCTACAGATGTTCTTATTAGAGTGGTAGGATATGACATAGAGGAGAGGTGTACTAACTCGAAAGGTAGAAGTCACCACCCTACAATGGACCTAATCATCTCAATAAGGACTTCTAAGGACTATGGGTCTTTGTATGTACCAGAGATTCTTCCCATGCTTTACATGGAAAAGTAAAGCAGGGTTTATTTTCAATTGGGTTCGTTAAGTTCCTTATGAATGCAATCCCCTATAGTTAATAACATATTAAGGAATGAGAATCCTTAAGAATACTCTCGATTAAGGTAAATGATCATTATCTCAAAATATTTTGAAGGTTATACTATAAATAAATTGGTTTATTTTGGAAGATCAAATGAGATTGATCAAAGGGAGAGAGTTATTATCGAAGCCAAAAGGAAGATAAGTAGGAGATGCTCACAATGCTAGAAAATCTAGCGATCATCTCAAACTATCCTATGGTTGGGCTTTACAATTTTGAAATTTGAAAAGGATTTATTAGTTTGAGTTGATTTTTATTAGAAATATGAGGCTTATAATTCCATGATGCAAGGCCATGTAAATGCCTAAGAGGTGAGGATTTATGCTCACGATCCCGAAGGGAAATAGCAACTTCAGAACCTAAATCTAGGGAGCTTTGGCGATGGTTAAGGCATGACCTCAATCTAAGGTAAAAATGAGCATATGATTTACCTCCACAAGAGAGGATAAACCACCTAACTGTTGGACTTACAACCGTCTGGGGGTGGCCGCCAACTAACTCCTCCTATAATTTTAAATAAATGTAGGCAAGTCTTATGCTTTATGCAAGATGGCTAGGCTACTATTTATTTTAGGAAGAGACTAAGTCTTGAAACTCACTCTCTAAGACACTAGATCATGTAAGGGCATGAAAAATGATCTAGATCTAATGCAAAACATATTACATTTTACTTTCATTTTTGGACAATCATTTCACTCAAGCTTATAGAATTCATATGCCTAATGCATAAGAAATAAGATTATGGGCCAAAATCAACGAGAAGGAGGAGGTGTGTTTTCACCATGGCTCTCAAAGGTCAAGCCAAGTTCTCTGGCAAAGGTGGAAGCCCTCCAATCAAGAGTGAAATAATATATTTTTATGCATGATGTTAGAAAAGAAATGCTCATCTAGCTAGGGGTTGCTAAATCTTTTATCTTGATTTTAACTTAGGCTTTAAATAAGGTTATCAATTATTTAATTTTAATTTTGAATTGATTAATTTGGTAGAATATTAATTTTTCCCTAAGAGCCTAATCATCATCCAGGCCATACATCAAATCAAAGAAGAAGCTAGGAAAACACGTCATTTCTAATGCACAAGTTAAACAAAACATCAAACATTTTTATAAAGCTTACACAAAAGAATAAAAGGCCAAGTGTGGTCGAGCACCACCACACAAACTTGAAACTAAATTGGGTAGCCGAGCTTTACCCTTATACAACTCAGATTATAAATGAATTAATAACAATTAAGAAAGGAATTCATGCTATAGGGGTCTTCATTTCTTCATTTCTTCATTTCCTTTCTTCTTTTGGTTCCTTCTTTTGAATGGTTAGAATGTAGATGCTCCAAAGGCTTCACATGGTGCGTAAGACATAGTATTATAACCAATGTTTATCCTAATCTCCCATAATAATCATTCCAAAATCCTACTTGTGAGATTACATGAAAAGGAAAAAAAGTAAATCTAACTAAAACCTACAAAACAGAGATTAGCTAAACAAACCACACATTCCCAAGCATGTATATAAATAAATTGGACTTAGCACCACACACATGGGTAACCAAGTCAACCTGGCCTATTTTGGATTATGCTTAAGGGTATAAGCAACCTACACAGCAAAAGTAGTTACATTTTTATTAAAGTGCCCTTTAAGCACAATCCCCTATAGATAATAATACAACAACAACAACTAGCCTTAATCCCACTAGGTGGGGTAGACTACATGAATCCTTCATCTCCATTGTGTCCAATTATGTGTCAAATTCTCATTTAAATCAAGTATATTAAGATCATTTTTTGTACATCTTAACCAAGTCTTTTTTTAGGTCTCTACCTTTCTTAACATAAGGCAAATCTAATGCATCTACTCTCTAATCGGGTCATGGACGTAGATGCTTTATGTGGCCAAACCATCTAAGGCTCTCCCTAATCTTATCTACCAGCTACTCCAACTTTTTCCTGAATATACTCATTTTGCATTCTATCTATAAGAGTAAAGCCACTCATCCACCTAAGCATCCTCATCTCTATAAAACTTAACTTAGTCTTATGCTTCTCTTTTATTGGCCAACATTCTACACCATAAGTCATTGTAGGTCTTACCACCATCTTATAAAATTTTTCCTTAAGTTTAAGTGGAACTTTTCTATCACATAATAGGCCAGATGCATTCCTTCAGTTCAACCATCCAACTTGAATTCTACTAATAACATCTCCATCTATTTCACCATCATTTTGAATAATAGAGCCTAAATATCTGAAACGTTCAATCTTGTTAATGACTTGTTCACCTAATGTGACAACACTACTACTAGAACTTCTGCAACTAAAATTACACTCCATATATTCAGTTTTAGATCTACTTAAATGAAAACCTTTAGACTTTAGAGTTGACCTCCATAATTCAAGTTTCTGTTGGACTCCCTCTCTAGTCTTATCAACAAGAAGAATGTCATCAGGAAAAAGCATACACCAAGGTACATCTTCTTGTAAATGCCTAGTAAGAACTTCCATAAATAAAGTAAAAAGATAAGGGCTTAAAGCTGATCCTTGATGTAATCCAACGGATATAGGAAAATATTTTGTCAATCCTCCTTATGTTTGGACACAAATGCTTGAGTATACATATCCTTAATGACTTGAATATAACCAATATTAACTCCTTTACGTTTCTAGAACTCTCCAAAGAACATTTCTTGAAACTTTATCATTAGCTTTCTCTAAATCAATAAATATCATATGTAGATCCTCCTTACTTTCTCTATGCTTCTCCATCAAACCACTTAATAAATGTATAGCATCCATAGTAGATCTACCTGGCATGAAACCAAACTGATTATGAGAAACTTCTGTATCACATCATAACCTATGCTCAATTACTCTCTCCCATAATTTTAATGTATGGCACATTAACTTAACTCCTCTATAATTTGCTCACTCTTGTGCATCACCTTTATTCTTAAATATAGGAGCCAACAAACTCTTTCTCCACTCATCTAACATCTTTTTAGTCTTTAAAATGACATTAAAAAGATTTGTAAGCCAAAAAATTCCTTTATCTCCTAAACATTTCCAAACTTCTATTGGAATATTATCCGGTCCCACTGCTTTTCCACATTTCATTTTCTTTAAAGCTTCACTAACTTCATATTAACTAATACGATGATAAAAAAGAAATTCTCTATTTTTGTTTAGGGTATTAAGGTTGCTAAAATCAATCGTACTTTCAGATCCTTCTTTGAAAAGTTTATCAAAATACCTCATCCACTATTTTCAATATCCTTTTCTAAAAAAAAGCATTTTATTATTTTCATCCTTAATACACCTCACTTGAACTATGTCTTTACTTCTCTTATCTCTTTGGTTGGCTAACTTATACATACATCTTTCACCTTCTTTGGTATAAATCTATTATATAAATCACTAAAATATAATTTTTTTGCATCATATACTGCTTTCTTAGAATCTCTACAAGTCACTTTATATCCCCTACAGATAATAATGATTAGACTAAATCATCCTACCATTCATTCTACGTATATACACCCTAACATCTAGACAAAAATATCACATCATAAAATAAAAGCAAACATCCAACCTGCACCACGCTAACATAGGACTAGAAGTGGTGACTTAGCCTAATATGTATGTCATGTAAGGTTTGTGTGGTATGCTTAGCTAGGATTTAAGGTTAAGATTTTCTAAGTGTGAAAAGGTTCAACTTAGAAGGGTAGTCTCATTTAAGTTTTTTAGTTGATGTGGGTTAATTTTATTTGATAATTTGATTAGGTTTGAATGAACCTACTTAATTACTAAAGGTTGTAAAGAGAGGAAAAGAGAAGAGAATTTCTCTTTCCTCCCTACCTTAAGTGATTTCTAAGGTGGATTCATTATTAATTTTTATTTAGTGAATGCTTTATTATGTATTTTAATTAATCCTAAGTTTAGATTTTCTATAAACAAACCTATTCAAAAAGAAAGGCATTTTAAGATTAAGTAAAGTGAATTATTAGCACAAAACACATAATTTTTTTTTCTTTCCCACATGTGTATCATGCACATAAATGAATCCTAAGCATATCTATACATGTGATGCAAGCATTTAGCACACCTTAATAATGAATGCTAAGAGAGGTTGCTTAAGGAAATTTGGAATGTTTCATGTATTCATGATTTTGTTAAGTATAAGAGAGTGATTCTTTTATTCATTTTTCATATGCACATTTATAAGTATAAGCGACATAAGTGAGTACGATGCCATTGTTAGCACCAGGGGTGTAAGGTACAAGACCGACTTAAGGCTACTTAAAGCCTCGTAACCCTAGGGTTGTCCAGATTAATATACCACTTTTCTTAAATACATGTGCATGTACAAAGAGAAATGCATGGACAGAGAATCATGCAAAAAGTTTATATTTGTCTGTTAAGTAAAAGAGAGTGATTCTTCTATCCATTTTTCATATGCACATTTACAAGTATAAAAGATATAAGTGAGTACGACATAATTGTTAGCTCCATGGGTGTAAGGTACAAGACCTACTTAGGGCTAAAGCCTAAAACCTGGCATGACTAATATACCACTTTTCTTAAATACATGTGCATGTATAAAAAAAATGCATGGAAAGAGAATCATGCAAAAAGTTTATGTTTGTTTGTTTGATTTTGGTTATTTAATTTATTGAGTAATGTGGAATTCCTTCTTGAGTCATGACATAAGAGTGTATAAGAATAGATTTCAAACAAGTGTCATGTCCTTTTCAAATGGACTATACACTTTGCAAATCCTACACAAACCTATGTTAAGAGAAGAAAAAGTCACATAACAAATTTCATACTATTCACATGCAAGCTCATAACTACTTATAGATAGCATACTTTTCATTTGTAATGTTTGGTTTATAAGTTTTGAAAGCAGTTTTGGATTTAGTAGTGATAATAGTCATTCATAACTTACTTTAGCCGAAACATGCAATTTGGCATAAAGGAAATAATTCATTTTAATTTTATTTTCAAAATACATGAATGCATGATTTTCATATGACATACGCATTTAGCATGCTAGGAAAGAAATAAAGTGATGTAAGCATGTAACTTCACTCACCCTAATTAAGTCCTAAAGACAATCTTATGAAGTAAGATCATTTAAAGAGAATCAAAAGTTGTTTAAAGAGACTTTCATTTTGTTTTGAGTTTGATTTGAATTAGGAAAGTGTGAAAAGGTTTGTTGGTCCTAACCCATTCCCACATGTGTGTATTATTTTAGTTTAATTTTTAGGTGATTAGATCAATTTTATACTTTGGTTAGGTTAAGGTGTAGATTAAGTTCATTAATTACCCCTTACCTATACTACTTTAACATATTTAATCAAATAACTATGAGCCAATGTATGACATAAAACCACAATGAATCTAAATCAACAATGCATCCTAGGAAAGAAAGGTACTTAATGCAATTGCCTCACAATTAATGATTAATTAAGCTAAAGGGTTTAATTTAAGTACTTTTATAACCCTTCCCACATATATGGGTTAGGTATGATTTCCTTAAGTTACTTAGGTTATTGAACACCTAAGCATCTACCAAAGAAGAATTGATTCAATTTTTAGAATGTTTTTAGAAAAAATTTATCAAGTTAATTAAGTAGGTCATTAGTGGATTAGCCCTTAATTAAATTTAGATTAGGGAAGAAAGGGGGTTTAGGGAATAGCTTAAGAAAATATCCCAAAATAATTCCATAAACCTCTTAATCACTTAAACAAAGTTTAATTAACTTAATCAAGGAATTAAACCATTATTCACATGCTTAATTAAGCTTAATTATATTAAGAGAGTGATTAAGGGTTCATTAATTAATTTTCCATATTAACTCATTAATGAATTCCAAAAAAATTAGGGAGGCAAAAGTAATCCCACTAAACATGCCTGAGAAGTTTGGAATTAATTAATGAAGTCATTAGGGATTAATTAGGGTTATTAAGTTCTCAAATAAACTATAATTAAGGAAAAACTACTATTCAAATTCAATTAGAAACAATTTTATTATATTCTCCTCTGAATTATCTTTAAAATGACATGAGTTTATATTTTTAGATTTTTCTACAATTAGTTATGAATTTAAGAAATTTTAGTTAATTTAAGTGATTTTTATGAAGTTTGTTAATTTATTTTACTAAAATAAATTATTTGACACTCAAAATTTAATATCTTTTAATCCAAAGGTAATTTTGACTCAAAATTTTTTATGGTAGGTGTATTTTAACAACAATTTTAATCTCTGAAAATTTTAACTTAATCTCACAAGTATTTTTGGTTTAATTAATGAAATTTTATTTTTACTAAAACTAAAATTAAGCTCAAAATATTTAGTAAAATTTGGGTGTTTTAGGTTTGTTGGATTCCTCTCAGAAAGATGAATCCAACGAGTTATTGTTTGTAATTTTTTTGTTAAATATTTTATTTTCTATGAATTTTTAAAGTTTTAGATAATTTAAAGTAATTTTTTAAATCAGAAAATCTGATTTTCCTACTTAACACAGTCAGCATACTGCGCGACGCTGTTGTGGCAACGTGGCACCATGCAATTAGGCATGCGGTGCTTCATGGCATGCACGCGCCACGCGGCGCCACACGATTTGCACGTGGTGCCGCGTCAGCAGGATGGGTGGGAAATCCAGTCAATGGATTGACCACGATGTGCAATTTGATCTGGACTATCTGATCATCAATCAGATGGTCTAGATAGGACTGCATGATCCAGAGGCCAAGATCATGCTATCGGCACACAATTTGAGCCGTCCGATCATGCGAACTACGAGATCAAACGATCCAGGTTGAATCAGGCGATCCAAAGGGTCGGATCGCGTGATCCGAGCAATCCGATCCCGCGAACCGTGGGATCGGATGGAGGCTGGTACTCGCCAATGGTGAACAATAAAATCAGGGAGTATTTTTGAAAAAAAAAGAGAAATTCTAAGTGAAAACTTGTCCAAATGGATTCATTTTCGCATCGATTCGCACCAGAAAAATTCTATTTTCTAATTGTGATGATTTAAAGTAAAAATGCAAGATTATCTAGGATAAATTCCTAAAAAGCATGCAAAAAACTATCTCAAATGAAGGATCCTATGGTTGGCTATAGTTTTTGAAAGTTACCTCACCGGGGATAATTTTTGGCAGCGGTGATGACTCGAGCATGCTGCTGAGTGAGGGAAGAGGCCTTGGAAAGAGCTTGGATCTTCTCCTTCACGCCAAAATGAATTTTCCTTTGGTGATCACCATTTCCTCACCAAAATCCACTTAATTTTGAAGTATTTATCTCAAAAATGAAGTGGGGGTGATTGCCAATGGCTTTGGGAGCTCTAGGAGAGGGAGAATGAGAGGAATGGGTGAATGCTTCAGCCTCTATTGTCTTGGAATGAAAAGCGAATGAAAATCCCTCTTTACTTCGAATTTTTGGCTCAAAACCCATGTTATTTGGCTTGGAGTGGTTGGGAATGGAAGAGAATCATCCTAGGTGGCTCACTTTGGTTGGCTAAGGTATGGAAAGTGGCTGCCATGAAGGACAAATGGGTGTCCTAGCCAAGGGGAGGTGAGAGTCCTTTATGCCAAGTGTTTCAATGGGAGAGGTGAGGTGATTTCACCTCCTCATGAGTCATGGCTGCCCCAATCATTCCTAGTGTCAAAAAATCAATGTCTTTGGTGCTTATGTGGACCAATAGATGAGTGTCAATTGGCCAAGGAAAGAAATGACCACTTGGGAAAGTGTCTTTTCTCATGGGATGCCCTTGACCCAAGGACAAAGTTGTCATTTGGCATTGAATTTGATTTGAGTAGATTTGAATTGAGTCAAAAGTAAGTTGGACCAAATTTCATGTCATTTGGAGTTCATTTGGTATAATTTGGGTTAATTTGACCCATTTGGGTCAAATTTGGTCAAAATGGGTTAGGTTGACCAATTGGTCAAATTGGGTCAAACTAAGAGTTGGGTCAAGTTCAAATGACTATTTGGAGTATATTGGTTTAGTTGGTTTCAATTAATTTGGTTTAATTTTGATTTAATTTGGATTTTGACCAATTTGATCCTTTAGGTCAATTTGGGCTAAATTGACTGTCTTGACCCAATTGACCAAATTGGCTTGAATCATGGCTTAATTTGGGTTTGGTTGATCATTTGAAATATATTGTAGGCTTTGTTTTCAATTAATTTTAGTTTGGTTTAATTTTAAGTTGATTTGACCTTTTAGTTCAAGTTGGGTTCATGGTTAATTAGGCTAGGTTGGGTCTAGCTGGCCAATTGGTCAAATTAGGTTTAATTGAGTCTTTGGTCAAGTTCAATAATCAATTTAGAGTAAACTTGAGCCATTGGTTGCAATCAATTTTATTTAGGTTCCAATTTGGCTAGTTTGGGTTCATGTGGGTTAAGTGTTGACTTGGTCAAAAGATATGTTTGGCTTAGTTTGACCCACTTTGGGAGATTGATCATCCTAGGATGATCAACAAATATGACATGAAGTTTGGATTAGCTTAATTCACTTTGATTTGGATTGAATTGGATTTTGGTTCATGTAGGTTAAATTGGCCACTTTGGGTCAAGTGAGTCAACTGGGTTTAGTTGGCTTGATCAAGGCTTAATTCAAGCTTGGTTGAACTCACATATGGACTTGTGATTGAAATATAAATCCATTTCCAAGTGATTTGGAGTCAAATGGGTTTTGATTCATTTGAAAATTTCAAGTTCAAAGAGTGAACATGAGTTTGACTTGGGTTTGATTGATTTTGATTTGAAGATCAAAATGTATGTTTATATTTGGATTCATGATTGAAGGATTGATTGAATCATGAATAAAAATCAAGGGTTTGGCTTGATTTGAGTTTGATTTGGCTAAGTTCAAGAATTTGACTTGAAGGCTTAGGTTTGATTTTTTATTGAATTTGGATTTGATTTTTGAATTTGGTTTTAAATATTTGAACTTATAATTCATTTATATTTGTGAATATAAATGGCTTATGAGAAAATTTCTTGAATTTGAATTGATTTGAATTTGATTTGAGCTAAGTCCATAAGATAAAATGAGGGCTTAGGAAATATTTTTGGAATTTTAATTTGGTTATGAATTTCAATCTTGGGTTTCAATTATTTGAAATTGATTCATGATTTGAGAAAATTCATTGAAATTGGCTCAAGGTTTGATTCGGAGTTGAAGTTGATATGAGTTTGGAGTTTGTCTTGAAAGAAGGAAGTGAGGATTTGGTTCAGGGTATAGGGTAGGCAAATTTTCCTAACACCCCTAAGGCATAACCTATTCCTATGGCTAAACCTTCTAAGTCTCTAGGGTTAGGCTAAGTGTTCACCTAATCACTAGAAGTGTCTTAAGACTAAGGAACTCTTGAAGTCTAAGAGAAGTCCTATGTCTAATATGGAGGGTTTAAGGGCTCTTTCCAAAAATGAGGTCAACAGAAAGAAAGAGGTATTTTTCACCACAAATGAGACCCTCAAAGGTCAAGTCTTCCCTTATCGAGCAAGGATGGAAACCCTCTCTTAGAAAAAGTGAAACAAGATGATATGTATGATTTTAAGCATACAATATCTAGCTAAGGGGTTGTTAAATCTTTTAATTATCTTAATTTAATATCTAGACATTATGTAAGGTTATGAGTTATTTAGAAAATTTAGTTATAAGTTATAGTTGGGGTAGAAAATATTTTTTTTTTGAGAGCCTAATCGAATCCAGGCCACACATTAAATCACCATATTTGAAGAAACTAGAAAAATACATGTCATTTCTATTGCACAATTGTAAACAAAGCATCAAACAATTTATAAACCCAACGTAAAAGAATAGCAAGCCAGTGCAGTCGGGTATTGTCATACAACCTGAAAAGAATAATGTGTGGTCGAGCTCTAGCCTTATATAACCCAGTATATGAAAGAATAATTATAATTACAAATAAATAAATGCTATGGGGGTCTTCATTCTTCATACCTTTAAGTTTTTTCTTCTTTTCTTCTTTGTTTGGATTTGCTTGCTTCAAAGGCATCACGGGGGCCTCCTAGGACAAAGCCTTCTAGCCTCTGCTCATCCTAATCCCTCATAATGCTAATCCTAATTCCTAATGCATAATTACATTAAAAATAGAAAAAGTGAATCTAACTACACATGCAAAACAAGTGTTAGCTAAACACACCACACAACTCAAGCAGTTATATGTATAATTTGGACTTAATACTCTGCACATGGGTAACTAAGTTCACCTGTCCTAACTTAGATTATGCTTAAGGGGATAAACAACCTACAAAAGAGAGCATTTTATATTTATTTTTAAACACCCCTTAAGCACAATCTCTTGCAGAAGACATAATTAGGCTAATCATGACCTAAGATCTAGTCTACAAAACATACACCCAAACATCCAATATACTATAATACATCATAAAACTAAACATAGATAAAACCATGCACCACCCTAACATATGGCTAAAAATGGTGACCTAATCTAAGATGTGTGTATTAAAGCTTGTGTGGTATGCCTTAATTAGCCTTTATTACACTTTTCTAAGTAAGAAAGGATTTAATTTGAAGGATGGTTTCACTTTAAGTGGCTTAATTGATTTGTAAGTTTCACTTAATATTTTCTTTTGTTTCATTTGGCTCACACTTAATAACTAGGTGTTATAAAGAGAAGAAAAGAGAGGATCACTCTCTTTTATCTCTACCTTAAGTCGCATCTAAAGCAAATTAATTAATCAATTCCCTTTAATGAATGGCTTATTATATATTTTAAATTAATCCTAAATTTAGGTTCACTTTAAATAATCTCATTCAATAAGAGAGGCAACTTAAAATTAATTGGAATGAACTACTATTACATGGCACATAACCATTCATTTATTTCCATCATATATAACATGCATATGATTAAGCCATAAACATATCTTTACATGCAATATATTTTGGCATGCTTAAATGTAGGATGCATAAATGAGTTTTATAGAAAAAAGGATTTTCATTCATTAGCTAAATACACATTCTAATGTATAAAAGTTCTAAGCAAGTACATTGCCATTATTTTGCACTAGGAGAGTGAGGCAGGAACCTCCTTGGGGCTTAAAGTCGTGCATCCCCAAAATATCCAAACTAATATACTCACTCTTCTTAATTACATATGGATGTATAAGCAAGTATAAGAATATAAAATTATGCAAAAGTAGAATTTAATTTAATTGATTTATTTGTGTGAATGAATTAAAGCTCTTTCCAAATTCTAATATTAAATGTATAAGAATGAAATCAAATGAGTACGTCGCCATTATTTTGTACATGGGAGTGAGGTAAGAACCTCCATGGGGCTACTTAAAGCCATGCGTCCCCGGAATGTCTAAACTAATATACCCACTAACATTGTACTTATGCAAATCAACATATGAATAAAAGAAAGACACTTCACTTCATACACTAAGCTTATATTCACATGCACCTTCACAACATGTATTATTATTCATTAATAAGCTTTTAAAAATACATTTGAGATTTAATAGTGATAATAGTCACACATATTTTTAATTAAGCCAACACATGCAAATTTGACATAAAGGAAATCACTTCATTTAATTAATTTTTGAAAAGGAATGAATGCATAAATTACAAATGGCATACCACATATAATACAATCAGAGAGAAATAAAAGAACATAAGCACATAATTTCATTCAATCCAATTAATTCCTAAAAATAATCATATTAAATAAGATTATTTAAAATAAACTAAAGTTTCTTAAAGTCACTTTTGACTTTATGTTTGATTTGATTTAAGAGGTATGAGAAAGATGTTTGCTAATCCTAATCCCATTCCCCATATGTAAATTAATTTGGTTTAATAAAAAGCAATTAGGTTGATTTTATGAATTAGTTAAGTTAAGCTTGGATTAAATCAATTAATTAACCCTTACCTATGTTACCTTAAGGTAATTAATTAAACAATTACGAGCTAATATGATATGCAAATAAATTGAAAAGTAAATAGCAATGCTCCTATGAAATGAAAGGGTGTAATGCAATTAGCTCATACTCATTTAATAATTAAGCTTAAGGAACTCACTTAATTACTCTTATAGTTTTCTCACACATGTGAGCTAACCATAATTTCATTAGCTCTCTTTAGGTTCTTGAACACCTAAGGCTCTAGCCGAGATGGATTAAGAGAGAAATCATATTTAAATAAAATTTTCAAATTAATTAAACTAATTAATCCCTTAATTTACCTCCCCTAAAAGGAGACTAACCAAAATTAATTATTGTCTTCAAATGAGATGGGCTTAAGGGATAAGGTAGGGAAAGTGGTCCCCACCTATTTCCATAAACTATCCACTAGATTAAGCTTGATTTAAAATGATTTGAATTCCAATTTAGCTAATTAAGTTTCTAATTACTTAATTAATTAATAATTAGGGCTTTAGTTTAAAAGAGAGGAAAAATTAGAGAAAGGATTAGGAGGGAGGCTCCAACCCACTTCCCTAAGTCTCCTTACTATTCAACAATGATTAGGAAGTACAAATAATTAATTAATCATTGCTCATATGCTTAATCAAACCTTAATGGAGTTAAGAGGATAATTAGGGCTTAATCAATCAACTTCCCTAATTAAGCAACTAATAAATTCCAAGAAAAATAAGGGAGGTAGAGGGCATCCTCCTAAAAATTCTCACAAAGTTTGAAATCAATTGGATGATTAATTAAGAAGTAATTAAGCTAATTAAGTTTTTAATTAAACCTTAATTAAGCTCTATTTACTATCCAAAATCCATTGGAAACATTTTTATTAAATTCTTCACTACAATATCTTAAAAATAAGCCCTCATTTGCATTTTTTTTTATTTTTATAATTAGTTATGAATTTTAGAAGTTTTAGCCTCAAAAATAGATTAATTAACCCTAATTAAAGACCTAATCCCGTCGATGCCATGTGGTTGCTGACGCGGCACGATGGGATAGGTTATTTAAATTGTCACATCGCGTGGATGAGTCAGCCGACGGTGGACGCTCTTTCTCGTGGACCGTCTGATCTGAGATCGGATGGCCACGATTAATCTCATAGTTTAGAAGAAAAAATTAAAGATTTAAGCATGATCTAATCACACCAGTCTATTCTGATCACGTGAAATGGACAGCCCGTGATCTTTTTCCTTCATAAGGATGAAAGATGGATGTCTACTGTCTTTCTCCGTTCAATCTGAGCACACCAAAGCTCGGATTTCTTCCAAAATGATCTCACACCATCAAGGGATGAAGAGGAACACATCCAATGGTCAAAATCGCATGACATACAAATTCTCTTTGACAAAGACCAACCACTATTTCCTAAAGCTAAAGTTTTGAGGAATTATCTCACTGTAGCTCAAGACCGGTAGTGAAATCGATTTAGGTAGCTTTGCCTAGTTGCGATGAAGCGTTGTTGAGAATCTTGGGCCTTGATTTGAAGTATATCCCTCAGACGACCAAGATAGGTGCTTTGGAGCTTCAATCTTGATTGAACTCCCCCCCCCCCTCGGTGGCTTAGAAGCTTGGGAAAAGGCTTTATTGGCTTCGACGACACACGAGGATAGTGTGTGCAAGAGGAATTGAAGTTTGGTTATGTGAAGGATGATAATTTCTTGAAGGATGGATGCCCTATTTTGGTTGTGCAGAAGAATTAGGAATTCAGGCGACAAGAAACTTGGGAAGGCTTAGGGAGGCTTTTTGGGATTTCAAAAATACTCAGGAAGCTCAGTGTGTTTGAATTTTGTCAATCCCTATGATAATTGATGGAGTATACCCCTCAATTGAGCCTGATGGATGGACGAGATCCATCCCTAATTTTTTACTGGTTCACCGCTGCCAGTCTGCCGGAGTCTCAATCGAGTCCACGTGGCACAACTGGAGTGGAGGAAATTATGGCAGGAGGTCCAAAGTAAGATATGGGTAGATGGTAGTTGATTTCCTCCTCCTTTTGTCCATGGGGTTCAGATTTGAGTGAGCAGGAGGAGTTAGATTCCCTTTGGTCCATGGCTGGTCCTAGGCTTGCTTAGATTAGCTATAGGGTAGATGATACTCCAATTAGCGAAGCTTAGGGCTGTCAAGGAAAGGGGAGAGTGGACTTTGCCTTTTTTTGATGGAATCTAATGCAAAAGTGTTTATCCAATAGCTAATCCCCTTGGATGGGGCACACTTTGCTTATGGGCAGACTTTGGGCTGACCTAGGGTCAATTTGGATTGGGTTTGGTCAGCCACAAAGGTCCCATGGGTTGGTTTTGGGTGCTTTGGTTTCATTTGATCAAATGGGTTCATATTGGTTCATGTTGGATTGGGTTGACCAAATGGTCAAATTGGGTCAAACCATGGCTTGGGTTAGGTTCAAATGATGATTTAGAGAGTTTTAGTTCAATTGATTTGGGTTGGTTTGGCTTAGATTTAATTTTGGCTCATTTGAAATCAAATGGGTCAAATGGGTCAAGTTGACCAATTTGACCAAATTGGATTGGGTTAGGTGTTGGTTCAAGTTCAATTGGTTAATTGAAAATGATGTAGGCTTTGGCTTGATTTGATTTGGATTTAAATTAGATTTTGGCTATTTTGACCCTTTAGGTCAATTTGGGCTAGGTTGAGTCAAGTTGACAAATTGGTCAAATTGGGCTTGATTGTGGCTTTGGTCAAGTTCAATAATTGATTTGTAATGAACTTGAGCCATTGGTTACTATCAAATTGGGTTTAAATAATGATTTGACTTATTTTGGTATTTTAGGCCAATTTGAGTCAACATAGGTAAAATGGTCAATTGGACTTGGTTTGGCTCAATTGAGGGTTTATTCATGTTGAATTATTAATTATGAGTTAGTTCGGATCAATGGTTTCAACCAATTTGGTATATGATGGATTTTGGCAAGTTCAGGTTTCATTTAGGCTAAAAGTTGACTTAGTCAAAAGACCAAGTTGATTTGGTTTGACCCAATTGAGGTGATTGATCATCCGAGGGTGATTGTTGATCATGATATGATGTTTGGATAGCCTTGGTTCAATCCAATTTGGGTTGAATTAAAACTTGGATTAAAAATATCCTTTAGGTCACTTTGGGTCAAGTGGACCTAAATGGGTCAATTGGTTTTGTTTTGGCTTGATCCAAGTTTAGTTGAACTCCTATATGACTAGGATTGAAATATAAATCCAACTACAATAGAGTCTAGTGGATTTTGGCTCATTTGAAGTTTTCAACTCAAAATGGCTAACTTGGATTTGACTTGAGTTTGGTTTGATAATTATAGTTTATGTTTATATTTGGATAAATGATTGAAGGCGTTATTGATTCATGAGAAAATCTATTGGTTTTGCCTTGATTTGGATAGGATTTGGCCAAGTTCAAGAAATTAACTAAAAGGCTTGAATTAGGATTTGGTTTAATTTTGGATTTGATTTTGACTATTTGAATTTATATTTCATTTATATTTGGGGATATAAATGAAAATATAAAGGATTCATGAGAAAATCACTTGAGTTTGGAGTGATTTGAAAGAAAATTTGACTAAACTTAAGGTTGTAGGTCAAAAAGGCTTAAGTAGGGAATTAATTTAGTTTGATTTATTTTTGGTCATTGGAGGGTGGGTTTCATTTATATTTATGAATATAAATGAAGGAGTAATTGGTTTATAAAAAAACCAATTGATTTTGGGATGATTTGGTTTAAGATTTGAGTATGCTTATGGAGGTAGGTCCATAGGCCTTAAGAGGGGATTTGGCTTGGTTTGATTTAGTTTGATATTTTTTTTGGTCATTTGGGTATGTATTTCATTTATATTTGTGAATATAAATGAATGAATAATTGATTTATAAAGAAATAAATTAAGCTTTGGATAATTTTGGTGGAGATTTGGCTAAGCTCATGAGAGTGGGTCATATGACTTAAGAAGGAATTTTGGTTTCAGATTTGACCTAAGGATTAAATCCTTTGGAATTGGGTTTGAGTTGGGATTTACTAAATGATTGAGAGATTGAATTGCTATTGGAGAAAATTAATTGAATTGGGATTGATTTGAACTTATTTAAGACTAAGTCCACAAGATGAAATTAATGGGCTTAGGAAGAATGTTGATCTTCGATTTGATTATGGGTTTCAATAATTTGATTTGGAATTTGGATTTAGATTTTTTATTTGAGTTGGATTTCAGGTTTAGTTTGAGAAGGAAAGCATGGATCGGGTTTAGGTTATAGGGTAGGTAAGTTTTTCTAAGTCCTTAAGGCATAAACTATTCCTATGGCTAACCCTTCTAAGTCTTTAGGCTTAGGTTAAGTGTTCACCTAATCACTGGAAGTGTCTTGAGATTGAGGAACTCTTAGTGTCTACAAGAGTCTTAGATTTAAGATGAGGAAGTTGAGAACTCACTCTAAAAGTGTGGTCAATAGTCACATTGGTCATCTTGGGTTAGGTTGACCAATTAGTCAAATTATGTTAGGTTAGGTTGACCAATCAAGGCTTAGGTTAGGTTCAAATGATGATTTAAAGTATTTTGGTATGATCAATTTAATTTAATTTTGCCTAGAATTGATTTTAGCTCATTTGGAATCAAATGGGTCGAGTTGACCAATTTGACCAAAATTGGCCAAATTGGCTTGGGTTATGGGTTGATTCATGTTCAATTGGCTAATTGAAGATGAATGTAATCTTTGGTTCAAATAAATTTGAATTTAATTTGGATTTAGGCCAAATTGACTCTTTGGGTTAAGTGGGTCAATTGGGCTAGGTAGGGTCCAATTGATCAAATTGGAGCTTTGGTCAAGTTCAACAATCAATTTGGAATGAACTTGAGCCATTGGTTGCAATCAATCTAGGTTGGATTATGATTTGACATATTTTGACCTTTTAGGTCAATTTGGATAAACTTGGGTCAAATGGCCAATTGGGTTTAGTATGGCTCAATTGATGGTCAAGTTATGTTCCATCTAATTATGGGTTGATGTGAATCAATGGTTTTAATCAATTTGGTGTATGGAGAGTTCTGGCTTGTTTGGGTTTTATATGGGCTAAGGGTTGACATAGTTTGACCTAATTCAAGGCAATTGATCATCTTAGGGTGATCAATGATCATGGTATGAGGTTTGGATGGGCTTGGTTCAAGCCAATTTGGGTTGGATTAGAACTTGGTTCATATGGGTTCTTTAGGCCACTTTGGGTCAAGTGGACCTAAATGGGTCAATTGGCTTTGTTTTGGATTGATTTAAGTTTGGTTGGATTTATGTATGAGCCCGGGATTGAAATATAAATCACACTGCAATTAACTTAGAATTCAATAGGTTTTAGTTCACTTGGAATTTTCAAGCCAAAAGGGCTAAGTTGGGCTTGAATTGGGTTGACCTTAGTTTGGTTTGATGATTGTAGGTTTCATTTATATTTGGATAGATGATTGAAGGAATGATTGATTGAAGAGAGAATCTATTAATTTTGGCTTGATTTAGGTGGGTTTTGGCTAAGTTCAAGGAATTGGCTTAAAGGGCATAAATTGGGTTTTGATTTGATTTTGGATTTGGTTTTGGATATTTGAATTTATATTTCATTTATATTTGTGAATATAAATGAAGATATAAATGACTTATGAGAAAATCACTTGAGTTTGGAGTGATTTGGAGATAAATTTGATTAAGCTCAAGGAGGTAGGTCCACATAGTCACGAGGGTAATTTGATTGGATTTGGATTTAGTTTGATTTGGTTTTGGTCATTTGAATGTGGGTTTCATTTATATTTATGAATATAAATGAATATATAATTGATTTATAAAGAAACCAATTGATTTTGTGTTCATTTGAATGGGATTTGGCCAAGCTCATGGAGGTTGGTCCATATGGGTTAGCTTGGGATTTAATTTGATTTGGATTTAGTTTAATTTGGTTTTGGTCATCTGAATTTATATTTCATTTATATTTGTGAATATAAATGAAGATATAAATGATTCATGAAGAGATCGACCCAGTTTGGATTAAATTGGGTGGAGATTTGGCTAAGTCCACGGGATTCAATCACAAGGCTTAAGGAGAATTTAGGAGTCTAAATTTGATTTTGGGTTTCAATCATTTGAAATTGAATTTGGACTTGAATTTGATAAATGATTGAGGGATTGAATTAATCTTTAAGAAAATCAATTGAATTTGGATTGGCTTGAATTTGGTTAAGGGTTAAGCACACAAGATGAAATCATAGGGCTTAGGTAGGATTTTGATTTTTGGATTTGATTATGGGTTTCAATCATTTTATTTAGATTTTTAATTTGGATTTGGTATTTGAATTTAATTTGAGATTTCATTTGAGAAGGTAAACATAGGTTAGGTTTAAGCCACAGGATGGGCAAGTCTCCTTATATCCATAAGGCATAACCTACCCCTATGACTAACTCTTCTAAGTCTCTAGGCTTAGGTAAAGTGTTCACTCAATCACTAGAAGTGTCTTAGGAATAATGAGCTCTTAGTGTCTATAAGAGTCCTAGATCTATGCTGAGGAGGTTGAGAACTCACTCTAAAAGTGAGGTCAACAGTGAGCTAGAGTTTTCTTAATTTTCCACATTCGATAAATAATTATGGAAGGTAGATGAATTGGGTTTTACTTTAAGTTATAAATAGTGAATTTCTTTTAACCATTTAGAACTTGATAATTTATCTGATTTTAAATTTATATTGATACTTGATTTTGATTAACTCAATTTGAGATTGCAAACACATTTTATTGGTAACTATTCCCTTTCGGTTGAAATCTTCATTCAACACAGCCATCATCGGGGTATTGATCATTCATTTTGTTATTCCAGATCCTATTGACTCTATTAATTTAATAATAAAGAATCAAATCTAGATTTCTATTTTGAGAATTTTAAATTCAAGATTATTGTATATAAATATCTTAGATATTTTGATAATGATGACCCCTCCGGTTGATATCTATAATCAACTCAGCTATCATTGAGGAATTATGAGATAGTTGTTATTCTAGAATATGTGGACTCTATTAATTTAATAATACAGGATCAAATCTAGATTTATATTTTGAGAATTCTAAATTTTAGAATATTGAATACAAATATCTCAGATATATTGATAATAATGATTCCTCTGGTTGATATCTTCAATCAACTCAACCAGCATTGACGAGTTAATAAATAGTTATTGTACTATCATATAACAAAATTAGCTTCTCAGAGATTTTTCAAGTGGAGAAAGCTATAATAACATCATTAGGTTTTGTTAACTCGGGTCTAATCTGTAGACCCAACCTAGAATCAACCCACGCAGTATCCTCAAACACTAAGTTTAAGCACTTATACTATATCGCAGCCCATGCGGGTGTTAAATTCAAGTGCTTACATAGATTTTCAAAAAATTTATTATTTTTAAAGCACTCACATATGCTTTGATTCCAATGAATTGATATGAATTTGAAGTATTTGAATTCAATCATAAATTTGTCTTATGATGCATGCATATCGAATTAAATATATCTAGATATTTATATGAATTTAAGAATATCCAAGTTGAATTTAGTAGACACCTTTTGAAGCATGTGAGATTTATTTAGAACTAAAATTAATGCCAGATGTCTGCTTCTAAATTTGTGTTGCATATTCAGCTGCGTCCAGTGTATTTCAGCTTTTCTTTGCGCATTGTTGCATATGAAGTCTATTTAATTTACTCCATAAATTTAATCTGACTAGTGGATTATGTGCAGAGATCAAGAAATGCCTCCCAATAAATGTGATTTGTGCATGGAGTGAGTCATGTTTGTTAAAAATTGATTGACCCTTTGGACTAGCCATGGATCTTGAATCACTTCAGCTTCAATTTTAATAGCTTATGGAGCTTTAATAGAATTTTTCATTAGTATGGTGTATTAATTTTGGACGAGCAAAATGATAGGATTGACCGATTTGTCTTGTTTGATTTGTCGGATGGATAAGATCTTCTTTCACCATCTACTCTCTGGTTCAATGGGTTTGATGAATATCTTTTTCTTATGTGTTATTATAGATTTTAATTTCCTCCAACCCCAGCTTCATGCTTGATCGAGTTTGATGGAGAAATTTGTTTGTTCGCTTTGAGATTTGAAAGTCCTTCTGCCCTAGCTCTAAGCTTGACAAACTTGATGAAGGATTGACCTAATTTGTTCATATTGACTTGTCATAAAGTGTATGTATGTCTTCAGTCCTGTGCTTTCTGCTTTGATGGACTCGTTGAAGGGTATATACAGATGACCTAGCCTTCCAACTTATATTAGGTCTATAATATTGAATTATCAATCCAGCAATGATTGTTCTAACAGACTGGATAACCAAAAAATCCATTTAGTTCGCCCATTGGCTTTGTGTGAACTATGGAATTGCTTCATCGGTCCTGTGCTTTCTGCTTTGAAAGACTTGATGAAGAAAATTACTTTGGTTTGTGCTTTGTTCTTGATCAGACTGTTTGAAAAGAGATTGAAATATCACCATGTAGATAATTTAGAGACTGATTTGAGGCTGGTCTGAATTGAGAGTTATTTCCTCATATTATCTTGGCCCATCGATCAAGTAGAAATAACTCTTGGATTTTAGCTGCTTGTAATCACTAAGCTAAATTTGGTTTGAGATTAAATAGCTATCATCATTGTACTAACGAGCAGGTGCTCTTTCATTGTTACATTTTCTTATGACTTTTTGAGTGAGGAGAGCGTCAATGACTCAGCCACTTGTGGGCTTGTTTAGTCTGACCTTTAGAACCTACTCGAATCTTTAACTTAAACTGTGATGGTTTGGTCATCAGACTAATGAACGGGGACTCTTTCACTGCGACCTTTTTTGTAGCTTGTTGAGTGAGGAAAGCATTAGCAACTCGACCATTTATGGCCTTGTTGAGTTAGACCTTTAGAACCCTTCGTGTCATAGACTTGAAGATGTAAAGATTGATGTTTTCTCAATTTAGTTGATTGAAGCTTATAAAATTAGGAGTTCTTCTAACTTGATCTTCAAAATTTGATAAATCTGGGAGACAAACTTTTGATATTGAGGGCTATCTTTTTATTCGTAGGAATAGATTTTTTTTATTCTTGCAAGACCTACAACTTTAACAATAACAGTTATAGATATATTCAGAGATTTTAACATAAAGCTTGATGTCAACCTGAATATATGCAAGAAGATCTCCTATTTGACAAGAGAGGATTGAATAATTGTGATCATAAAAAAGCCCCCTGTTTAACAGGGGGATTACAGATAAGTTTAAAAATATATAACAAAGTTTGATTTCCTTTACAGTAAAATGGATGTGATAAGTTTTCAATCATAATATGTATCTATCTAAGGATCTCTGCTTAAGGCACGATATTGACTCAGATAAATATATAAAAATTCCCCCGATCTAATAGGGGGCTTTCGTAATAATTGTTGAGAGAATTTGGAATGTTTTTGGTCCTATGTTTTGTGCTTTTAGAGTTTTTGAAGACTTCCTATTGAGAGAATTGGTAATCACTAAGCTAAATTTGGTTTCAAATTGAATAGCTATATCATTGTACTGGCGAGCAAGTGCTCTTTCACTGTGATATTTTCTTATGGCTTGTTGAGTGAGGAAAGCGTCGGTGACTCGATCATTTTTGGGCTTGTTGAGTCCAACCTTTAGAACCTACTTGAGTCTTCGACTTAAGTCATGATGGATTGATGGTTTGGTCATCAGATTAATGAACGGGGACTCTTTCACTATGACCTTTTTTGTGGCTTGTTAAGTGAGGAGAGCGTCAGCAACTCGATCATTTATGGGCTTGTTGAGATAGGCCTTTAAAACCAATCCGTATCATAGACTTGAAGATGTAAATGTTGATGTTTTTCCAACTTAGTTGATTGAAGCTTCTGAAATTGGGAGTTCTTCTAACTTGATCTTCATAATTTGATAAATCTAGGAAACAAATTTTTGATATTTAGGGCTGTCTTTTCATGCGTAGGAATAGATTATTTTTGTTCTTGCAAAACCTACAACTTTAACAATAATAGTTATAGATATATTTAGGGATTTCAATATAAAGCTTGATGTCAACCTAAATTTATGCAAGAAGATCTCCTGTTTGATAGGAGAGGATTGAACAATTTTGATCATAAAAAGTACCCCTTGTCTAACAGAGGGATTACAGATGAGTTCAAAAATATATTACAAAGTTTGATTTCTTTTACTATAAAATGGATGTGATATGTTTGCAATCATAATATGTATCTACCTAAGGATCTCGGCTTAAGGAATGATGTTGACGTAGATAAATATATAAAATTTCCCTTTGTCTAACAGTAGAGCTTTCGTAGTAATTGTTAAGAGAATTTGGAATATATTTGGTCTTACATTTCGTGCTTTCAAACTTGTTGAAGACTTCCTCTTGAGAGTTTGAAATTTATATTTTTCTCCTGTCCTGGCTTTGTGCCTTGGTGGGCTTAATGGAGTTGATGATTTGTTGCTGAGATGAGAATATCTTCGGTCCTATGCTTTGTGCCAAACTTGTTGAATATGCAATCTCGAAATTTGAAAATTATATTTTCCTTCTATCTTGGCTTTGTGCCTTAGTAGACTTGATAGAGTTGATGACTCGTTGGTGAGACAAGAACATATTCAGTCCTATACTTTATTCTTTGACAGACTTATTGAAGATTCATTCTCAAGATTTTATGGTTCATATTTCCTTCTATCCTGGCTTTATGCCTTGACAGATTTGGCGAAGGAATTCTCTGAATTATCTTGAAGACTTGTCAGGTGATATGAACTTACCTTCTTCCCTAGCTTTCTGCTTTGTGGGCTTATAAAAGGATGCCAGCAGACGACCTGGCCCTCAGAGCCTGTGTTGGGTCAATGTCAAAGACTCATCAGTCCTATGCTTTGTGCGTAACGTACATGTTGATGACATAACTCCTTTAGTTCAACCTTTAGCTTTGTATGAACATAAGGATGACTTTTTCAGTCCCTTTCTATCTACTTGATTGGACTTGCTGAAGAAGAGTTTACTTTGGTCTTTGTTTTCTACTTAGCAGACTTATTAAAAGAGTTGAGATTTTACATTTGAAATTGATACCAAACTTGACTTAATGCCTTCTTGAGTGAGGATATTTTTTGTTGGATTTTGGAAAGTGACCTTATGACCATTAAGGATGATCTCACAGTCGAGGCCACTTGAACTTACCAAGTTGCAGGGATTTGGAGATTTAGATGCTCATGTCTTTGAACTAACGAAGTAGGAGGATTCCTTACTGCAGCCTTTGTGGCATGTTAAGTAAACAGATCTGTCAGCGACTCGGCCATATTTGGGCGTGTTGAGTCTGACCTTATGCACTCACTTGAGTCTTGGACTTGATAAATTGATGGAGGATTTTATCATCGGGCTAATGAGATGTGGGATCTCTTATTGCGACCTTTATGGCGTGTTGAATAAGCAAACCAATCATCGACTCGACAATATTTTGCCTTATTGAGTCTAACCTTATGCACTAACTCGAGCCCTATATTTGATCTATGGAGTGATGATGTGTTTCTAACTTGATTTGTTAAAGTTTGCATACTTAAAATTTTTTTATTTGGTCAATAAGATTTTGAGACTTGAGAACTTTGAATACATAATTTGAACATTTATATGAGGATCTCAACCTTAGGCGCGATGTCAACCCAAAGCCCCATATCTTACAGAAAAAATCTAATATTTTGCTATAAAATTTAAAAAATGCCCCTATCTAATAGGGAGATTTCTATTTTATTTCAAAAATACATTCTTATATTACAGATAATTTCCATATAAAACTTACAAAAGTTTTAAGTATGATATTCATTTGATTATACTTTAATGTATAATACTTCTTTAGATATAGATCATTAACTAGCAACATTGGTCTTTCACCCTTGAAATCAATAAGCTGGTAGGCTCCTCCCTGATATACTTTCTCAATGATGAAGGGTCCTTCCCAATTAGGCTTAAATTTACTACTACTTTTACGATGAGGAATAATTGGTCTTCTTAACATCAGGACTAATTCCCCTTCTTGAAAAGCTCGAGGACGTACTGTATGATCGAATACTTTGGACATCCTCACTCGGTAGACTCTTAAATTTTGCTGAGCTTGGAGCCTAACTTTGTCAAGCGCATCAAGCTCTTTCATCCATAGACTGGCATTCTCATCTTGGGTAAGATCTTGTTGAATAGCTACTCGGAGTGAAGGTAGTTCAACTTCGAGTGATAGAATTACTTCAACCCCAAATACTAGTGCATAAGGAGTGGACTTTGTGGGAGTCTTGTAGGTGGTGCGGTAAGCCCATAAAGCTTCGACAAGCTTGGTATGCCACTCCATTTTATTTTTTATGAGGATCTTTCTGAGTAGCTTGACTAGTGTTTTGTTGAAAGCCTTGGCCAAGTTATTTTCTCTCAGATTATAAATCGATGAGTATCGCCAATTAATCTTATGTCAATTAGCAAATTTATACATTTTAATGCTCTTAAAGGTTGGACCATTATCTGAGATAATTTAGCGCACCACACCAAATCTATAGACAATATTATAAGTGAAGAGGTTGATCACATGCTTGGTTGTGACTTCTTTGAATGGGGAGGCTTCAACCCACTTGGAGAAATAATCAGTGGCTGCTAGGATGAAGTGATAGTCAGCTGATGATGGCAGATCAATTGGTCCAATTACATCCATTCCCCAACACTCAAATGGCCAAGATGCTATCGTTAGGTGCAATAGCTTTGGAAGCTGATGAATGATGTTTCCATGGACCTAACATTCATGGCATATCTTGGCATAATCAAAACAATCCTTTATCATGGATGGACAGTAGTATCTCATTCTTTTATTTTGAAAGCCATTTTGGGACTTGATTGGTGTGCGCTGTAGAGTCCTTCATGGATCTCAGCAATCACTTTGTTGGCTTCCTTTTTTCCCAAGCATTGTAGCCATATCTGCTTGAAGGATCTACAATATAGGGTATTTCCAACATAAGCATATAATCATAGTCTTTTCTCGAGTTATGCAGCCATCAACTTATTGCCTGGCAGTTTGCCTTCCTTAAAGTAGTTGACAAAGGGTTGTCTCCAAACTTCTTTCTCTTCAACCGTAAGGGTTTTATTTTATAGTGTTGGAGTTTCCTCAGATTGAGGTCTTTCCTTCTGAAGAGTTTGAGGCTCATCTTGCTGATTTGGGCGAGCAATTTATAAGGGGGTGTGAGGAGCAATATGAGTTGCATCTTGCTGGTTTGCATTTGATGACCCCTTGTGGTGTTTATTTATAGATGTATGGGGGGGACACCACGCAGATCGTAGGAGGTACTTATTGAAGTGATTGAGTATGACATTGAGGTATGATGTACTATCTCAAAAGATAGAGGCATCACCCTTCAATGGACCTAATCACCTAATAATGACTCATAAGGCATGATGGGTCTTTGAATATACCAGAGATTTTTCACCTTCTTTACATGGATGAATAAAGTAGGGTTTATATTAAATTGGGTGTTGGCCTCACTATGAAGTGACTTCTTAATCTTCCTCTTATACCTAGGAATCTTCTAAACACTAATACTTCCTTAGACATGAGACACCTCTATCACTTAGGTGAACAATTGACCTAAGCCTAAAAACTTAGAAGGGTTAACCATAGGATTAGGACATGCCTTAGAACTTAGAGAAATCCACCTACCCTATAGCCTAAACACAATCCATGATCACCCCCTCAAAACCAAACCTCAAATTAAATTACCAAATCCAAATCCAAATCAAATGAATGAAATCTATAACCAATTCCAAACCAAATCAAATCAGATCAACCTAAGCCCTATGGTTTTATCTTATGGACTTAGCCTTAGCCAAATTCAAATCAATTCAAACTCAATTGATTTTCTCAAATATTAATTTAACTTTTCAACCAATCTATCAAACTTATAATCAAACTCAATTCTAAATCTAAATTAAGATCTACAATTAAACCCTAACCTAAACCATTGAGCTAATCCCAAGAACTTAGCCATAACCCCATTCAAATCAAATTAAACTCAATTGATCCTCTCATGGATCAATTATTCCTTCAATAATCTTTCTAAATATAAGTCAAATCTGAATCCAAATGATCAAAACTAATCAAACTAAATCAAACTCAATCAAATCCAAATCTAAGCCCTACGACCTACCTTCATGAGCTTAGCCAAATTTTCCTTTAAATCACTTCAAACTCAATTGATTTTATCAATCATATCTTCAATTATCTTTACAAATATAAATAAAATATACACTTAAGTCATAAAAACTAAATTAAACTAAATCAAAATCCTCCTTAAAACCCTTTAAGCTAATATCATGGGCTTAGCCAAATTTCTTCATTCTAAAACCCAAATTCAATTGACTTTTTCATAAATCAATTATTCCTTCAATCATCTTTCTAAATATAAATGAAATTTGCAATCATCAAACCAAATCAAAATTAACCCAAGTCAAACCCAACTTAGCCCATTTGACTTGAAATATTCAAATGAACCAAAACTTATTTAAACCTAAACCAATTACAATTGAATTTATATATCAATCTCAAATCCATATACAAACTCAACTAAATCAAACTCAACCCAAAATCAAGCCAACTAAACCCAATTAGCTCAATTGACCCAAAGTGACCAATTTGATATATATGAACCAAAATACAATTCAATCCAAACCCAAATGAATTAAGATAATCCAAATTTATTGGCATGATTGTTGATTGTCCTAGGTTGATCAATTATCATAAATTGGGTCAAACCAAGTCAACCTAGCCCTTTGACCAAGTCAACTTTTTAACTCATATGAACCTAAACTAGCCAAATTGTAACATAAGCCAAATCTATTTAAATAAATGATTCATACTAATCCAAAATTAACATTTGAAGATGACTTGACCTTCAATTGAGCCAAACCAAACCCAATTGACCCACTTGACCCAAGTTGACCCAATTTGACATAAATGGACAAAATGTGTCAAATCTTGATATAAATTAAATTGATTGCAACCAATGGCTCAAGTTTATTCCAAATTGATTGTTAAACTTGACCAAAGCCTCAATTAAGCTCAATTGACCCACTATACCCAAATGACATATTGAACTTGACCTAAAGGGTCAAACCAACCTAAAATCCAATCAAATCCAAATTAAACTCAACCAAAGCCTACAACATACTCCAAATGATCAACCAAACCCAAATCAAACTATGACCCAAGTCAATTTAGTCAATTATCAAATGGGTCAAGTTGACCCATTTGACCTAAATGAACTCAAATGAACCAAAACCAAAGCCTAAATCAAATTGAACCAAACCAATGAACCAACACACTCCAAATGATCATATGAACTTGACCCAATCCTTAGTTTGACATAATTTGACCAATTGGTCAACCTAACACATTTTGACCTAATATGACCCAAATGGGTCAAATTGTACCAAACCTAACCAAATAAACTCCATATCACATAAAATTTGGCCCAACTCACTTTTGACTCATTTCAAATCTGCCCAAATCAAATCTAATGCCAAATGGTCATTCTACTTTTGTGCTAGGGGTATCACATGAGGTAAATCACCCATGTAAGTAGTCATTTCCATTCCTTGACCACTTGGCACCCTCCCATTGGTCCACCTAGGCTCCTAGGACACTGTCTAACCTAACCCAAGGGTGGTTCGGTCAGCCATGACCCATGGGGAGGTGAAATCACCTCACATCCCCCATTGCAGCTTTTGAAACCACCAAGAACATCCATTACCTTTCTTGGCAGCTACCTCCACACCCTTACCCAACCAAATTGAGCCACCTCATCCTTTCATGGACCTCCATAACCCTCTAAGGTGGTCGAATGATCAAGAAGAAGTGAAACTACCATGAGTCATCCAATCCAAGGGAAGGGAGGTATACACCCCCTCATTTCCACTCAATTAAATGCGCTCACATTCCTCAGAGACCTAGCTACCCAAGATTAGATGCCAGAGATAATCCCCAAGTTCCCAAGCTCATCCCAAATTCCCCACTCTCGGATTTCTTCAAGCTGAAATAGGGGAGTCATTCTTTCGATCCCATTCACTCCAAACTCCACCAAAGTGCTATTAACTCTGCACACACCATCCTTGGAGCTAGTCGATCATGAACGAAACACCTCCCGAGCTTCCCAATGATGGGAGGGTGGACCTCAATCAACACCAACCACCTACATCTCATGTGTCAGCCTCCCAAGCTATCCACCTCAAATTGGAGCTTATACTGATCAACAGGGCCTCATCTCTACTAGACGAAGCTTCCTCAATCGAATTTGGCACCGGTCTTGAGCTCCGGTGAGGTATGCCATTGAAACCGATCTTGAAGTATAATTTTATTAGAGATTTTTGAAGGAAACATTCACCCCGTGCAATCTTGATCATTAGATCCCTTTGGATCCTTCACGCGAAGCTGTGGGATAGATTTGAGATTGATCTAAGCTTAGATGAGCTCGGATCACGTGAGCAATGGTAGACGGACTTTGTTCCTCCTCGATTGTGTGACGGTAATTCACGCACCATCCTTTCTGTGTGATAGGAATGGATGGTCATGATTAGATTCGATAAAATTATCTAATTTTATCCTTTAGCACCATAGGATTAATCGCGGTCATCCGATCTTAGATCAAACGATGCTCAAGAAAGTGCATCTACTGCCGCTACACAAGTGTCTACTAGGATTAAGTTTAAGTAACTAATCTTGAGGCACAAAGTGGAAAGTGCGCTACGTCAGCGCGCCATGTGGCGCTGATAGGATTAAGAGTTAATTACACTTAATTAATGAGTTTTAATTGCTAAAACTTCCTAAAATCATAACTAATTATAGAAAAATCATAAAAAATAAATAAATACTTATTTTAAAGGTATTTCAGAGGAGAATTTATTAAAACTATTTTTAATTAATTTTGAATAGTAATTAGAGCTTAATTAAGGGTTAATTGAAAAGTTAATTAGCTTAATTATTTATTAATTACTTAAGCAATTAATCCTAAACTTTATGGTTTAATTTAATAAGATGACCTCTGCCTCCCATAATTTTATTGGGGTTTATTGTTTGATTAATTAGAAAATTTGACTAATTAAGCCTTAATTACTCTCTTATGTTAATTAATTATTAATTAATCATATGAACAGTAAAATGTTAGTTAATTAAGTGGTTAATCACTACCGAGTAGTGAATTAACCTATGGAATGGGATTGAGGCCTCCTCCCTAATTCATTTCTGTAAGTTCAACTCAATAATCAAATTAATTAAGGCTTAATTAACTACTTAAATTTCTTGATTAATTAAATTGAAATCACAATCACATCAAAACTTAGTAAACTCAATCCTGGGGTAAGTCTTTAGGTTTTGAATAACCTAAAGAGTTTAATGAAACTATGGTTATTTCATATGTGTGGGTAAACCATAAAAGTAATTAATTAAGTTCCTTAGCTTAATTAATCATTAATTGTGAGCCAATTGCATAAGGCCCTTTTCCTTTCTTAGGATCATTGCTAATTTTATTTCCAATGAATGTGCATAGCATGTTGGCTCATAATTATTTTGATAATTATGTTGAGGTAACATAGGTAAGGGATAATTAATGGATTTAATGAATATTACAACTTAATTAACTCATAAAATCAACTAAATCATATTTCATTAAACCAAATAAACTAACAAATATGGGAATAGGTTATGACCAACAAACCTCTTCTCACATTCTTAAATCAAATCAAAGCATGAAGTTAAAAATGACATTAAAGAAACTTTGGTTTGCTTTAAATGTATATTTATTCCTTCCCAATCATGTTAAATGTTGTATGGCATTTGAAATCATGCATTCATCTTTTTAAAATTAAATAAAATCAAATGGTTTTCCTTTATGTAAGATTGCATGCGTTGAATTAATTTATAATATGTATGGCTATTATCATTAATAAATTCAAATTACTTACTAAAGTTTATAAATCAATTACATTGGTTAGAGTGGTAGTAGTTATGAACATATAGAGGTTTGTATGTGCTTATAGCTTAAACATGTGAAGTAAAGCCTTCCTATCCTTAATTCATTTGTAGTTTTACATGTACTTGAATGTTAATGAGTATATAATCAAGACATCCCGAGAATACGAGACTTTAGTTAGCCCTGAGAAGGTCATTTGATTACCTCACTTCCCTGGTTAACAGCGACATGTACTTATTTAATTTCATTTACATGTGTTCCTACATTAGAATTTAAATAGAACTTTAATCCACATGCATAAATGTTTCAATCAAATAAAAATACAACCTTTGCATGGTTTTCCTTTCTTTATTTATGTACACATTCATGTGTATTTGAGAAAAGTAAGTGTTTAGTCTGAATATCTCGGGAATACGAGGCTTTAGCTATCCCCAAGGAGGTCATTTCATTATCTTTCTTCTCTGGTTAACAATGGCACGTACTTACTTATGTCTCTTATATATGTGTGTGTGTATTTAATTATGGAATTAGAACCCTTTTCTTCTATCAAAATATATGCATTCCAAGATAATTTATATGACTAGTAGGTGTTACATATAAGTTAATGCTCTCTTTCCTATGATTCATGCATGCAAATTTACATGTTTTTGAAGGCAAATGGATACTTAATTTGGACATCCCGGGAATACGAGGCTTTAGCTAGCCCCTAGGAGGTCATTCGATTACCTCACTTCCCTGGTTAATAATGACACATACCTATTTAATTTCATCCCCATGTATTTTTGTATAAGAATTTAGATATAGCTTTAAACTAATAAGATTAAATAATTCAATTACATAAAAGAATATAAACTTTAAATATACATGTATACATTCATCATATAATTGTCCTAAAACATGTTGTATGTATAGATACACTTAGAATTAAATCATATGTATGTTACATGTGATGGAAAGGAATGATTTAACATGTATCATGTGATAGTAATTCAATTAGATTTAACACTTAGAACTATTTAGTGTTCAAAATTCATAAAATTTTTTTTTTATAAATTCTCCTCTGAAATACCTTTAAAATAAGTATTTATATGCATTTTTTGAATTTTTCTACAATTTGTTATGAATTTTCAAATATTTAGCCCTTAAAATCAATTAATTAGCCTGAATTAAAGCCTAATCCCATCGGCTCCATGTGGCATGCTGATGCAGCGTACTTTCCACATGGTGCCATAGGATTGGTTATTTTAAGCTATCTAACATGGCTCCTAAGCAGCTGGCAACGGATGCGCTTTCTCGTTCGTCATCCAATCTTGGATCAAATAGCTATGATTACTCCAACAGTTTCTTAAGTATTTAATCAAATTAATCTAGTGGATCTAATTACGATCGTCTATTTCGATCATGTGGAATGGACAGTGTGTGATCCCTCATCTCACGAGCGATGAAAGACGGAGGTTGTTCACCATTTCTCACTCGATCCAAGCTCACCCGAGCTTTGATCAACTCAAAATGGATCCCACACCTTCGCACGAAGGATCTGAAGGGATTCAATGGTCTAATTCACGCGACATACAACGTTCCTTCAAAAAGCTCTAACGAAAATTTTCCAAATGCTTAGTTTTAAAAAATTACCTTGCCAGAGCTCAAGACCGGCGGTGAACTCAATTGAGAAAGCTTAGTCTACTGGAGACGAAGCCCTATTGAACAGCACACAAGCCAATTTTTCCTTATTTTCTCGGTGGACCAAGATTCATCAATTTGGAGCTAGGCTTTGATCTAACTCCTACCTCCGATAGCTGGGAAGCTTGGAAAGCGATTCATTCTTGCTCGATGAGGTGTGGAGATGGAGTGTGTGAAGTTAATTTGGATTCAGTGAAGAAACAAGGGAGTTTGATAGATGGAACGGGTGTCCTATTTCGGGTTGAAGAAATCTAGCAATGAGGGAACTCGGCTTGCTTTGGGGAGGGCTATAGAACTTTTGAAAAGGGCTATAGAGAGTTTTTGATGGTGTGGGTGATGAATTTAGATCAAAATATGGGGGTATATCCCCCCCCCCTTCCTTTGGATTGGATGGATGGATTGAGCTCCTGATTTTTTATCGGTGGGCCACCATCTTGGTACTGGAGTGGTCGGTGTCACCTCCACATGGCACGATTAGGTTGGTCGAAGCTCTAATGGGTGGCTCAAGACAACCAGTTTCTCCTTTAGGTCCATGGGTTTCGGCTAATGAGGGAGGTGATTTAACTCACCTCCCTTTAGTCCAAGGCTGACCTAGCCCACATGGGTTATGCTAGAAGAGTAGGTTAGACCCTCTTCTTTGGTGTTTGACATTGCCGCATGGAAAGGTGATGGTGGACCTTGCCAATTTTGGCTAAAACCCATGTGAGGAGGAGAATCCATGGGAGATTTGCTTTGGGTTGGGATCAATTCAGGTTGGACTGGTTATTGGCTAGCCCATGGTGGGTTTGGTTCAGATTGGATAAAGTTCCAAGGAGTAATGGCTTAGTTCAAAGGGGTTTGGCTCAATTTCACCCTTATAGGTCAAATTGAGCTAGCTTGGGTTAGGTTGATCAATTAGTCAAATTAGGTCAAACTAAGGCTTGGGTGATGTTCAAATGATGATTTGAAGTATTTTGGTTCAATTTCTTTGAATCAATTTGGCTTAGGTTTGATTTTAGCTCATTTGTATTCATGTAGGTCAAATGGGTCAAGTTGACCAATTTGACCAAATTGGCTAAATTGGCTTGGGTTATGTGTTGATTTGGGTTTGATTGATGAATTGGAGATTATTGTAAGCTTTAGTTTCAATCAATTTGGATTTGGTTTTGATTTGGGCCAAATTGATCCGTTAGGTCAATTTGGGCTAAATGGGTCAAATGGGCCCAATTGGTCAAATTGGGTTCAATTGGTCAAATTGGGTTCAAATGGGGCTTTGTTTAAGTTCAATAATTAATTTGGAATGAACTTTAACCATTGGTTGTAATTAATTTTGGTTAGATCATGATTTGACCCAATTTGGTCTTTTAGGTCAAATTGGGTCAACTTGGGTCAAAGGGCCAATTGGGTTAGGTTTGGCTCAATTGATTGTCAAGTCATGTTCAAATATTGATTTTGGGTTGGTATGAGTCATTGATTTCAATTTACTTGGTGTAGGTTGCAATTTGGCTAGTTTGAGTTCATATGGGTTAAGAGGGTTGACTTGGTCAAATGACCAAGTTGACTTGGTTTGACCCAATTTATGATGATTTGGTCATCCTAGGGTGATCGAAAATCATCATAGGAGGTTTTGGTTAAGTTGATTCAATCCAATTTGGGTTAGATTTAAACTTGGTTCAAATAGGTCAAATTGCTCACTTTGGGTCAAGTGGGTCAATTGGGCTTAATTGAGTTGAGTTTAGTTGAGTTTATATATGAGTTTAACACTGCTTTAAAAATTCAATTGCAATGGGTTTGGGTTAAATGGGTTTTGGTTCATTTGAATATTTCAAGTCAAAAGGGGTTAGGTTTGACTTGGGTTGATTTTAGTTTGGCTTGATGATTGTAGGTTTCATTTATATTTGTGAACAGGATTGAAGGTATGATTGATTTATGAGAAAATAAATTGAATTTAAAGTGATTTGAAGACCAATTGGCTAAGTCCATGGAATTGGCTTAAAGGGCTTAAGTTTGGATTTGATTTAATTTAATTTAGTCTTGATGATTTAAATGGCTATTTCATTTATATTTGTGAAGATGATTGAAGATATGATTGATTCATGAGAAAATCAATTGAATTTGAATTGATTTGGGTAGAGATTTGGCTAAGTCCATGGAGTAGGGTCACAAGACTTAGAGAAAAGTTTAGTTTAGTTTGATTTAGTTTTGATGATTTGAATGTATATTTCATTTATGTTTGTGATGATGATTGAAGATATGATTGATTAATGAGAAAATCAGTTGAATTTGATGTTTGAATTGGGTGGAGATTTGGCTAAGTTCATGGAATTGGCTTAAAGGGTTTATATTTGGATTTCATTTGATTTGGCTTTGAGTTGGAATTGATATGATTGCATATTTGATTTATATTTGGGGATTGGTATTGATATTTAGATTTTGATTGAAAGGTTGAATTGATCTTTGAGAAAATCACTTGAAATTGGATTGATTTGGAAGGAGATATGGCTAAGTCCATAGAATAAAATCATAGGGCTTAGGAAGGATTTTGAGTTTGGGTTTGATAAAGGATTTCAATCATATGATTTAGATTTGGATTTGGGTTTAATATGAATTGAATTTGGTTATGGTTTAAGAAGGCGAACATAGATTGGTTTTGAGCCATGGGGTAGGCAGATCATCTTAATCCCTAAGGCATAACCTAATCCTATGGTTAACCCTTCTAAGTCTCTAGGCTTAGGATAAGTTGTTCACCTAATTGTTATAAGTCTTTATGACTAAGGAAGTCTTAGTGCCTATATGACTTCTAAATCTAAGATAGGAAGAGATTGAATCCTCACTCCAAAGTGAGGTCAACACCCCACTTCCAGTGGGGAGTACAGATTTGCTAATTGCAGAATTTGATGAGTGGACACTTCAATCATCACATCGTCATCGTCTGTGTTCGCCATTTCTTTTGCCAGCTTAGCTAAGCAATCTGCTTTACTATTTTTTGATTGAGAAACTCAAGCTAGTTTAGCATTTGAAATTTGCTTCATGAGCTCAAGCACTCGCTTATGGTAGTATGCCAATTCGAGCTTATTAATTTTATAGACACCCAACACTTGGTTGATTACTAATCGAGAGTCTCCAAAGATTCTTAAATTTTGGATGTCGATAATAATGGCTTCTTGAAGGCCAGCCATCAATGCCTCGTATTCAACTTCATTATTGGTTCTTGGTTCAGTCAGCCTATATGAACATCTCAGTATACTACCTTCTGGTGTTATGAAGACTAGACTAACGATAGCTCTTGCTTTTGGTAAATTTAGGGGCTGAGCATGCTTAATAGATGATGCTCCATCAAGATACATTTCCCAGATCTGTAGCTTTTCTCTTTCATAGATAAGCAGAATCTATTCATCAGGTAAATCATCATTGAGTGTTGAATCTGCCAGGATAGGATGTGCGATAAAAAAAATTTGCTATTATCTTCCCCTTTACAGCTTTCTGAGGTACATATATAATATTGAATTGTAATAAGAGCATTGCCCATCGTGTCAAATGACATGTCAATGCTGGTCTCATTATTAAGAACTTCAACGGATTGATCTTCGAGAATAGCATTATCTTATGTGACATCAAATAATGTATGAGCTTCTATACAATAAAGATTAGTGCAAGACAGTGTTCTCAATTGGAGAATATCTCACTTCTGCTCCTACTAATCATCGACTCATGTAATAAAGAGCATTCTTTATGCCTGCTTCATTTTCCAATTCCAATAATGCTCTGAGAGATTCTTCTAGTGCAATTGTATATAAAGTGAGGGGCTTCCTCAGGATTGGCGCTTCTAGAATTAGTGGATTCAACAGATACTTCTTAATATTGTCAAAAGCCTCTTGACATTATTTATCCTATTTGAAAGGAGTATCCTTCTTCATCAGCTTCTTCTTCTTGGTCACAAATCTCTGATCGATGCCTCCAATGAATTTCTGGCTCAGAGTGTGGAATATGTATTTCTTTAATTGAAGGACTGCGATTGAAGCTGGCCTCCTCTCAAAGATATAAAGGTTGTTGGTGATGGGATCCCTTGGATGACTCTCCAAGGTGTCGACCATCATAAATCTCATCACATATGACATTTTTCTTATGTACATATTTTTGACAAGTTTTATTTATGGTGGATCTCTAGGAGTACAGTCCAGATGTCATGCCACTGTCTTTCTTTAAGGCAGTTTCACTTCAAGTCTTTAGCCTCCAAATTTTCTTCCTTTTTTTGCTAGGACCTTTTGACGGTGGATCTTGGACTTGTGGTCCAAGTGTCACGCCTCGATGCTCACCATGCGGGACTTGATTGGTTGACATCTTTCCAGGGTTGTAGGGGGAGGTCTTCTTGAAGGTGCAACTCTAGCCTCCCTAATGACATGATCTTGATATTGTCTTTTCATCATTCATTTCTCCTTAGCAACTTTGAGGACTCGTTGCACTCTTGCATATAAATTTTTGAGTTTTCTCATTAGAGAAGCTAGAACCTGAAATTGTCAGGTCCAGAATGACTATTTGATTTGATTAGTAGAGTTATCCTGCTTTACCCATCTTAGGTTGTCAAACCTATTATGGGTTGGAACACTCGCTTCTGGTTTCACAGCTGGTTGTACAATTTTTTACTTGAACAATGGTTGTTGAGCACACAATTTAGCCTTTCTCTTTCTCTACTACTTCTGGGTTAGCTTGCATATAAATTTTTGAGTTTTCTCACTAGAGAAGCTAGAACCTAACGTTGTCAGGTCCAGAATGACTATTTGATTTGACTAGTAGGGCTATCCTGCTTTACCCATCTTAGGTTGTCAAACCTATTATGGGTTGGAACACTCACTTCTGGTTTCACAGCTGGTTGTATAATTTTTTACTTGAATAACGGTTGTTGAGCACACAGTTTAGCCTTTCTCTTTCTCTGCTACATCTGGGTTAGCTTGCTTCCAAATAAAGAAGCTTCTGCGTTGCTACTTCTTCTTGAGGCTTCGACCTCCATATTTGTTTTACTTTCTACCGGGACCTTTCGGTAGTGGATTCCCAAATATGCAGTTTAGGTGTCACTCCCTAATGTTCACCATGCAGGAATTGCTTAAAACAGTCTTGAGCATTACCCACTAAGGGTAGCCTTTTTAGTGATACTTTTTCCTTTTCTCTGATAATCGAGCCTTGATATTTTTTTTCTTCATTAGACCCTCCTGCTTGATAACTTTCAGCTCCCTGAGCACTCTGGAGGATAGAGTCTCCAGATGCCTCCTTTATGGGGTTGGAGTTTGGTACTACTGATCCCATAATGACTGCTTGATATCACCAGTAGAGCTATTCCTTTTCACCCACTTAAGATTTTTAAATTTATTATGAGTAGGAACACTCGCTTATGGAATTAAGTCTGGCAACATGGCTGGCGATTTAGGCAGCAATTGCTGAGCTTGTAGTTCAACATTTATTCTCCTTCTATATCTTCTGCTTAATTTTCATATAGAAGAGGAGGCTTCAGCATCATGCCTTCCTAGTGCAAAAGGTTCAACTAGCAAAGGGGTCGCATTCACAAGCATGATTGAAACTTTTTGTCTAGTGCGATTCATTTCATGACTGACGCCTCAAAATGACCTAATATTTTGAATATAGAGGCTCTCTTTCGAGGAACCTTGATGATAGTAGTGACCATTCCGGTCATTCTCCTAACCTGTATAGGTTGGTGTGCATAATATGCAGATGCTTCAAGTGGAGGATTGTTTGTAGTGGCGATGGATGGGAAGTCTACACTACCAAATTAAATGGTAGCTCCAACATCACCAGTATTGATTACAGCATTAGCTAGATGGATGTTGGCTCTGCGACCAAGCTGCATGATGAATGAAGTGTTCTGAAGATCCATCTTCACAAATGAAAGATGGGGATTAGTAATCAGTAATTTATATATCACCCCACACTTTCATAATGCAGAGACATAATAGAACGATCTCATATAGAGAACAAACAGATTAGTCATAAGAATATGGTTAATTTAATTTTAATTTCATTCATGATTGATTTTAAATTTTAAATTTTATCATACTCCATTTCTACTATAGCTCATATTCTATTAGCCAAAGATGGAAAGATAAACAAGTCCCCAGTAGAGTATGTAGAAATCTATGGCCTCCAAAAATTCACCACCGACCACTCAATGAAGTGAGTAGATAAGACACTACCCAGAGATTTTGCCCTCATTTTTTGAGGACTTTAGATTTGGTTTCATGTTTCTTATAGGCTCAAGCACCTATAGTTAATTACCCCTCACAATGTTGAGAGAGAACTTTCGATTAAGGCTAGTCGTTAGATTGTTAAAGGCATAGCATATAGTGGCAACATGCAGAGTTTTGGAATTTATATTTAGGAAATTTATCATTCTTTAACTTGAAGAAGATGGTTGGGGGAATGATGATGTGCCCAATCAAGATCCCATGGTTCTGTCATCCTAGGCTATCATGGTCTCTAGTCTACTTAGTCATGGGAGGTAGTCGACCCAACCTGACTGAAGGATCCTTATCGACAGTCATGGGTTACGTCGTCCAAGAGAACCTTGCAAATCTAGGGTGGTGTTTGTCTGAGGATACATTCTTAGCTCCACCTTAGTTGATAAGAGCATTTTTCCCTATCAAGTGCACCCTATGATTCACATCTCAAAGGGCAGAGTCATTGGGGAACATTCGAGCTACAGTCGTGACTGTAATATAATTGTGTCATTTGGTGGCAACCACCCGATCGGAGGACTCTGCTCATAACCACATTATATGTAGAGCCTACTAGCCAAACTATGTGGTCAGAGGACATGGGTCATGTCCTTACGGGTATGAGATTGATTGAGAGTAAACATATTTTTGTACTTGACTTGACATTGGCTCCTTTGTGAGCTAGAGTTTTCATAATTTGCCACCATCGATAAATAATTAAGGAGGTGGATGAATTGAGTTTTACTTTAAGTTATAAATATTTAATTTTATTTAACTATTTAGAACTTGATAATTTATATGATTTTATATTTATATTGATATTTGATTTTTATTAACTCGATTTGAGCTTACAAGAACATTTTGATGGTAACTATCCTGTTGACCTCACTTTTAGAGTGAGTTCTCAATCTCCCCATCTTAGATCAAAGAGTTTTCTAGACACTAGGACTTTCTTAGTCATAAGATACTTTTAGCACTTAGGTGAACACTTAACCTAAGCTTAGAGACTTAGAAGGGTTAATCATAGGAATAGGCTATGCCTTAGGATTTATGGAGATCCACCTACCCTATAGCCTAAACCCAATCTATATTCACCATCTTAAGCCATAACCAAATATTAAATTCAATTCAAATACCAAATCCAAATCCAAATTCCAAGTTAAATGATCGAAGTCCATGATCAAATCCAAATTCAAGATCAATATAAGCCCTATGATTTGATATTATGGACTTAGCCTTAGCTGAATTCAAACCAATCCAAACTCAATTGACTTTCTCAAATATCAATTCAACCCTTCAATCAATCTATCAAACTTACAACCAAACTCAATTCCAAATCCAATTTGTCAAAACCTACAATCATACAAAATCCTATCTAAGGTATGTGACCTTTCATAAACTTAGCCAAAATCCCATTCAAATCAAATCAAACTTGATTAATCCTCCCATATATCAATTATTCCATCAATTATCTTCCCAAATATAAATCAAATCTACATTCAAATGATCATAGCTAAATTAAACTAAATAAAATTAAATCAAAACCCTTCCTAAGCCATATGAATCAACCTTCATGAGCTTAGCCAAATCTTGACACAAATAACTTCAAATTCAATTGATTTTCTCATAAATCAATCATATCTTCAATCATCTTCACAATTATAAATAAAATATACATTTACATCATCAAAATTAAATCAAAATCCAAACCTAAGCACATGACCCAACTCCATGGACTTGGCCAAATTTCTTCATTTCAAAACCCAAATTTAATTGATTTTTTCATAAATCAATTATACCCTCAATCATATTCACAAATATAAATGAAATCTACAATCATCAAGCCAAACCAAAATCAACCCAAGTCAAACCCAACCTAGCCCATTTGACTTGAGATTTTCAAGTGAACAAAAACTCATTTGAACCCAAACCAATTGTAATTGAATTTATATATCAACCCCAAATTCATATATAAACTCAACTATATCAAACTCAACCTAAAATCAAGCCAACTAAACCTAATTAGTCAACTTGACCCAAAGTGACCAATTTGACCTATTTGAACCAAAATCCAATTCAATCCAAACAAAGTGAATTAAGCCAATACAAACTTCATGACATGATTGTTGATCATCCTAGGTTGATTAATTATCATAAATTGGGTCAAACCAAGTCAACTAGTTTTTTGACCAATTATTATCGGTCGCAAGATGGGAGGCAAGTTTGAACCCATTTGAGAAGACCCTTTTGTCATAGAGAAGGCCTACCAAAGAGGATCTTATCAGCATATTAATCATAAAGGAGAGTGCCTGATGCTTCCAATCAATGAGCTTTACTTAAAGAAATATTATCTCTAAAATCATGTTTGAAAATCTTCATCATCAATAAAAATTTATGTTCAAGTCCAATATTCCCTTCATTTGAAACATCTTTGTTTGTGAATCCACCACGATGTGTTTAGGATAGGTGTAAGAGAACCTAAGAGGCATCCTATTTCCTTCAACACAACACTAACATAAACTATGCTCAGACACATAAACAAACACATATCTTTTATCACGGCCTACTTTGAGTTGGGATAACACCCCTAGTGGCACTCACTCAGTAGCTGCTCTAGGTTGGACTAACGAGTTACCTTCTTAGTGTGTCACCCCAGTGGTCCCTTGTTCACAAAGATGTAAGTATGCTACAATTTCTTTTCTGATTTGATCATTGCACATCGATGAGTGCTTTGTTAGCACTTGCAGGCACATGTCATTGTTTAAGAGGATGTAAGTCTACTATGCATTCTTCTTAAATTAGCCATCATGTATTGATTCGGTTGAGTATATTCAAGGATTAGGGTAAGTCCCCCGGTGGCTCCTTTCCTCCTAACTACTTCAAGTCTGGGCCTAGGACTTCATCATGACTCCCTACTTAGTAGTCGTCCTTAGGTTAGGTCAACTTGTTGTACCAATAATGGGTCACCCCAGTGGTTGTTCCTTGCTTTGAAAGATGTAAGTCTGCTATGCATTCTTTCCTAGCATAGACATTGCACAACGGTGGGCAACCCTAAGTTAAATAGCACCTGTCGAGCTGATGACATACTATCCTAGAGCTTAGTTTCGCTTTAGAGAGATATAAGCCTACACGTCTTCTTTCTAAACCGATCATTGCACGCTGATAGACACCATAGATTGATTGTTATTCACTATGCTAACAGCAACCCACCCGGTGGATACACCGCTCATGGTAGATGTAAGTCCGCTACGCTTTCTTCTTGAGTTGGCCATAGTACACTGTTGACCTCAATTTTAGGATGAGCTCTCAACCCCTCCATCTTAGACATAGGACTCCTCTTAGACTTTAAGAGATCTTTAGTCTTAAGACACATCTACTGATTAGGTGGACACTCAACCTAGCCCTAAAGACTTAGAAGAGTTAGCCATACTGTGGTGAAAATTTTCTATATGGTCGCCTTCATCTGTGGGTGAGAAGAAAGAATATAAAAATTCATCTTTTTGAGATGCCACACAGATCAACAGATGTGCTTATTTAGGTTATCAGGTATGTCATCAAAGAATAGTGTACTATCTCGGGAGATAGAAGTCATTACCCTTTAATGACCTAATCACCTCAATAAGGACTCCTAAGGATAAAGGGTCTACATATGTACCAGAGATTCTTCCCCTACTTTATATGGAAAAGTAAAGTAGGGTTTATTTTAAACTAGGTTCGTTAAGTTCCCTACAAGGGAAAGCCCACATAGTTAATTACATTCTAAGGGATAGGATCCCTTAGGAATACTCTTGATTAAGGTAAATGATTGGTGTCTTCAAAGATTTCAATAGGAAAGGACTATCAATTGACTAATTTATTTTAGAAGATCAAATGGGATTGATCATAGAGAGGGATTTATTATCAAAGCCAAAAGAAAGATAAGTAGGAGATGTCCACGATGCTAGGAAACTTAGCAGCATATCAAACTATCCTATGGTTGGGCTTTGCATTTTGCAAATTGATTTAGTTTGTTTGAGTTGAATTTTTCATTAAAAATTTAGGACTTATGATTCTATAACATATGATTAAGGAATTACCTATGAGGTGAGGATGTAAGCTTATGGCCCACAAAGGGGAGAAGTAACCTTAGAATCTAAATTTAGGGAGCTTTAGCCAGGACCAAAAGCACAACCTAAATCTAAGGCGAAAATGCATATTTGGTTTGCCTTCATAAGAGAGGACATACCACCCGACTGCTTGGACTTACAACCGCCTAGGGGTGGCTGCTAACTACTCCTCCTACGATTTTAAATACATATAAGCAATTCTTATGCTCTACGCAATATAACTAGGTTGTTACTTATTTAGAAAGAGACTAGATCATGTAAGGACATGCTTCAAATGACCTAAATCTAATGCAATTCAAATTTCATTTTATTTTCATTTTTGGACAATTATTTTGACTCAGGCTAATAGGATTCATATGCCTAATGCATGAAGTAAAGTTATTGGCCAAAATCAACGAGCAGGGAGGAGGTGTGTTGACACCATGGCTCTCAAAGGTTAAGCCAAGTTTCTCTAGCGAAGGTGAAAGCACTCCAATAAAGAGTGAAAATAATATACATTTATGCATGATGTTATAAAAGAAAGTACTCATCCAGCTAAGGGGTTACTAATTCTTTTATCTTGATTTTAAACCTAAGCTTTAAGTGAGGTTATGAATTCTTTATTTTTAGTTTTGAATTGTTAGATTTGGTAAAAGATTTATTTTTCCCTAAGAACCTAATCCACATCCAGGCTATACATAAAGCATGGAAAAAACTAGAAAAAGGATGCCACTTAATGCACAAGCTAAATAAATCATCTATCAATTTATAAAGCTAATCACAAAAGAATAAGAGGCCATTGTAGTTGAGTACCACCACACAAACCCAAAAACAAATTGGTAGCTGAGCTCTACCCATACACAACCCAGATATAAATGAATTAAATATAATTAAGTAAGGAATTCATTATTATGGGGGTCTTCAAGCTTCATTTCTTCTTTCTTCTTCTTTTCTTCTTTCTTCTTTGGTTCTTTTTTTTGGATGGTTGGAAGGTGGATGCTCCAAAGGCTTTACATGGTGCATAAGATGAGATCTTATGACCAATGCTCATCCTAATCCTCATAACAATCATTCTAAAATCTTAATTGTAAAATTTACATGAAAAGAAAAAGTAAATCTAACTAACACCTGCAAAATAAAAGTTAGCTAAACAAACCACCAAATCCCAAGCATGTATATTGGACTTATCACCCTAAACATGGGTGACTAAGTCCACCTAGCCTATTGGAATATGCTTAGTAGAATAATCACCTGCACAACTAAAGCATTTATATTTTTATTTATTATAGTGCCCCTTAAGCACAATGCCCTACAGAAAATAATGATTAGACTAAGATCGCCCTACCATTCATTCTACACAAATATATCCTAACATCCAGTCTAAAATATATATATCACAAAATAAAAGTAAGCATCAAACCATGCACCGCCCTAACCTAAAGCTAGAAGTGGTGACTTAGTCTAATGTGTGTGCTTTTGAGGTTTGTGTGGTATGCTTAGCTATGGCTTTAAGTTAGAATTTTCTAAGTGTGAAGCATGTTCAACTTAGAAGAGGGTTTCATTTAAGTGATTTAATTATTTTGGGTTGATTTTTATTTCATGTTTTGATTAGGTTTAAGTGAATCCTATAATTAATTACTAATTTATAAAGAGAGTGAAAGAGAAGATGACTTCTCTTTCCTTCCCTAACCTAAGTAATTTCTAAAGTGGATTCATATTTTTAGTTTTGTTTAGTGAATGTTTTGATTAAGTGTTTTAATTAATCCTAAGTTTAGATGAACTCTAAACAAACCCATTCAAAAAGAAAGGCATTTTAAGATTAAATAAAATGAACTAAATTCACAAAACATACATCACTCCATTTCTTTTTCAACATATATAACATGCATATGAATGAGGCATAAGCATATCTATACATACAAATGAGAATGTTTAACACACTTTATGATGCATGCTAAGTAATTCATTTAAGGAAATTTGGAAGTTTATGATGCATGATTTTCCTTAAGTAGAAAAGGGATTTCTTATCCAATTTTCACATGTACACATGAAAGTAAGAAAGGCATAAGTGAGTACAGCACCATTGCCAACCAAAGATGAAAGATACATGACCTACTTAGTGCTACTTAAAGCCTTGCAACCTTGGGGTTATTGAGACTAATATACCACTTTCTTTAAATACAAACATGTGTACAAAAAGAAAAGAATGCAAAAGAAAGAATGCAATAATTTCTATTAGTTGATTTATTTTGTTTAAGTAATTTATATGTGAAAGCATAGGTATCCTTCTTAAGTGATAGTATAGGAATGAATAGGATATGGAATTAGGAAAGTGTTAGGTTCTTTTCAAATAAACCATACATCTTACCAAATCTTATTCAAAACTATACTAAAAGAGAAGAGAAGGAAAACCTATACTAAGCACATCCTTATATCATACTCACATACAAGTTTTGAAAATTGATTCATATTTTTTTGAAAATAATTTGAATTTAATAGTGATAATAGCCAAATCTTAGTAGTGATAATAGCCAAATCTTAGTAGTGATATGGAATTAGGCAAGTGTTAGGTTCTTTTCAAATAAACCATACATCTTACCAAATCTTATTCAAAACTATACTAAAAGAGAAGAGAAGGAAAACCTATACTAAGCACATCCTTATATCATACTCACATACAAGTTTTGAAAATTGATTCATATTTTTTTGAAAATAATTTGAATTTAATAGTGATAATAGCCACTCATATTATTACTTTAGCCAACACATGAAATTTGACATAAAGTAAACATTTTCATTTTAAATTTGATTTTAAAAAACATGGATGCATGAAACCATATGACATATATATTTAACATGTTAGGGAAAGAACCAAAGCAATGAAAGTATGTAGACACATTCACTTTAATTAAGTACTAAAGACAATCTTATGAAATAAGAAAGCTTAAAGTAAATCAAAGTTCATTTAATGTGATTTTTATTTAAGTTTGAGTTTGATTTAATTTTGAAAATGTGGATTGAGTTTCCTGTACCTAACCCATTCCCACATGTTTTTGATATTTTTATTTACTTTTTAGATGATTAGATTCATTTTATATTTTGATTAGGTTAAGGTATGAATTAAGCATGTTAATTAACCCTTACGTACACCACCTTAGCATAGTTAACCAAGTAATTATGAGCCAATGAGATGACATAAAACCCCACAAGGAATTTAAATTTATAATGCACCTAGGAAGAAAAGGGCCTAATGTAATTTGGCTCATGATCAATAGTTAATTAAGTTAACAATTTTAAGTAATTTCAAAATACCCCTCACACATATGAGTTGGGTTTTGATTTCTTTAATTGAACTTAGGCTCTTGAGCACCTAAGCAACTACCCAAAGTAGATTAATTAAGTTCTGGAAAGTTTTTAGAAATTTTAAGGAATTAATTAAGAGGATAATTAGTGAATTAACCCTTAATTAAGAGAGGATTAAGGAAAGAAAAGGGGGTTTAAAGAATAGCTCAGGGGAAATACCCCAAAATTATTTTCTAAGCCTCCTATTTAGTGGATCAAACCTTAATCAACTTCAATAAGGGATTAAAACACTATTCAAACCCTTAATTATCCTTAATTACATAAAGGGGTAATTAGGAAATGCATTTGTAATTCCCTCAATTAAGCCATCAATAAATCCCAAGAAAATCAGGAGAGGTAGAAGTTATCTTCCAAATTATACCCAAGAAGTTTGAGATTAATCAATGGATTAATTAAGGAGTAATTAGCAAATTAAAATTTCCAATAAAAGGCAAAATCATAGAAAGATACAATTCAAAATCCATTAAAATTAATTTTAGAATATTCTAGATTGAATTAACTTTTAGTGGCAATTTACCTCATATTTTTTTTTATTTAGGGAGATATGACTTTTTAAAGCTTAGAGGATTAATTAGAATTAATTAAAACCTAATTAAATCCCTTTAACTCATGGAACGACACATGGCGTAGGCGGTCAATGCACTTTCCAAGCGTCACGCAGGGAGAGGCCACTTAAATGTCCGCCACCGCATGGTGGTAGCGGATGTTTAGCTGCTTGATCAAGGATCAACGATGTGAATAACCTGCAGTAAAAGGATAAATGTATTTTAAAACATGCGTTTAATCTCAGCCATCCATCCAAAATGCATGGATGGACTGCCAAAGATCTATCCCTATGAAAGCCTATGAATCATGGGAACCGTCCATGATCTAAGCCCTAATCCGAGCTCGATTGAGCTTAGATTGGGATAAAATTTTGCAAACACCATCATACACTAATGGCAATCCTATCCAACTATTGAATTATCATGCCATTATAGTTTCTTTCACAAAGGACTAGCACCCCTTAAGTCTAGTGATAAAGAAATGACAAACCTTGTCGGAGGTGACCACTAGTGCTCGATTCCCTTGGAGGAGCTTCGTCTGGTTGAGACAAAGCTGTTGTGAAAGTACTAGCTCCTAAGGCTGAGTAGTTTGCTCTATGGATCATCCCCTTCTCCTTGTGAGCTTAGTTTTGATTTAGGTGAGCCTTTCCTTGCCTTTGGAGCTTGGGAAAGATGTTTAGTAGACTCGACTTGATCCTCTGGTGGAGTGTGCAAAGAGAATTGAAGTGATTTGGAGTGTAGAGGAAAATTTGGAAATCAATGGAGCTCTTATATTTTATCTTAAAGAAAACCAAGAAATGCAAGATTCAAATCCCTCCTAAGAAGCTTAGGAACACTCTCTGATGGCTCCTAACAGTCTCCCTTACTCAACCAACAATGAGGATGTGTAGATTCAATTGAATTAGGGGGAGTATATCTCCCCCTATGGCAATTGGACGGCCAAAGCTCTCTTTACCATTTTGATCCATTTGCCAATATGGAAAGGGTTGTTTGGGCAATTAGATGTTGGCACATGGTCGGTTTGAGCTAATGAGTGGATTGGCAACCACCCATGTGATTGAAATGAAGTGGAGGGAAGTTTCACACATGGCCAATTTGAGCCATGTGGTCGTTTCAGCCTTGGGTCCATTTGGACTGACCCAAACCCATTGGGTTGGGTGCACCACCCTCCATAGGGTTCACTTGACCTATTAGGAAGGTATCAAGTTGATAAGAAGAGGGCTTAACCAAATTCCCCATGGATTTGACCAAAACTTTGTTCTATGGCCTAGAGGTAGAATGGTCATTTGGCTGATTTTCGAATTTGAATATGTTGGGTATGTTGAGAAAATGGGTTTGGCCAAGTTTCATTGGATTTGGAGTTCATTTGATATGGTTTGGCTCATGTTGACCCATTTAGGTCAAAATGGGTCAACTTGGGTCAAGTTAACCAATTGGTAAAATTGGGTCAAACTAAGGGTTGGGACAAGTTCATATGACCATTTGAAATGTTTTGGTGGCTTTGGTTTGATTCAATTTGGTTTAATTTTGAGTTTGACTCATATGACTTTATTTAGGTCAAATGTGTCAAGCTGACCAATTTGGCCCATTTCACCTAGTTGAGCCAGGTCATGGGTAGGTTTAGGTTTGGTTGGTCATATAAAGTGGATTGGTATCTTTGTTTCCAATCAATTGTGGTTAAGTTTGAATTTGGCTCAACATGACCCCTTTAGGTCAAGTTGGGTTCAAGGTCAATTGGGCTAGGTTAAGTCTTGTTGGCCAATTGAGGCTTTGGTAAAGTTCAACAAGTGATTTGGAATGAACTTGGCCCATTGGTTTTAATTAATTTGGCTTAGATCAAGTTTTGACACATTTTGACTTTTCTAATCAAGTTGGGTCAACTTGGGTCAAGTGGCAAATTGGGCTAGGTTAGGCTCAAAGGTTGACTTGGTCAAGTTTAAAAATAGTTCAGTAATGAACTTAGATCAATGGTTTCAATCAATTTGGCCTATGTTGGATTTTGGCTATGTTAGGTTTCATTTCGGCTAAGTGTTGACTTGGTCAACCCTTAGGTTTGACTTGGTTTGACCCAATTTGATTGATTGATCATTCCATGATGATTGTTGATCATGATGAGAGGCATAGGTGAGTTTGATTCAATCTGATTTGGTTAGGATTAGAATTTGGCTCATAAGGGCACTTTAGGTCACTTTGGGTCAAGTGAGTCTAAGTGGATCAAATGGCTTGGTCAAAGCTTGATTTGAGTTTGATTGAACTTGTATATGGACTTATGATTGAAATATAAATCCATTTGCAAGTGGTTTGAAGTCAAATGGGTTTTGATTCATTTGACAATTTCACATTCAAAGGAAGAATATGAATGGATTTGGGGTTTGATTTTGAATTAGATTTTGGTTTGTTGATTGAAGTTTGTATTTATATTTGGATTCATGATTGAAGGGTTGATTAAATCATGAAGGAAAATCGAGAGTTTGGCTTGATTTGAAGTTGATTTGGCTAAGTTCAAGATTTTGACTTGAAAGGCTTAGGTTGGATTTTGAGTCAATTTGAGTTTGATTTTTGGAAGTGGTTTGATTGATTTATATTTATATTTCATTTATATATGTGAATGTAAATGAGAATATAAATAAGTTATGAGAAAATCCCATGAATTGGAATTGATTTGATCATGATTTAGACAAAGTCCATTAAAAAAGAATTTAAAGGACTTAGGAAATTTTGGAGAAGGGATTTGAATTTTGAATTTAGATTTGATTGGTTTATATTTATATTTCATTTATATATGTGAATATAAATGAGAATATAAATGAGTTATGAGAAAATCTCATGAGTTTGAATTGATTTGATCATGATTTTGGATAAGTCCTTAAGAAGGAACTTAAGGGTCATATGAAATTTTATGATTCCATTTTAAATTTTGAGTTTAGTTTGATTGGTTTGAATTTATGTTTCATTTATATATGTGAATATAAATGAGGATATAAATGGATTATGAGAAAATATCATGAGTTTGAATTGGTTTAGATCATGATTTATGCTATGTCCTTAAAAGAAGATTAAGGACTTAAGAAAGATTTGGACTTAGGAATTTCATTCATGGGTTTCAATCATGGATTTCAATTATGGATTTCAATCACATAGACTTTCTTTGAGTTTGGAGAAAATCAATTAAGATTAATTTGGAGTTTGACTTGTAGTAAGGAAGGTTAGTAATGGCTCAAGCTAAGGGTAGGTAGATTTTCCACTTGAAAATGAATCAAACCCAAGTCAAACTCATGTTCACCCGTTCGAACTTGAAATTGTCAAATGAATCAAAACCCATTTGACTTCAAACCACTTGCAAATAGATTTATATTTCAATCATAAGTCCACATGTGAGTTCAATCAAACCCAAATCAAACTTTGAATGAGCCATTTGACCAATTGGTATTTATTGGAAACAAAAAAAAACCCAATGAAACCTAAGCCAACCCATGACCTAACCCAAATAGGTCAAATGGGTCAAATTGGTCAACTTGACCCATTTGACCTAAACGAACTCAATAGAACCAAAACCAAATATAAACCAAATTGAACCAAACCAAAGATGCAAAAACATTTTAAATGGTCATATGAACTTGACCCAACACTTGGTTTGACCCAGTTTGACCAATTGGTCAACTTGACCCAAGTTGACCCATTTTGACCTAAATTGGTCAACATGAGCCAAATCATATCAAATCAACTCCAAATCCATTGAAACTTGGCCTAACCCATTTTTCTATCATACCAAACATATTTAAATTGAAAATTAAACCAAATGACCATTTTACCCTTAGTTCATAGGGTAAATTTTGGCCAAATTAACTAGGAATTTGGTCAAATCCACTTCATGACCACTTGGCACCCAATGGGTTTGGGTCAGCCCAACCCAACCTAATGCTAAAATCAACCACTTGCTTGAAATTAAGCACATTGAATCCCTCCACCACTTGAATTAAGCACATGGGAGCTCCACTACTCCACTCCTCTAGCCAAACCAAATGCAAGGACACTTCTAACAGCCTAACAAACCCATGAAATGAGGTCAATTAGATCAAAGCAGCAAGATCCTTCTTGACCATCCGATTGCTCTAGGGGGAGATATACTCCCCCTAATTCTAATTCATTTCATCATTCTTCAATTTGATTGAGCAAAGGGAAGCCAAAGGATCCATTTCCAAGTGATCCCAAGCTTCCTTGAGTGAAATCCATTTTTCATTTTCTCGATTTTTATAGACTGAAAATAGGGGAGCTCCACTTGAAACCCATCTCACCCAATACTCAACACCAAGCCAATTCCTCCTTCAAGAACCCTTAGAGGATCAAATCGAACTCACCCCAACCTTCTTCCAAGCTCCAAAGGCAAGGGAGGTGCTATTTCAACCAAGATCAAGCTCAAGTGAAGGTAAAGTTGGTCTCTAGCAAGATCCATCCAATTTCAAGGCCTCAAAACTTCAACAAAGCTTCTTCTCCACTAGGCAAAGCTTCTCCAAGGGAATCGAGTGATGGTGATAGGCTCTGGCGAGGTAAGCCATGAAACCGAGCTTAATTTAGCCATAGTGTGGTCCTTTGTGAAGTGAAATTTCATCTCATGAGAAACTAGCAGTTGGATGTGATCTTTCTTGCATAATGATGGTGTGGGGATGTTTTGGGTTCAATCTGAGCTCAATCAAGCTCGAATAATTTTATGGAAGGTGGATGACTCCCCCTTCCCACAGGAGAACTCAGGGATGAATCATGGGTCGTCCATCCACACATTTTGGATAGATGGCCATGATTAATCCAAGTTGATCCATCATTTTAATCCTTTAACACTGTGAGTTTAATCTCAATCGTCCGATCCTTGATCGAACGGATAGGGAGAAAGCGTGTAGCACCACTGCTGATGTGACATTATGATGTGACTACTTAAATAGCTACTCCCGTCGTGCCACGTGGAAAGCGCGTGCTGCGTTAGCCTCCACGTGGCACTAATGAGATTAGCTATATAATTAGGGGATTAAATTATCTAATTAATCAAGAAAATTTCAAATATTCATATCTAAATGTAGAAAAATCAGAAAATTGAGATAAATTGCATATGAATGATAATTGAATGTAGAATATTATAAAATTAATTTTGATAGATTTTAAATAGTGTTATTTTCTAAATTTGGATTTTATTGGTAATGTAATTAGGTTAATTACTCTCTTATTATTCTATTAATTAATCTTAAACTTCTTGTGTGTATTTAGTGGGATGACTTCTGCCTCCCCTAATTTTCTTGGAATTTATTAATATTTTAATTAGGGTAATTATTGAATACATTCCTAATTACTCTCCTAATGTAATTAAGCCTAATTAAGTGTGTAATCAGTGGTTTGATCCATTTATTGAGTTAGTTAAGTTTTGTTTAAGTGAATAGGATATTTAAGGAATAATTTTGGGATATTTTCCTTAAGCTATTCCTTAAACCCCCACTTTCTTCCTTAATCAAAACTTAATTAAGGATTATTCCACTAATTATTTACCTAATTAATTTGATAAAATTATGAAACCTTCTAGAACTTAACTAATTTACTTGGGGTAGGTGCTTAGGTATTCAATAACCTAAGTGTATTGAGAAAATCAAAATCCAACTCACATGTCTGAGAATGATTATGAAATTACTTAATTTAAACCCCTTAGCTTAATTAATCATTAATCTTGAGCCAAATGGATTAGGCCCTTTTCTTCTTAGGTGCATTGGATTTAAATTCCTTGTGTGGTTTTATGTCATATCATTGGATCATGATTATTTGATTAAATATGCTAAGGTGGTATATGTAAGGGGTAATTAACACACTTAATTCATACCTTAACCTAATCAAAATATAAAAATCATCTAAAGATTAAACTAAAATGCCATACATATGGGGAAAATGGGTTAAGACCAGTAAACATTCTTTCACATTTCCTAAATCAAACATAGAGTAAATTCAAAACAAAAATCACATTAAATAAACTTTGATTCACTTTAAACTTTCGTATTTCATAGGATTGTCTTTAGGAATTAATTAGGGTGAATTAATTTAGATTGCTTTCATCACTTTATTTCTTTCCTAGCATGCTAAATGTGTATGTCATGTGAAATTCATGCATTCATATCTTTTAAAAATCAAAATTAAAATTGAAATATTTTCCTTATGTCAAATTGCATGTTTTGGCTAAATTAGAAGTATGAATGGATATTATCACTATTAAATTCAAAATTATTTTCAAAACTTATAAATTAAATATCAAAACTAAAATGTATGCTACTTATATTTTATTCATAAGCTTGCATGTGAATATAAAAATGTGTCTTAAGTTTTCTTCCTTTCTTTCCTCTTAACATGAATTTGAATAAGATTTGTAAAGTGTATAGTTCTTTTAAAATAACATAACACTTGTTTAAAAATCTATTCTTATCCTCTTCCATGTTATAACTTAAGAAGGATCTTTACATCTACACACATAAATTGCATAAACAAACCAAAAATTAAATAAACATAAACTTTGCATCTTTCTTTTTTTACATATATTTCTTTTGTACATGCATATGTATTTAAGAAAAGTGGTATAATAGTCTGGACAACCCCGGGGTTGCGAGGCTTTAAGTATCCCTAAGTAATTCTTGTACCTTACACCCCTGGTGCTAATAATGATATTGTACTCACTTATGTCTTTCATACATACACATGTGTCTATCAATAAAGGATAAAATAATACCCCTTTTTCTACTTAGTGAAAATCATGCATCATAAAGCATTTCAATTTTCTTAAGTAATATTTCTTAGAATTCATCATAAAGTGTGCTAAATATTTCCATTTGAATATATGGATATGCTTAGGATTCATCCATATGCATGTTAAACATGTTGGGAAAGAAAATGAAGTGATGTTTATTTTGTGATATTAGTTCACCTTACATAATCTTAAAATGTCTTTCTATTTTGGAATAGGTTTGTTCAGGGAAGATCTAAACTAAGGGTTAATTAAAATACTTGATAAAACATTCACTAAATAAAATCAAATGTGAATCCACTTTAGAAATTACTTAAGGTAGGGAAGGAAAGAGAAGGTCTCTTCTCTTTTCCATCTCTTTACAACTTAGTAATTAATTATAGAATTCACTCAAACCTTATCAAAATACAAAATAAAATTAACCCCAAAGAAACTAAGAAATTTAAATTAAAACTATCCTCTATGTTGAACATTTTCATGCTTAGGAAATCTAAACCTTAAAACCATAGCTAAGCATACCACACAAACCTTTTAAAGCACACACATTAGGCTAAGTCACCATTTCTAGCTTTAGGTTAGGATGATGCATGGTGTGATGTTTGATTTTATTTTATGATGTATTATTTCTAGTCTAGATGTTAGGGTGAATGTGCATAGAATGAATGGTAGGATGATTTAGTCTAATAATTATCTTTTGTAGGAGATTGTGCTTAAGGGGCACTGTAATAATTAAAAATATAAATGCTTTTGCTATGCAGGTGCTTATACCCCTAAGCATAATTCAATAGATCAGGTGGACTTGGTTACCCATGTGTGGGGTGCCAAGTCCAATATACATCCTTGGGAGTTGTGTGGTTTGTTTATCTTATCTCTGTTTTACAGGTGTTAGTTAGATTTACTTTTCCTTTTCATGTACTTTTGTAATTATAATTTTGGAATAATTGTTATGGGGATTAGGATGAACATTGGTCATAAGATCTCATTTTATGTACCATGTGAAGCCTTTAGAGGAACCACATTCCATCCATCCAAAAGAAGGAACCAAAGAAGAAAGAAGAAAGAAGAAATAAAGAAATAAAGAGCCTCATAACATGAATTCCTTTCTTAATTATAATTAATTCATTTATAATCCGGGTTATACAAGAGTAGAGCTAGGCTACCCAATTTTCTTTTGGGTTTGTACGGTGGTGCCCGACCATAAATGGCCTTTTATTCTTATGTGTTAGCTTTATAAAATATTTGATGTTTTGTTTAGCTTGTGCATTAAGATGGCATTCTTTTCCTAGTTTCTTCCTTTCTTGATGTATGGCTTGGATGACGATTAGACTCTTAGGGAAAAATAAAACTTCTACCAAATTAATCAACTCAAAATTAAAAATAAACAACTCATAACCTCACCTAAAGCCTATGTAAAAATCAAGATAAAAAAATTAGCAACCCCTTAGCTAGATGTGTACTTCCTTTTTTAACATCATGCATAAAAGCATATTGTTTCACTCTTGATTGGAGGGTTTCCAGTTTTTTCAAACAACTTGGCTTGACCTGTAAGAGCCATGGTGGAAATACACCTCCTTATCTCGTTGATTTTTGGCCCATAATCTTATTTCTCATGCATTAGGCATATGAATCCTATAGCCTGAGTCAAATGATTGTCCAAAATAAAAATAAAATATGTGAAAATTTTGCATTAGATTTAAGCCATTTTAAGCATGTACTTACATGATCTAGTCTCTTTAGGGAGTGTGTTTAAAGACTTAGTCTCTTTCCAGATAAATAACAATCTTGATATCTTGCATAAACATAAGACTTGCCCACATGAATTTAAAATCATAGGAGACGTTAGTTGGCGGCCACCCCCATGGGGTTGTATGCCTAACAGTTGGGTGATTTATCCTCTCTTATGGAGGTAAACCAAATACACATTTCTCGCCTTGGATTTAGGTCATGCTTTTGGGCTCCCGCCAAAGCTCCCTAGATTTAGGTTCTGAGGTTATTTCTCCCCTTTGCAGGCTATAAGTATAAATACTTACCTCTTAGGCATTTCTATAGCCTTGTACCATGGAATTGTAAGCCCTAGTATTCTAATGAAAATTCAACTCAAACACATTAATTCAATTTCAAAAATGTAAAGCCCAACCATAGGATAGTCTGGGGTGCTTACTAGGCTTCATAGTATCTTAAGCATCCCCTACTTATTTTTATTTAGCTTCAATAAGAACTCCTTCCTCTTGATCGATCTTACTTGACTTTCTAAGAATAAACTAATTGATTGATAGTCCTCCCTTTTCAAAATCTTTGGAGACAATGATCATTTACCTTAATTGAGAGTATTCTTAAATAATCTCATTCCTTAAGATGTAGTTAACTATAAGGGCTTGCCTCAATAGGAACTTAACAAACTCAATTTAAAATAAACCCTACTTTACTTTTCCAAGTAAAGTAAGGGAGGAATCTCTGGTCCATATGCAAACTCATTGTCCTTAGGAGTCTTTATTGAAGTGATTATGTCTATTATAGGGTGATGACTTCTATCTTTCGAGATAGTACACCTCTCCTCAATGTCATACCCGATCACCCTAATAAGAACATCTATAGATCTATGTGGTGTCCAAATGCAAAGAGTATATTTCAAACCTCATTTTTATCCATATAGATTGAAGATGGAAGTATACATCTTAAAATAAAAATTTAAGTTTTCACCATAGATTTTTCTGATGACTCCATTGGGGATGGTTCCTCTCTCCAACTTTGGTAAATGGTTGTTGTCTCCAAGTATCGATAGTGGGTTTGTACTTTTATATAAATTGAAGAATATCTTTCTTTTCGTTGGCACTTAGCTTATTTCATCCATAAGTTAAGCTAGCCAACATCTTTAGGTTTTAGGACCTCATCCCGTGTTGGTCTTAAAACCCTCGTTGAGTTCTCCAATGGGTGAAAATAAAAATTGAATAAAAAGAAATGATCAAAGATTTCCTCCTTACCATTTTTATGGTAAGGAAAGGTTCATTCTAAAAAAATAAAGATAGAATAAATCCTTCATAAAAATCTTGCTTTTCAAAAAGCACTCTTTCAAAATGCACATAATATAATGTTTTGCACAAAAATCTTCCTAAATCACCTTCATCTAACAATCTTCATGATTGTTATATGTAGGATCATCTTTACAAAAAATAAATAAATAAGATTCCAACAATCACATTTTCTAAAAAGCACAAATGAACTTCTTCACTCAATTCATTTTGATCAAGACTTCATTTTCAAAAATAAAATTCCAACAATCATGTTTTCAGAAGCATAGATTTTGAAGATGGGCCTTTCCATTCAACACATCCACATGTGTTGGATGGACAGTACATCTTCAAGCAAAATCACAATTGTGAAATTCCACTCAATACATTCCATAAGTGTTAGGTTTGAATTTTTCACATTTTCAAAAAGTACATATGAACCTCTCCATTCAATATACCCACATTCATTGAATGTAGGTTTCATTTCCAAATCAAAATAAAGAAAATAAACTTTCAAAAATCACATATGAATATCTCCATTCAATATACCCAAATTAATTGAATGGAAATTTCACTTTCGAATAAAATAACATTATTTTGAAATGCCACTTAACATATTCCATATATGATTAGGTTGGAATTTCCTCTTTAAAAAAATCAATAATCACAGACAAAAATACATCTTTGGAAAATTGAAGCATAACTAATTTCCATCTTACATACCCAAATTTTTTAAATGGAAATCTCTCTTTTCAAAATTGACAAAAACAAGATTTTTTAAAATATATTTGAAACTTCATTCTAGCATGCCACATTTGCTAAAATGAAGTCTCCTTTTTACAAACCAAAAATTTGAAACACATTTTTGGAATCTCATTTAGCACACTCAAATTTGCTAAGTGAAATGTCCCTTTCACAAAATTTCAAAAAAAAACATTAGAACATCATTTTAGCATACCGAATTTGCTAAAGTGAAGTCTCCAATTTTCAACAAAAATCCAAAACAAAAAAAAAAAAAACACTTTTGGGATTTCATTCTTTAGCTTATCATATTTGCTAAAGTGAAGTCTCCATTTTTTTAAAAAAAATCAAAACACCAAAATTTTAAACACATTTTTTTAAAAATTTTCATTTAGCATACTCAAATTTTCTAAGTGAAATTTCCATTCCACAAAATTAAAGAAATACATTGAAACTTCATTTTAGCACACCATATTTGCTAAAGTGAAGTCACCATTTTCAATCAAAATCCAAAACAAAAGAAACACATTAGGACTCCCTTAGCATACTTAAATTTTCTATGGATCCTACTTTTTCAAAATCAAATTAAAATCAAAAGAAACACATTAGCATACTCAAATTTACTAAGAGTCCTATTTTCAAAAATTTCCAAAAATGAAACACACTTGGATTTCCTCATTTAGCATACCCAAATTTGCTAAATGAGAATTCCATTTTTCAAATCACAAATGATTCACAAAATAAAGCAAACAAAGAAATAAAAAGAAGAAATTGTTTTCAAACATCACACTTAGCATACCCAAATTTGCTAACTAAGTAAATTTCAGAAATCACAAATTCAAAACAAAATCAAATTGACCCATACTTTAACATACCCAAATTTGTTGAATAAAGGGTCCTCAAAATCCAAACTAAAATTCAAATATGAACCTATGGAAGCATTTCTTCAAAAATACTTGAACCCATTTTTAACATATCCAAATTTGTTGAAAGTGGATTCTACAGCCAAAAAATCCTCTTTACAATCAAATCTCAAAATATATTCTAAATCATTTGAGCCCGACTTAACACTTTCAAGTTGTTGAGTATGGGTTCAAATTCTAAATTCTAAATTCAAAATCAACAGGAATATGATTCAAGTTTATTTTCAATATCACAGACTTTCATTCGACGTTCGCTTTAATTCACCAATTTGATAGCTGGTCATAGAGATATGTGTTTACCTTTCCCCGCAGGATAGATTTGGCCCTGGATTAGGCCAGCATTTCCCACTCTGACTATGCCCACCTCATTCACTTCGGATGAGGTTTTGAGGTCTCAGACATGTGATGGCACTCCCTCATAAGCATTAGAGTGGTCGCAAGAGCCGGTCATTGGGTTGACATACCATCGACTGATATTTCATAGAAGAGGAAGGCAATAGCAGTTCCACGAGTAGTGATAGTATAGTCAATAATGTGATGAAGATCGCGATGCCATGTGGTTCCGCCTCTAGTGGCTATCACCCACTCATTAGCACCTTCCAAGGGGAAGGCTCCCCTTATCCTAGGGATTGTCTCCCCTACTTTAAAGGTCAGGTCTAGCTCTTACTCTGCTCACCCCACCAAGACCCAAAGGAGGAACAAGAATCACATGATAAAGCGATACCATACTTACATTGCTAGGGAGATAGAGGCAGCTACATGGTCTGCTATTGAGGAGTTGCCCACTTTAGTTTCCCCACTGGTTACAGAGAACCCATTTCATTCTTTCTTTGGGTCTGACAGAGAGGATTCCAAGAGGATCTCTGCATCACCTTCACTAACAGTTCAGTTTCAACCACCAGTTAGTTAGAGTAGGAGGTCATATGTCAGCCTCCGTTCAGTTCTATGCTAGGCTGGCAGAGTTTACAGATGATCTAAGTTTGAGGCTCAGTTTGATTTGAGATCTGTTATCCCCCATAGCATGGGGAAGAATCTTTGATAGGAGAGAGCCAGGGAGGCCCATACCTCAGTTCATATCACTAACCGAGAGTGGCAGAGGTTTAGTCCGTAGTTAGCAACCTCTGCACTCATTGATTTTCTTGATCGGTGTGCTGCTCGCATCGATCATACTGATAGTATTCTGCTCATAAGGACTACCCATTACATGAGGAGAGCTCATGTTCTGAGAGATTCGGTGGTGTCTCCACCACACCACCCACCCATCTACCATCTTGATCCATGTTTGATCTCCAATTCCACCAAAGGACATGAAGGCCACATCAAGGGAGAAGAGGACCCCATTGGTGATCTGACTACAGCCGAGAGATCCCATCCCATCTATACCGCCTACTGTGGCATGGTCAAGTTCTTCTGCTTGACCTTCTGTCCCAGTAGTGGTGAAGAAGGAATGGTGACCTTGAAGCATAGTGATTGTTCCTTCACCACCACTACCATAGTGGGACTAGAGATGATTGCAACAGTTGTTGAGGGAGAGGGTGACAGCTCAGTTGCACATATGATGATAGAGCCTCCTAGGAGTATCACCCCATGCAGATTTAGTGATAGTCTGGAGCACATTTCTTCCAGTGAGTATAGCCCTCATTGGGTTGATTCTCAAGCAATAGGGGAGGTCTAGTGCCTCACAGTGCATGGCAGTGATCCCACCACTGGTCAGCCAAAGTCATTCATGCCAGATCCGATAGATCGTTCTCTAGATGATACAGTGGATCATTATTTCATGGAGAAGAAAGAGATCCTATGATATGACTGGTCTAACAAGGAGAAGGTCAGCTTTGATCCTAATGAAGATGATTTATTGGGAGACTCAGCAGGGGTTTGCATGGTAGATACCAAGGGATCCTTCCTTAGACAGCAGCAGACTATGGAAGGTGCTGAGGCCGAGCAAGAAGACACAGCCCACTCGGCCCAACACCTCCTAGCATAGATAAACCAAAAAGATGAAAAGATAGATAGGATGGAGAAGAGGCTCGAAGATCTGTTAGCAGTTATCTTAGCATTGCTAGAACCAAGCCTTGACAATTCATCCTACCATGGCTGAGACCTCTCAGCCAAAGTTGGTGCATGTCTTGGACCCAGCCAAGACTTTACCTTTAGTAGAGCAAGGTAGCACCAGCATGTATAGGAAGGTAGTGGATAGTATCTCCATACAAGAAAAAGATATCAAGAGCATGGTTGAGTAGAGGGTGAAGGAAGCATTGGTGCAAGCCCTAGGAGGATCATCAGTTCCAAAGGGTAGACTTTACCCAGAGGAATTTGATGCAATCCAATATCCTAAGGGTTTTGTGCCTCCTTCCTTCAAGATTTTTGATGGTAGTGAAAACTCGAGGTAGCACATTATGCATTTCAGAGCTAGTTGTTGCAACACTAGTGGCAGTGATGCTTTACTCTTCCATCTCTTCATCAGTAGCTTAGCAGGGATTGCTTTTGATGCTAAACTTCCCAATAGTTCAGTGAAGACTTTTGCTGAGTTGGAGCAACTCCAAAAGGTTTGCTGGAGCTCAATAGAGGGTCACTATTGGCGATCTAGTCATGGCTCAACAAAATCTTAGTGACTCCCGCATTTATTACATTCTCATATGGCATAATTTGACTATGAAATGCAACCACAAATGTAAATAGCCATGAGATTCGCTTAAGAATATCCATGTCCTTCATGCTCAAAGGTTTTACCATCAAAACCTTTGAGAAATTAATCAACAAGGTGGCTAAGGAGAGAAGCTAAATAGTTACCTTCTAGATCTAAATAACAACCAAAGTCAAGGTATATGAGAAGAAGCTCGGGGCAGTGATAGTAGTAGATAAGGGGAAACAGCTTTCCAGAGAGTAGTTTAAGACACCTCATGCTCCATAGCCATTGCTTCCACTTCCTCTATCACCACCGAGGCATCCCTATCAGCCGCCACAGTAGCCTACACCTCCTCCTCCTCAGCCACATCATCAGCAGTAGCGGTACACATACCCGCTGCCAGGTAGTTATGGTCCACCTACTCTTTTGATAAACTTTATAAGCCTTATTCATTTAAGAGGGAGGTAATTAGGAAAATCTTTAAGAATCTCTTAAAGAAGCTTAATTTTTAGCTACCCAAACCTAGGAGACCAGAGAAAGTGGGCAAAAGTCATTATCCTAACTTTTTCTCCTACCATTGTATGATAGGTCATATTATGGAAGTTTGCTTCACATTTAAGGACTTTCTTGAACATACCTTCAAGACTAGTACTATAGTCATCCCGCAAAAATACCTTGTGGAACAGCCATCCAGTTTCATTAGGGTAATCCTTGGGGATACTTACGATTCATCCAAAACCAAAGAAGGTTGGGATATCTCCTTATCCAAAACCTCTAAGAAAATTATATCGAAGATCAAGAAACTTTTCTTGTAAGTTCCTAAGTCAGCTCAAACCTCCAACATCAAGGAAGGTTTGTAAGTTTCCATAGCCAACTCAGGGAAAGGGAGAGCTCAATAGCAGCAGCAGCATGTGCCATCCTGGGATAGCCCAGTAGCATAACCACCGACCGAGTCCAACCTCTAGTCCACCGTTGCAGCTACCACATCAGTGACTACTGCTACTTCATCTAGTTCTTCTTTATTTAGAAGACATCTTGTATCAACAGATGAGGGCATCAAATCCCTCACCCCTCTTACTTTACTTGATTTCTACTTTGTACCTCCTATCAAATCTAAGAAATTAAAGAATAAAGCTAGCTTGAATTACATCTGTGTCACTTCTAATGGGTTGTCTGAATCTATTCCTAATAACTCTTCAAGTTTAAACAACAACTATAACAATTTTGATCTTTATCTTTCTAATTCAGGGTTGGATTTTCCTACTCTGAATACTATGAGTTTTCTTCTTGAGATAGACTTGGAATCATCGATTTAGGGTCCCATAGGAGGTGAGCCTATGTGTAGAACCTTCCATTACCCTGCCATAAGAGATCACCGAAGTCAACCTCTATGTGGCAAGGTTTTACCTCCTAGGGCAGCACCTCAAGATAGAGGGAAACAAGTCATTGGTTCAGAGGATCAAAAAGCTCCTCCACAAAATGCTCCACCCTTGGATATGCATGTGGAGGATCAACCCAAGGTGGACTACGATGTCCACTATCACTTAAGAAAGTTATCATCTAAGCTAAGCATTTACGATGCCCTTGTCTTATCCTAAGAGATGAGGGAATCATTAATCAAGGCTCTCCTTGATCGTGAGGTATGGTTAGCTCAGCTAACCACTATTGGTGAGGAAGCACATTATTCCATAGAAGCTCAGGGGATTACTTTCACAGATGAAGACCTTCTTCTAAGGATATGGAGCACAACTATCCCCTCTACATTACAGTTGACATGGGCATTTCGACTCTGTCATCGATCCGGTGCATCGAACATTATGAGTCTAAAGACCCTTGCCTATTTGAGGATTGACATATCCACACTCGAGGAGATGGATAATGATGTTGAGAGGATTCAATGAACAAGTGAGAGGCATTAGGTTCCATAGTGTTACCTTTGGAGATAGGTGAATGGAAGAGCCAATTCATAATTGATGAACACTTTGCTTTGCTCTGGATACATCAGAACAAGATGATTATATCCTCCCTCCATCAGTGCATCAAGTTCAGGAATGTTGGGATTGAGTATTATGTCAAAGGAAATGAAAAGTCATTTTCAGTCAGAGAGGTTGACATATATGTGGATGCGAATATCTTCCTCAAAATACCCTTTCTTATGAACTTGGTCAAAAATCAAATGCAAATTCAAAATAAAGAGAAGAAAAAGAAAAAGAAAATAAAAAAGAAAAGAAAAATGAAAATCCAAGTGAACAAGAAAGGGAAATTGAAGAAGAAGTGAAGCCGCATATCACATTCCACCCACAGTTCATTCCATCATATGGACATGTGGGTAGGATGACTCAACCTCCACTGAGGGGTAGAAACAAAAAGCAGTTCAGGAAGACCCCTAGTTGGCCATCACCAATAGGGTTATGTTCCGGTTCATAGAGTACCTACTATTCACATAGACTTGGAATCCAGCCCAAGGGATGAGTCTAATGTGATTAGTATACCGGCCAACCCCTCTCAGCGGGTTTCATTGGAGGTGACACTCGAGGTAGACAATGATGAAGATTGGGCCTCTAGACAATGCAAAGTATTCGATTTAGATGTATGCAAAACTATCAGGCAACAGTTAGGAACCTTAGCTCTAACTTCACTTTCATCATAAAAAGTTGAAGGTTTAGTAGTTAAGGAAGCCCGTTAGTCTTCCAGGGATATGAAGCTGAAGAAATTCTTTTTGGCATCATCCTCAAGTTGATGTAGAGAAGAATTCATACAAAGAATTAATGGAATTACCATTTGACTTTTACTCCTTGTGTTCATAATCTTATACGTAAAGGTTTGGTTCCTCACATGGTCAAGCATGTCAAAATATTTTGAGAAGCCGGAACAATATAAAAAAGGAAGCAAGACTCTAGATTCATAGATCAAATCGATGATGATGATTATTGCTGTTGTTACCAATCATTTAAAAGTCGATAGGTTCTTTTCACACAACACTAACTCTTATGAGAATGTGTGTTTAGAAATCTCGATGATCAGATGATCTCCAAATTAAAGATGCCAAAATTTGAAGAGGAGATTCATTCAACAATTGAAGCTTAAAGAAATCAACCTCGAAGAAAATCCATGCCATACATCACTTCATCTTTTGAATGAAGAAACCAATGACTTAGTTAGGCTATTGAGTTTAAAGACTACATGGAGTTATGAAGAAATGCCTGATTATCTCTGACACATAACCATAGATCTAGCAAACCCTATCAAGCAAGCTCTTAGACACATGCGATTCAAAAATCAAACAACAGGTCATTTCTGAAGTCAAGAAACTGATTGATGTTGGTTTCATTAGGGAAGAAAAATACCCTACCTGGTTAGCCAGTGTCATCTCAGTTAAGAAGAAGAATGGAGAAATTTGCATATGCGTCGATTTCAAGGATTTAAACAAAGCATGTCCTAATGATGAGTTTTCTCTTCCTATACTAGAATTAATGGTGGACATCGCACCATCTCATGTAGTTTTCTCCTTTATGGATGGGTCATCTACACCACCAAATCAAGATGGCCCCTCGAGATGAAAGAATAGCTTTTGAACCCCAATCGAATCTATTATAGGGTCATGCCTTTCGCCTTAAAATCCGGGTGATACATACCAACGGGCCATGACATCTTCAATGAACTCATCCATCATCAGGTTGAGTGTTATGTTGATGATCTAGTAGTTAAGAGCAGAGAAAAGAAAGACCATCTCTTTGACTTGGGCATAGTTTTTGAATGGTTAAGACAATATAACCTCAAACTGAATCCCCTGAAGTATGCATTCAGAGAAGCTTCGGAGAAATTCCTTGGGTTTATTGTCTGACACAAGGGAATAGAAATAGATCCAAAAAATGTCAAAGCTATCTTAAAAAAGCAACCTCATAAAAGTTTAACTCAACTCAGATCTTTTCAAGGATGTTTGGCGTATCTAAGATGCTTTATTTCCAACCTATCAGGTAGATGCAAGCCATTCTCAACACTTGTCAAAAAGGACATCAAATTCAAGTGGGATGACAAGTGTCATCATGCCTTTGAAGATGTCACATAGTATTTTGGTGAAGCTGCCAGTTCTAGCAGCCTCTATCTTGGGCAGGCAACTCATCCTCTACACTACTGCATTAGACGACTCTCTCGGTACTTTGTTGGCCCAAGCCAACGATGAAGGAAAGGAGAGTGCTCTCTACTACCTCAGCTATCATCTGATTCCTACCGAAGTGAACTATCTACCTATTGAGAAACATTGCTTAGCTTTGATCTTCGCATCTCAAAAGCTATGACACTATAGCTTTCTCATAAGGTGAACTTGATTTCCAGAACCAATCCACTATAGTACCTCATGACATGACCAATGCTATTCAGACATTTAGCATGATGGTCTAAGATTCTCTCATAGTTTGATATTATATTTGTACCCCCTCCATGCAGTAAAAGGCCAAGCACTAGTGAATTTCTTAGCAGCACACCCACTTCTTGCTGATTCTCTGCTTAGGTGCTATCTCCATGATGAACAAATCATGAACTTAGGGGAGGTTAACAACCACTGATGGGAGATGTATTTTGATGGTGTAGCTTCTTTTCATAAAGGGGAAGCACCATGATCTACTCCGGAAAGGGGTAAGAATAGTTCTCTTAACTCTAGACCATGATGTGATGAGATTCTATCTTTTCAACCCCACCAATAACTAAGTGAGACTTTGACCCTGAGTTAGCCATCACAGTTAGTGTCAAGAGCATCAAATCTTTAGGGATTCTCAGTTGGTCATCAATTAGATTGACGGGTCCTACAAGGTTCTCAAACACAAGTTTCATCATTACCATGAGTATACTATGAAGTTGTTGGCCCAAATACCTGACGTCACCATCTACAAGGTTCCCCGAGCAAAGGATGCAGTAGAAGATGCTTTGGATAAACTTTCCAAAGAATTGGCATGTTTGGAAGATGATTCCATTCCAATAAGAGTCCAAAATAGGCAAGTCTTATCTCTTATTGATGTTGAACTCATCAAGAGAATTTCTCTTAAAAGGGAGGTTACTATTTCCTATAAGGACAAGGAGCTAAATTGGAGAGAATCGTTCATAAACTATTTGAACACCGTCAAACTATCTCAAAAAAAGTCACAAGCCCATCAGGTGAAATAGAGAGCTCTCTCCTATGCTCTTATTAATGGCACCCTGTACCGACGATCCTTTGACCAGATGTGGTTATGTTGTTTAGATAAATACGAAGCCCATGGCATTATAACCGAGGTGCATTTAGGTTTATGCAGAGTTCACCAATCTGATCCAAAGATGAAGATGAAGATCAAGAGACTAGGATACTACTTGATGATTACACACATGGATGTAGCTAGAGATGCCATCGTGTACAATGTGGTCCTACATCAACCACCCAACATTCTAAACTCATGGGCCTCATGGCATTTGAGTGTTACACATTGGGTCCGATCGATCCTCTTCCAAGGGTCATCGGTCATCTTAGCTACCATACTTTTCCAAGTGGCGAGGTAATCCCACTTGAGAGGTCATATAGCATGTGCTTCTTTTTAGAACCATATGGTATATAAGTTGGGTGCCTCGATGAATTATATCCGATAATGGTATTGCATTCAAAAGCACCAAGATCGATGATACAAGATTGGAGATACTCCACCATCTACTACCCTAGAGAAAAATGGCTTAGTAAACATTCAACAAAACTCTCATCCAAACACTAAAGAAAACTGATGATAATAGCTAGTGGAATGATTGAAAGCCTTTTGGGCCTACCGCACCACATACCAAACTCCAACTCAATCTACCCCATTTTTCTTAGTGTATGGGTCTGAAGCCATTCTACCATTAGAAGTTCAACTCCCATCATTAAGAATAGCAATGGGTAGCAAGATCACTATAGAGCAGAATACAAAGTTGTAGTTACAAGAGCTCCAAGCTTTGGAGGAGAGTCACCTACAGGCATGCCAGAACCTCGAGTTATGCAAGGCTAAAATGATTCAAGCTCACAACAAGCTGGTCCACCTTGTGTTAGTCCTAAAAAGACCAATTGTTGGTCGTTGAATGATTGGAGGCAAGTTTAAACCCACTTGGGAAGGCCCCTATGTCATAAAGAATGCCTACCAAGGAGGATCTTATCATCTTATTGATTTTAAAGGGGAACATCAGATGCGTCCAATTAATGGGCTCTATTTGAAGAAATATTACCCATAAAAATTATGTTTGAAAATAATTTTATCAGTCAACAAAAATCTAACTCCATTTCATCAAAATCTTCTCTTCTTTTGAAGCATTGTTTCCTTATCTTACAAATCCCTTATGACATGTTTGGGGTAGGTGTATGAGTCCCCCAGCGGCATCCTATCCCTCTTCACAACACAAACATAATTAAACACAATCGACGCTATTAGAATAGAGAGAACCCAAGAGGAATCTATTTTGGTTAATTGTGTGAGAGAACATAAGAGGCATCCTTTCTTGGTGGGAATCTCGGATGTCATATGTGGCACCATTTCATCAAAATCTCCAGCATGTTTTAAGGTAGGTGTGAGAGAACCCAAGCGACATCCTATTACCTTTAGCACAAGCACAAAAACAAACACATATCTTTTATCTTAGACTATTTTGATGTGGGAGCAATCCCCTTGTGGCACTCACTCATTAGCTGTTCTAGGTCAAATCTATATGATACCTCGCTAGTATGTCACCCCAGTGGTCATTTGTCTGACGAATGTGAGTCCATGTGCTTTCTTTCTGACTTCATCATTGCAAACCAATGAGCACCTTGTTAGTTTGGTAAGCTTCACTACCCAACCAGTAAGCTACCTCATGTTGATTTTGTTTAAGAAGATCTAAGTCCCCAAGCTTTTTTCTTGAATTAATCAGTATGATCTAACTAGATCGAGAATATTTTAGGTTTAGGATAAGTCCCCCAGAGGCTCCTTTCCTCTTGACTACTTTTAAGTCAATATAAATCCTCCAGCAGCATTCACTCAGTAATCGCCCTAAGTCGGATGGCACATGTCGAACCGAAGACAAACTATCCTAGCAACCACTTCTACTATAGGAAGATGTGAGTCCCCTAGCTTTCTTCTTAGGTTGATAGTTGCAAACTAATGGGTACCTTAGGTTAGTTTATGTTCACTATGTTGACAGTGACTCACCCGGTGGATACACCACTCTTGGCAGATATGAGTTCCCAAGCTTTCTCCTTGAGTTGGCCACTGAATACATATTTAATATATGACTAACCATGTCATCTTCTCCAGGGTTTTGGATTAAGCCTTTAACGGTCCCCCTCCCTGCGGGCACTCTATTTGGATCACATCCTTTGCGATCTCATTTAGACACTACTCAAGTTACTCTTAGATTGGACAGTCTCTCTTTCCTAGTAGCCACCCATGTGGTTGGAAGAATATTTTTGGCGGATGTGTAGATTCTACCTTGGTTCAGTAAATCTTAGATAGGTCTAGGCTGATATAAGCTCCTTCTCAGTTTAATCCCTCACAAACCAACAGGGTCCATGTTAAAACAAACTAAAATAAACAAACAAATTAATTCACTTATGGATTAGGAATTCAAGCCCCCAAAGTGCTCTTTTTTTGAAGCATGCATCCTATCTTCAGCGTTGTATCAACAGAACTCCCTATTGGAATTGCCTGACTACCTGAGTTGAGATAAATCCCTGGGTCGGTACTCACTCCATAGTCGCACTTAGGTTGGATTTAATCTATTTTTCCATGAGCACATTACCCCAGCAGTCATTCCGCTTTGGAAGATGTAAGACTATGATGCTTTCTTTCTAGCATGATTGTCATAAATCGACGAGCAGCCCTAGGTCAGGTTTGATTTGTTGCCAAAAGAAACCGATTACCCCAGTGGTCTTTTGTAGTGGAAGATGTGAGTCCCAAGCTTTCTTAATTGTCATTTGCAAAGTGAAAGGCACTCCTTGGTGGATAGTTCAATGTGGAAGTTACTCCCTTGGTTCATAAATCAAGATAAATCTAGGCTAATATAAGCTCTTTCTCAGTACGATCCATCACAAACCAATGGAATTAATCTTGACTATCTTGAGTCATCGTCCCCTAATTCATTCAATTGTTAGTATTGGTTTGATCTTCTAATGGGTCACCAGAATCGGTCCCTACTTTGGATGTAACTATGCTTTCTCTAGACAATCTGCACAATCAAAGGCATCCCTTTGGTCATTAGTCTTACTATGTGTTTAGTAGACTACCCTTTGATTTTTAAGTTATGTCAGCCTCCATCTATCAAGCATCCAAAACCAACAGGTCCATTTAAGATCCAAAATTAAAAATCTAAATTCAACACTCCTCCCTAAAACAAACAAAACAAAATAATCAATCAATCCAAATCAAAATCTTTTAGTTCTCTTCAGTGAGATGCAAGTCTTTCTAGTTCCCCAGTGGACTCAAAATTCTAACCCTCAATGGATTTCACAACCCCTCTCTTGTGGATGACTTGAACTTGCCTCCCCAGTGGAGAGTTCACTTTTCTATCCCTGGTGGAGTCAAAACAAAAATAATTAAGAAAATAATAAATTGAATCGAATCAATTTCTCTCCTTAGTGAGAATCAGATCAAACCTCTCATCTCTTTCTTGATAACTTGAACCTATTTCTCTAGTGGAAGGTTCACATACTCTATCTCTAATGGATCCCTCCTTCCCTCTCATATGTCCTTGACATAAGCAAAGTCACATTGCACTAAGCTCTTGATTCCTTCTACACCTCTGGTTAGGAGTACATCATCTCTATTAGTGCTTGTGATCATTTGGTGTTGTTCATTATTTTGGTCAACACCAATATGTGCAGTGTTCTTTGTCAATCACAGCACACCTATTAGGCACCCTTTGTTGACCTCATTTTTAGAATGAGCTCTCAACCCCTTCATCTTAGACATAGGACTCCTCTTAGACTTTAAGAAATCCTTAGTCTTAAGACACATCTAGTGATTAGGTGGACACTCAACCTAGCCTTAGCGACTTAGAAGAGTTAACCATAGGAATAGGTCATGCCTGGGGTGTTAGAAAATTTGCCTACCTTATAGCTTGAACCAAATTCCTCACTTCCTTCCTTCAAGTCAAACTTAAATCAATTCCAACTTAATTGATTTTTCTCCAAACTCAAATCAATTCCAAGTGATTGGAATCCAAATGATTGAAATCCATGATCAATTCCAAATGATTGAAGCTTATGATTGAAATTCCAAGCCATTTAAGTCCTTTGATTCCTCTCATGGACTTAGCCTAAATCAACCAAATCATCAAATTCAAGAAATTTTCTCACAACCCATTTATATTCTCATTTATTTTCACATATATAAATAAAATATAAATTCAAATCAATCAAACTAAATCCAAAATTCAATTCCAAGCACAAAATATTTTCTAAGTCCTTTGATTCCCTCTTATGGACTTAGCCAAACTTAAATCCAAATCAATTCAAATTCAAGAAATTTTCTCACAACCCATTTATATTCTCATTTATATTCACATATATAAATGAAATGCAAATTCAAATCAATCAAACTTAATCTAAAATTCAATTCCAAGCTCAAAATATTTTCTAAGTCCTTTGATTCCCTCTCATGGACTTAGCCTAAATCAAATCCAAATCAATTCAAATTCAAGAAATTTTCTCACAACCCATTTATATTCTCATTTATATTCACATATATAAATGAAATATAAATTAAAATCAATCAAACTAAATCCAAAATTCAATTCCAAGCTCAAAACATTTCTTAAGTCCTTTGATTCTCTCTCATAGACTTAGCCTAAATCAAATCCAAATCAATTCAAATTCAAGAAATTTTCTCACAACCAATTTATATTCTCATTTATATTCACACATATAAATGAAATATAAATTCAAATCAATCAAACCAAATTTCAAATTCAAACCCAAATCAAAAAAAGCTTTCCTAAGCCATTTTGATTCCCTCTTAAGGACTTAGCCTAAATCAAGTTCAAAGCACTTCAATTTCATGAAATTTTCTCATAACTCATTTATATTTTCATTTATATTCACAAATATAAATAAAATATAAATTCAAACAATCAAAACCAACCCCAAAAACCAAACTCAAATTCAATCAAAATCTAACCTAAGCCTTTCAAGTCAAAGTCTTGAACTTAGGCAAATCAATTCCAAATCAAGACAAACTCTTGATTTTTCTTCATGATTCAACCAATCCTTCAATCATGAATCCAAATATAAACATAAACTTCAAACAACCAAAACCAAATCCAAAAATCAAACCCAAGTCAAACTCATGTTCACCCTTTTAAACATCAAATTATCAAATGAATCAAAACCCATTTGACTTCAAACCACTTGAAAATAGATTTATATTTCAATCATAAGTCCATACGTGAGTTTAATCAAACCCAAATCAAGCTTTTACTGAGCCATTTCACCTACTTAGGCTCACTTAACCTAAAGTACCCTTATGAGCCAAATTCTAATCATAACCAAATTGGATTGAACTAAGCCCACCTAAATCTCTCATCATGATCAACAATCATCATATGATGATCAATCACTCAAATTGGGTCAAACCAAGTCAAGCCTAAGGGTTGACCAAGTCAACACTTAACCGAAATGAAACCTAAAATAGCCAAAATCCACCATATGCCAAATTGATTGAAACCATTGATCAAAACTCATTCATGATCAATGTTTGAGCTTGGCCAAGTCAACATTTGAGCCTAACCAAGCCCAATTAGCCACTTCACACAAGTTGACCCAACCTGACCTAAGAAGTCAAAATGTGTCAAAACTTGATCTAAGCCAAATTGATTGAAACCAATGGGTCAAGTTAATAACAAAATGATTATTGAACTTGACCGAAGCTCCAATTGGCCAACTAAACCTAACCTAGCCAAATTGACCTTGAACCCAACCTGATCTAAAGGGTCATATTGAGACAAATTCAAATTAAACCAAAATTCACTGGAAATAAAGATACTGTTGACCTCATTTTTAGGATGAGCTCTCAACCCCTCCATCTTAGACATAGGACTCCTCTTAGACTTTAAGAATTCTTTAGTCTTAAGATAAATCTAATGATTAAGTGGACACTCTACCTAGCCCTAGAAGACTTAGTAGAGTTAGCCATAGGAATAGGTCATGCCTTAGGGGTGTTAGGAAATTTTCTTACCCTTAGCTAAAAGCATTCCTCACTTTGCTTCTTTCAAGTCAAACTCCAAATCAATTCTATTTGATTTCCTCCAAACCCAAATCAACTCAATATGATTGAAATCCATGATTGAAATCTATGATTGAAACCCATTATCAAAATCCATCAAAAATTCCTAAGTCTAAATTTTGACTAAATCCTTAATCTTCCCTTAAGGACTTAACCAAAATCATGATCTAAAGCCAATTAAAATATTTGATATTTTCTCATAATCCTTTTATATTCACATATATAAATGAAATATAAATTCAAATCAATCCAACTAAACTCATAAATTAAGGGTTAATTCATTAATTATCCCCTTAATCAATTTTTAAAAATTCAAAAAAGTTCCAGAACTTAATTAATCTACCTTAGGTAGATGCTTAGGTGTTTAATAGCCTAAGCTCAATTGAGGAAATCAAAACCCAATTCATATGTGTGAAAGGGTGCTTTGAAATTACTTAAGATAAACCTCATAGCTTAATTAACTTTTAATTATGAGCCAAATTGCATTAGGCCTTTTCATTATTAGGTGCATTGCAACTTTAAATTTCTTGTGGGTTTTATGTCATCTCATTGGCTCATAACTATTTTGTTAATTTATCTAAGGTGGTGAAGGTAAGGGTTAATTAAGTCACTTAATTCATACCTTAACCTAATCAATGCATAAAAATGGATCTAACTATTTAAATTACAAAAAATATATGAAACACATGTGTAAATGGGTTAGGAATATCAAACTCATCTCAGCTTTTCAAAATTAAATCAAACTTCAAACTAAACGAAAATCACTTTAAATCCACTTTGATTTATTCTAATTTTTTGTATTACATAAGTGAGTTTGTTTACATCCTTTCATTGCTTTGGATCTTTCCCCAACATGTTAAGTTGTATTATATGTGATTTCATGCATTCATAATTTCATTTTTTTTTTCAGATTTAAAAAAAAAAATTATTTACTTTATGTCAAATTTGCATGTGTTGACTAAAGTAGAAATATGAGTGGTTATTATCAATACTAAATCCACATTATTTTCAAAACTCATAAATGAAATACCAAATCTGAAAGTACGTTACTTATACTTTAATTATAAGCTTGCATGTGAAAGATTATAAAGGTATGCTTACTATAGGTTTCCTTTCTTTCTTATGTTGGTATAGTTTGAATAGGAATTTGGTGAGGTATATGGTTCATTTGAAAAGGACCTAATGCTCACCTAATTTCATATCCTATTCATCCTTATGCTACCATCTAATAAGGTTTACCTACACTTGCATACATAAATTGCATAAACAAAATAAATCTATTAAACAACTTTTGCATCTTCTTTTTCCATTTCATTTCTTTTATACACATGTTTGTACTTAAGAAAAGTGGTATATTAGTCTGGACAACCCTGGTTGTGAGGCTTTAAGTAGCCCTAAGTAGGTCTTGTACCTTTCACCTCTGGTTAACAATGGCGTTGTACTCACTTATGTCTTTCTTACTTTCATGTGTGTATGTGAAATTTTGGATAACGAAGATCCTTTCTACTTAAGAAAAATCATGTATATTCAACTTCTAAATTTCTTTCAATGGATTACTTGGCATGCAACATAAAGTGTCTTAGATATCCTCATTTACATGTATAGATATGCTTAGGGTCCATCCATATGCATGTTATATATGTTGGGAAAGAAATGAAGTAATGTGTGTTATGTGAATTTTGATTCATTTTATTTAATCTTAAAATGCCTTTCTTTTTGAATAGGTTTGTTTATAGTTTATCTAATCTTAGGATTAATTAAAATATTAAATCAAAACATTCACATAAATAAGACCAAATTGTGAATCTACATTAGAAATTACTTAGGTTAGGGAAGGAAAGAGAAGTTCTCTTCTCTTTTCCTCTCTTCATAACTTAGTAATTATTGTAAGATTCACTTGAACCAAATCAAAACATGAAATAAAATCAACCCAAAATAACTAAACAACTTAAATGAAACCCTCCTCTAAGTTGAACATGTTCTTCACACTTAAAAAATTTGAACCTAAAGCCATAGCTAAGCATACCACACAAACCTTCAAAGCACACACATTAGCCTAAGTCACCACTTATAGCCTTAGGATAGGTCGGTGCATGGTTTGATGTTTGTATTATTTTATGATTTATGTTTTGGACTGGATGTTAGGGTGTATGCTCATAGAATAAATGGTAGGACACTCTTCATCTAACTATTCTTTTTTATAGGAGATTGTGCTTAAGGGGGCGCTATCATAAATAAAATATAAATGCTTTTACTTGCAGGAGTTTTATACCCCTAAGCATAATCCATAGACCAGGTGGACTTAGTCACCCATGTGTGGGGTGATAAGTCCAATATACATGCTTGGGATTTGTGTGGTGTGTTTTAGCTAACTTTTATTTTGCAGGTGTTAGTTAGATTTCCACTTTTTCTTTTCATGTAAATTTATGCAATTAGGATTTTGGAATGATTTGTTATGGGGATTAGGATGAACAATGTTCATAAGATCCTATCTTATGTACCATGTGAAGCCTTGGAGCATCTACCTTCCGATCATCTAAAAGGAAGAAATAAGAAAGAAAGAAGAAAAAAGAAAGAAAGAAGAAAGAAGAATAAAGCTCGAAGACCCCCATAACAATGAATTCCTTTGCTTAATTGTAATTTAATTCATTTGAAATACGGGTTATATAAGGGTAGAGCTCGGCTACCCACATTTGATATTTTTGGGTTTGTGCGGTGGTGCCCGACCACAACGACCTTTTATTCTTTTTGTGATTAACTTTATAAATTGATTGTTGATTTGTTTAGCTTTTGCATTAAGTGGCATGTTTTTCTTAGTTTTTTCCTTACTTTATGTATGGCCTAGATGAGGATTAGGCTCTTTAGGAAAAATAAATCTATTACCCAACTTAACAACTCAAATTAAAATTAAACAACTCATAACCTCACCTAAAGCTTTAGGATTAAAATCAAGATAAAAGAATTAGCAACCCTTTAGCTGGATGAGCATTTTTTTTGTAATATCATGCGCAAATGCATCTTATTTCACTCTTCATTGGAGGGCTTCCATCTTTTCCAGAGAATCTTGGCTTGATCTATGAGAGCCATGGTAGAAACTCATCTCCTCCCTTCTCGCTGATTTTGGCCAATAATTTTATTTCTCATGAATTAGTCATAAAAATCTTATTAGCCTTAGTCAAAATAATTGTCCAAAATGAAAATAAAATGAAATTTGAAATGCATTGGATTTAGGTCATTTGAAGCATGTCCCTTTACATGATTTAGACTCTTTAGGGTGTGAGTTTAAGGACTTAGTCTCTTTTTCTAAATAAATAACTGTCTAGCTATCTTGCATAAGCATAAAGACTTGCCTACATATATTTAAAATAGGAGAGTTAGTTGGCGACCACCAGGTGGTTGTAAGTCAATGGGGTGGTTTGTCCTCTCTTGTGGAGGCAAACCAAATACTCATTTTCACCTTAGATTTAGGTTGTGCTTTTGTCCCTCGCCGAAGCTCCCTAGATGTAGGTTTTAAGGCTGCTTCTCCCTTTTATGGACCACAAGCATAATTTCTCACCTCTTAGGCATTTCCTTAATATTTTGTTAAGGAATCTTAAGTCCTAAATTTCTAATAAAAAATCCAACTCAAATAAACTAAATCAATTTCTAAAATGTAAATCCCAATTATAGGATAGTTTGAGATGTTAGCTAGGTTTCTTAGCATTATGGGTATTTCTTACTTTCTTCCATTTGGATTCGATAATAAATCCCTCTTTTTATCAATCCTATTTTGATCTTTAAACATAAACCAATCGATTGATAGTCCTTCCTATTGAAATATTCAAATACAATGATCATTTACCTTAATCAAGAGTTTTCTTAAGATATCATGTCTCTTAGGATGTAATTAACTATGGGGGTTTGCCCCTATAGGGAACTTAACAAACCCAATTTAAAATAAACTCCGCTTTACTTTCTATGTAAAGTAGGGGAAGAATCTCTTATACAAATGCAGACCCATTGTCCTTAGAAGTCCTTATTGAGGTGATTAGGTCCATTAAAGGGTAGTGACTTCTGTCTTTCGAGATAGTACACTATTCCTAGATGATGTACCTGATCACCTAAATATGCACATCTATGGATCTGCGTGGTAACCTAAAAAAGATGAATTTCTATAATAGTGTCATGTAATCTTTCTTTTCTCACTAATAGATCTGAAAGGAGGCTCCCTACTACACTACCAATAGAAATTTTTCTCCACGGATTTTCTATAGACTCTGCTAGGGATGGTTCCTCTCTCCATCTTTTGTAAATGATCATTGTCTTTGAGTATCGATAGTGTATTTGTACTTTGGTATGAATCCAAGACTATCTTTCTTTCTCTTGGCACTTAGCCAACATCTTTAGGTTTTAGGACCGCATTCCTTGTTGGTCTTAAAACACCCTTTGAGTTCTCCAATGGGTAAACTGAAATGATCTAAATAAAAGGAGAAAACATCTTTTAAATACTTCCTCCTTATCATTTTCATGATAAGGAAAGGTTCATCATAAATAATAAATCTTCCATAAAGAATTTTTCTCAAAAGAACTTTTTCAAAAATGCACTTAATAAAATATTTTCCACAAAATTTTTTTGTCACCCTCATTTAACAATTCCATAATTGTTACATGGAGGATTTTCAAAAATAAAACTAACAACATTTTCCAAAAGCACAAATGAACATCTTCTTTTAATTCACTTTGATGAAGATTTCATTTTCAAAATAAAATGAACAATCATCTTTTCCAAAAATCACAATCATAATCATAAAATTTTCAAAAGCACACATGAATCTTTCTATTTCAATACACTCACACTTATTGAGTGGAAAGTTCATTTATAAACAAAATTAAAATTTTCAAAAAAACACACATGAACACCTTCATTTAATGTACTTCAGTTTATTAAATGAAAATTTTATTCCCAACCAAAAATAAAATATCATTTAGGAAATCCCACTTAAACATATCTCACATATGTTTTAAGTTGGAATTCTCTTTCAAGCAACAATCACACACAAAAATTACATATTTCAAAAATAAAATTGATCGCCATTCTACATACCTAAATTTGTTGAATGGAAGTCCTATTTTCAAAGCATTAAAACTGTAACAATCAAAATTCAAAATTTTCAAACACATTTGGAACTTCATTTAACATACACAAATTTGTTAAGTGAAGTCTCCAAATTCAAAATCCAACAAAAATTTTTCAAACATACATTCGGAACTTCATTTAGCATAATCAAATTTGCTAAGTAAAGTTTCTAAATATAAAATCAAAATCAACAACCATATTTCAAAAACTTTTCCAAACATATTTTAAAACCTCACTAAACATACTCAAATTTGTTAAGTGAAGTCTCCAAATCCAAATCCAAAATCCAAAATTTTCAAAAAAAAAACACATTTTTGGAACTTCATTTAACATACCCAAAGTTATTAAGTGAAGTCTCCAAATCCAAACTTTAAAATTCTAAACACATTTTGGAACTTCACTTAACATACTCAAATTTGTTAAGTGAAGTCCTCAAATCTAAATTCCAAAATTTTCAAAACATATTTTGGAACTTCACTTAACATACCCAAATTTGTTAAGTGAAATCTCCAAATCCAAAATACATTTTTGGAACTTCATTTAGCATAATCAAATTTGCTAAGTGAAGTTTCCAAATCCAAAATTCAAAATTCTAAACACATTTTTGGAACTTCACTTCACACACTCAAATTTGGTAAGTGAAGTCTCCAAATCCAAAATTCAAAATTCTAAACATATTTTTGGAACTTCACTTCACATACTCAAATTTGTTAAGTGAAGTCCCCAAATCCAAAATTTAAAATTCTAAACACATTTTTGGAACTTTACTTCACATACTCAAATTTGTTAAGTGAAGTCTCCAAATCCAAAATTCAAAATTCTAAACACATTTTGGAACTTCACTTAACATACTCAAATTTGTTAACTGAAGTCCCCAAATCTAAAATCCAACAAAATTTTTAAAAACACGTTTTAATAAACTTCATTCACATACTCAAATTTGTTAAGTGAAGTCTCCAAATCCAAAATTCAAAAATTTTCAAATAACACATTTTGGAACCTCATCTAACATACCCAAATTTGTTAAGTGAAGTCTCCAAAGTCAAAAACCAAAATTTTCCAACACCTTTGGAACTTCTTTCTTTAGCATACCAAATTTTCTTAGGAGAAGTTTCCATTTCCAAAAATAAAATAAATCAAAAAATTTTAAACACACCATTTGGAATTTCATTTAGCAAACTCAAATTTGCTAAATAAAATTTGCATTTCATAAAACCAAGTAGGACTCCCTTTTTAGCATACCAAATTTGCTAAAGTTAAGTCTCCACTTTCAAACATGTCAAAAACAAAATCAAACACTTAGGATTCCCTTAGTATACCAAATTTGCTAAGGATCCTACCTTTTTTTTCAAAAAAAATCAAAACACTTAACCAAAATGAAACACTTAGGATTCTCTTAGCATACCAAATTTGCTAAGGATTTTACCTTATTCAAAAATCAAAATATCCCAAATAAATGAGACACTTGGGATTTTCTTAGCATACCTAAATTTGCTACGAATTCTATTTTCAAAAAATCAAACAAAAAACATTTGGATTCTTCACTTAGCATACCTAAATTTGTTATGTCAGAATTCCAAATTTTTCAAAATCAAAACAAAATTTACAAAAAGAAACAATCATTTTTAAACACTTCACATAGCATGCCTAAATTTGCTAAGTGAAATTCCAAAACAATCAAACAAAAACAAAAGCACTTGACCCTTACTTTAACATATCCAAATTTTTTAAAGGAAAAGGGTCCTCAAATCAAAAAATTCAAATTCAAAACAAAAATGAACCAATGGAAGCATCCTTATCAAAAATTTAAATCCATATTTCAACATACCTAAATTTGTTGGAGTTGGATTCATATTCAAATTCCTCTTTCAATCAATCTTCTCAAATCTATTTGAACCCCACTTAACACTTCCAAGTTGTTGGATGTGGGTTCATATTTTCAAATTCAAAATTCAAAAATCTTTTGGAGACATAAATCTGATACAAGTTCATTACTCATTGTACATTCTTATATGCTGATTCGGTTTTGATTTATCTTACATGGTGAAATGGCAGTTCTCAAATTTGTCTTTACTTTCCCTGGTATGGATCGCTTTAGATCGATGACTTCCCCGTCTAGACCATACCCACGATTCACTTTGGTGAGATTTGAGGGCCAAGATCACTAGTGAGAATTCCCACCACCGATCCAGGAGGAAGGAGACGAGCGATCATCGATAGACTTACCTTGATTGCGTGCCTCCTGAAGAGGAAAGTTGTAAAATACCCACTTCTGGTGCCAGTACCATAGTTCCAGGTTGATGTTCTTCCAAAGTTGGTTATGTTGCCAAAGTGCGGGCTAGTACCCACCATGTACCCTCCAAGGGTAAGGCTCCCCGGTTTTGGGGTTTGCCTCATTTGAGTATCACTCTCCCTCCCATCCACTGTGAGAAGATAGGAATAAGAATCATATGATCAAATGGTTCCACACTCTGATAGTTAGGGAGCTAGAGGCAGTAGCTCGATCAGCCATGGATGACTCTCCCATCATCACTTCACCATAAGCTATGGAAAACCAGTTCCATCCTCTCTGATCACGAGAGGATGTCAAGATTTGTTCATCACCTCCTTGATTGGTGCTGCATGAGTTTCTAGGAGTAGGAAAGGTATCTTGGACCTCCTCATTCTATCAGTGATGAAGAGAGTTCTTCAATCCCAACAAAGATGACTTGATGGGGGATTCAGCTAGAGTCTGCATGGTTGACACTAGAGGATCTCTTATTATGGAGCAAGAGGCCATGGAAGGTGATGAAGTTGATCAAGAGGACCACAATCAACACCTCGACAGTTAGCGAAGGATGAATTGATAGGATGGCACATCAATTACAGGACTTATTAGCAGCAGTGTCAGTGCTTCATAAACAAGCCCTTCCAGTTTATCCTATTATAGTTGATGTCAGTCAGCCTGAGTTAGTGCATGTCTTAGACATAGTCAAAACTCTACCTCCCGTTGAGCAAGGTAGCACTAGCCTATACAGGAAAGTAGTGGAAAGTACCTCCATACAAGAAAAGGACATAACATCCATGGTTAAGCAACAGGTGAAGGAAGCTTTGGCTTAAGCCTAGGGAGGATCATCAGTTCCAAAGGGAAGACCCTACCCAGTGGAATTCGATGATATCCAATATCCCAAGGGTTTAATGCCTCCTTCCTTCAAAAGCTTTAATGGTAGTGGGAACCCAAGGTAGCACATAGCATATTTCAGGGTCAGTTATTGCAATGTAGGTGGCAGCGATGCTTTGCTCTTCCTACTTTTTGTTAGTAGCCTAGTGGGTATTGCTTCTGATTGGTATGTTGAACTACTCAATGGTTCAGTAAAGACATTTGCTGAGTTAGAGCACCTCTTTATCAAGAGGTTTATTGGAGCTCATCAAAAGGTTACTATATGTGATCTTGTTGTAGCACAATAACAATACCCCGATGAGTCACTTATTGATTATATTCTCTGATGGTGTAACCTGAGTATGAAGTGTGAACCATGGCTATCTGAACTACATGCCATTGAGATTCTCTTAAAGAATATCGATGGCCTAATCGCCTTCATGCTTATAGGATTCACTATCAAGACATTTGAGAAGCCAATCAACAAGGAGACTAGTCTATAAGGAGAGACCAAACAGTTGCTTTTTCAAGATTAGTTTCCAAAGAAAAAATTGTAGAAGGTTTATGAGAAGAAGCCTGGGGTAGTGAAAGTGGTTGATAAGGAGAAGCAGACAACTATATATCAGTTTGAGAGACCACGATCTCAGTAGCCCCCACCTCCTCTTCCATGATCGAGGCAGCCCTACTGGCCTTCACCGTAGCCTCCACGGCCATATAGCCATACCACTAGCGATGGCATGCACATACTGGTATATGGACTCTTTTAGATAAGTTAAACAAACCTTATTCTTTTAAGAGGGGAAGATCTTTAAGAATCTCTTAAAGAAACCTAATTTTTAGCTACCCTAGAGGGAGGAAGTAGGAAAAGTCATGATCCAAACTTTTTCCCTTACCACCATATGTTAGGCCACATTTTGGAGGATTGCTTCACATTCAAGGATTGGCTTGAACATAGTTTCAAGGCCAGTGATATAGTTATCCCAAACGAATACCTTACGAAATAACCTTCTAGTTCCATTAAGGTAATCCTTGGGGATACATGTGATCCTACCAAAATTAAAGAAGGTTGGGATATTTCCTTGTCCAAAACCTCTAAGAAGATCATCCAGAAGATCAAGAAGTTTTCCTTGCAGGTGCCTGAGTGAACTTAAACCTCCAACACCAAGGAAGGTTTACAAGTTTCCAGTGCCAACTCTAGAAAGTGGGAGCTCAGCGACATGTGTTTGTCAGATAGCCCTTTTGACCATCGATATGTCTCCAACCCAGTTATAGTTTCCACAGGTGACTTTTTTTCCATTTTTTCTTCTTTCTTCTATTAGTAGAACCCTTGTATCAGCTGATAAGGGCATCAAATCCCATACTCAACTCACTCTACTTGACTTCTACTTTGTACCTCCAAATGATTCCAAGAAATTAAAGAATAAAGCTAGTTTGAATTACATCTATGTCTCTTTTGATGAGTTATCTTCTTCTATTCCTAACGATAACTCTTCAAGTCTAAATAACTATAATAATTTTGATCTTCCTCTTTTTGATTCATAGTTGGACTTTCCAACTCTAAATACTATGGGTTCACCTTTTGAGATAGACTTGGAACCATCTGATTCTGAGATTCCCATAAGAGAAGCTATAGGTGAGCCTGAAGTATAGGTAGAACCTTCCACCATCTTGCCTCAAGAGATCACCAAAGTCAACCTCCGTAGTGGCAAGGTTCTACCTCCTAGGGCAGCACCTCAAGAAAGAGGGAAACAAGTCATTGGTACTAAAGATTGAGAATCCCTTTTGCAGGATGCTCCACCCTTGGATATGCTTATGGAAGATCAACCAAAGGTGGACTACAATGACCTTTCTCATCTAAGAAAGTTTCCATCTAAGCTGAGCATATATGATGCCCTTGTCTGTCCAAAGAGATGAGGAAATCACTAATCAAGGCTCTCCTTGATCACGAGATGCATGATGTTGAGGGTTCACAGCAGGTAGATTTATGTTCTATAGTGTTACCTTTGGAGATAAGTGACTGGAAGACTAAAGCCAAGTTCTACATCATTCATTCAAACACTCCATTCACTGCTTTGCTAGGTAGGCCTTGGATACATCAGAATAAAATCATTCCATCCTCCCTCCATCAGTGCATCAAGTTCAAAAAAAATGGAATTGAATACCATGTTAACAGAGATGAAAATCCATTTTCAGTTAGAGAGGTTGAGATTTATGAAGATGCGACCTACTACCTTCCTCAAAACACCCTTTCTCGTGAACTTGGGAAAAACTCAAAAGCAAGAACAAAAGAAAAAGAAAATGAAGTAAAAGAAAAGATAAAAGAAAATGAAAAGAAAAATGAAAGTCCAAGTACACAAGAAAGGGGAATTGAAGAAGAGATAGATCTGCATATCACATTTCACTCACAGTTCATTCCATCATATGGATATGTGGGTAAGATGGCTCAACCTCCACCAGGTAGTAGCAGAGGCAGAAACAAAGGCAGTTCTAGAGGTGGGAGACCCCCAAGTTGGCCTTCATCCAATAGAGGTCATGTTCTAGTTCATAGGAGTACCCTTACTATACACATAGACTTTGAATCTAGCTCGGAAGATGAGTCTAATGTGATTAGTATACCAGCCAACCCATCTCAGTGGGTTCTATTAGAGATGACTTTCGATCCAACTAGAGATGAAGACCAAGCCTCCAAGCAAAGTAAAGTATTCGAATTTGGTTTATGTGAAACTATTAGGCAGTAGTTGGGAACCTTAGCTCTTACCTCACTTACACCTCAAAAAGTTGAAGGTTTGATAGTTAAGAAAATCCCTAAGTCTTCCAGTGACACGAAGCAGAAGAGGTTCTTTTTGCATTCATCATCCTCAAGTCTTGAAGTTGATGTAGAACTTTAGGAGGATACTTTTAAATAATTAATGGAATTACCTTTTGACTTTCACTCGCCTTGTGTTCAAAATCTTATATAGAAAGGTTTAGTTCCACACACATGGTCCAAGCACAAGTCAAAGTACTTTGAGAAATTATGGAACAATACAGGCAGGGAAGCACAATCAAGAGTGAGTTCCTCACACATGATCCAAGCACAAGTCAGAGTACTTTGAGAAACTATGTAACAATATAGGCAAGGAAGCACAATTAAGAGCGGGACTAGTATTCGGAACAGTGGGTCCAGTTGATGATGAAGATTATTGCTTAGTTTTTACCAACTATTTGGAGTCTAATAGGTTCTTTTCACACATCCCTAACTCTTATGAAAATGTGTGTTTAGAAACCTCAGATGATCCAGATGATCTCCAAGTGAAGGAGGCACCACTAGAATTTGAAGAAGAAATCCATTCAATAATTGACAAATTTAAAGAAATCAACCTCAGGACAGTAGAAAATCTACGTCTGACATACATCAGTTCATCATTGAATGAAGAATAAACCAATGACTTAGTTAGGCTATTGACTAAGTTTAAAGAATGCTTCACATGGAGTTATGAAGAAATGCTCAGATTATCTCCTGACATAGTAGTCCACAAGCTAGCAATAGACCCTAACGTTACCCCTATTAAGCAAGCTCCTAGACGCATGCGATTAGAAATTAAACTATAGGTCATTTCTGAAGTCAAGAAACTAATCGATGTTGATTTCATCAGGGAAGAAAGATATCCTACCTGGTTAGCTATTGTCAGCCCAGTTAAGAAGAAGAATGGCCAAACTCGCATTTGCGTCGATTTTAGGGACTTAAATAAGGCATATCCTAAGGATGAGTTTCCTCTTCCTATACCAAAATTAATGGTGGAAATTGCCTCGTCTCATGCAGTCTTTTCTTTCATGGATGGGTCATCTAGCTATAATCAAATCAAGATGTCTCCTGAAGATGAAAGAAACACTACTTTTTGAACCTCGATTGGAATCTTCTGTTATAGGGTCATGCCTTTCAGCCTTAAAAATGCTGGTGCTACATACCAACAAGCCATGACTCAGATCTTCAAAGAACTGATCCATCATCGAGGTTTGATGATTGATGATAGTCAAGAGTAGAGAAAAGGAAGACCATCTCTTTGACTTAAGAGTAGTTTTTGAATGGTTAAGACTATATAACCTTAAAATAAATCTCAAGTGTGCATTGAGAGTCACTTCAGAGAAATTCCTTAGTTTTGTTGTTCGACATCGAGAAATAGAAATAGATCCTAAAAAGATCAAAGATATCTTAGAAATATCACCTCCTAAGAGTTTAACTCAACTCAGATCCATTCTAGGATGTCTGGCATATCTAAGATGCTTTATCTCAAACCTATCAGGGAGATGCAAGTCATTGTCAGCACTTGTCAAAAAGGATGTCAAGTTCAAGTGGAATGATAAGTGCCAACATGCTTTCAAACACATCAAAGAGTACTTGGTGAAGCGCCTAGCCCTGGGCAAGCCACCGATCTTTTATCCATTGATGACTCTCTCTATTGGCCCAAGCCAATGATGAACTAAAGGAGAGAGCACTCCACTACCTCAGCCATCATCTAATTCCTGCTGAAGCAAAATATCCACCTATTGAGAAACATTTCCAAGCTTTGATCTTTGCTTCCCAAAAGCTACGGCATTATATGCTTTCTCATAAAGTGAACTTGATCTCCAGAATAAACCCACTGTAGTATCTTATGACATGACCAATGCTATCCGAACATTTGGCTCATTGGTCCATGTTACTCTCACAGTTAGATATCACTTTTGCACCCCTCCGTGTGGTAAAAGCTCAAGTACTAGAGAATTTCTTAGCATCACACCCACTTCTGGTTGATTCTCCGCTTAGTGACGATCTCCCCAATGAACAAATCATGAACTTAGGGGAGGCCGGCAACCACCAATGGGAGATGTATTTTGATGGTGCTGCTTATTTTCTTAAAGGTGAAGCACCATGATCTATTCTCCCAAGAAAGGCAAGGGTAGGAATAGTTCTTCTAACTCTAAATTGTGATGTGATGAGATTCTCATACTATCTATCCAACCATTACACCAACAATGAAGCTGAGTATGAGGCTTTGATTGCCAGTTTGGAGTTAGCCATCACTATCAGTGTCAAGAGCATCAACATCTTTGGAGATTCTCAGTTGGCCATCAACCAGATTGTCGGATCTTACCAGGTCCTCAAGCCCAAGCTTCATCATTACTACGAGTATGCCATGAAGCTATTGGCCTAAATTTCTGAAGTCACCATCTACAAGGTTTCCCAAGTAGAGTGCATAGTAGCAGATGCTTTGGCCAAACTTGCCAAAGAATTGGCATGTCCGAAAGATGAGTTTATTTTAATAAGGGTCCAAAATAGATAGGTCTTATCCCTTATTGATTTTGAACTCATCGAGAGACTTTCTCTTGAAGGGGAGGTTGTGATTACCAAAATGGACAAGGAGCTGGATTGGAGGCAACCGTTCATAGATAACTTGAACACCAGAAAACTACCTAAAGAAAAGTCATAAGCCCATCAGGTGAAACAGAGAGCTCTCTCCTATGCTCTTGTTGATGGCACCCTGTACCACCAATCCTTTGACCAAATGTGGTTAAGTTGTTTGGAAAAACATAAAGCCCATGGCATTGTAACCGAGGAACATTCAGGTTTATGCGAAGCTCATCAATCCGGTCTGAAGATGAAGATGAAGATCAAGCGACTTGGATACTACTGGCCTTTGATGATCACTGATTGCATGGATGTAGTTAGAAGATGCCATCAGTGTCAGGTATATAGTGTGGTCCTCCACCAACCACCTAACATTCTACACCCCACATTGACCTCATGGCCATTTGAGTGTTAGGATACCGACATTATAGGTCTGATCGATCCTCCTTCTTCCAAGGGGCATTGGATCATCTTTGCTGCCACCGACTACTTTTTCAAGTGGTCAGAAGCCATCCCACTCAGAGAGGTCACAGCTCAGCATGTACTTCAGTTTTTCAAGAACCATTGTATAAAGGTTTAGGGTGGCTTGACGAATTACATCCTATAATGGTACTACATTCAAAAGCATGAAGTTCAATAGCTTTGTCAAAAGAAATGGTATAAATTGGAGATACTCCACCATCTACTACCTTAGAACAAATGGTTTAGCAGAAGCATTCAACAAAACTCTCATCCATATTCTAAGAAAAAGTCTTGATGATAATAAAAGACAGTGGAACGAGCAGTTGGTTGAAGCCTTGTAGGCCTACCGCACCACATACCGAACTCCAACTCAATCTACCCCATTTTCCTTTGTATATGAGTCTGAAGTCATTCTTCCTTAAGAAGTTCAACTCCCATCACTATGGATAGCATTGGGTAATAAGAGCACTATCGAGCAGAATGCAAAGTTGCAGTTAGAAGAGATCGAAGGTTTGGAGGAGAGTTGCCTAAAGGAGTGCCAAAATCTTGAGTTGTACAAAGACAAAATGATTCAAGCTCACAACAAGCCAGTTTGCCCTAGGTCTTTCCAAGTAGGAGAACTTGTGTTAGTCCTAAGGAGACCAATTGTTGCCCATTGAAAGATGGTAGGCAAGTTTGAACCCACTTGGGAAGGCCCTTTTGTCATAAAGAAGGCCTACTAAGGAGGATCTTATCAACTTATTGATTGTAAAGGGGAACGCCCGATGCTTCCAATTAATGGGCTCTACCTAAAGAAATATTACCTATGAAAAAAATCATGTTTGAAAATAATCATTAATAAAAAAGAACAAAATCTGATTCCATTCATCAAATCTTCTCTTCTTTCAAAGTGTTATTTGCTTGTCTTGCGAATCCACCATGACATGTGTAGGGTAGGTATAAGAGTCCCTCAGTGGCATCCAATCCTTCTTTCATAACACAAACACAATTCTCTCGATACATTTATAATAAGTGTGAGAGAACCCAAGAGGCATCCTATTTCTATTAGCATAATTGTGTTTGGTATAAGAGTCCCCCAATGGCATCCTTTCTTAGTGGGAATCCTATTTGCCATCCGTGGCACTATTTCATTAAATTCCCCAACGTGTTTTAGGTTAGGTGTAAGAGTCTCCTAGAGGCATCCTATTCCTTTTAACACATGCACACAATAAACACAAACCTTTTGTCTCAGGCTATTTTGATGTGGGAGCAAGCCCCCTGTGGCACTCACTCATTAGCTGCTCTAGGTCGGATCTACATGCTACATCACTAGTATGTCACCCTAGTGGTCACTTATTTGGAAGATGTGAGTCCCTGTTCTTTCTTCTTAACTTGACCATTGCAAACCAAAGAGTGCCTTATTAGTATGGTAGACTTCACTGCCTAGCCAGTAAGCTACCTCATGTCAACTTTGTTTAAGAACATGTGAGTCCCCATTCTTTCTTCTATAGCTAGCCATCATGCACTAACTAAGTTGAGTATGTTTAAGGTTAAGGGTAAGTCCCCCAGAGGCTCCTTTCCTCTTGACTACTTTTGAGCTGATATAAGTCCCCCAGTGGCATTCACTCAGAAGTCTCTCTAGGTCGAATAGCACCTGTCGAGCCAAAGACAGACTATCCCAATAATCAGTTTTGCTATAGGAGGATGTGAGTCCTAGAGCTTTCTTCCTAAGCTGATTGTTGCAAATAGATGGGCACCTTAGGTTCGTAGATGTTCACTATGCTGACAGCGACTCACCCAGTGAGTACACCACTCTTAGCAAATATGAGTCCTTGAGCATTCTCCTTCAGTCGAACACCAAATACCTATTAGATTTATGACTAGCCAATTTCTCCAGGGTGTTGGATTAAGCCCTTACCGGCCCCATCCCCTGTGGGCACTCTATTTAGATTAAGTCCATTGCGACCCCATTTAGACTCTATCTGGGTTACTTTTTGGATTGGACATTCCCTTTACCAAGTAGCCACCCCTGTGATTGAAAATTTTGTTCAGTGGATGTGTAGATTTTCCCTTAGTTTAGTAAGTCTGGGATAGGTCTAGGCTGATATAAGCTCCTACTCAGTTTGATCTCTGGCAAACTAACAGAATCCATGTTAAAATAAACAAAAACTCAAATAAAATAAACAAAATTAATTCACTTGTGAATTAGAATTTAAGCACCCAAAGGGCCCCTTCTCCCATGTAGGCATCATATCTTCAAGGCAGTGTCAGCAGAACTCCCTATAGGAATTGCCTAACTACTTGAGTTGAGATAAATCCCCGGGCCGATACTCACTCTGTAGCCGCCCTTAGGTTGGGTTCAATATATTTTTCCACAAGCAGGTTACCCCAATAGTCATTCCATTTTGGAAAGATATAACACTATGACGCATTCTTTCTAGCATGATTGTCACAAACTGATGGGCAGCCCTAGGTCAAGTTCGATTTATTGTCCAAAGCAACCGATCACCCCAGTGGTTTTTTCTAGTGGAATATGTGAGTCCTCGAACTTTCTTCCCTTCAATTGAACATTGCAAACTGAAAGGCATTCCTTTAGTCGAATAGTTCTCCCATCGGCCGGGAAGCTACTCCCTTTATTTCACTAAATCTGATATAGGTCTAGGCTTCTATAAGCCCCTTCTCATTATGATCCATCACAAACTAATAAAATCCATCAAAATAAATAAATGGGAAAAACTATAAAATAAAATAATCTTTGACTATGCTTGAGCTAATTTAAGTCCCCCAACGGCATTCACTCAATAGTTAGCCCTAGGTCGGGTTCAATTTGTTGGCCAAAGCAACTGATCACCCCAGTGGTTCTTTATTTCTAAAAGATGTGAGTCCCCATGCTTTCTTCTTAAGACTCAACCATTGTATACCAAAATACATTTATCCCTTGGTTGAATAGTCCTACCCTATGGTTGGTAGACTACTCCCTTTGAATTGGTAAATCTGAGTCAGGTATAGGCCATCATGGCCCCTACTCAGTGCAGTTCATCACAAATCCATGGGATTCATAATAAAAAAAAACAAAATTGAAGAAAATGAAATAATCTTTGACTATCCTTGTGATGATTTAAGTTCCCGGTAGCATTCAATAGTCTAAGTTGTTCATTTGCCAATAGATTACCCCAAAGAATCTTACTTTACTTTGAAGGATGTAAGTCTACTACACTTTCTTCCTAGTATAGCTGATGCATACTAAAAGGCATCCCTTTGGTTGGCTAGTCCTACTACATGTTTAGTAGACTACCCCTTTGGATTGATAAATCTGAGTTAGTTCTTAGCCTCTATGGCTCCTACTTAGTGCAGCCCATTGCAAACCAACAGGATTCATCTAAAAATTCAAACCTAACAAAAATATGAAATAGATTCAACCCACTTCCTCAGTGGAACTCAAATCAAATATTCTTTCCTCAGTGAGAGTCAAATCAAACTTTTCATCCCCTTATGGATGACTTGAACCTGCTTCCCTAGTGGAAGGTTCACACTCTATCCCTTAGAGTATTCTTTCCTCTCTCTTACATCTTGGACATAAGTAGAGTCACATTGCACTAAGCTCTAGATTCTTTATATGCCTTGGGCTAAGGATATATTATTTTTGTTAGTTTTTGTGATCTACCGATGCTGTTGATCATTTCGGTCAACACCAATACGTGTGGTGTTCCTTGTTAGTCACACCACACCAATTGGGCGCCCTTTGTTGACCTCATTTTTAGGATGAGCTCTCTACCCCTCCATCTTATACATAGGACTCCTCTTAAACTTTAAGAATTTCTTAGTATTAAGACACATCTAGTGATTTGGTGGAGACTCTACCTAGCCCTAGAAGACTTAGAAGAGTTAGCCATAGGAATAGGTCATGCCTTAATGGTGTTAGGAAATTTGTCTGCCCTTAGCTTAAACCATTCCCCACTTTCCTTCTTTCAAGTAAAATTCCAAATCAATTCTATTTTATTTCCTCCAAACCCAAATCAACTCCATATGATTGAAATCCATGATTGAAATCTATGATTGAAACCCATTACCAAAATCCATCAAAAATTCCTAAGTCCAAATTTGGCCTAAATCATTAATCTTCCCTTAAGGACTTAACCAAAATCATGATCTAAAGCCAATTCAAATATTTGATATTTTCTCATAATCCATTTATATTCTCATTTATATTCACATATAAAAATGAAATATAAATTTAAATCAATCCAACTAAAGTCAAAATTCCAAATCAATTCATAAAATTGTTTCTAAGTCCCTTAATTTTCCATTAATGGATTAAACATAAATATTGATCAAGCTTATTCAAACCCTTGGGATTTTCTTAAAACTTATTTCTATCCTCATTTATATTCTAATATATAAATTAAATATAAATATAAATCAATCAAATCCAATCCAAAAATTAAATTTCAATTTAAAATTACCTTAAATCCTTTAAATTCCCTTTAATGGATTTAACCTAAATCATGATCAAACCTATTCAACCTCATGGGATTTTCTCAAAACTTATTTATATCCTCATTTATATTCTCATATATAAGTGAAATATAAATATAAATCAATCAAATCCAATCCAAAAATTAAATTTCAATTTAAAATTTTCTTTAAATCCTATGAATTCCTTTTAATGGATTTAACCTAAATAATGATTAAACCACTTCAAATCCTTGAGTTTTTCTCATGAACCATTTATATTCTCATTTATATTCACATATATAAAGGAAAAATAAATTCAAACAAACAAAAGCAATTCCAAAAATCAAACTCAAATTAACTCAAAATCTAATCTAAGCCTTTCAAGTCAAAATCTTGAACATAGCCAAATCAATTTCAAATCAAGCCAAACTCTTGATTTTCTCTCATGATTCAATCAAACCTACAATCATGAGCACATATATAAATCCAAACTTCAATCAAACAATCAAAACCTAGTTCAAAAATCAAACCCAAAACCCCTACATATTCTTCCTTTGAATATGAAATTGTCAAATGGATCAAAACCTATTTGACTTCAAATCACTTGTAAATGGATTTATATTTCAATCATGAGTCCATATACAAGATCAATCAACTTCAAATCAAACTTTGACCAAGCTATTTGACCCACTTAGGCTCATTTGACCCAAAGTGACCTAAAGTACCCATATGAGCCAAATTTTGATCCTAACCAAATTGGATTGAACCAAACTCATATATCCCTCCCATCATGATCAACAATCATCTTGGGATGATCAATCAATCAAATTGGGTCAAACCAAGTCAAACATAAGGGTTGACCAAGTCAACACTTAACCCAAAATGAAACTTAACATTGCCAAATTTCACCATAGGCCAAATTATTTGAAACCATTGATCTAAGTTCATTCATGACTTATGTTTGAACTTGACCAAGCCAAAATTTGAGCCTAACCTAGCCCAACTGGCTCACTTGACCCAAGTTGACCCATTTTGACCCAAAGGGTCAAAATATGTCAAAACTTGATCTAAGCCAAATTGATTGGAACCAATGGGTCAAGTCCATTACAAATCACTTGTGGAACTTGACCAAAGCCTCAATTGGTCAACTAGACCTAACCTTGCCCAATTGACCTTAGACCCAACATGACCTAAAGGGGTCATATTGAGCCAAAATTAAACTTAACCCAAATTGATTGGAAACAAAGATACCAATCCACTCTGTATGACTAACCTAACCTACTACTACCTCAAATAAATCAAATAGGTCAACTTGACCCATTTGACCTAAGTGAAATCATATGAGCCAAAATCAAATATATACCAAATTGAAAAAAACCAAAGCCACCAAAACATTTCAAATGGTCATATGAACATGACCCAAGTTGACCCATTTTGACCTAAATGGGTCAACATGAGCCAAACTCTATCAAATGAATTCCAAATCTCATGAAACTTTGCCAAACCTAGTTTCTCCACATACCCAACATGTCCAAAGTTAAAAAAAATAGCAAAATAACCATCCTATCCCTAAGGCATAGAGCAAATTTTGGCTTAATCCATGGGTAATTTGGTCATACCCTCTTCACAATCACTTGAGGCTTTCCTAAAAGCTCAAGGGGACTTAGTGATCAGTGGTGCACCCAACCCAATGGGTTTGGGTTAGCCCGTTTGGTCCCTAGACAAACCCAACCTCCTAGCTAAAAATTGAAATTTCAAACTCCATCTCAAGCTCAAATTCAAGCACATGGGAGGTTGGCCATTCACTCCTTAGCTCCAATTGCCCATGTGCACACCCTTAGCTGATCAAACAACAATCATCCTATGATTAATTGGATCAAAATGGCAAGTCCATTGCCAGTCGTCTGATCCTTTAAGGGGATATAATTCCCTCCTGTTTTGACTCACTCAATTGATTGAGGATAGGGAGATTGATCCTAAGCCTCCTAGAGCTCTTCCCATTTTCCTTTTCTCAACTTTTGAACAGTGAAAAATAGGAGGGGTAGAGTGAAATGCCAACTTCTTCCACACTTGATTTCTTTCCAATTGGTCTTGCACACTTCATCTAGGAGCTAAGTCGAGTGCACCTAAGCTTTTATTAGAGTTCTCGCAATAATGAAGGATCCAATTCATTCAAAGCTGAAGCTCAAGCAAGGAGGAGTTTGTCCATACATTGATCCACTCAACCTCAAGTGCTCATACTCTCAGCAAGGCTTCATCTCAACCAGATGAATCTCCTCCAAGGGAATCGAGCGTCAGTGAGGTATGGGATTTCTGACCATTAATCTCAATGTGGTGTGGAGCTTTGTGAAATAAATTTTCACCCCATCAATTTTTGACCGTTGGATTTTTCATTTTCTATCTTTAGATGGTGTGGGTTGAATTTGGTTTGATTCCATGCTAGATCGAGCTTGGATCTTCCCCTTGATCATGGGCATTCTTTATTGATCAAGGGGAAGAACTTGGATGATCTCAGCCATCCATCCATGTGTTTTAGATGGATGACTGAGATTATTCAGCATGTTTAGGAATTGTTTTACCCTTTTTAAAATGTGGGGAGATCCTTAGTCGTCCGATCTTTCATCGGATGACAGAGGATTAAAGCGCATGCACCGCCGCCGCCGCCCGTGAGGTGACAACTTAAGACCCCCTCATGGCACAACGTGTGAAAAGTGCGCTGACTGCCGCTGCCACGCGTCATGCTGTGAGCCAAGGATTACTTAGGATTAGTTAAAAATGCTTGATTAATTTCTAAATAATTTAGAGATTTTCTAAAATGCATAACTCTTCCTAGAAAATTCAGAAAAATATGAAATAAAATCCTATGGATAGATAATTAAACTTAGAACATTTTAAAATTAATTTAAATAAGTTTTGAACTATGCTTTTCTCTGAATTTAGGTTTTATTAGAAAGTGTATTTTGTTAATTACTTTTTAATTAGTCCTCTTATTAATCCTAAATTTTTTGGTAAGTCTTAGTGGATGACTTCTGTCTCCCTTAATTTTCTTGAGATTTATTGATAGCTTGATTAGAATAATTGCATACGGTTTCCTTAATTACCCTTCTTATGTAATTAAGCATAATTAGGATATGATTAGTGATTCTAACCTATGATTAGGGTTGATTAAAGTCAGATCCCATAAGTGAGAGGTTTATGGAATATTTTCGGGGCATTTCCCCTAAGCTATTCCCTAAACCCCCTCTTCCCTCCTTAATCTCCTCTTAATTAAGGGTTAATTCATTAATTATCTCCTTCATCAATTTCTAAAAATTCTAAAAAGTTTCAAAACTTAATTAATATCCCTTGGGTAGATGCTTAGGTTTTTAATAGCCTAAGCTCAATTAAGGAAATCAAAACATAATTCATATGTGTGAAAGGATGTTTTAGAATTTCCTAAGCTAAACCTCTTTGCTTAATTAACTTTTAATTATGAGCCAAATTATATTAGGCCTTTTCATTATTAGGTGCATTGCAAATTTAAATTCCTTGTGAGTTTTATGTCATCTCATTGGCTCCTAATTATTTAGTTAATACTTCTAAGGTGGTATAGGTAAGGGTTAATTAAGTCACTTAATTCAGACCTTAACCGAACCAATGCATAAAAATGGATCTAATTATTTAAAAATTAAAGAAAAATATCAAACACATGTCAGAATGTGTTAGGAACAGCAAACTCATCTCACCTTTTCAAAATTAAATCAAGCTTCAAACTAAACAAAAAAAATCACTTTAAATCCACTTTGACTTATTCTAAATTTTGTTATTTCTTATGAATGTCTTTAGGATTTAAGTGAAGTGAGTTTCTTTACATGCTTTCATTGCTTTGGATCTTTCCCCAACATGTTACATTGTATATCATGTGATTTCATGCATTCATAATTTTATTTTATTTTTCAAATTTTAAAATAAAATTGTTTACTTTATGTCAAATTTGCATGTGTTGGCTAAAGTAGAAATATGAGTGGCTATTATCACTACTAAATCCAAATTATTTTCAAAACTCATAAATAAAATACCAAATCCAAAAGTATCCTACTTATACTTTAATTACAAGCTTGCGTGTGAAAGATTATAAAGGTATGCTTAGTATAGGTTTCTTTTATTTATTATGTTGGTATAGTTTTGAATAGGAATTTGGTGAGGTATATGGTTCATTTGAAAAGGACTTAATGCTCACCTAATTTCATATCCTATTCATCCTTATGCTACCATCTAAGAAGGTTTACCTACACTTGCATACATAAATTGCATAAATAAAATAAATCTATTAAACAACTTTTGCATCATATTTTTCCATTTCATTTCTTTTATACATATGTTTGTACTTAAGGAAAGTGGTATATTAGTCTGGAAAATCCCAAGGTTTTAAGTAGTCTACCGTCTTGTACACCTCTAGTTAACAATGGTGTTATACTTACTTATGCGTTTCTTACTTTCATGTGTGTATGTGAAAATTTGGATAAGGAAAACCCTTTCTACTTAAGAAAAATCATGCAAATTCAACTTCTAAATTTCTTTAAATGGATGTTGAAGTCACTTTTGGAGTGAGCTCTTAACCTCCTCTCCTTAGACTTAAGACTCTTCTAGACACTAAGAACTCCTTAGCCATAAGACACTTCTAGTGATTAGGTGAACACTTAACCTAGCCAAGAAACTTAGAAGTGTTAATCATAAGATTAGGGCTTGGAAAATTACCTATCCTATAGCCTAAACCCAATCTAGATACACTTTCTCAAATCAAACCCAGATTTAATTCTCAAAACAAATCTCAAACTCAAATTCAAATTCTAAATCTAATTTCAAATTGGACTCCAAATGATTGAAACCCTAAATCAAATTCAAATCATAAGACCCTTGAAGCCATATGAACCACATTCATAAGCGTAGCCAAAACTCCCTTTAGATTAAATCAAACTCAATTGATTTCTTTATAAATTAATTATTCTTTCAATTATATTCATAAATATAAATGAAATCCAAATTCAAATGACCAAAACTATATCAAAAATCAAATCCAAACTCAATCAAAGCCCTTTAAGCTAGTTATTTGGACTTAGCCAAGTTATATCCAAATCAAGTCAATACCAATGGATTTTCTCTCAAATCAATCATTCATTTGATCATTTATCCAAATATAAATAAAACCTACAATCATCAAACCAAATTCAAGTCAACCCAAGTCAAGCCTAACTTAGACCTTTCGACTTAAAACTTTTAATTGAGAGAAAACCTATTGGACTCCAAATTGATTATCGTTGAATTAATATTTCAATCCAGGGCTCATATATAAGTTTAACTAAACTTGAATCAAACCAAAACCAAACCAATAGACCCACTTAAGTCCATTTGGCCCAAAGTGACCTAAAGGACCCATTTGAGCCAACTTCCAATCCAACCCAAATTGGATTAAACAAAGCTCACCAAAATCATCCACCATGATTGTTGATCACCCTAGGATGATCAATTGCAATCAATTCAGCCAAACCAAGCCCAATTGGCCATTTGATCCAAGTTGACCTAAATTGGCTTGAAGGACTAAATTGGGTCAAATCATGATCTAACCCAAATTTATTGCAACAAATGGCTCAAGTTCATTTCAAATTGATTATTGAACTTGACCAAAGCCATAATTAAACCTAATTTGACCAATCGAGCCCAATTGAGCCATTAAGCCCAAATAGGCCTAAAGGGTCAATTTGGCTTAAATCCAAATTAATTCAAACCAGAGACCACATTCATCTTCAATTATCCAATTGAATATGAATCAACCCAATATGACCCATATGACCCAAATAGGATCAAATCCCTTGAAACCAAGCCATGACCTATTGAGGGCTGATCAAACCTGACCCAAACCCATTTAGGATCAGCCCAAAATCAACCCAACCCAATTAAATCTCTCATGGATCATCTCCCACATAGAATTCTACCCAACCTCATTTAATTATCCCCCATCACATGCACTTAACTCCTCCCCAACATTTGTATTCAATTGAGCTGATCATATGGCAGTAAGAGAGAACTTTGGAGTAAAAATTCAAAGTCCTCAATCAATCCATCATCCATCCCAACCACCCCAAGCAAGATGGCAATGAAGTTGGAGCCAAAAAATTCAAAAAAGAATGGATTTTCGGCCATTATAAAAGGAGAGAGAAATGAGGCTTCATCCCTCTTCCTCTCACTACCATTTAGCCCCCAAAAGCTCCCCAAAGTAAAAAAGGAACCCATCCCCCACCTCTTTGAGCCATTCTTGAGCTCAAAAACATAAATAGTTGCTTTTCTGGTGAGACGATAGTAAACATCAGAGAAGACGATGTTTCGAAGGGAAGCAAAGGTTAAAAATCATTCTGAAGCTTTCTCACATACCTAAGAGTTCGCTCGGATATTAACCACTACTGAAAATCATCCCCGGCAAGGTACATTTCGCAAAACTTTAGCCGTCCTTAGGATTTTGCATTTTGTGTTAATTTTCTTACGATTTTAGGAATTTCCACTAGAAAATCCCGCATTTTTAATTTAAATCATCCCAATTAAAAAATAGAATTTTTTTGGTGCAATCATTAAGTTTTTACTTAGAAACCCTCATATCTCCCAAAAAAAGTTCTTTTCACTGTTCACCATCGGCGGGGCTACAGCCGTCGTCCGATCAAGTGGTTTGCAGGATCAGATGGCTCGGATCATGCATAGATCATGTGATCTGGGCCTTCGGATCATCTGATGTGATCTGGACCATCTAAACGCATGGTTCGCGCATCAGACAGCTCAGATCGCTCGTCGATCGCGTGATCTTGGCCTCTGGATCACGCGATCTCATCTAGACCGTCTAATCTGCGATTGGATGGTCCAGAGCAAGCCATGGGTCGCTCTCCGTGGGTTGACCAATCTTTTTGCCCAAATCGTTGATGTGGCACCACGCATGAATCATGCGGGCCGTGTGGCGTGCGCTTGCCACGCGGCACTGAGCTTCCAATTGCACGGTGCCACATGGTGTCGCATTACCACATCAGCACCACACAAATTTTTTGATTTGAAAAATTAACTTAAATTACCATAAACTTACTAAACAAGGGCTCGTTGGATTCATCTTTCTGAGAGGAATCCAACAAACTCAAAATCCCTAAATTTCACTAAGTATTTTAAGCTTAATTTGAGTTTTAATGAAAATCAAATTTTATTAATTAAACCAAAAATATATGTTAGATGAAGTTGAAATTTTCAAGGATTGAAATTAAAAGTTAAAACATAACTACCATAAAAAATTTCAAGTAAAAAAACTTCTAGATTGGGAGAAATTAAATTTTGAAGTTCAGATCATCCATTTTAATAAAATAAATCAAATAGAAATTCAAAAATTTACAAAAATCTTAAAATGGCTTAAATCACTTCAATTGGCATCTAGGACTCTTAAAGAAATAATGTGATTTTTTGAATCCTAATGAACCCTAAACAAACACTTAAGATTAAAGTTTAATCAATTAAGGAATTAATTAAAACATAACCTAAAAATAATTTAAATATCAAATTAAAATCAGAAATAAAATAGCACTTATGCAATCATTAATCAAACATCAAATCAAAAAAATATCATCTTTAGAGGAAATTAAATTAAATACAATTAAACCTATTTAAGTTAATAAAACTCAATTAAATGATTAAATCTTAATCAAACTTAAAATTAAACACATCTAAGAAACTTTAACATGGGTCGAACTACTATAACTAAACTTACACTAAGCATGGAATGTTAATCATATGAAACTCCTTATTGAGTATAAATAAACTGAAACTAATTAATCATTAAATAAACTATAAAAATCAAATTGATTAATAAACCAATTCAACATAATCATTTAATACTAATCAAATTAAACTAAATAAAGTTAAAGTAAACTTAATTAACATATGATTAAATCACATCCATTTGGAATAAGATAATTAATTAACCATTAAATATTTCAACCTAATAACTAAATCAAATATGTTAATGAAATCAAACAAACAAAATAAATGAATCAAATCAAATAAAACTCTAATCATAAATAATCAAACTTAATTGAAATGAAATAAACAATTAGTTCACTTAATCTAATAAAATGATAATAACAATAATCCCTTAATCAAATCAAACTTAAGCAAAACACTTAACTAAATCAAATCACTCACATGTGGGAAATTAAGTCATTAATCTCTAATAAAACAAACCCTTAATTAATATAATGATTTAAAAATTTAATTACCCTTAATCAAACTTAATTAATAAAACATCTAATTAATACAAACTTAATGAATTAATTCATCATCTTAATTAATCAAATTAATTAATTTTAAATTAAATTAAATCAATTATCAATTAAATCTAATTAATCTAATCAATTAAATACTAATAGTATTAAAATCATTAAGTCATTAATCACGCCAATAAGAATTAAATAAATCTTTATTTAATTTAATAATTAATTTAAACACACTCCTTAATTAAACTAATTACACTTAAGCTAATCCAATTGAATAAATGCCTAATTAATGCAAACCTAATGAATCAATCCATTATCTTAATGAACCAAATTAACTTTTTAAATCAAATTTAATTCAAACAATTAATTAATCTAATAGTTAATTTGGTCACACATCATAAATAAGCTAATTAAGTCAATCAAATTAATCATATTAAAATTAAACTTAATCAAACATAAATACAATTAATTATTAATCAAGATCTAAATTAAGCATAAATTATTAAGTCGTTAATTACATCATTAACCTAAACAAATATGAAATCAAATTAAAAATTAAACAATCATTTATAATTAACATAAATGCACTTCTTAATTAAACTAATCATATAATCAAATTGAACTTAAGCAAATCCATAGACTAATAAAGCTAATCAAATCAAATTAAATTAAATTAAGAAAGACTCTCATCAATTTAATATGTAATCAAATCAAATCTCATTCAACCTACTTAAATAAGATAAACTAATTAACTATCTAATGTATGAAATCAAAATACAAACCAAACTTTGATAAACATAGCAAATGGATGAGATTAAAAATAAAATCCTAATTACAAGGAATCAAACTCAATTAAAATCAAAATAAAATCTTAATTAATCTAATCTGAGCAAACCACAAATAAATGAACCATGATCAAATCAAATAAACATAAAGTTAAGTCACATAAATATAATCAAAGAAAAGAATTAGATATTAATTTAGAAGGATATTGAATTATCAAGATTTAATTAAATTAAAACATATAATCTAAAGTTAATCAATCAAAAACACATGAACTTAAACAAACTTAAACTTCATTAGATATTAAGAATATTGAATTATCAAGATGCAATTAAACTAAAACATCAAATCCAAAATCAATCAATCAAATATGTAAACAAACTCAAAATCTAAATTCTAAATCAAATTAAATGAATTACACAAATTCAAATGGGCTAATTAAGATACTTAAGGACCTTAGTTAGATTTTTTTTTTAGGTGTTAGGATGTAGAATAGGATGAGTTCTGTCTATAAATGGAATTCATTCTACTCTTCATTCTTGAAAATCTAAACATCATTTTAACCAAATAAAAGTGAAATAAAAATGAAAAAAAATCATTAAATCATTTAAATTTAAATCACCCAAAGGTAAAATTTAAACAAATTCAAACTCCAAATTGAAACTTAAACTAAAGAAGCCTAGTAAAGTCTTGTCGCACAAACCTTAAGCGCACACATTAGAATACTAAGTCACCACTTCTAGCGCTAAGTTAGGGCATTGTTTGTATGATGTTGTATTTTATTTTGTGATGTAATATTTTAGACTGGATGTTAGGGTGTATATTTTGTAGACTGGATATTAGGATGTTATTAGCCTAATCATATTTTCTGCAGGGGGTTGTGCTTAAGGGGCCGCTATAATAAAAATATAAATACTTTTACTGTGCAGGTTATTTAGCCCCTAAGCATAACCCATGTTAGGATAGGCGGGCTTAGTTACCCATGTGTGGGTGCTAAGTCTAAATTATTCATATAACTACTTGGGTTGTATGGTGTGTTTAGCTAACAATTATTTTGCAGGTGTAGCTAGATTTATTTTTTCCTATTTTTGATGTAATTTTGCATTAGGAATTAGGATTAGTGATATGAGAGATTTGGATGAGCAGTGGTCAGAAGGCTTAGTCCCCGGGGTGCCCTGTGATGCCTTTGGAGCAAATCAATCAAAAGAAAAAGAAAGAAGAAATGAAGAAAAGAAGACCCTCATAGCATATATATTATTTTTGTAATCCAGATTGTATAAGGGTAGAGCTCAGCTACCCATCTTTTTTCTCTTTTCGGGGTGTACGGCAGAACTCGACCGTACTGGCCTTTCATTCTCTTAAGGTAGTCTATAAAATTATTTGATGTTGTGTTTAGATTGTGCACTATAACAGCATGCTTTTCATAATTTCTTTATGACTGATGTTTGAATGTGTGGCCTAGATGCAATAGGCTCTTAGGATAAAAATTAAATTTTCTACCCTAATTAATAACTCATAATTAAAATTTAAGATAACTCATAACCTCACATAAAAGCCTAGAAATTAAATCAAGATAATAAATTTTTTAGCGACCCCTTTAGCTGGATGAATGAATGTATAATATCATGCATGTCATATTCTTCCACTCTTGTTAAGAGGGGGCTTCCATATTTTCTAGAGAATAAAGGCTTAACTTGTGAAAGCCTTTGATGGAATAACGCCCCTTCTCTCTTGATTTTTCCCATAATTAAGTTCTCATGCATTTAGGCATACAAAAAGAAAGAGTCCAAAAAGAATCAAATAAATTTGATAAAATTTGCATTAGATTAAGTCATGGTTTCATATCACTCATGCTCTAGTCTCTTAGGCAGTGAGTTTAAGAACTTAGTTTTCTCTCTAAATAAATAACAGTCTAGCCATCTTGCAAAGCATAAGACTTGCCTACATAGATTTAAAGCGTAGGAGGAGTTAGCTGGCTGCCACTTCAGGCGATAATAAGTTTAGCGGTCGGATGGTTTATTCTTTATTGTGGAGGTAAACCATATACTCATTTTGTGCCTTAGATTTAGGTTGTGTTTTGGCCTTCGTCAAAACCCCTTAGATTTAGGATCCGAGATTTTTGTTTCCCTTTGGGGCTACAAGCATAAATCCTCACCTCTTAGGCATTTCCACAATCTTATGTTATAGAATTATAAGCCTTAGCAATCTAATAAAATGTCAACTCAAATTATGAACTCTCTTCAATTTCAATAATATAAAGCCCAATTATATGATAGATTAGAATGCTCACTAGGCTTCCTAATTTTATGAGCATTCCCTACTTTCTCCCTTTGGATTCCAAAAATAAGCCTTCTCCTTGATTTATCCCATTTGATTTTTTTCTAAAATAGCCAATCCTTTGATGGTCTTAACCTTGAAATCTTTGGAGACCATAATTATCTATTTTAATCGAGAGTATTCTTAAGGAATTCTCATTTCTTAGAATGTAATTAACTATGGGGCCTTGCCTCCATAGGGAACTTAACAAACTCGGCTTAAAATAAACCCTACTTTACTTTTTCATATAAAGTAGGGGAATGATCTCTGGTATATTCGAAGACCCACCATGCCTTAGGAGTCATTATTAGGTAATTAGGACCATTATAGGGTGGTGATTTCTATCTTTTGAGATAGTACATCATTCCTTAATGTCATACCTGATCGCTTCAATAAGTACCCCCTAAGATCTGCGTTGTGTTCCACATCCTCAAAAATAAACCCCATAATGGATTACTTGGCACTGTTGACCTCACTTTTGGAGTGAGCTCTTAACATCCTCTTAGACTTAAGGATCTTCCAGACACTAAGATTTCTTTAGTCATAAGACACATCTATTGATTAGGTGAACACCTAAGCTTTAAGACTTAGAGACTTAGTAATCATAAGATTTATGCCTTGGGTTTAAGGAAATTACCTATCCCATAAACATAATCTAGATACACTTTCTCAAATCAAACCCAAACTCAATTCTCAAACTAAATTCAAATTCAAATTCAAATTCTAAATCTAATTTCAAAATTTGACTCCAAATGATTGAAACCCAAAATCAAATTCAAATCCTAAAACCCCTTCCTAAGCCATATGAACCATATTCATAAGCTTAGCCAAATATTTCCTTAAATCAAATCAAACCCAATTGATCTCTTCATAAATGAATTATTCATTCATTTATATTTACAAATATAAATGAAATCCAAATTCAAATGACCAAAACCATATTGAAAATCAAATCCAAACTCAATTTAAACCCTTTAAGCCAATTCTTTGGACTTAGCCAAATTCTATTCAGATCAAGTCAAAACCAATGAATTTTCTCTTGAATCAATCATTTATTCAATTATTTACCCAAATATAAATGAAACCTACAATTATCAACTCAAATCAAAACTAAATTGACCCACTTAGGTGCACTTGACTAAAGGACCCATTTGAGCCAACTTCTAATCCAACTGAAATTGGATTGAACTAAGCTCATAAAAATATTCCACCATGATTGTTGATCACTCTAGGATGTTCAATTGCAATCAATTGGGCCAAACCAAGCAAAATTGGCTATTTGATCCAAATTGGCCTAAAGGACCAAATCGGGCCAAATCATGATCTAACCCAAATTGATTGCAACCAATGGCTCAAGTTTATTCCAAATTGATTATTAACTTAACCAAAGCAATAATTGAACTCAATTTGATCAATCGAGTCGGTCAACTTGACTTAGCCCAAATTGGCCTAAAGGGTCAATTTGGCCTAAATCAATTAAATCCAAATTAATTCAAACATTCATCTTCATTATCAATTGAACATGAATCAATCATAAACCAAGTTAATTTGGACAATTTTGGTCAAATGGGTCAATTTGGCCCAAAATGACCCATATGACCTAAATTGGTAAATCCCTTGAAACCAAGCCAAAGCCCATTAGGGGGTCAAATCCGACCCAAACTCATTTGGGATCAGCCCAAAATAAACCCAACCCATTTTAAATCTCTCATGAACCAACCCCACATAGGATTCCACCTAACCTCATTTAATTCCCCATCACATGCACTTAACCCCTCATCACATGGCACCAATATTCCAATTAAACAAATCTCATCATGTGGCGACAAGAGGACTTTGGAGCAAAATCCAAAGTCCTCAATCAATCTAGATCTAACCACAGATGGCATTCAATTTGGAGCCAAAATAATTCAAAAAATTTTTATTTTCATCCTTTATAAAGGAGGAAATGAGACTTGAGCTCTCTTGCTCCCATCATCTCAGCCCCAAAGCTCTCAAAAAGTAACCCATTCCCCACTTCGTTTAGCCACATTAAGCTCAAATCATAAAAGAATTTGCTCTTCGTGACGGTCATCGGAGAAGGGCGTTAGAGAAGCAAGGGGCTAAAGATTACTCTGAAGCTTCCTCATACACATAGAAGCTCCCTTGGATCTTCACCGCTGCCGAAAATCATCCCCGGTGAGGTAACTTTCGTCAAACCGTAGTCGACCTTAGGATTTTGCATATTTTGTATTAAATTTCCCGTGATTCTAGGAATTTTCTTTAGAAAATCCAGCACTTTTATTTTAAATCATCCCAAATAGGAAATAGAATTTTTTTTGTGCGAATCGGCATGAAAACGGGTCCATTTGGACAAGTTTAGGCTTAGAAACTTTCATTTTTTCCAAAATACCTCTCTTGTTCGCCCACGCGTCGTCGATCCTGCGTTCGCGGGATCGAGGGCTCGGATCGCGTGGATCGCATGATCCGCCTTCGATCGCATGATCCGAGCTTGAACCGGCTTAGAAGCTTAGAACGCGAAATGATCCGGACCGTCCGTCGCGTGGTTTTGCGATCGACGGCCGCGCGTCAGCGATCCGCCTCTGGTCGTGATCGATCATCCGATCTGATGGACGGTCCATGAAAGGCGGGTCGTCTTTCCCAAACCGCGCGTAAAAAAAAAAAATAATAATAATTTAAATCATATGAAAATTCAAAAAATCATAAAAAATAAAATACTTAATCAAAAATTGCAAACAAGGGCTCGTTGGATTCGTCTATACGAGAGAAATAAAAAAAAATCCAAAATATTCAAAATTTACGTAGTATTCTAAGCGTAATTTAAGTTTTAGTAAAAATCATATTTTATTAATTAAACCAAAAATATAGGTTATATTAAGTTGAAATTTTTAGATATTTAAATTAATGTTATAATACACACACAGTAAAAATTTCAAGTTAAAATAACTTTTGTATTGGTAGATATTAAAATTTTAAATTCAGATTATCAATTTTGATAAAATAAATTAAATAAAAAATCCAGAAATTTACAAAAATCTTCAAGATAACCTAAATCACTTTAATCGACATCTAGGACTCTTAAGAAAATGATTCTATCTTCCGAATCTTAAGAAACCCAAATAAACACTTAAGATTAGAGTTTAAATAACTAAAAGTTAATTAAAATATAATCTAAAAATAACTCAAATATTAAATAAAAAAATTAAAATAAAAAATAAAAAAAATAAAATGATCAGAAATTGAATAGAATTCATTAAATCATTAATCAAACTTTAAATCAGAAAAATATCATCTTTAAAGGAGATTAAATTAAATATGATTAAATCTATTTAAGTTAATAAAACTCAATTAAATGATTAAATCTTAAATCAAACTCAAAATCCAACAAACTTAGAAAACTTTAATAATTTGATACTAATCGAATTAAACTAAATAAAATTAAAGTAAACTTAATTAACCTATGATTAAATCACATCCATTTGGAATGAGATAATTAAATAATCATTAAATATTTCAACTAATAACTAAATTGATCATGTTAATGAAATAAAACAAACATAACAAATCAAATCAAGTAAAACCCTAATCATAAATAATCAAACTCAATTAGTCAAACATTTGAAAATTCAATAAATTTAACCCATCATCTTAATTAATCAAATTAATTTAAGTAAGTCACATTAAAGTTAACTCTAAAATTAAGCTTAAATCAAACCCATAATTAAATTTAATAATCACACCCCTCGAATAAACTAATTAAGTTAAACCTAAACTTAATCAGACATAATGAAGATGCAATTAAACATTAATCAAAACATAAATTAAACCTAAATTATTAAGTCATCAATCTTTAATTAAAATAAACTTTTAATTAATCTAATTACCTTTAATCAAACTTAATTAGTCAAACATTTAATTAATAAAAATTTAATGAATTAATTCATCATTTTAATTAATCAAATTAATTTAAATAAGTGACATTAAAGCTAAAATTAAGCTTAAATCAAACCCATAATTAAATAATTATACCCCTTAAATAAATTAATTAATTAATTAATTCATATGAAACCTAAACTTAATTAAACATAATTGATGCCGTTAAACACTAATCAAAACTTAAATTAAACTTAAATCATTAAGTCATTAATCTCTAATTAAACAAACCTTTAATTAATCTAATAATTTTAATTAACCCATTAATCAAATTTTAATTAATCAAACATCTAATTAATGCAAACTTAATAAATTAATCCATTATCTTAATAAACCAAATTTAACTTTTTAAAGTTAATTAAAATTAAATACTTAACTAATCTACTAATTGATTTAATCACATTTATTAAATAAATTAAATAAATAAATTACATTAATCATATTAAACTTAAGCTTAATCAAACATAAAAATATAATTAAATGATGATCAAACCCTAATTTAAACTTCAATCATTAATTCATCAATTACATCATTAATAAATATGAAATTAAATCAAAAGTTAAACAAATCTTTATTTAATTTAATCATACCTCTTAAACAAACTAATTAAGTTAATCGAATTAATTACATTAAACTTAATTAATCAAAACACAATTAAATACTAATCAAAACATAAATCAAACCAAAACCATTAAGTCATCAATTACATCATTTGTCTAAACAAATATGAAACAAAAAATAATAATAAACAAACCTTTATAATTAACATAAATACACTTATTAATTAAACAAATCACATAATCACATTGAACCTAAGCAAATCCATAAGGCCAATAAAGCTAAGCAAATCAAATTGAATCAAATTAAGTTAAATCAAGAAAGATTCTCATCAATTTAATATAGAATCAAATCAAATCTCATTCAACCTACTTAAATAAAATGAACTAATTAACTATCCAATATATGAAATCAAAAATGCAAACCAAACTTAGATGAACATAACAAATGGATGTGATTAAAAATATGATCCTAATTACAAAGAATCAAACCCAATTAGAATCAAAATAAAATCTTAATCTAATCCTCAAACTACAAATAAATGAACCACAATCAATTAAATAAACATAAAGTTAAATCACATAACCATGATCAAAGAAAAAAAAAAAAATATTTAAAAGGATATTGAATTATCAAGATTCAATTAAATCAAAACACCTAATCTAAAATTAATCAACCAAAAAACACATGAACTTAAACAAACTTAAACTCCTTTAGACATTAAGGATATTGAATTATCAAGATGCAATTAAACTAAAATATCTAATAAAAAAAATCAATTAATCAAATACTTAAACAAACTCAAATTTTAAACTCTAAATTGAATGAATTACACAAATTCAAATGGGCTAATCAAGATACTTAAGGACTTTAGTTAGATTCCTTAGGAATTAGGATGTAGAATAGGGTGAGTCCTGTCTACAGATGGAATTCATTCTACTCTTCATTCTTGAGAACCTAAATATTATTTCAACCAAATAAAATTGAAATAAAAATGAAAATCAAATCATTAAATCATTTAGATTGAAATCACCCAACGGTAAAATTTAAATTCAAACTTCAAATTGGAACTTAAGCTAAAGAAAACTAGTAAAGTCTTGCTACACAAGCCACACATATTAGAATACTAAGTCACTACTTCTAGTGTTAAGTTAGGGCGTTGTATGTATGATGTTGTGTTTTGTTTTGTGATGTAATGTTTTAGACTGGATGTTAGGGTGTATGTTTCGTAGACTGGATGTTAGGCCGTTATTAGCCTAATCATATTTTTTGCACGGGGTTATGCTTAAAGGGGCAGTAATAAAAATATATATACATGCTTTTTTCATGCGGGTTGCTTAGCCCTTAAGTGTAACCCATGTTAGGACTGGACTTGGTTACCCATGTAGTGCTAAGTCCAAATTATTCATATTTGCTTGGATTGTATGGTATGTTTAGCTAATATTTGTTTTTTTCGGTGTAGCTAGATTTACTTTTCCTATTTTTGATGTAATTTTGCATTAGGAATTAGGGTTAGTGCTATGGGGGATTAGGATGAGCAGTGGCCAAAAGGCTTAGTCCCTGGGATGCCCTGTGATGCCTTTGGAGCAAATCAAATCAAAATGAAGAAATGAAGAAATGAAGAAAAGAAGACCCCCATAGCATATATATTATTTTTGTAATCCAGGTTGTATAAGGGTAGAGCTCGGCTACTCATCTTTTCTTTTCTCTTTTTTTTGTTATGGCAACGACCAGCCTTTTATTCTTTTATGGTAGTCTATAAAATTGTTTGATGTTGTGTTTAGATTGCGCATTAGAACAACATGCTTTTCATAGTTTCTTTATGATTGATGTTTGAATGTGTGGCCTGGATGTGATAGGCTCTTAAGATAAAAATTAATTTTTCTACCCCAAGTAACCACTCATAACTAAAATTTTAAAATAACTCATAACCTCACATAAAAGTCTAGGGATTAAATCAAGATAATAAAATTTTTAGTAACCCCTTAGCTGGATGGATGAATGTATAATATCATGCATGTCATATTCTTTCACTCTTGTTAAGAGAGCTTCCATCTTTGCCGAGAATCAAGGCTTAACCTATGAGAGCCTTTGGTGGAAGACACCCCTTTCTCTCTTGATTTTGCCCATAATCAAATTCTCATGCATTTAGGCATATAAAATCCCATAGCCTGTGCCAAAATAAAAAGTCCAAAAGAATCAAATAAATTTGATAAAATTTGCATTAGATTAAGTCATGGATTCATACCACTCATGCTCTAGTCTCTTAGGGAGTGAGTCTAAGTACTTAGTTTTCTTTCTAAATGAACAACGCCTAGCCATCTTGCAAAGCATAAGACTTGCCTACATGGATTTAAAGCGTAGGAGTTAGACTCGGCGATAATAAGTCCAGTCAGTGGTTTATTCTCTCTTGTGGAGGTAAACTATATACCCTTTTTGCCTTAGATTTAGGTTGTGCCTTTGTTTTGTACCAAGGCTCCTTAGTTTAGAATCAGGTAGCTATTTTCTTTGGGCTACAAGCATAAATCCTCCTCAGGCATTTTCACAATCTTATGTTGTGAAATTATAAGCCCAATCTAATAAAATATCTCAAATAATTAACTCTCTCAATTTCAAAATATAAAGCCCAACTATAGGATAGATTGGAATGCTCACTAGGCTTCCTAGTATCATGAGTATTTCTACTTTCTCCCTTTGGATTCCAAAAATAAGTCTTCTCCTTGATCTATCCCATTTGATTTTCTAAAATAGCTAATCCTTTGATAGTCTTAACCTTGAAATCTTTGAAGACTCTAATTATCTACTTTAATTGAGAGTATTCTTAAGAAATTCTCATTTCTTAGGATGTAATTAACTATGAGGGCGTGCCTCCATAGAGAACTTAACGAACCCGGCTTAAAATAAACCCTACTTTACTTTTCCATGTTAAGTAGGGGAAAGATCTCTAGTATATTCGAAGACCCATCATGCCTTAGGAGTCCTTATTAGGTGATTAGGTCCATTATAGGGTGGTGATTTCTATCTTTTGAGATAGTACATCATTCCTTAATGTCGTACCTGAACATTTCAATAAGTACCCCCTAAGATCTGCATGGTGTCCCACACCCCAAAAATAAACACCACAGGCACGCATCATAAAGTGTGTTAGATATCCTCATTTGTATGTATAGATATGCTTAGGGTCCATCCATATGCATGTTATATATGTTGAGAAAGAAATGAAGTAATGTGTGTTATGTAAATTTTAATTCATTTATTTAATCTTAAAATACTTTTCTTTTTGAATAGATTTGTTTAGAGTTTATCTAAACTTAAAATTAATTAAAAGATTTAATCAAAACATTCACCTAAACAAAACCAAAATATAAATCTACTTTAAAAATTACTTAGGTTATGGAATGAAAGAGAAGTTCTCTAATCTTTTCCTCTCTTCATAACCTAGTAATTAATTATAGGATTCATTTGAACCAAATCAAAACATGAAATAAAATCAACCCAAAATAACTAAACAACTTAAATGAAACCCTCCTCTAAGTTGAACATGTTCTTCACACTTAAAAAATTTGAACCTAAAGCCATAGCTAAGCATACCACACAAACCTTCAAAGCACACACATTAGCCTAAGTCACCACTTCTAACCTTAGGTTAGGTCGGTGCATAGTTTGATATTTATTATGTTCTGTGATATATATTTTAGACTGGATGTTAGAGTGTATACTTATAAAATGAATGGTAGGATGCTCTTAGTCTAACTATTCTTTTCTGCAGGGGATTATGCTTAAGGGGCGCTATCATAAATAAAATATAAATATTTTTGCTTGCGGGTGCTTTATACCTCTAAGCATAATTCATATGCCAGGTGGACTTAGTCACCCACGTATGGGGTAATAAGTCCAATATACATGCTTGGGATTTGTGTGGTGTGTTTTAGCTAACCTTTGTTTTGCAGGTGTTAGTTAGATTTCCACTTTTCCTTTTCATGTAAATTTGTGCAATTAGGATTTTGGAATGATTTATATGGGGATTAGGATGAACATTGGTCATAAGATCCTATCTTTTGCACCATGTGAATCCTTGGAGCATCTACCTTCCAACCATCCAAAAGGAAGAAAGAAGAAAAGAAGAAAGAAGAATAAAGCTTGAAGACCCCAATAATAATGAATTCCTTTGCTTAATTATAATTCAATTCATTTGTAATCTGGGTTGTATAAGATTAGAGCTCGGCTACCCACATTTGATACTTTCGGGTTTATGCGATGGTGGCCGACCACAATGGCCTTTTATTCTTTTTGTGATTAGCTTTATAAATTGATTGATGATTCGTTTAGCTTTTGCATTAAGTGGCATGCTTTTCTTAGTTTCTTCCTTGCTTTATGTATGGCCTGGATAAGGATTAGACTCTTTAGGGAAAATAAATCTTTTTCCCAACTTAACAACTCAAATTAAAATTAAACAACTCATAACCTCTCCTAAAGCTTTAGGTTTAAAATCAAAATAAAAGAATTAGCAATCCCTTAGCTGGATGAGCATTTCTTTTATAATATCATGCACAAATGCATCTTATTTCACTCTTAATTGGAGGACTTTCATCTTTTCCAGAGAATCTTGGCTTGACCTGTGAGAGCCATGGTGGAAACTCACCTCCTCCCTTCTCGCTAATTTTGGCCAATAACTTTATTTCTCATGCATTAGTCATAAAAATCCTATTATCCTGAGTCAAAATAATTGTCCAAAATGAAAATAAAATGAAATTTGAAATGCATTATATTTAGGTCATTTGAAGCATGTCCCTTTACATGATCTAGTCTCTTTAGGGAGTGAGTTTAAGAACTTAGTCTCTTTCAAAATAAATAACCGCCTAGCTATCTTGCATAGGAATAAAGACTTGCTTACATGTATTTAAAATCATAGGAGGAGTTATTTGGTGGCCACCCCCAGGTGGTTGTAAGTCCAAGCTATCGGGTGGTTTGTCCTCTCTTGTGGAGGCAAACCAAATACTCACTTTTAGCCTTAGATTTAGGTTGTGCTTTTAGCCCTCACTGAAGCTCCCTAGATTTAGGTTCTGAGATTGCTTCTCCCCTTTGTGGACCATAAGCATAATTCCTCACCTCTTAGGTATTTCCTTAATCTTGTGTCAAGAAATTTTAAGTCCTAAATTTCAAATGAAAAATCCAACTCAAATAAACTAAATAAATTTCTAAAATGTAAAGCCCAATTATAGGATAGTTTGAGATGCTCGTTAAGTTTCCAAGCATCATGGTCATTTCCTACTTATCTTCTATTTTGGCTTCGATACTAACTCCCTCTTTTGATCAATCTCATTTTGATCTTCAAACATAAACCAATCGATTGATAGTCCTTCCTATTGAAATCTTCAAAGACAACTCTCATTTACCTTAATCAAGAGTTTTCTTAAGGGATCTCGTCTCTTAGGATGTAATTAACTATGGGGGCTTTCCCCTGTAGGGAACTTAATGAACCCAATTTAAAATAAACCCTATTTTACTTTCCATGTAAAGTAGGGGAAGAGTCTCTTGTACATATACAGAACCATCATCCTTAGGAGTCCTTATTGAGGTGATTAGGTCCATTAAAGGGTAGTGACTTCTGTCCTTCGAGATAGTACACTATTCCTTGATGACGTAGCCGATCACCTAAATATGCACATCTGCAGATCTGCATGGCATCCTAAAAAAGATGAATTTCTATAATAGTGTCTTGTCATCTTTCTTTTCTCACCAATAGATCTGAAAGGCGATTCCCTACTACATTACCAATAAAAATTTTCCTCCACAGATACTAATCCATTTCATATGACCAATGAAATCTAAGTCAACCCATGACCTAACCCAAATAGGTTAAATGGGTCAAATTGCTCAACTTGACCCATTTGACCTAAATGAACTCAATAGAACCAAAACCAATTATAAACCAAATTGAACCAAACCAAAGATGTTAAAATATTTCAAATGGTCATATGAACTTGATCCAACTCTTAGTTCAACCCAGTTTTGCCAATTGGTCAACTTGATCCAAGTTGACCCATTTTTGACCTAAATGAGTCAACATGAACCAAATCATATCAAATCAATGCCAAATTCATTGAAACTTGGCCCAACCCATTTTTCAATCATTCCAAACATATTCAAATTAAAATCCAATCTAAATGACCCCACTAGTCCATAGAGTAAATTTTGGCCAAATTCACTTAGAATTTGGTCAAATCCTCTTCATGACCACTTGGCACCCTCTTAGTGGACCAAGTGGACACTAGTGAGTGTGATGCACCTAACCCAATGGGTTTGGGTCAGCCCAACCCAACCTAAGTCTAAAATTGACCACTTGCTTGAAATTAAGAAAATGGAATCCCTCCTCAACTTGAATTAAGCACATGGGAGCTCCACTACTACACTCCTCTGGCCAAACCGAATGCAAGGACACTTCTAATAGCCTAACAAACCCATGGAATGAGGTCAATTAGATCAAAATGGTAAGATCCTTCTCGATCATCTGATTGCTCTAGAGGGAGATATACTCCCACTAGTTCTAATTCATTTCATCATTCTCAAATTTGATTGAGCAAAGGGAAGCCAAAGGAGCCATTTCCAAGTGATCCCAAGCTTCCTAGAGTGAAATCCATTTTCCATTTTCTCAGTTTTCATAGACTAAAAATAGGGGAGCTCCACTTGAAATCCATCTCACTCAATACTCAACACCAAGCCAATTCCTCCTTCAAGCACCCTCAAAGGATCAAATAGAACTCACCTCAACCTTCTTCCAAGCTCCAAAGGCAAGGAAGGTGCTACTTCAACCAAGACTGAGCTCTAGTGAAGGTGAAGTTGGCCTCTAGGAAGATCCATCCAATTTCAAGGCCTCAAAACTTCAACAAAGCTTCGTCTCCACTAAACAAAGCTTCTCCCCTAATCAAGTGCCGGTGATAGCCTCTGGCGAGGTATGCAATTAAACCAAGCTTAGATTAGACATAGTTTGGTCCTTTGTGAAGTGAAGTTTCAACCCTTGAGAAACTAGTCATTCGATGTCATCTTCCTTGCATGATGATGGTGTGGGTATGTTTTGGGTTCAATCTGAACTCAATCAAGCTCAGATCTTGCCATGGAAGGTAGATGGCTCCCCCTTCCCGTAGGAGCTCAGGGATGAATCATGGGTCATCCATCCACACATTTTGGATGGACGGCCATGATTAATCCATGTAGATCTATCATTTTAATCCTTTAATACTGCGGGTTTAATCTCAACCGTCTGATCCTTGATTGGACGGATAGAGAGAAAGTGCATAGCACCGTCGCTAATGTGACGCTATGATGTGACTTCTTAAATAGCCACTTCCATCACGCCACATGAAAAGTGTGTGCCACGTCAGCCTCCACGTGGCGCCGACAGGATTAGCTATATAATTAGTGGATTAAATTATCTAATTAATCAGGAAAACTTTAAATATTCATATATAAGCGTAGAAAAATCAGAAAAATGTAAAATAAATTGCATATGAAAGATAATTGAATGTAGAATATTATAAATTTGATTTTGATAGATTTTAAATAGTGTTAATTTCTGAATTTGAGTTTTATTTGGAATATAATTAGCTAATTACTCTCTAATTATTCCATTAATTAATCTCAAACTTCTTATGTGTATTTAGTGGGATGACTACTACCTCACCTAATTATCTTGGGATTTATTAATATTTTAATTAGGGTAATTGCTCGATTCATTCCTAATTACTCTCCTAATATAATTAAGCCTAATTAAGTGTATAATCAGTGGTTTAATCCCTTGATTGAGTTGATTAAGTTTTGTTTAAGTGAATAGGAGGTTTAGGGAATAATTTTTTAGATATTTACCTTAAGCTATTCTTTAAACCCTCTCTTTCTTCCTTAATCTAAACTTAATTAAGGAAAATCCACTAATTATCTACCTAATTAATTTGATAAAATTCTAAAAACTTTCAGAACTTAATTAATTCACTTTGGGTAGGTGCTTAGGTGTTTAATAACCTAAGTGCATTAAGGAAATCAAAATCCAACTCATATGTGTGAGAAGGATTATGAAATTACTTAACTTAAACCCCTTAGCTTAATTAATCATTAATCATGAGCCAAATGCATTAGGCCCTTTTCTTCTTAGGTGCATTACTAATTTAAATTCCTTGTGTGGTTTTATGTCATATCATTTGCACATGATTATTTGATTAAATATGCTAAGGTAGTATATGTAAGGGGTAATTAATACACTTAATTCACACCATAACCTAATCAAAATATAAAAATCATCTAATCATCTAAAGATTAAACTAAAATTCCATACACATGGGGGAAATGGGTTAAGACCAGTAAACATTCTTTCACATTTGCTAAATCAAACATAAACTAAATTCAAAACAAAAATCACATTAAACAAACTTTGATTCACTTTAAACTTTCTTATTTCTTAAGATTTTCTTTAGGAAATAATTAGGGTGAATGAATTTATATTTCTTTCATCACTTTATTTCTTTCCTAGCATGCTAAATGTGTATTTCATATTAAATTCATGCATTCATATCTTTTAAAAATCAAAATTAAAATTGAAATATTTTCTTTATGTCAAATTGCATGTTTCGCTAAAATAGAAGTACGAATGGTTATTATCACTATTAAATTCAAAATTATTTTCAAAACTTATAAGTTAAATATCAAAACTGAAAGGTATACTACTTATATTTTACTTATAAGCTTACGTGTGAATATAAAAATGTGTCTTATGTTTGCTTCCTTTCTTTCCTCTTAAGATTGATTTGAATAAGATTTGCAAAGTATATAGTTCTTTTAAAAGAACATAACACTTGTTTAAAATCTATTCTTATCCTCTTCCATATTATAACTTAAGAAGGATCTTTACATCTAAACACATAAATTGCATAAACAAACCAGAAATTAAATAAACATAAACTTTGCATCTTTCTTTTTTTCATTCCATATGTGAAAAGTATAAACAATCTTGGGGAGAGGCTAAGCAGTCCCTTACACCCTGCACCATACTCCCTATCATACATACACATGTGCATATGAACAATACTTAATGAAAATCATGCATCATAAAGCATTCCATTTTCCTTAAGTAATATTTCTTAGCATTCATCATAAAGTGTGGTAAACATTTCAATTTGTATGTATGGATATGCCTAGGATTCATTCATATACATGTTATACATGTTGGGAAAGAAAATGAAGTGATGTGTGTTTTGTGATATTAGTTCACCTTACTTAATCTTAAAATGTCTTTCTTTTTGAATAATTTTGTTTAGGGAAAATATAAACTTAGGATTAATTAAAATACATAATAAAATGTGAATCCACTTTAGAAATTACTAAAGGTAGGGAAGGAAAGAGAATGTCTCTTCTCTTTTTCCTCTCTTTACAACTTAGTAATTAATTATAGGATTCACTCAAATCTAATCAAAACACAAAATAAAATTAAACCCAAAACAACTAAACAATTTAAATTGAAACCATCCTCTAAGTTGAACATTTTCATGCTTAGAAAATCTAAACCTTAAATCCATAGCTAAGCATACCACACAAACCTTTTAAATCACACACATTAGGCTAAGTGATCATTTCTAGCTTTAGGTTAGGATGATGCATGGTGTGATGTTCGCTTTTATTTTGTGATGTATTGTTTCTAGTATGGATGTTAGGGTGAATGTGTGTAGAATGAATGGTAGGATGATTTAGTCTAATCATTATCTTCAGAGATTGTGCTTAATAGATAATAAAATATAAATGCTTTTGTTGTGCAGGTGCTTATACCCCTAAGCATAATTCAATAGGTTAGGTGGACTTGGTTACCCATGTGTAGGGTGACAAGTCTAATATACATGCTTGGGAATTTTATGGTTTGTTTAGCTAATCTTTATTTTATAGGTGTTAGTTAGATTTACTTTTCCTTTTCATGTACTTTTATAATTAGGATTTTGGAATGATTAATATGGGGATTAGGATGAACATTGGTCATAAGATCTCATCTTATGTATCATGTGAAGCCTTTGAAGCAACCACGTTCCAACCATCCAAAATAAGGAACCAAAAGAAGAAAGAAAAAAGAAATAAAGAAGAAATAAAGACCCCAATAACATGAATTTCTTGCTTAATTATAATTAATTCATTTGTAATCCTGGTTGTATAAGGGTAGAGCTCGGCTACCCAATTTGTTTTCAGGTTTGTGCGGTGGTGCCCGATCACAAATGGCCTTTTATTCTTTTGCGTTAGCTTTATAAAATTTTTGATATTTTATTTAGCTTGTGCATTAAGATGGCATCCTTTTCTTAGTTTCTTCCTTGCTTGATGTATGGCTTGGATGACGATTAGGCTCTTAAGAAAAAATAAATTTTTTATCAAATTAATCAAGTCAAAATTAAAAATAAATAACTCATAACCTCACCTAAAGTGTAAGTTAAAATCAAGATAAAAGAATTAGCAACCCCTTAGCTGGATGTGTACTTCCTTTTCTAACATCATGCATAAAAGTATATTATTTCACTCTTGATTGGAGGGCTTCCACCTTTGCAAGAGAAATTGGCTTGATCTGTGAGAGCCATGGTGAAAATACACCTCCTTATCTCGCAAATTTTTGGCCCATAATCTTACTTCTCATGCATTAGGCATATGAATCTTATAGCCTGGGTCAAATGATTGTCCAAAATAATAACAAACATGTGAAAATTTTGCATTAGATTTTAAGTCATTTGAAGCATGTCCTTACATGATCTAGTCTCTTCAGAGAGTGTGTTTAAGGACTTAATCTCTTTCCAAATAAATAACAACCTTGCTATCTTGCATAAAATAAGACTTTCCCACATGAATTTAAAATCATAGGAGAAATTAGTTGGCGGGCACCCCTAGGCGATTGTAAGCCCAACATTCAGGTGGTTTATCCTCTCTTGTGGAGGTAAACTAAATACCCATTTTTTTCCTTTGATTTAAGTCATACTTTTGGCTCTCGCCAAAGCTCCATAGATTTAGGTTCTGAGGTTGCTTCTCCCTTTTGTGGGCTATAAGTATAAATCCTCACCTCTTAGGCATTTCCATGATCTTGTACCATGGAATTGTAAGCCCTAACATTCTAATAAAAATTTAACTCAAACACATTAATTCAATTTCAAAAATGTAAATCCCAATTATAGGGTAGTTTGGGGTACTTACTATGTTTCCTAGTATCTTAAGCATCCCCTACTTATTTTTATTTGGCTTCAATAAGAACTCTTTCCTCTTGATCAATCCCATTTTACTTTCTAAAAATAAACCAATCAATTGATAGTCCTACCTTTTTGAAATCTTTGGATACAATGATCATTTACTTTAATCGAGAATATTCCTAAAGAATCTCATTAGTTTGGATGTAATTAACTATGGGAGTTTACCTCCATAGAGAACTTAAAGAACCCGATTTAAAATAAACCCTACTTTACTTTTTCATGTAAAGTAGGGGAAGAATCTCTAGTAAATATGCAGACTCATTGTTCTTAGGAGTCCTTATCCTGGTGATTAGGTCCATTGTAGGATGGTGACTTCTATCTTTTGAGATAGTACACCTCTCCTCAATGTCGCACCCGATCACCCTAATAAGAACATCTATGGATCTACGTGGTGTCTAAATGAAAATAGTATATTTCTATCTTCATTTTTATCTATATAGATTGAAGATGGAAGTATACATCTTAAAAGATAAATTTAATTTTTCACCACACAAACTCAATTCCAAATCAAATTTGCCAAAACCTACAATCATACCAAATCTTATCAAAGCTATGAGACCTTCTTTCATAAACTTAGCCAAAATCCCATTCAAATCAAATCAAACTCGATTGATCCTCTCATGGATCAATTATTCCATTAATTATCTTTCCAAATATAAATCAAATCTACATTCAAATGATCAAAACCAAATAAAATTAAATCAAAACCCTTCCTAAGCCATATGAATCAACCTTCATGAGCTTAGCCAAATATTGACCCAAATAACTTCAAATTCAATTTATTTTATCATAAATCAATCATATCTTCAATCATCTTCACAAATATAAATGAAATATACATTTAAATCATCAAAAATAAATCAATCTAAATCAAAATTCAAACCTAAGCACATGACCCAACTCCATGGACTTAGCCAAATTGTTTCATTTCAAAACCTAAATTCAATAGATTTTCTCATAAATTAATTATACCCTCAATCATATTCACAAATATAAATAAAATCTACAATCATCAAGCCAAACTAAAATCAACCCAAGTCAAACCCAACCTAGCCCATTTGACTTGAGATTTTCAAGTGAACCAAAACTCATTTGAACCCAAACCAATTGCAATTGAATTTCTATATCAATCCCAAATCCATATATAAACTTAACTAAATCAAACCAACTAAAACCAATTAATTCACTTGACCCAAAGTGACAAATTTGACCTATTTGAACCAAAATCTAATCCAATCCAAACCAAAGTGAATTAAGCTAATCCAAACGTCTTGATATGATTGTTGATCATCTTAGATTGATCAATTATCATATATTGGGTCAAACCAAGTCAACCTAAATCTTTGACCAAGTCAACCCCTTAACCCACATGAACCTAAACTAGCCAAATTGCAACCTAAGCTAAATCTATTGAAACCAATGATTCATACCAACCCAAACCCAACATTTGAACATGACTTGGCCTTCAATTAAGCTAAACCAAACCTAATTTTCCCTCGTGTCCCAAGTTGACCCAATTTGATCTAAATGTCCAAAATGGGTCAAATCTAATATAAATCAAATTTATTGCAACTAATGGCTCAAGTTCATTCCAAGTCAATTGTTCAACTTGACCAAAGCCTCAATTAAACACAATTGATCCACTATACCCAAATGACCTATTGAACCCAACTTGACCTAAAGTGTCAAACAAACCTAAAACACAATCAAATTCAAATTGAATTAAACCAAAGCCCCAACATATTCCAAATGATCAACAAAACCCAAACCAGGCCATGACCCAAGCCAATTTGGTCAATTTTAGTCAAATTGGTCAACTTGACCCATTTGACCCAAATGAACTCAAATGAACAAAAACTAAATCTAAACCAATTTGAGCCAAAATAATGATACCAATACACTCCAAATGATCATATGAACTTGACCCAACCCTTGGTTTGATCCAATTTGACCAATTAATCAATTTAACCTGATTTGAACCAATTTGACCCAACTATGTCAAATAGAGCCAAAATTAACCAAATGACTAGAAATTTGGCCCAAACCACTTTTGACTCATTTCAATTCTGCCCAAATCAAATCCAATGCCAAATGACCAAGATACCCTTGGGCTAAGGGTATCACATGAGGCAAATCACCCATGTAAGTGGTCATTTCTATTCTTTGGCCACTTTACACTCTCCCATTGGTCCACCTAGGCTCCTAGGACACTACCCAACCTAACCCAAGGGTGGTTGGGTCAACCATGATCTAAGGGGATGTGAAATCACCTCACCTCCCCCATGGATGCACTTGAAACACCAAAGACACCCACTAATCCCCCTTGGCAGCCACCTCCCATTCCTTGGCCACTCAAACTGAGCCACCTAAGGAGATTCTCTACCATTCCTAGCCACCACCAGTGGCCAAGCATCCACAAGAAGCCAAACAAGGTCAAACCATCTAATCAAGAGGAAGGGGGTGTACACCCCCTCATTTCCACTCAATACCATAGGAATTCATTCCCTAGAATAAGAGAGCCTTAAGAAAAGCTGCCATGAGGTTCCTAGAGAGCTCCCAAGCTTCCCCAAGTTCCCCATTCTTTAATTTCTTCAAATAGAAATAGGGAAACATCCCATTCATTTCCATTTTCTCAGGGCTCAACCATAGTGCAATTAACTTTACACACACCTTCCTTTGAACTAGGCGAGCAAGAATGAAACATCCCTCAAGCCCTCTAACCACCGGACAAGAGACTTCGATCAACACCGACCACCAACGCTTTAGGTGTTAGCCTTTCGAGAAAACCATCTTAAATTGGAGCTCATGCTGATCAATAGAGCTTCATCTCCACTAGACGAAACTTTCTCAATTGGATTTAGCATCGGTCTTGAGCTCCGGTGAGGTATTTCATTGAAACCGATCCTTAGGCAAAAAAGAGTTAGAGCTTTTTAAAGAAAACTTGCATATTGTGTGATCTTGGTTGTTGGATCCCTTTAAATCCTTCTTGTGAAGGTGTGGGATCAATTTGAGATGGATCCGAGCTTGGGTGAGCTCGAATCGATCAAAGGAAGTCGGACGGTGTCAGTCTTCTAGTAATCGATAGATGAGTGATCAGGCACCATCCATTCTGTATGATTGGAACATGCGGTCGTGATTAAATTTGTTAGAAGTATCTTATTTTATTCTTTAGCATTGTGGGTTTAATCGTGATCATTCAATCTTAGATTGGACAGTACACTAGAAAGCACGTTCTGCCGCCGCCATGCAAGCACTGACTCGGATTATTTTTAATAACCAATCATGCAGTGACATGTGGAAAGCATGCCGCATCAGTGCGCTACATGACGTCGACGGTATTAAGGGTTAACTAGGCTTAATGAATGAGTTTTAATGACTGAAACTTCCTAAAATCATAACTAATTATAAAAAAAAATCATAAAATAACAAATAAATACTCATTTTAAAGGTATTTTAGAGGAGAATTTATTTAAAAAATATTCTTAATTAATTTTGAATAGTAATTAAAGCTTAATTAAGGTTTAATTAAAAAATAATTAGTTTAATTACTCATTAATTGCTTAAGTGATTAATCCCAAACTTTGTAGGTTAATTTAATGGGTTAACCTCTGTCTCCCATAATTTTCTTGGAGTTTATTGCTTGATTAACTAGCAAAATTGACTAATTAAGCTTTAATTACTCTTTTAAGTTAATTAATTATTAATTAATCATATGAATAGTAAAATTGTCAATTAATTAAGTAGCTAATCACTATCCAATAGTGCATCGACTAATGGAATGGGATTGAGGCCTCCTCCCAAATCTATTTCCCTAAGTTTATTTCATTAATCAAATTAATTAAATTTAAATTATAATCATAACAGAACTTGACTAATTAAATCTTGGGTAGATCTTTAGGTGTTGAATAACCTAAAAGAGTTTAATGAAATTATGATTAGTCCACGTGTGTGTGGGTAAATCATAAGAGTAATTAATTAAGTTCCTTAGCCTAATTAACCATTAATTATGAGTCAATTTCATTATGCCATTTTCCTTTCTTAGGATCATTGTTAATTTTAATTCCAATGCATGTGCATACCATGTTGGCTCATAATTTTTTGGGTAATTATATTAAGGTAACATAAGAAAGAATTAATTAATGGATTTAATGCATATTATAACTTAATTAACTCATAAAATTAACTTAATCATATTTCATCAAACCAAATGAATAAACAAATATGGGAATGGGTTAGGACCAGCAAATCTCTCCTCACATCCTTAAATCAAATAAAAACATGAAATTAAAAATGAAATTAAAGAAACTTTGGTTTGCTTTAAATGGTTCTATTTGATATGATTGTCCTTAGGAAGTAATTTGATTGAAAGAGATCATGTGTTTATGTTTACTTATTTCTTTTCAATCATGTTAAATATTGTGTGGCATTTGAAATCATGCATTCATCTTTTCAAAATTAAAAATCAAATGGTTTTCCTTTATGTAAGCTCGCATGTGTTGGATTAATTTATAATATGTGTGGTTATTATCACTAATATATTCAAATTACTTTTCAAAGTTTATAAATCAATTATATTAATTGGAGTGATGGTAATTATGAACATATATAGGTTTGCATGTGCTTATAGTTTAGATATGTGTAGTAAAGCTTTCTTTTTCTTAATTCATATGTAGCCCCAAGGAGGTCATTTGATTACCTCACTTCCCTGGTCAACAATGACACGTGCCTATTTAATTTCATCCTTATGTATTTTTGTATAATAATTTAGATAGAGTTTTAAAGTAATATAATTAAGTAGTTCAATCACATAAAGGAATGTAAACCTCAAATACATGTCTACATTTATCATTAAATCATATGCATGTTACATATCTTGGAAAAGAATGATTGATATATGTCATGTAAAAGTAATTCAATTAGATTAAGCTTAAGAAGCCTTTCATATTGAATATGATTATTCAAAGTGAACCTAAACTTAGGATTAATTAAATCATTTAAGTCATTCACTAAAGAAAACTAAATCAAATTAATATGCTTTAGAGGTGGCTTAAGATAAGGATGAAAGAGGGCAATCCTCTTCCTTCTTTTTATAAAATTTAATTGCTAAGTGTAAATCAAGTGGAATAAAAGAAAACACAAATTAAAATTCTCAAACTAATTAAACAACTTCAAGTGAAATCCCCTTTCATGTTAAATTGAATCCTTCTACACTTAGAAAATTTTATCACTAATACCTAGCAAGACATATCACACAAGCCTTAACACACACATTAGAATTAAGCCACCACTTCTAGTTCTATGTTAAGATGGTGCATGATGTGACATAAGTTTGGTTTTGTAATGTATTATTTTAGACTAGATGGTAGGCTGGTATTAGCTTAATCATATTTTCTACAAGTAAGCGGTGCTTATAAATAAATATCAATGCTCTCTGTGTAGGTTGCTTAAACCCCTATGCATAATCCAAGTTAAAAAAGATGGGCTTGGTTACCCATGTGCAGGGCACTAAGTCCAAATTATAAATATAACTGCTTGGGTTGTACGTATGTTTAGCTAACACTTATTTTATAAGTGTAGTTAGATTTGCTTTTTCTATTTCTAATGTAATTTTGTATTATGAATGAGGAGTAAATGCTACATGGGATTAGGATGAGCATTGGCTAGAAGGCTTTGTCCTGGGGTGCCATGTGATGCCTTGAAACCTTCCAAATCAAAGAAGGAAGAAAAAATGAAGACATGAAGAATGAAGAATGAAAAATGAAGACCCTCATAGCATTTAATAAAATTGTAATTATTTTTTTATATTCTCGATTGTATAAGGGTAGAGCTCGGCTACCTACATTTTCTCTTTTTGAGTTGTATGGCCTGCACCGGCTTTTTATTCTTTCGAGCTAATTTTATAAAATTAATTGATATTATGTTTAAATTGTGCATTAGGATTGCATCTTTTTCATATTTTTAAAAATGATTGATGCTTTAATGTGTGGCATGGATGCAATTAGGCTCTTAGGATAAAATAATTTTTTTACCCAAGTAATCACTCATAACTAAAATTTTCTATAACTCATAATCTCACCATAAAGCTTAGGACATAAATAAAGATAATTAAAATATTTAGTAACCCCTTAGGTGAATGGTTGAATGTTTCACATCATGCATGTATATTATCTCATTTCTTAAAAAGAGGGGATTTTCATCCTTGCATGATAGGGGAATGCTTGACGTGTGAGGGCATCCTTTGTGGTGAAAAATACCCATTCTTTCTACTTTAGCCAACAACTCTATTTCATCATGCATATAGGCTTCAAAAAATCCTAAAGCCTTTGTCAAAATGAAGTGTCAAAATTGAAATAAAATTTGAAAAGGTTTTGCATTAGATTAAGTCATTATTCATACCACTCATTATGGTGAAAAAATTTTAATGTTTTTTTCTAAAAGAATAAGATATATACATCCATCTTCACTCCATGCAGAATAAAATGAAGATCGAAATATACATCTCTTCTTTTTATGCAGTTTTTTTTAATACCATGTAGATCTGTAGATGTTCTTATTGAGGGTGATTGGGTATGACACTGAGGAGAGGTGTATTATTCCTAAATATAGAAGTCACCACCCTACGATGGACCTAATCACCTCAATAAGAACTCCTAAGGACAATGGGTCTGCATATGTACTAGAGATTCTTCTCCTATTTTACATGAAAAAGTAAAGTAGGATTTATTTTAAATCGGGTTCATTAAGTTCCCTACAGGGGAAAGCCTCTATAGTTAATTATATCCTAAGGAATGAGATTCCTTAGGAATACTCTCGATTAAGGTAAATGATCATTGTCTCCAGAGATTTCAATAGGTAGGACTATCAATCGATTAGTTTATTTTGGAAGATCAAATGGGATTGATCAAAGAGAGGGAGTTATTATCGAAGCCAAATGAAGATAAGTAGCAGATGCCCACGATGCTAGGAAACCTAGCGAGCATCTCAAACTATCCTATGGTTGGACATTACATTTTTGAAATTGAATTAATTTGTTTGAGTTGAGCTTTTTTATTAGAAATTTAAGACTTATGATTCCACAACACAAGATTGTGGAAATTCCTAAGAGGTGAGGATTTATGCTTATGGCCCATGGAAGGGAGAAGCAACCTCAAAACCTAAATCTAGGGAGCTTCGGCAAGGGCCGAAAGCACAACCTAAATCTAAGGTGAAATGGGCATTCATTTTGCCTCCACAAGAGAGGATAATCCACCTGACTGCATGGACTTACAACAGTTTGGGGATGGTCTCCCACTAACTCCTCCTGTAGTTTTAAATTCATGTAGGCAAGTCATATGCTTTATGCAAGATAGCTAGGCTATTATTTATTTAAAAAGAGACTAAGTCCATAAACTCACTCCTTAAAGAGACTAGATCATGTAAGGGTATGCTTCAAATGACCTAAATCTAATGCAAATTATATTACATTTTTATTTTTATTTTTGTACAATCAATTGACTCAGGCTTATAGGATTCATATGCCTAATGCATGAGAAGTAAGATTATTGGCAAAAATCAGCGAGAAGGGAGGAGGTGTGTTTTCATCATGGCTCTCAAAGGTTAAGCCAAGTTTCTCTGACAAAGGCAGAAGTCCTCCAATCAATAGTGAAAATAATATGCATTTATGCATGATGTTAAAAAGAAATACTCATTCAGGTAAGAGGTTGTTAATTCTTTTATCTTGATTTTTAGCCTAAGCTTTAGGTGAGGTTATGAGTTTTTAATTTTTAATTTTGAATTGTTAAATTTGGTAGAAGATTTATTTTTCTCTAAGAGCCTAATCTACATCCATTTCATACATCAAGCATGGAAGAAACTAGGAAAAGGATGTCATCTTAATGCACAAGCTAAACAAATTATCAATCAATTTATAAAGCTGATGCAAAAGAATAAGAGGTCATTTGTGGTCAGGCACCACTGCACACACCCAAAAAAACAAATTGGGTAGTCAAGCTCTACCCTTATACAACCCAGATTATAAATGAATTAAGTACAATTAAGCAAGGAACTCATTATTATGGGGGATTTCAAGCTTCATTTCTTCATTCTTCTCTTCTTATTTCTTCTTTCTTCTTTGGTTCCTTCTTTTGGATGGTTGGAAGGTAGCTGCTCCAAATGCTTCACATGATACAAAAGATGAGATCTTATGACCAATGTTCATCCTAATCTTCATAACAATCATTCTAAAATTCTAATTGCAAGAATTACATGAAAAGAAAAAATAAATATAGCTAACACCTATAAAACAGAGATTAGCTAAATAAACCACACAAAATCTCAAACATTTATATTAGACTTATCACCACACACATGGGTGACTAAGTTCACCTGGCCTATTGGATTATGCTTAGGGGTATAAGCACCTGCACAGCAAAAGCATTTACATTTTTTTATTACAGTACCCCTTAAGCACAATCCCCTACAAAAAATAAAGACTAGACTAAATCATTTTATCATTCATTCTATGCACATGCATCCTAATCATCCAAACTAAAATATATATCACTAAACAAATTAAACATCAAACCATGCACCATCCTAACCTAAAATTAGAAGTGGTGACTTAGCCTAATGTGTGTGCTTTAGAGGTTTGTGTGGTATGCTTAGCTATGGCCTTAAGTTAGAATTTTCTAAGTGTGAAAAATGTTCAACTTAGAGGAGGGTTTCATTCAAATTGTTTAGTTGTTTTGGGTTGATTTTATTTTATATTTTAATTAGGTTCAAGTGAATCCTATAATTAATTACTAAGTTATAAAGAGAGGGAAAGAGAAGAGAACTTCTCTTTCCTTCCCTAACCTAAATAATTTCTAAAGTGGATTCATATTTTAGTCTTATTTAGTGAATATTTTATTGTATGTTTTAATTAATCGTAAGTTTATATGAACTCTAAATAAACATGTTCAAAAAGAAAGGAATTTTAAGATTAAGTAAAATGAACTAAATTCACAAAATATACATCACTTCATTTCTTTTCCAACATGTATAACATGCATATGAATGAGTCCTAAATATATCTATACATACAAATGAGAATGTTTAGCACACTTTATGATGCATGCTAAGTGGTTCATTTAAGAAACTTTGAATGTTTATGATGCATGAGTTTCATTAAGTAGCAAACGAATTTCTTATCCAATTTTCACATGCACATATGAATGTATGAAGGCATAAGTGAGTATGACACCATTGTTAACTAGGGGTGTAAGGTACAAGACCTACTTAGGGAAACTTAAAGCCTATACCACTTTCCTTAAATACAAGCATGTGTATAAAAGAAATGAATGGAAAAGAAAGAATGTAAACGTTTGTATTTATTTTATTTTGGTTTGCTTATGAAATTTATATATGTAAGTGTAGGTGTACTTCTTAAGTCATAGCATAGGAATGAATATGAAATGGAATTAGTCAAGTATTCTGTTCTTTTCAAATGAATTATATACTTTGTCAAATCCTATTCAAAACTATACCAAAAGAGAGGAGAAGGAAAACTACACTAAGCACATCCTTATATTTTACTCACATACAAGCTTATAAGTAAGATATAAGTTACACACTTTCAATTTTAGTAATTGATTCATATATTTAAAAAAAAAATAATTTGGATTTAATGGTGATAATAGCCACTCATAATCTTACTTTAGCCAAAACATGCAATTTGACATAAAGAAAATATTTTTGTTTTGAATTTAATTTTTGAAATGCATGAATGCATGAAATTATATGAAACACATATTAAGCATGTTGGGAAAGAACTAAAAGTAATGAAAGCATGTAAACACATTCACCTTAATTAATTCCTAAAGGCAATCTTATGAAATAAGAAAACTTAAAGTAAATCAAAGTTTGTTTAATGTGATTTTTGTTTGATTTTGAGTTTGATTTAATTTGGAAAATGTGAGGTGAGTTTGCTATTCTTAACACATTCTCACATGTGCTTGTTATTCTTGTTCAATTTTTAGGTGATTATATTCATTTTATATTCTGATAATTTAAGGTATGAATTAAGCATGTTAATTACCCCTTACTTACACCACCTTAGCATTGTTAATCAAATAATTATGAGACAATGAGATTACATAAAACCACACAAGAAATTTAAATTTGTAATACACCTAGGAATGAAAAGGGCTAATGCAATTTATCTCATGATTAATGATTAATTAAGCTAAGAGATTTAACTTAAGTAATTTCAAAACACCCCTCACACATATAAGTTGAATCTTGATTTCCTTAATTGTGCTTAGGCTCTTGAACAACTAAGAATCTACCCAAGAAAAATTAACTGAGTTTTGGAAAGTTTTAGAATTTTGTGAAATTAATTAAGGGGGTAATTAGGGAATTAACCTTTAATTAAGGATGGATTAAGGAAGAAAAGGGGGTTTAAGGAATAGCTTAAGGAAATGCTCCAAAATTATTTCCTAAACCTCCTCTTTATTTAAACAGGCCTTAATCAACTCAATTAGAGGGTTAAACTACTAATTACAGCCTTAATTAACCTTAATTATATTAAGGGACTAATTAAGGAATGAACTAGCAATTCTCTTAATTAAGCCACCAATAAATTGCAAGAAAATTAATGGAAGCAGAAGTCATCCCTCTAATTACACCCAAGAGGTTTGAGAATGATCATTAGATTAATTAGGGAGTAATTAGCAAATTAACATTCCCAATAAAACCCAAATTTAGAAAAAGGAACTATCCAAAATCAATAAAAATCAATTTTAAAATATTTTGTGTTCAATTATCTTTTTAATGCAATTTATTTCATATTTTTTTTGATTTGTTTATGTTGAGATATAAATTTTAGAAGCTTCAGTGATTAATTAGAATTATTTAAATCCCTAATTAAAATCCTTAATCCCACGGGTGCCATGCATGCAGTTGACGCAGCATGCACTTTACACATGGCACCATCTGATTGGTAACTTAATACATCACATCGTAGCACCGCGTGACGGCGGCGATATGCGCTTTCTCCTCAGTCGTCCGATCAAAGATCGGACGGTTGAGATTAAAGCCACGGATCAGAGGGGATAAATCATCGATATTACGTATCTTTATCTCGGTCGCCCATCCAAAATGCGTGGATGGATGGCCAAAGATCCATCTCTGCTCTCTTTTGTGAAGAATGGAGGTCATCCATGTTCTAGGGGATGTCCGAGCTCGATTGAGCTCAGATTGATCCCAAATTTTACCCACGCCATCAACATGCATAGAAGATTACATCCAACGATTGAGATCCTATGAGATTAACATTTCTTTCACAAAGCTCCACACCATATTGAGTTTAATGCTCGAAAAATAGCTAACCTCGCCGAAGGTGATCACCGACACTCGATTCTCTTGAAGAAGCTTCGTCTAGTTGAGACGAAGCTTTACTGAAAATTTGAGGGGCTGAGGTTGAGTGGATCCTCCTATGGGTTACCTCCTCCTTATCTTGAGCTCAGCTTTGGTCTAGGGCACTCCTCCTCTGCCTTTGAAGTTTGGGAAAGAGTATGGGTACACTTGACTTGGTCCTCTGTTGAAGCTTGAAGAAGGAATTGAGTGGAGTTTGAGTGTGGAGAAAGTTGGAAATTCAATCAAGCTCCCCTATTTTTACTTTAGAAAAACTAAGAAGATGGAAATTGGATCACCCTCTAGGAAGCATAAGATCACTTGCAAATGGCTCCTATGACTTCCTCTCACTCAATCGACTGTGGCACTATGAAGATTCAAATGAATTTGGAGGAGTATATATCCCCCTTTGGCAATCGGATGGTCGAGCATAAGCTTATCATTTTGATCCAATTGCCTTGATTCAAAGGGTTTATTAGGTTGTTAGGACAGTCCTTAAGTTCGATTTGGCCAGAGGAGTGGGAATATGAAGTCCCCATGTGCTCAAAATAAGTGGAGGCATGATTCACATGTGACCAATTCCATGCACATGGTCGATTTGGCCATTGGGTCAAGTTGGGCTGACCCAAACTCATTGGGTTGGGTGCACCACCCTCCCTAGTGTTCACTTGACCTATTAGGAGAGTATCAAGTAGGTATGAAGAGGATTTTACCAAATTCTAAGTAGAATTGGCCAAAATTTACTCTATGTCCTAGAGGTAAATGGGACATTTGGCTGCTTTTTGAATTTGGGTATGTTTGGTATGTTGAGAAAATAGGTTTGGTCAAGTTTCATTGTATTTAGAGTTCATTTGGTATGGTTTGGCTCATGTTAACCCATTTAGGTCAAAATGGGACAACTTGGGTCAAGTTGACCAATTGGTCAAATTGGGTAAAACTAAGGGTTGGGTCAAGTTCATATGACCATTTGAAATATTTTGGTGGCTTTGGTTTGATTCAATTTGGTTTAGGTTTGAATTTGGTTCATATGATTTCATTTAGGTCAAATGGGACCAATTTGACCCATTTGATTTGAGCTAGGTCATGGGTAGGTTTGGGTTTGGTTAGTCATATGAAGTGGATTGATATCTTTGTTTCCAATCAATTTTGGTTAAGTTTGAATTTGGCTCAATATGACCCTTTAGGTCAAGTTGGGTTCAAGGTCAATTGGGTTAGGTTAAGTCTAGTTGGCCAATTGAGGGTTTCGTCAAGTTCAACAAGTGATTTGGAAAGAACTTGACCCATTGGTTTCAATCAATTTGGCTTAGATCAATTTTTAACACAATAACTTTTTAGGTCAAGTTGAGTCAACTTGGGTCAAGTGGCCAATTGGGCTAGGTTATGCTCAAATGTTGACTTGGTCAAGTTCAAACATTGGTCATGAATGAACTTAGATCAATGGTTTTAATCAATTTATCCTATGGTAAATTTTGGCTATGTTGGGTTTCATTTTGGCTAAGTGTTGACTTGGTCAACCCATAAGATTGACTTGGTTTGACCCAATTTAAGTGATTGATCATCTCATGATGATTGTTGATCATGATGAGAGTCTTAGGTGAGTTTTATTCAATCTAATTTGGTTAGGATTAGAATTTGGCTCATAAGGGTACTTTAGGTCACTTTGTGCCAAGTGAGCCTAAGTAGTTCAAATGGCTTGGTCAAAGCTTGATTTGAGTTTGATTGAACTTACATATGGACTTATGATTGAAATATAAATCCATTTGCAAGTGGTCTGAAGTCAAGTGGGTTTTGATTCATTTGACAATTTCAAGTTCAAAGGGTGAACATGAAATGGATTTTAGCTTGATTTTTAAATTGAGTTTTGGTTAAGTGATTGAAGTTTGTATTTATATATGGATCCATGATTGAAGGATTGATTGAATCATGAAGGAAAATCAAGGGTTTGGCTTGATTTGAAATTGATTTGGCTAAGTTCAAGAATTTAACTTGAAAGGCTTATGTTAGATTTTGAATGAATTTGAGTTTGATTTTTGGAATTAGTTTTGGTTTTTTGAATTTATATTTCATTTATATATGTGAATATAAATGAGAATATAAATGGGTTATGAGAAAATTTTAAGGATTTGAAGTGATTTGATGATGAAGTTAAGTCCGCAGTAAGGACTTAGAAAATATTTGGAGTTTGGGCTTAATTTTTGAGTATAGTTTGATTGATTTGAATTTATATTTCATTTATATATGTGAATATAAATGAGAATATAAATGAGGTATGAGAAAATCTCATGAGTTTGAATTGATTTGAACATGATTTAGGCTAAGTCCTTAAGAGTGAATTAAGGACTTAAGAAGGATTTTGAATTAGGAATTTGAATTTTGGATTTGATTTGATTGATTTGAATTTATATTTCATTTATATATGTGAATATAAATGAGAAAATTTCATGAGTTTGAATTGATTTGGAGATGATTTAGGCTAAGTCCTTAAGAGAGGAAATTAAGGACTTAGGAAATATTTGGAATTTGGAATTTCATACATGGGTTTCAATCATGGATATCAATCATGGATTTCAATCATGGGTTTCAATCATATGGCAATGATTTGAGTTTGGAGAAAATCAATTAGGCTAGAATTGATTTAGGTTTGATGTTGATTTGGAGTTTGACATGAAGGAAGGGGTAATGTGATGTGATAAGGTAGGCAAATTTTTCTAAGGCATGACCTATTCCTATGGCTAACTTTTCTAAGTCTATAGGGCTAGGTTGAGTGTCCACTTAATCACTAGATGTGTCTTAAGACTAAAGAACTCTTAAAGTCTAAGAGAAGTCCTATGTCTAAGATGGAGGGGTTGAGAGCTCATCCTAAAAATGAGGTCAACATTCATGCTCTAGTCTCTTAGGGAGTAGGTTTAAGGACTCTAATCTCTTTCTAAATTAATAATAGCCCAACTATCTTACAAAATCATAAAACCTGCCTACATGGTTTTAAAATTGTTGGAGAAGTTAACTGTCAGCCACTCCAAGCGGTTTGAAGGTAAACCTTATGCCCACATGTCGCTTAGATTTAGGTTGTGCTTTAGCTCATGCTAAAGCCTCCTAGACTTAGGATCTAAGGTTGTTGTATTCTTCGAGCTACAAGCATAAATTCTGCCTCTTAGGTATTTCCATAATCTTATGTTGTTGGATTATAAGCTCTAACAAACTAATAAAATTTCTACTCAAACAAATAATTCTCTTCAAACTCAAATATATAAAGCTCAATCATAGGATAGATTGGAATGTTCACTAGGCTTCCTAGTATCATGAGCATTCTCTACTCATCTCTTTTAGCTTCCAAAGTAAGTCTCTCCATTTGATCTATCCCGATTGATTTTCCAAATATAACCAATTTATTGATAGTTTAGCCTTGAAATCTTTAGAGATCCTAATTGTCTACTTTAATTGAGAGTATTCTTAGATAATTTAATTTTCTATGATGTAATTAACTATGGAGGCTTGCCTCCATAAAAAACTTTAGAACCTGGTTAAATATAAACTCTGCTTTATTCATCCATATAGAGCAAGGGAAAAATCTCTAGTATATTCGAAGACTAATAATGCCTTAGAAGTCCTTATTAGGTGATTAGGTCCATTGAAAAATGATGTCTCTATCTTTCGAGTTAGTACATCATACCTCAATATTATAGTTGATCATTTCAATAAGTACCCCCCTATGATCTGCGTGGTGTTCCCCCCATACTTTTAAAAATAAATATCACATATCCCCTCCGGTTGAAATCTTCATTCAACACAGCCATTATCGGGGTATTGATCATTCATTTTGTTATTCTAAATCCTGCCGAGTCTATTAATTTAATAATAGAGGATCAAATCTAGATTTATATTTTGAGAATTTTGAATTCAAGATTATTAGATATAAATATCTTAGATATTTTGATAATGATAATCCCTTCGGTTGATATCTACAATCAACTCAACCATCATTGAGGAATTATGAGATAGTTGTTATTCGAGATCATGTCAACTCTATTAATTTAATAATAGAGGATCAGATCTAGATTTATATTTTAAGAATTTTAAATTTGAGAATATTGAATACAAATATCTTATAGATTTTGATAATAATGACCCCTTCGGTTGATATCTTCAATCAAGTTAGCCATCAGTGAAGAGTTAGGAAATAGTTGTTATACTATTATATGATAGAATTAGCTTCTCAAAGATTTTCTCAAGTGGAGAAAGTTATAATAATATCATTAGGTTCTGTTACTTAGACCCAGTTCGCAAACCAAACTGAGAATCAACCCGCGTAGCATCCTCAAATACTAAATTTAAGTACTTATACTATGTCGGGGACCATGCCGGTGTCAAATTCAAGTTCTTACATAGATTTTCAAAGAATTTATTATTTTTAAAGTACTCACATATGCTTCGATACTAATGAATTGATATGAATTTTGAAGTATCTGAATTCAATCATAAATTTGTCTTATGATGCATGCATATCAAATTAAATTCATCTGGATATTTATATAAATTTTAGGAATATTAGAGTTGAATTTAGTAGATGCCTTTTGAAGCATGTGAGGTTTATTTAGAACTAAAATTAACGCATTATGTCTACTTCTAAATTTGTGTTGTAGATTCAATGGCATCCAGTGTATTTCAGATTCATTTTGCTCGCTATTGCATCCAAAGTCTGTTGAATTTGCTCGATGAATCTAATCCAACTTGTGGATTATGTGTGGAGGTCAATATGCTTGTTAAACAAAATCACTATGTATAATATATAACATATTTAATCTGTTAAAGATAGTAAGAATGTATATCATTAGATGTGAATCAAAGAAAAAGATGAATGGAAGGTAGCCTTCAAGATGAAGTTAGCATTTATATGTGGTTTGTTGTGCCTTTCAATCTAACTAAAACTCCTACTTTTTTTATAAGAGAATTGTTTTTTTTTTTCACCCATACATTACAAAGTTAAAGTCATATATTTCAATAATATTTTAATATTTAATTAAACTAGAGATGCTCACGCTCACAACTTATGAAAGGCTATTGAATATTTTCATAAAATGGTATAGCAACTTGACATGATCCACGATGAACTTTTTTGTGTTTTGTATGTTTTGTAATATCTAATAAATGTGTCAATAGAGTCCTAGAAGAAATTCAAGTAATTAAGGATTATTTAGTGCCATCCAACATTTAAAAAATAAGCAATTTATAAGAACTAGCCATATTTTATATTAGCATTTGTTTCTTTTTATAAGATTATGGCTAATATCACCCAATTTCTTAAGAATGATGAATTTGAATGAAATATTATCTCATCAAGAGGTTTTACTTAAATAAAAGATTTTGACTAACTCTTTTATGTTAAAATTACATAATCTTAATAAAATATTTAAGGTATCATATGATGTCTAAGGAGTAGGCATTAGAGGTGCCCTTAAGCAAGAGAGCCATATAATTGCTTATTATAAAGATAAATTAAATTATTTATAATAATCTTACTCAACCTATGATCGAAAAGATATGATACACTAACGGGGGTTGAATTAATGTTTTAAAAACTTTTATTATTCTAACTTAAAACAAGCACAAAATAATTAAAATGTTGTTATGTTTATGTAAATAAACATTCAATAACTACAATAACCAAATAAATTTCATACAAATGATTTTTATGTGCTCCAATCTAGCTACCACATAATTGAAATCACAAGTCTAAAACTTCAAGCAATTTGAAAATTGAGTGCAACCCAATATCACTAAGGGGCTTTTTGGTTGGATGTATTTCTGGATCAATTTATATGGAATGTAGGGAATTTCAAATTTTTAATATTTGATTTGAAGAGTTTAAAATGTAATGTAAAATTTTAAGAAATTCCCAACTCACCATGTAGTTCATTTCCAGTGTAATCCAGACTCCCCCAACTTAAAGAGTTCTGAATTCACCAAAATCGCACGTTTTGAAGCCACCCATAGCGAGCTCCGTTACCACCCCCTCATTGCCCTTGCTTCCGTCAGCCACCACCACTAGTCGTTGACCGTCACTTGCCATTGGCCAGTGGCTATCACCATTGTCATTGACTACCACCTTCTTTTGAAACATTATTTTCTTAATGCAAATCCAACATTAAAAATAAACTTTTTTATTTAATTTACATCTATTCAATCAACTCTTAAACATTTTACAAATCCTATATTTCAACTATATTGTATTTTTTTTTTAATTCTATATTTCTTGTTTAGCCAACCTAAAGGCCTCTAAGTCTTTCTAAAATATAGTAAATATCCAAAGAAATTAATATGACATTTATAAATAAAAGATTAATATATGAGGGAATAATATTGAACTCAATTTAATATCATAGATCTCGAATTTATTATCAAAATTTAAAATATTTTATAATGCTATATCAATGACAAAATTTTGCGATGGTTATTTTGATTTTTTTTTTAATATCATAGATGTCCAAATTATTCAATTTTTGTTAAGATGAGATTAATATATGAGGGAATAATATTGAACTCAATTTAAAGTAAAATCCATAAATTTTAAGATCTATTATATTCAAATTTTGATATGAGATTATCCTTCTATAATTTTTTTCATGATTTAATTATCAATAAATTATGATGATCAATGATAATGTAATTCGAAAACTCAATGAGTTTTGGCACTTATAATATTTTAAATATAGAGAAAAAGATGAACAACATTGATTTTTTTTTTATGGAAGATTTATATACATACCACCCAATTCTTATGAATTTATCTATCTAACATCTAAAGTTAGATATTTACTTATTTAATATTTTTTTATACTTAAAAAGATGTATTTAATTTTTAAAAAGTGAGTGATTATGATATTTTTGATGTGATATTTAAGATTAGGATGTTATATATGTAAAAATTAAAGTTTAGATATTAGATATGTAAAAATGTGGTATGTATGTAAATCCCTTTTTTTTTATTTAGCTTTTATTATCTATTTTTAAAGCATAGAATTAGTGAAAATTGCTTTTATACGAATATTATCAAAGCCTAACTCTATAATATATTTTAAAATTCAAGAATATATATATATATATATATATATATATATATATATATATATATAAACTATGAAAAGCTCCTAATAAAAAAGGTTTTAAATTACTCAAAAATATTCATCTTAAAGCATTAGGGCCCCCACTCAGTAGAGTCAAACTCAGAATTCCTTGGGACCCACAATTTAAATTTTCGTCACTGTGTGCGGTCTGCTCCTTTTTTTTTTTTTTTTTAATGAATATCCACCCAATACTTTACCCATCTTATGGGTAATGTCGTTATATTGTCCCATTAGAGCTGTACATTCATCTTCCACATATCTCCCACTTACTTTTCTAGGTAGAACTTTGGAGAAGATTTGAACTCAGTCCAAAAAGTTCCCGATAACTGAGCTAAGAGATGATGGATCAATCTGCTCCTCTTCTCCTCTTCTCTTCTCTCTTGTTGTGTGTGACTGTATCTCTGCCGACAAATAAATAAGGATGAAGATGGTCTCCTTTTAGAAGAACGGGAATATAATTATATTTATTTCTTTACGATTTTATAGTTCTATATGGTTATAACGCATTGGAATTTTATCGGTAAAGAGAACAGTAACGTCGCAATGGAGAAGAAGTGAGAGTGAGAGAGAGAGAGAGAGAGAGAGAGAACGGTATGTGGCGTCCTGAAGAGGATAATGAGATGATTTAAGAGATGATGGAGACATGTCATGTCAATGAGGATGCCTTTGGCTGTACTTACCTGTCTGTGGAAGGAGCTGTAGAGAGAGAGAGAGGGGGGTGGGAGGAGGGGCTGGGAGGCGTAGAGAGAGAATGGGGATGGTAGAGGAGCCATGCAGTACTCTCTCTTCTTGCTCTCCCTTTTCTAAGAGTATGTGCCGTTTGGCTCTCTTCTTTGGTGGGAATTCGTGTGTAGGGAGACAGATTACGCTAGAAAGAGGTCAGCTGTTTTTCTTATCATATAATATAAAGAATGCAGTGTAGAAATATATCCCAGAAAATATTTGTTTTGCCAGATAAATTGGCAAGAAATTATATATATATATATATATATATATATATATATATATATATATATATATATATATATATATATATATATATATATATATATATATAGCTATCTGGGAAAAGAAATATTATTTTCAGTCATATAATCTAGATCCCAATTAACTAAGCTGTTAATCCATATACATATGGTTACAAATCAAGTTCTTCAAGGACTTCTGAAAGTAAATTAAAATATAATATTTTTTTTAAGCATCGCTAACTAAGTTGATTTGTTCTATCCAACAGATTAAACCATCATTCGCTATCGATCCATCAATTTTGATACAAATAAATAACATATATATCAAACGATGTTTATGTTGATCTATATTTGGCATAAATTCAAATTCTCGAATTCGGTGAGAGATACGATCGTGAGGCTCAAAATTGGGCGTCAGAAAATAGTCAAAACTACCTCCGGTCGACGAACGGACTTCGTCGTCGTGTTCAAAACGTCGAAATTGATCAAAATATAAATATTGCAAAATCTAAAGATCAATCGATTAAGCTGAATGATATGCCGGCGTATTAAGGCACTGTGATGACCAAAGCTTCATTCATGGCGATCATTATGGTTAGCTTTGAAACATCAAAACTATCAAATGAGTTATTGCGCTTGGACGAGTACATGCAAATGTCGAATAATGTCGGCGGTGATAAATCAGAAATACCGGGCGTCTCTAAAATGGTGAAACAACCTCCTTGATGAACGGACCCATCGCATCTTCAAATGTCAAAATTGGTCATGGTATAAATATTGCACTTAATGATCAAGCGATCGCCAGTCGTCGAACTTACGCATATTAGAGTCGAGAATGTGCGACGATGTCCGAATGACCTCCGTTCATGAAATTGATTGCGTTGTTAGCTTTGAAACATCGAAATCTATCAAATGAGACTATCCGCGCTCAATTCAGATGAGTTTGTACAAATGTCAAATGATTTAAAATGGTAATGTGCAAATTGAGGTTGAAACGCACTGGACATCACCAAATTCAACTCAAATGACCTCTTATCGACGAGCGGACTTTGTCATCGTGTTTAGAAGATCGAAACTGGTCAGAATATAAATATTGCATGACTTGATGATCAACTGATCAAACGCTCGAGTCCTCAACACGTCTACACACATATCGAGGTTAGGAGGCGCCGACGAGAATCAAATGACCTCCGTTTACAAAATTGATTATACCATTAGCTTTGAAATATCGAAATCTATCAAATAAGATTATTCGCACTTAATTCGGACAAGTTTGCGAGAAAATTGAGCAGTCGAAAGCGATGACGCATATTTTGAGTTGAATTTGACTCAGTTTGACGCCAAGTCAAAGCAAACGACCTCCGATTGCGAAATGAACTGTGTCGTTGAGTCTGGAACTTCAGAATAACCTAAGATTGATATATATATTGACTCTATGAGTCTTTTGGCATAAAACTCATAATCGAGATTTAATTAAATATTTAGGGAAATTAACTAAGCCTAAAGAGCCCTATTCGAAAAACTGATCCCACCACTCTCGTTAAAAAAAAAAATGGTTCCTCTCTCCCCTTCCTGCATTCCCACATTCGAAACTCCTCCTGCACAGGTAAATCTGTCATTCTCCCCTCTCGATTTTCACTATTCCACCACTACGCGCGATCTGCGGTATAATCTCCATGTCATGGCTGCGCTCAGCCCACGGCCCATCTGCTGCTCTCATTATTCCGGCCCGTGTGTGAGCACTCTGTAGGCCAATTCCTTCCTGCTTCCCTGCTCCCCCTTGACCCGCCTCAGATCCACGACCAGCCTTCCAGCGACTACCTCCTTCCAGCTATGACCTCCTTCCCAGCGTAACCGTCAATTTCCACGGGGAAGAACATCGTCGAAGAGGCGAATTCTTCTTTCGATTTTGGTCACACTCCTCGTATTTTTCACCTTGCCGTGTCGGAAAAATATTGTCAATAGCGAATTCTTCTTTTGATTTTGCATCATTTGCATAACCCATCCAATTTTTTCATAACCGGGAAGAACATCGTCAGAGAATTCTTAATTTTGACATCGCATTCATAACAGTCAATTTTTGCTTACAAACCGGAAAGAACATCATCAAGAATTCTTCTTTCGATTTGTGCGCATTACATTCTCAATTGCATACCCAACCTTGTTCCTTTGTCGAGCATTATAGCGCGTCAAAAAATGAGTCAAAACATGTGGGATCTGTGAATGTGAATATATATACATGTTTGTGTTTCTTTGCAGGTTTGAATGCCTTGTCGTGCTCAAAAGGAGGCGGCAAGATGAAAAATAAGTTGTGGTGTTTCAAGACACCGCTCGCTACGCTCAAGAGGGCGTACTGAGTAAGCCACCATCTGTTAGATGTCGCTCCCTCTAGATGAAATGCTGCCGAAATTTTGTCTAATTTCTAGACTTAGAAACAAAGGGGGAATGAATATATGCATTTGTCTTCTTTCAAGTTTGAAGGTCTCGTCGTGCTCAAGTGGGCGCGATGAGATGAAAACCCGATTGTGGTGTCGCAAGACACCACTCGCGATGCTCAAGAGAGTTTACCAAGTAAGCTAAAATACCCTCGATGCAGCCGCCTACATAAGGATGACTCCGGGAGGCTGCCGAAATTTAGACTAAAATTCAGGACTTAGATAAATTCAAATGGAATTACTTAAACTTAAGTCAAACAAAAGAATATAAGATAAATATAAAGATAAATGTTAAATCAAAGAGAAATAATGTGGGAGTCATTAAAGAGAATTTTGAAAATAATGGAACACTCATTTAAAATGCAAGTAAAATTTGGGAGACTAATATTAAACTCACAAACTCTAATTGTAATTCTTTATGGCTTAAATTGAAGCGTTAAAGTGATTTCTCTTTTCTTGTAAATTCCTCAAAATTAAACAAGCTTTAATTAGAATTTCGGGGGGATTAATATTAAACTCATAACAAACTTACAATAAACTTAAAGTCTAAAAATGAATCCAAATTGGGTTTAATAACTCTTATATGAATATGGAGGTGGTTACTATGCTAGCTAATAAGCATGAGTATGGCTAAAGCAACAAACACTGAAATCGGCATAACTTATCAAAAGTGATTTAAATTGAACATAATCAAGTTGTGAGAATTGCAAAAACTCAACAAGTAAATTAAGTGCAAGTAATATTTTAAATTACAATCTAAATCAAAATGTCTTCTTCGTCACCAGATCTGCAACTCTTTGTACAAGTAGACAAAATACGACACTAAACTAAATGCTGCATGAATGAAGGAGCTTTCCTTCAATACAAAAATTAAGGAATTTCATTCTAATTATGATTTTCAAAATCAATGAAATCACTAATTAGGTGAAATTATCTAAGCTATAAATACATGCATGTGCTCGGACATAGAGATTTCAAGTGCAAATTTTAATGTCTAAAAAGGCTGCGAAGGCTAAATTAGAATAAAATGAAAATACAAAATCAATCTCATAATTCAAAAATAAAAACTACCTAAATTCTCAAATACACTCGCATGTGCCCACTACTGCTTAAATTCAAGTGTAATGATTTGGGGTTGCTTCCGGTTTAATCTTAGGGGCGTCAGTGAACAAAATCTAAAAACCTATAATAAGAGTTTCAAATCGTGAAATATCGAAAGCGGTTCTCATGTGGTAGATATAATCCTCTGTTAGCAGCTAAACAGAGTTTACAGGATCTAAAGCTCTTAAATATATTCAAATTAATCAATTTTTCAAATCAAATTAAGTAGCAATCTGAAACTGCTTAAGTGGAAATCTATCACTAAAAACTTAAATCAAACTCAATCCATCCACCTTCAGTAATTATTTGTCGGGGGTAAAAAATTAAGAAAATTTTAGCTCACAAAGGAGCCAATGTCAAATCAAGTATTCTACTATGTTCACTCTCAATCAATCTCACGCGATGGGGCAGCGGCTCGTGTCTCGCTCCTCTTTGTCGATGACTCCGAGATGAAGCGATTCGAGAGTCTCTAATCGGTGATTTGGCGGTTAGGCTTTATTATATTACGATCGATTCAGTATGCTCAATGGCTTTGAGTTGTGAATCATAGGGTATACTTGATAAAAAACAACCCTCTCGGTAAGGTAGATTTAAGATTGTCTTCTTGACAAACAACACAGGTCTACAAGGATCTTGGGCACGCATGTGTTCTTGATAAGGATCCTTATGTTAGGTTGGGTCATTACCACCTCATTGTAGGCCCAGGGACCGGGGATGACGGAACCATGGGATCTAGATGAGCGTCATCATTCCCCAACCATTTTAAATGATAAATTTCATAATCTAAAAAACTCCATATCACTTCTTATCCTTTCGTTAAGCAATATAACGTTTAGCCTTAATCGAAAGTTCTCTCTCACTTATTGAGAGAGATAATTAACTATAGGGGCTTGGGCCTATAGGAAACCTGGAACCATATCTAAAGTCCTCACCAAACGAAGGTGAAATCTCTGGGTAGTGTCTTATCTACTATTACATCTGCTTTCTGAAAATTACATCAATACTTTCAAATCACTCTCTTCAATTTAAATATTTATCTAGAGGTCGGCGGCGAATTTTTGGAGCCCACAGCTTATCACAAACAAGCTTACATTTTAAAATTTAAGATGATGAGAATATAAGACCAATAATTTTTTTAAAGGATCACATATATAAATTATGATCACAAAAATTAAAAATAAATTTTATTGTGTATATATTGATATCAAGATGTATAATTACTCATTATGTATACTAAATTTTATGCGGGAGGTATATATAGAATATTAAACTTCAAACGACATAGCACAGAGATGCTGAAAACCAATAAATATTTTTTTACGGATATAAAATGCATTATATATTATACAAAGAGCAGATCATATAAAATTTTAAGCATAATTAATGATTGATTCCCAGCCGTCAGATCTCAAATCAATGCTCAAAAGCGAAAGCTGCTGAAAGCTAGTCTGCATGCAATACAAACTAGCTAAAAAAGCTACCTTCCCCTCATAAATACTTGACATTTACTAATCACTGCATGCAAGAAAAGATGAGTTATGGTTTTGTTTCTGAACCTGAGAGAAGACTCTTAATTCATAATAAATAACATAAGCAAGCTATTCACGACTAGCTTGAATGAGAGGTAAAAAAGGCAGTCCTAATAATTTTCTTTTATCCTCCCTACTTTCAATTCATTCCAATCCTTTCTTTGTGGGTCACTGATCCTTCATTAATATTCACTTCTGTGATCAAGACGAATTAATTTGATATTGATTTTATAAAATTGATTATCAATTGTAAATTCATAGCAGCCTTCAAGGAGAGTTAATGGATATGGATAAGCACAGAGTTTTCCAATTTTATATGAGGCTAACATGGAAGCCAATGGGTTGCCCAAAAGTTTGTGTGACACATTTCTTTTTCTCTACATTCTATTCCTTTTTTCAACTTTTTTTTTTCTTTTCATTTAAATATATCAAAAGATAGAAGCTTAACTTAGCTGTTTAATGAGTTATTTCAGTTAGATAATTAAGGTGAGATACATAAAAGTCAACTCATGTTTGATATTTTTTTATTATGTGAAAGTAATTTAATCTTTATGTGAATAAATATATGATACAATCTACAAAATACATTGAGTTAAGCGATATACTTCTTTGTTTGTAACTTAGGAGTATCAAGCACTAATCTCAAAGGATGTGACTATTATAAATTTCTTCAGATCCAACATAGATTTAATATAAATGATATTGTGCCCACCTTATAATTATATTGATTTAGGCTCACCTAATGAAATTAAAGAATTCATTTCTACCCTTTACCAATGTCATAAATGTCATCATTAAAAAGAATCATTTTCATTGTGACTCAATTCAAACAATTGTATATTATGGCTTTATTTAAATGGCTCAGCAATTAAAATCAATGTGTTTTTAATTTTTATCCTAATTTTATTAGGTGAAATTTTATTATGATGTAGATAAGATTTGAACCAAAAGTTTTTACAACAACTTTCAAGTCTTTTACCAACTGGATTAATTGGTACCCACAATTATAATCAGAGTTAAATATATATTTTTAACTAATGATTTAAATCTATAAGGGTAAGTCAATTTCTGGCGCATCTACACTAACACATTATCTATTGTAAGGCCAAGGGTGGAACTAGCCACATGCTTGAATTTTTTTTTTCTTATTAATTATTTTTCACCCCTTGAATAAAAACTCTTGCCCAATAAAAAAAATATTTATTTGAATATGAATTTAATTATTTTTATCACAAATAATCTATTTCTTTTGGACGCAATTTTTTATATTATTATATTTTATTAATCATTTAAAATTTTAAAAATGAAAATATTGATAATAATAATAGAAAATTTATTTTTTAAAAATTAAATATCATTATCATCTTTATTTTACTTTAAGGTGAATAAATTTCATCTTAAAACTCAATAACTTAATGAACTAAGCAATAAAATTAAATTAATCTAAATATTTACATAATGTTAGACTAAGGATCTATTTGGGATAGTTATAGCTGTCTAAAAAGCAATAGTGAACCAGCTACAGAAAAGAAACTATCTAAAAAACTACAGCGGGCATTATAATTTTTTATTATTTAAAAAATCATATCATAACTTTCTAGCAGTCACCGCACTCAATTTGGTCGGACTAAAGTAATGTAACTTCTTCAAAATGCAACTAAAACACAATTTCCCAAAATGCCACTTACGTTATAGTTTAGAAAGTTGCCCCCAAAATGTAGCCTAAGGGTTCATTTAAGGTAGATGTAGCTTTTTATAAACCTAGTTTTAAAGCTGCTTTGAGGTAAGTAATTTTTTGAAAAAGTGTAGTGGGTGTTATAAATATTTTCTTTATAAAAAAAATAAATAGTAACTTTCTGAAAGTTACTAGACTTTAATAGCTCTGAGTCTCAAAAGTAGCTTTTCACCAAAAAATTTTCTAAAAAGTAGCCAAAAGCTCATAACTAAATATAGTTGTGGTTACTTTTTGAAAAAACAAAGCAGCTTGGAAGCTGTCCCAAACACATCCCAAATATAAAGGATTCACTAAGCTATTAATGCTAGCTTCTATATATGTTGGAAATGGATGTGAATAAAATCAAAATCAAAATCAAAATATGTTTGATATAAAACTGACTTTTAAAAATATCAATACCTTTAAAAAGTGAGATTACATTAGTTAGTGGATTTATAGGCACTAGGATTTTCAAAATTAAATGAAAAAAAAATCTACATATGGTATCCTAACATCAACGAAAATCACATATTTGTTAATTCATTAATTAACCAAAAACTCAAAAATTGATACAAACTATATGATAATGATAAGATTACAAGTGATGGCTTAAGGAATGACCTAAGTAGATCTTGCGATGAATTATCAATAAATAATTCCATTGATAATAAAAAAGTTTTTGATAGATTATCCATCAACAATTTATTGAAAATTTAACTTAATATAAACAAATTATTCATAGTTATGTTTGGTAGAAATTATTCATCAACATTTTCAATAGAAAATATCCATTGATATTACCATCAAAAATTATTTATAGAGAAATCCATCGATATATGCTAATTTTCTTGTAATATGATTTTTTTTATTTTCATGTAAGAACAAATTAAATATATTATCAAGAGCTATTGTAACAAATATTCTATACACATTAAAATAAGTGAAAAACTTATATAGTCTAACTTATAATCTTAAAAAAAAATGTTTTCTAATATTAATAGAAAAACAAAAAAATTAAGCGAGAAATGTTAATACTTACACTAAATGTTTTTTTATATTAGTCAATCAATAATTTTTTTAATAATCTATGAATTAAAGGATATAAAATTTCTTTCAAAAGAATTAAAAAAATTATGTTACCTTATGCATAGCCCCAACATTATTTTAAAATTAAAGATTAAAAATGGCATATAGAGAATGAGAGGGACAAGGTTAAAAATTTCATGCAACTTTATACTGCATTCAATTAATTTAATTCAACTCAGTACATCAAGTTTTTTTTTTTAATGAATCAGAAGTGAGATAATATAGTATTAATCATAATTAAGAATATTAAGCTCCTCAACTTACTTTTAAGTCAACCCCTCAGCTCCATCAAATCAATCTCATACGTCACCTCAAACGAAGAAATAAATACTCGTCACCTCCCCACATTCACCTTCAGAAATTCTTTAAAAAAAAAAATCTAATCTTACACATCGCACCCCCTCACTTCAACAATTCAACATCCGCCCACCATCCTTCAGCAAAAGGTCCATCTTGCCATTTCCCATTTTGCAATTAAATAACAACCGAAAAATATGCAGCAGCTTCCTCTCTCTGCAATAAGATAAGTAGATAACACAATATTCCTCTATAGAGACAAACTCGTCCTTTTCACTAAAACCCCATGGAAGACCTAAAAGCTGATTGGTGACTATTCAGTTATACCATCACCTACTTAGTTGTCCAAAACCCTAACCCTAGAGATCTTGCCCTTGTGGTCTCCAACCCTACAAATCCTAACCCTAGACCCCTACGGACTACGGGTTTCAATCTATTTCTAAATCATAACAAGAGATCAGAGTAAGATAACATGCATACTGGAGAGGCTAATAACTACAGCCAAGAATGAGAGATGATTCACGTTGTTTAACTAAGACAGGCTAGTATGGGCTGAATGTTGGAATTCTTCTTCTTTTTTTATTTTTTTTATTCTATTTATTATTATTATTATTATTATTTGCTTTCTTTTAGGATGTTCATTTAATGTGATCGATCTCTTTCCTATCTTTACGATACTGTTAATGTAGGGGCTCAAAATGGAATTGTACTGTCGTAGGATGGTTTAATTTAATCCAATAAATTTAAATAAAATTTATAATATATATCTTTTTGATATAGAAGACAGCTTTGTTTATATATACAAGCTAAAATTTTTATATTGCAAAATATATATAATTCTGCTAAAAGTTATAACTTACATCCTTAGTTAAATTTTGATCAGAGTTGCAGCTTATTTTTGTTGAGATTAACTTACAAAATTATGTCATACTTATTTTTTTAAGAAGACATCAACAATTATTTATTTATTTCTTTCTGATTCTTTTCTGTATTAAAAACATCTCAGAAAACTGCAGTTCAATTTAGATTTTAATATGGTCGTTGTTTAATTTTTGAATGAATGCTGTATCTACTTTTAATTAATGTTCTGTTGGGAGTGGGGAATGAGAACTCAGAAATGTGTGGTTCTTTTTGTTCTTAAGTCAATTTGCATGTGAGACAATAAATTCTGAGCAATGGGAGAGCAGTTAAGTTTTTAGCTATCTATATGTGAGGAGATGGTTTTCAATATGGTTATTAAAGTATAATGAGAGAATTAGAGAACAAATAGAATAGTAAGTACAAAATAGAGTTTAGCTTGTTTTTGGATTGTGGGGAAGAACCAATGAAAAGCCTTTTTTATTCTAGTTAGGGCACATAAAATTTAAACATAAAAGAAAATTATCAACAAAAAAAAAACAATTCAAAACATTAAGTTTGATGTTAAATAAAGTATGTGTTGTGTGTATTGAGGGTTGATGTGCCTTTCTAGAGGGTTAAACATTAAGAGATTGGATTCAAGTTAAAGTCAATATGTTAGTTAATTAACACCAATTAGCTTGAAAGTTTAAATTAATACAAATTAATCATTCTCTCATGAGAAATTAAATATTAATTAGTCATTATCTCTTTAGAATAATGAGAATACATTTCACCTTAAATTTTATGTATCTCTATAAGCTTTGACATAAGAGTGTTTTGCATCAATCAATATTTTTCATAAAACAAAAGCTTTTAATATTATAAAAAAATCTCATTTACACTTATTTGTATGAAGTCTTTGAAGAGTCACCTTGTTAGTAATCAACATTTCTAAACTAGGGTAGAATTTATCTAATCTTGAAAGTGACAACCCATATTAATTATTTAATCTAAGATAAATTAAAAATATTGATATCATGTCTTAAGAGGGAAATATGTCGGAGGACAAAAGTTAAACCTAATACATAAATTGTTGTACTTTGATAAAAACTAATAACATAATTAGATAAAGTGTAATGCCCTCACTTTGTAAATTCATAAAAACTTTAACTAGTATTTTAATTTTTATGTGCGATTTTTTTTTTAATCTTTCATTACATAGCAACATATCATCTCCAAAGCTAAATTAATTAATAAGAATTAAAATTTTTGTGATTTGAGCTCATGATCAAAATGTTGCTCCATATCTACATTGTATCAAATAATATGTTACATATCAAAATTTATCCTAAGAAAACATACTCGATCTCCATGCGATATTGGATCCAAGACCTTAGTTTTAAGAGGGTTAATTAATTATTTTTTATAATTTTATTTAATTTCTAAAATAAAATTTTAAGTTATCATTGATAATATCTTATCATACTAAACTTTTAAGTGATAAAAAAAATATGCATGTTACAATTGACAATGACAAGTTAATGTACTTTGAAAGCATTTCAAAATAAAACTCATTGTGAACTTTGTTGAATAAATATCTAAATAAATTTATATATTGTTTAGATAAATTTATATTTTAATGCCTCATAATATTTTTCTATATGGGGATAGTAAATTGCATTCCCCATGCTTAACCTACATCATACTTTACATACACTTGTTTTAAATGGTTTACTTATCTAATACATGATTACCTATAAAATTTACCTTTAAAATCTTATAGAATGTATATATTAGCAAGCACTTGAACTAGTTGCACATTTGTTGAAAAGAAAGTGAAGAATCCTAAGGTGCCGGATTCGAGTGCTCACTTTGTCCAAAAAAAATGTATATATTAACAAAATATTTGGGACAGTAAAAAATTAATAAATCGAAAAAACAAAACACTACAGTGGACTTTATTGATAAAAGCTTTAGTCAACATATAGAAAAAGATATTATTAAGAACATAAATTATATAACAAATTATTTAGTTTATTCATATTGTTGTGCTCTTTTGAATACTTTATCCTTATAGAGATTGATATGATTTGTGCTCTTTTGAATACTCTTTATTCATAATAATACTGATTTATAAGTGCATATTTTGATAAACAAGCGGGCTCCAATAATTAAAAGACTTTTATATGAGAATTATTTTGATTTAGGTCCCTAGTTATTTAGGATGAGATATAATTTGATGATCATTTGATATCATACTTTAGGATGTATCATTAAAAATATAGAAAATACTTTGATTTCGATGGGAGTGTAAGCATCATTGGTTCAAATACTATATGATTGCGATGATTAATGAATGTTTCTTCATTTCCCACCACAACTTTGTAATGAATTTTAAATGATCATGATTGAATCCACATATTATTTTTTTGAATTTTAAAATAGTAGTGATTAATTTATGTTATATTTTTAAATTTTTTGTTGATTATTATTATACAAAATTTTGTAAAGTTTTAGTGTTAGAATTTAGTCAATTTGCATGTGAGACAATAAATTCTGAGCAATGGGAGAGCAGTTAAGTTTTTAGCTATCTATATGTGAGGAGATGGTTTTCAATATGGTTATTAAAGTATAATGAGAGAATTAGAGAACAAATAGAATAGTAAGTACAAAATAGAGTTTAGCTTGTTTTGGATTGGGGAAGAACCAATGAAAAGCCTTTTTTATTCTAGTTAGGGCACATAAAATTTAAACATAAAAGAAAATTATAAAAAAAAAACAACAATTCAAAACATTAAGTTTGATGTTAAATAAAGTATGTGTGTGTGTGTGTGTGTGTGTGTATTGAGGGTTGATGTGCCTTTCTAGAGGGTTAAACATTAAGAGAATGGATTCAAGTTAAAGTCAATATGTTGGTTAATTAACACCAATTAGCTTGAAAGGTTAAATTAATACAAATTAATCATTCTCTCATGAGAAATTAAATATTAATTAGTCATTATCTCTTTAGAATAATGAGAATACATTTCACCTTAAATTTTATGTATCTCTATAAGCTCTGACATAAGAGTGTTTTGCATCAATCAATATTTTTCATAAAACAAAAGCTTTTAATATTATAAAAAAAATCTCATTTACACTTATTTGTATGAAGTCTTTGAAGAGTCACCTTGTTAGTAATCAACATTTCTAAACTAGGGTAGAATTTATCTAATCTTGAAAGTGACAACCCATATTGATTATTTAATCTAAGATAAATTAAAAATATTGATACCATGTCTTAAGAGGGAAATATGTCGGAGCACAAAAGTTAAACCTAATACATAAATTGTTGTACTTTGATAAAAACTAATAACATAATTAGATAAAGTGTAATGCCCTCACTTTGTAAATTCGTAAAAACTTTAACTAGTATTTTAATTATTATGTGCGATTTTTTTTAATCTTTCATTACATAGCAACATATCATCTCCAAAATGTTGCTCCATATCTACACTGTATCAAATAATATGTTATATATCAAAATTTATCCTAAGAAAACATACTCGATCTCCATGCGATGTTGGATCCAAGACCTTAGTTTTAAGAGGGTTAATTAATTATTTTTTATAATTTTATTTAATTTCTAAAATAAAATTTTAAGTTATCACGATCATTCCAAAATTATTGAAATCTCAAATATCATCATTGATAATATCTTATCATACTAAACTTTTAAGTGATAAAAAATATGCATGTTACAATTGAGACATGTTAATGTACTTTGAAAGCATTTCAAAATAAAACTCATTGTAAACTTTGTTGAATAAATACCTAAATAAATTTATATATTGTTTAGATAAATTTATATTTTAATGCCTCATAATATTTTTCTATATGGGGGTAGTAAACTACATTCCCCATGCTTAACCTACATCATACTTTACATACACTTGTTTTAAATGGTTTACTTGTCTAATACATGATTACCTATAAAATTTACCTATAAAATCTTATAGAATGTATATATTAGCAAGCACTTGAACAAGTTGCACATTTGTTGAAAAGAAAGTGAAAAATCCTAAGGTGGCGGATTGGAGTGCTCACTTTGTCCAAAAAAAATGTATATATTAACAAAATATTTGGGACAGTAAAAAATTAATAAATCGAAAAAACAAAACACTACAGTGGACTTTATTGATAAAAGCTTTAGTCAACATATAGAAAAAAGATATTATTAAGAACATAAACTATATAACAAATTATTTAGTTTATTCATATTGCATTCAAATTTGTGCTCTTTTGAATACTTTATCCTTATAGAGATTGATATGATTTGTGCTCTTTTGAATACTCTTTATTCATAATAATACTGATTTATAAGTGCATATTTTCATAAACAAGCGGGCTCCAATAAAGACTTTTATATGAGAATTATTTTGATTTAGGTCCCTAGTTATTTAGGATGAGATATAATTTGATGATCATTTGATATCATACTTTTAGGATGTATCATTAAAAAATATAGAAAATACTTTGATTTGGATGGGCGTGTAAGCATCCTTGGTTCAAATACTATATGATTGCGATGATTAATGAATGTTTCTTCATTTCCCACCACAACTTTGTAATGAATTTTAAATGATCATGATTGAATCCACATATTATTTTTTGAATTTTAAAATAGTAGTGATTAATTTATGTTATATTTTAAAATTTTTTGTTGATTATTATTATACAAAATTTTGTAAAGTTTGATATTTCAGTGTTAGAATTTAGTTCTTTTTGCATCATTCTTAGTTATAAGAAAAATATTTTTATCTCATTATTTGAATTTTGAGTTAAAATATCTGAATAGAAAGAAGTATTTGTTTCCACGTAAGTATAATTATGAATGAGAAAATCAAGAGAAAGTGGATCATCTGTCATATAAGAAAAAGACTTAAAAAATGATATTCCATAAACTTTGTTTGAAGATAGAACTGAAAATTAGGCCAACAACTCATTTTAATAAAGAATGATGACAAAATATGCTAAAAAAACTTTGAAAAGATTGAAAGAGAGCGTGACATAACTAAATTAAAATAAATAAATGGAATTAGTTTAAAAATAATCAAAAAATATTAAAGGAATTGAAAAGAGGATCCACAAAGCTAATTTGGGAGGCTAAAAGGACCATTGATGAGTCAAATGATTAATGAATGGAAAAAATTGGAGTTGAGAAATACTTTTTGTTGTCACTCAATTAACTCTTTTTTTAATTACTTCATAACATAATTTGTGAATTTGGTTCAATGAAGTGTAGGTTGTTCCAAATGCAAAAAAGTTTAGATTATTTGGCATATATCTTGACTTAGAAAAAAAAAACTAGATCTACTTATTAGTAGAGTTGTTGCTATTGGTGATCATGCATAGACTACAAACTAGGGAGTGCAAGTAGATATGACTAACCATATAAATTCAATACATAAATAAAGCTCTAATGATCTTATAAAAGGATCCCTTCATAGCATAAATTAACATTTTGAATATATTAATGCTAAAAATCAAATATCTCTACATCTAAAAGGTGAGAGAGAAAAAATATCAATGTTGCATTTTTAAGAACTTGAATTCCACAATTAGTTAATGCATGTACGAACATATCGTTTTGAATTAAGCTCATTAGAAGCGCCACCATAGATTGTAGATACTGTCAAAATATTGGAGGAAAATATAAAAGTTTTTGAAGAAATTTAATGTTCATTATTATTAAATTAATTAATGGTTACATCTTTCAATAGAAATTATTATTTAGTTGATGCTAAATATCTAATTGATTGATGATTTCTTAAGCTAATTCTAAAATAAAATATCATATTCTTGATTTTGAGAAGAATACTAGCCAACTGATTCAAGGTAGAAAGAAAATGTTTAATACTAAGAGAGCCTTTGGAATTGGGATATGAGAGAACCGATCATCAGTTTGATGTTGGTGAATGTTGCACACCATCATCACCTAATTATAGCTGCGTGTCATTCCTTCTCATCAATGTAATCCTAGCTCAATCAACCAACAAACATACAGATTGATGTGATATCTCCCCATTCTCTTTCTCTCTCTCTCTCTCTCTCTCTCTCTCTCTGCTCCTAGCTTCAAAAGTGAACAAAGTTGAGAACCCAAAAGCCTGAAATGAAGCAAAGAAGTAAAATACAACTACTGAACACCTTATTTAATTCTTCTCAGAACAGCATCAGCATGACTGTACGTACTGCCTCAACCCTACTTTGCTCTCTTCTCCTTTCTTGCCCTCCTCACATCCCTTTTGTCTCTTGTGTCATCTCTCTTTCACTCTTCTTCCTCTTGTAATATAAATATTGCATTACCAATATACCAAAAGAGAAAACTAGAATATAAAGAAGATGCCTCAAGTTCCATCAACGAGATGGTGTCCTACGCCGGAGCAGCTTATGATACTTGAAGAGATGTATAGGACTGGAGTTAGAACTCCAAATGCTTCTCAGATTCAGCAAATCACTGCACACTTATCTTTCTATGGAAAGATAGAGGGGAAAAATGTGTTCTATTGGTTTCAGAATCATAAGGCGAGAGATAGACAGAAGCTTAGAAGAAGGCTTAGTAGGCAACAAGTGCAGGTTGCTTCTGCTTCCCATCCTCCTTATCCACCTCCTCAGTTCTTTCCTCATCTTTACCATCATTTCAGTCCTCAGTTTTTTCACCAGGTTTGAACTAAGTACTGCTACCACTACTTTTCCTTCTTATGTGTAATGTTTTACCAAAAAAAATTTGGTGACGGCGCGCACTACTTTTTTTTTCTTACTTTACAATGCAAGATCACATACTATCACTTCAAAGCTGTGCCGTCTCATTAGAGAGAGAAAGCTTTATATTTATTAAGTGATTTATCTTTGTTCATGTTTACTTAGATTTGTTCTTCTAGGGTTTCTGCTGCACCTACTGCTAGCCATATTTCTAGGCTTCTTTGGCTCTTCCAAGCCAACCAGATGATGTATTTGAATTTGAAGCTTTGTTTAGAAAGGATTTTTTAATTGGCTTTTAATTAGTGCGTTTTTCAAAAATTCGGTCTATTATGGTTTTAATTTTTGTAGGAAAATATATAAAATGCACGTCCCTCTAAATTACTCTTTTAAATTTACACAAATTCTCCATTAAACAAGGCTACTAACTATGAAGGAAGGATCAGTCATTTGTAGAGAGGGTATTTTCTCATGGCCACTATTTATATAACTCTTGAAGAATGTGATCATCATTGTTTATTTCAGAAAGAGAAATATTATCAATAAGAGAAGATTATTGCCCTACTTCAAATGTTTTTTTTACATTACCATATGACTTGTGAGAACTAAGGTTGATGAGTTATTGTAGGGAGGAGGGTTTCAGGAGCCAAGACAGGGATTGGATTTACTCCGAAAGCTAGAGACCGGCGGTCGGGACGAGGCATCGCCGAGCGGCACATCATCACCACTGTATGGCTGTGAATGGGCTGCTACGTTTACAGAGCCGAACTCCGGCGAGTCAAGGTGTTGTCACTCACTACAGACATTGGAGTTGTTCCCAACCAAGAGCACTGGTCTCAAGGACGAGAGCAGCACCTCTAAGTCCTCATGCTCAGCTTCCACCAACTAAATACAAGCCTATCGCCCTAATTAAATACTTGGAACCAAGTACAATATATTTCTCTTCATGCTGTGGTGTGCTTTTTCCTCTACTAGTACTTTCTCGTATTACCTAACGTTAAGGGTACTTTAGTAACTAATAAGATATGTATGAAGAGCTCTTTCACTTAGTTTTTTTTTCCTTTTTTTTTTTTTTCTGAATTTGTAGGGTGTTCATGAGACTTTCCTGTTTTGTTTTCTGTTCTTTCTCCCATGCACAACAATGCATCGAGATAACCGTCTCTCTTTATCTCTCTTCATAGCTAAAAGCTGCCAATATGGAGCTGCTTGGACGTCAAATTTCTATCATTTACAGCATAAATATGGATAAATAGGTTTATATTTTGTTGAGTCTTTTTAGTCCTTTAAGATTTTTTTACATTTAAAATGTGTCTTAATATATCACTCTTCAATTTTATAAGAATTTTTGATAGTTAAATATAATTATTTAATTAATTTAATCTTATGTTTGATAGTTGGAGTGCATAATTAAGTAAAAATACTAATAGTTTGTGTTTAGTTCTCCAATGGGTTAATAAAGCATTTAAAGCATAACAAATCAATCATAGTTCTACTCTAACTTTAATCTATAAGAAGGCATGTGAAAGTTTTTAATTTAATTTCAAATAAATCGTTAAAGATTATAATATAAAAACATCAATTAAGAGATTGCCATTGCTACCTAAAAATGAGTTTGACCACACATGTGTTTAGTCAAATTGTCATCCCTCATTAGCTCACACTTTCAAACACAATTGCCGTGATTTATGGATGTTAATTTTAGAGCTTCATATCACGAAAGAGCAAACATTTTAAGTGCATTTGATACGTTATCTTCATATTATTAAGTGCATGTAATCTTAGTAATAATATTTTATTATGATAACAATTTTTTAAAATAGATATAATGAATGATGTGAAGAGTTCTTATCGAGATGAGATTTAATATAACAAAAAAAAAAAGTTCTAGAACATAATTATCTTATGTATATTCAATAACTCTCATATTCCTATGTTATGCATTAATTTTTATTATTTAGATTATGGGTCTTAATTCTTTAATTAACATTTTGACTAAACAAAGAGAATTAAAGTGAATATATATATATATAGAGAGAGAGAGAGAGAGAGAGAGAGAGGGGGGGGGGGGTGGGAGGATCTGAGAGCGCAGTGGACAAGATGGGTCTTGGAAGTTGGAGCTTTTGGTTATCCCTTCTTTCTCTGCTTATTTATATTGTAATATATATTTTTCTCTATCACATGTTCTTTCAATAGGGGAGAAAGCTATGGCTATATATATCACTTGGAAAGAAAGAACATAGCTGGATATATAGGGACACAAAGAAAGAGAAAGCTACAGAGAAAAGAAAGCAAAGGAGAGAGAGAGAGAGAGAGAGAGAGAGAGAGAATAGATTAAAATCTTTAGAAGACTAGGTTGAGAAAGGTATGAGGTGATCTTTTCTTGTTTTATTTCTTGATATTCTATATTTAGATCCACCATGGATCTTTCTCTAACCTAGAAATATTTGGTTGACAGGAAATTTATTGACTAAATGCGTAAGAAATGAAGGGTACGTAATCCTATACTTTTTAAAATAGGAAAATATAGAGATCGAATATGTGAAAGTAATCATAATATTCTCAACAAAATTAAATAAGTATATTTTTATAATTAAATTAATATTAAGAGATTTAATACTATTTATTAGTACACCTTATCAAATATTCAAAAAATATAAATTTTTGTATGTATTTTTTAGAGTGTAATATTTTTTAATAGATCACAATGCTCAATATAAATTAAGATTTTTTATCAATCAAAATTCAATTAAAAATATATAATTTTGTCAAAAAAAATTAAGCTAATTGTTTAAGAACTTAATTGATTACGTATTATGCAGATATCATATGCGTCATTATAAGTGAATCATTCATAACAAGGATGGAGACTAAAAAAATTATATAAAATATTTTCTAAGTTAAATAATTATGATAAATTTTATTAATTTTTTATATGAACATAGTGTATCATAGTAGTTGTTCAATTAGTTATATAATATATTCATCTTGGTTCAAATTTAATAATTATAATATTTATTAATATCAAATTTAACTTAAAAATATTAAACCAAAATTTCTCCAATTATGCGTGAGTGTTAGTTGTAAATGAACTCATTCATAATATAGAATTATTATAGAATTATTTAGTTGTTTTAGTATTCACTAATGATTTATTTCAATTAAAATTAAATTTTGATATGTTATATTTAAAAAGAATCCCGTTATGAAATGCATAACTCTTCACATCTCTAAGTTAAATTTCAGCTATGATAAAGAACTCAATATTATCTCTACGTCATATTTTTTAAATTTAAAAATAATATTTATGTCATTTTGAATAGATAATTACACAATTTTAACATTTTGTAAAATAAAAAAATTTCATATCATGTGTTAAAATAAATTGATTTTTTTACCCATTTATTCATAAAAAAATTTGAAAAAAAATGATATATATAGAAGCTATGATGTTTCCAAAAATTATATATATATATATATATTGGTTTTTAAAGGTCAAAGCATTTGTTTTGACCTGTCATTATCTGGCCGGGGCATCTTTGACTTTTAACATTTCCTTTTTGTTTTGCATGAGTCACATCCGGCGACTGCTATAGATTTGGGCCATAAAGGTCAGAGGGTGCTAATTAATTATCATTTATATATAATATATGTTTTAATTTAAAACGTAGAGAAAAAAAACCGAATGTAATGTACAGTACTTTAGAGTTTTAATTGCGGCTTACGAATTGGTGAAATAAAGGCTAGGATAGTCTTTCTTAAATTAAAGGGAGATCTAAGTACTTACCATATAAGTTTTATATATTTATATATTTAATATTTAAATTTTAATATTTATTATATATTCATTTTTAAAAACTATTATTAATAATATGTTTATATAATGTTAAAAAAGTTTAATACCATATAATAAGTATATAAATATCTTTATTTAAATGAAGATGTTTTATGAGATGTTATTAATATAAATATATTCTAATTTCAGAATTCAAGTAAAAGATTTACTGCTCAGACCATCTTGTTGCAATTATTAGAATAAATAAGACATTATTTATTCATGGTAGAAATTTTTTGAGTATTTTTATTATTATTTTTTTTATTTTTTTTATTTAAAAAATTATGTTTGTTTAGCATTTTGATTATTTTTAAAAATAATCATATTTATAAAGAGCAATTATTATCATCTTTAATGAGAACCACTCTTATCAATCCCAATAATAATCATCATAAATAGTCATCACTATCATTAGCATTTTCTTCGCACAACTATTATCATCATTCTTGTCAATGACCACTTTTGGCGAAGTAATGTCACTGTTATTATCATAATAACTTCTGCAATTAACGACTGCTATCACTATCGTAATCATCATTTATTCATTATCACTATCATTAATATTTTCTTCGCACAACTATTATCATCATACCTGTCAATGACCACTATTGGCGAAAGAATGCCACTGTTATCATCATAATAACTTCTGCAATTAATGATTGTTATCACTATCGCAATCATAATTTACTCATTATCACTATCCCATCAGCGATTGCCACCGTCGTCTTCTTATTGGCTGCCACCACCAGCTTTCTAATAATGATCAGCAACCATAATCATAATTGTAAAATTCAACTTACTCTATATTCAATAAAAATAAACATCATTAATATTTAAAAAATTAAATATATTTATTTCATGCAAAATTATAAGTAAAATATGATAAGCATAAGAAATAAAAAATAAAAAATAGTGTGATCCTAAACAAGAAAACTAGCAACCTAAAACTAGATGGACTAATATAGGACTACTCTTAGTAAAATAAAAAAATAGTGGATTTTTTTTTTCATCATTTATTTTTTATGTTCATGTTAGACGACCAAAATAATTTCATGATTAATATTATATATTATAAAATAATTTCACTTTGATTTTATTTATTCTCTATAAAATCCCACTATCTTTCTTTCACTTCAAAAAATCCATTTTGGGAATGGGAAGATATGATAAGCATTAGCTATTTAATAATCACTGCAAAAGAGTTTGAAAAGGGGATTTATTATTCAATATAATATTAGTCCCCGGGGCCTGGAGCTATAGCTGTAACCTGGAGCTACATATAAGCCAATATAATAAATTTTATTTTAAAATTAATTAAAACTATTAGTCAATCAAATTAACTCTCTGCTTATTTATAGCATAAATCAACATAAAATAATGGGAATACAAATTTAATATATAAATGATTTTAAAATGATGAATATAAACTTAATTTATTTATTTTAATATGTTTATTCAAAATTATACATGATTTAATATTTTCTATTTTCTATAAATTTTTATGATGATTTAAATTGAATAATTATAAATTGAATAATTGTAAATAGAATGTGTTAGTAATTATATAGTTAGTGCTCATGTGGTTAAATTACTCATTATTATGCTTTTGATCACTAGTGCATTAAGAATTTTTATTTGATTTTTAGAATTTTGCTTTCTTTTATTAAACTTGTAATGTTATATTAATTATGTGCTAATCATAGTTAATAAAATAATTATCTCATAGCTATTAATTTTGAACTTGATTATGATCTTACAAATAATTTATTTTATTTTATTTTTAATAAATTTTAAAATTATTAATTCTTGCTTAACACAATCTTATATGATTGCTTATGAAATTGTAATGGGGCCATCATCTTAGGAAAAGCAGGTAACTATCAAAAGTTTAGAAGCAAAGATATGAGCACAAGGACATGAATATAATGCGATAAAAATACGACAACATGACATAGTTAAAATAAGTAAGACAAGCCACATCATGGACATGTATTTGTACTTTATAAATTATTAATATTAAATATATAATTTTTTACAATTCTCTACTAAAGATATTATAAGATAACACTATCATAAAAAAAACTTTAGAATGATAAATATATATATATATATATATATATATATATATATATATATATATATATATATATATATATATATATATATATGCTATACAAGAAAATCAGATGAAAAGTTTATGTCTTAAATTCTTAGTTGACACATAATTAAAGACACCCAGAGAATTTTAATGGAAACCTCGAAAGAGGGAAAATCACTAGCAAGAAAAGCTTCCACTATGTATCTATTTGAGTACAAAGTCTTCACGATAACGGGATTACAAAATTGCATAGAGAGGAATAACAACTATGTAACAATGATCGGGTTGTAATTGAATCGATTAATAGATGAGAACTGGTAATACAAATTAGTGACGAGTGGCGGTGGTATGTTGATCGCCGAGGATCTTGCTTTGGGATGCGATCTTGCTTGGAGGATCTTGCTTGAGCTCTCTTCCTTCTCACTTCGGCTTTTCTTCTTTCCTCGCTTCACTCTTCCTTTTCTTCCTTGCTTGGACTCTTCCTTTTCTTCCTTGTTCGGACTCTTCCTCTTCTTCCGGACTCTTCCTCTTCTTCCTTGGACTCTTCCTCTTCCTCCTCGCTCCTTCTCTTATTTACTTGCTTCAGCTCTTCTTCTTCACTGGCTTTCACTTCACTTGGCTTCACTTCACTTGGCCTCCCCTCATGAGGAATGAAGGACTATTTATAGATGGGAGGAGAGATTCTTGTAAATTCATGTAAAGCCACTCCCCTCGAGCGGCTCGGGATGATTCCTTCAATCATTTGATGTATTTTGAGCATTTGGATGCTCAAATGAAGTCGTAATTATGAGATCTTAGGCTCATTAGATCCGGCTCGTCGAGACGCTCGATTTGACTATAAACACCCCATATTTGAGACTGTTTTGGGATTTAATTGATCTCCCAAAGATTAATGATATTTTAAGTCTTGATCTCGATTTTGACTCAAAATCATATACTTTTGATCAAGATTTGTGCTTTGACTAATATTTTGAGAGCTATATCAATATATATATATATATATATATGATTACTAATAAAAGAAACTTTAGCAGATAATCTTTTTAGTTGTCACTTATACTTTGTCTAGTTTTGTATTGTATACTCAAAAACAAAATTTAGTTATGGGATTATTAAATCCTCACACACATTCTTAATAGCATATAATCACTTAAATTATGCTTTTATCAATATAAATATTTTAATGCAATCTTCAATGGCACGACGTTAGTATGAATTTTTTGAAAGAGGATGCTACATATGTAGGATGAAATGAAATATATATTATAGTCGAAGGCACGCCAAAAAGAAGTGGGATTGAATTAGGTGTGCAAATACCTTGGAGCTACATATAACCCTAACATAACCAAACTAAAATTACACAATAGAGGCTATAAATATAATAATTGAAGCACAAATGTAAGTACACAAACAATGTGTTCAAATATAGAAAAAAAATATTATTTTAGTGCATTTGGTACACGTTTTGGAACATTTCAAGCGTTTTGGTTGCAAAGTAAAAATTTGTAATGTAATGTAATCCAAATACACTAGATTTGATTATGTGTTTTGAAAATCGCGATGTAATTCCAAATACACCGCCAATGTGTGTATGGGGTGCAGGCCGCCAATGTAGCCGACGGACCGGCGTACGCCAAAACCTTCGCTTACTTAGACATTTTTGTCAACCAAACAAAAATAAGTAAAGTCATAAATTTGTAATACTCTCAACCAAACAACTATAAAACAATCTTTTATTAATCAGATTCCTTTATATCAGATTCTAAATACTGAGAACCAAACAATTAATGTAAGTAAATTCTTATAAATGAGGGTTTAATTTAAATTAATAATATTTTTATACTCAAATATTTTATTTTACAGTAATAATGATCAAGTAAATCAATCATTAATTTAAAAGACATCGCACACTTTAACTTAAGTTATAAGTGATGAAACCCTTCGAAGAATATTGAATTGCATTTCTCATTGTAAATTGAACTCAAAACTATAACCAACATTTTTTTAAAGGTGGACAAATTTATTACATAAATTGTTTCTTTTTAAATATTTTTACTTTTTTTTCTCAAGTATTATGGAAGAGATTTTTTGAGGGGCAAAAGTATTTATTTATTGATAATTACTTATTTATTTCATAACAAAATAAATAAATAAATTTCAGCAATTGTCCGAAGACATTCTTAGTTTTGCCCTTGAAACACAAATCTTCTTTGTGTGTGTAAATTTATATTTCTTTATTTTTTTTTTAAAGAGTTTGATTGGATAAATTTATAATTTAAAGTAAGATACATGTATTAATGTTCTAACTTGGACTGACACGGAGATAATCACAAGCTCAGCCAGTAAGGAATATTTCTATACAATACATAATTTTAATATATTTATATATCTAATATTTAAATTTTAATATTTACTCAAAAGGCTTTCAAAATTTTAATATCATATTAAAAGGTTGAGATAAATTAATATAAAAATTTAGATATTAAATATATAAATTTATAAAGATTATGTGATATTTATATAAATATCACATTAAGATATAACATGGAGTTTTTATTATCTTAAATGTTTTTTTTTTAATTTATCAAAGAAAAATTCTCTACCTTAATAAAGATGTTAAATGAAATTCAGAATATGTTATTTAAAAAAACATTTATCCATTTTTTAGACATCTTATAAATTAAAATTCTCTAATTATAAATATTTCTGACAGGAATTCTCCCGAAAGGAGCTTATAGGAAACGCCGCTTTCGTCGCTCGCCGGAGTCAACCCCGCTGCCGCGAGAACAGCGATTGGCGCTAACTATACCGGAAAAACAGGAAGGAGAACTGGTCCCATCTTATTAGCTTTTTCCTGACACAGGAAAGGGGAGATTTGGTGAGATTTTCTCTTTCGCTTCCCTTAATTTTGAGGGTTACGTTTATGGAATGGGAAATATGACGGTTTTTTCAAAGGAATCTGTCATTTAGTGGCTATGGGGTGGATTCCTTCTTCACTACTGATTTCTGATTTCATCGTTATATTTCTTTATGGCATCCGGTTATTAGCCTTGAATTATCGAACAAGGTAACATGGTAGGAAGGGATGCAGTTGCTAATCGACAAATTACGAGTAAGGTGATGCAAGATTAGGGCTTTTGGTTTTTCTTCCTTGTCAGCGAAGACATGAAGTGGCAGAAGCTAGGTAAAGGAAGAGTAGGTAGTGATGCTGGAGGGAAAAATCTAGGTCCTTTTGGATTATAGCTTTGCATACGGCTGCTGTATCGATGGGCTTCGTTTGGCTATGCTGTTACTGTAATTGAATTTAAGTGAGATGCTATTCTATTAAAGGTTTGAGTTTGAAAGACTGTAGCTTTGTTGACCCACCCAGACGTAGCTCGTGAAGAGCTAAGTTAGAGAAGAGGATCTGAATCTGCATTTGAGTTTTGTGACTGGACCCAGCCTGTAATCAAGCTAAATCAAGAACTTAGCATATGTATAATCAAGTTCATTTTCATTTGAGCCTGGAATCAGAGCTCGTCTAGACTATCAAACTCCTCAAGCTATAGGCGTGCACTATGATCTTTAGTAAGTTAGTGGTTAAGAACAATACGTGGATAGGGGAATTCAACTTTTAGAGGAAGCTCATCTTCTACCCACCCTGAATTCATTGTGTATGGAGTCAACTATTGTGGCATACAATATGTAGTTCTATTTACCCATAGTAATTCCCTGAATTTATTGTGTCATTCTCTTTCATTTGTAGATTATAACAACTTTTTAAGTAAGTTGGATCAAAGTTTTATTAAAAGCTTTGTGTAGTCCATTCAATATATGGTAGGGCATCAGAAGGTTCATTTTTGCACTTCTAAATGTGGTGCCATTATATAATATGATTTTTTAAGGCACATCGAAGGAATGCACAATTTGGCCTCAAAAAAATTGTAACACAGTCTGCCCAAACTTCTTTAAGCGCATAGATTCTTCTACCCATTTAGAGAAACAGTCAATCATTATTAAAATAAACAAATGACCCTTCAAAGAGAGTGGGTCAATGGGATCAATCACGTATGTTCCCCAATACTCTATGGCCTATGACATCAAAGTTGTTTGAACTAAGTTTGGGTTGCTATAGAATATTTTCATGGATTTGACATTGGTAGACATCTAGGAGCATGTTAGATATAATATTGTGTCTGTTCTTGCTAGAAATATCCTAGCTTCATTTTTTTTTATTTCGAGGCATGATCAATGGGCGCCTTATAGACATGTAATTTGCCCTATGATTTTTTGTGATTTATCTCTTTTAAAGTTGGATGCCACATTTGATTAAACATGTGGCTGCACATAATGCTATGGACATACAAGTACAAAAAAAAGTTCTCTTTCAAATTTAAGAAGCAGAAGAGTGGTCACTAGGGAGTTTACTTTGATGCGAATTTTACAAGTGGTTGCCTCTAATTCATCTCTTCATTAGTTATCATGGCAGACTGGTCATTTTCCTCTTTTGTAGTTTTAGTTTCATGTCGATCATTATGTACAAGTGATAGAAGCTTTCTATTTCGGATCATGACTATCATAGGTGAGGTGAATCTTATAGATCAACTAGCTCTTTTGTTAGTTTAGCCAGTATATTTGCCTTATCATTATGACAATGGAACATTTTGATAAGAGTAACATCTAGAATGTATTGTAGCAAGTCCATTATGAGTTGATGGTAATGAAAGAAATATGGTTTAATGACAATAAAAGTTCTTGCCACTTGGGTGTTAAGTAGTTGTGAGTCTCTCAAAATTTTAATTTTCTTTTTTAATTTTGATTTGGATGGTTAACTCTGGATCAATGACCAAGGTTTCATACTTGCTTTGAAAGATTATATGTGTAGAGATTCTTTTGTGGTAGCTACTAGTTTTCCTTTGAATTCTTTACTATTAATTATGCTACTATCCTCAAACCTATTTGTCCGGGCTTAGTTATTTTGGTGAAATTAAGATTCTTTGTATTCGAAGAAATTCTTTGGGGTGCATGAAATCTTTGTATTTGAAATTCCAAAGCTAAGTGGAAGGGCTCTATGAGTGAGCTAACATTATGTGAACCATCTGTTTTTTATTTTGAGTCTTAAGCCATTTCTAAATCTACAAAGCATTATTTTTAGTTCCTCGCTTATTTTAAAATGTAATAATTATTCTTTGAATTTGTTCATGCACCCATTTATAATGATAGTTCCTTTCTTATGTGAGTTAAACTCATCTAGCATTCAATTTCGATAATATACTTGTAAGTATTTTTCTTTTAATAATAATTTCATTTTCAATGCTAATTGTCGTATATTCTAGTTTAGGCGTCCTCTTGATCATTTTACACCTATCTAATACATCTTTGCTTGACCGATATATTTTAGTTTCTCAAATCTAACTTGTCACTCTCATCATGTAACATGTTGTTTATGAATCAAACGAAATTATCCTTAGCTTTTATGCAATTGGATAAAGTTTTAAGATTTATCCTTCCATTGGAAGTAATAGCATTTACCTTAACTTTCTTAGTTAAGGTCGATATCATAAGGTTGTCATTAGTGATTATTATAATTTTCATTGGTGATTTTTTAGGTGTCTCTATGGAAACTATCTTGATTATTTTTAATGGTGATTTTCAAGTCTCCTAGTAGCGTTATAAATGCATTCTTCATTTAGTTTAAGGTTTGACTCTTTATCTAGTTCTTATGAGTGTTTAATTAATTTTTACTATTTTAATTTGTTTGCTAATTACATTTATGATTGTGCTTAAATTGATCTTATTCTACTAATATCTTTTTTAAATTTTTGAGAACATCAATCCTTTTGGTGACATTTCAACTAACTTTGATAATTCTCCCACTTCTATGTGACATGATGAGACTAACCTAGTCTCTAGTATCAATTTGATGTTGGATAGTTAAGGTCTAGGGTTTCTAATGTAGCTTAGGATGATATGTAGGATAAAAACATGTAGGCCTAGGGTTTCTAATTATTATTTGTTGGTTACAACTTATAATTTTGGCAAATATTTGTCACTTCCAATGCATGAAAAATGATTACACTTTTCATTCCAAGTGAAAATTTAGCATCCCTAGGTCTAAAATTCTATAAAAACTAACTAGGAATAATTAAATTCAATAATTAATCCATTAACACTTCCAAGAAGATATTACATGTATCCCACTTAAGAACATTTTAGTCATCACATAAAACCAACGAATAATCACTTAGAAAACAAGAATATTGATAAAGATTATCTCAAAAAGAAAAACCAAGCCTCACATTGGTTAGTGTCCTTCAAAAGTAGTCATGCAAACCCGTGAAACACTCGAAGAACTTACATCCAACAAGAATCACATTTGAGAGAAATTGAAATTGCATTTCAGTTTCTGTTGAATTAATTTTCAATATCTCTAGAATTAATTATAACACTATCATTGTCGATCCCAAGTCCGGATGTGAAAACTGGAGGATTGCGATAGGTAGTGGACAACCAGCGTAAAATTTATTGAAATAATCATGACATGAATTCTTTAAATCATCAGTTAATGCTAGGCGCCCCAAGCAATGGCTTTCAATACGTGAAAATGTGCAGGGTCACGATCAGCTCGTGTTAAATAAGCAAGGGTTCCCACATTATGGACGGATGCGGGCAAAGAAGTTAGTCCATGAAACTAGAATTATGTTAGGATCTTGGAATATATGTACTCTTACATGTAAATTAATAGAATTAATAGATATTATGGTTCATTAAAAAATAAATATTTTATGTGCTCAAGAAATTAAATGGGGAGAAGGCCAGAGATTGATAGTTTAAGTTTTAAACTTTGGTATTAGTAAGTCGAACTAAAATGGTGTAGATTATAGATAAAAGTTTGAAGGATAATGTTATAAATATTAATAGATGTGGATAGAATTATACTTTAAAGATTATTGTTGATCTAAGATTATCATCGATGTTTGTTACGCCCTTAAAGTAGGTTTGGATGTAGCTCAAAGAAAAATTTTGGAATGAATTAGAGGATTACAAAAGATATCTCTCAAGAAAAAAAGTATTTATTGGAGAGATTTAAATGGACGTTGGTAGAGTAGAAGATTTTAAAGTGTTCACAGTAGTTATGAATTTATAATTAATGAAGAAGGTAGGAGGATTATATTAGATTTTTTAAATTTTACATGATTTTGTAGAAAATACTTTATTTAAGAAAAGAGATGAACATATTATTACTTATAAAATGGATCAAGTAAAACACGATTGATTATTTCCAATGAGAAAAATATATCATTTAGATCAGAAAGATTGTAGGAAAAGTTTTAAGTCAACATCGATTGTTAGTTTTATATTTTAAGAAGAAAGATTGTAAAAGAAAAATAAATCAAATTATTGTCTGAATTAGATAGACATTTAAAGAATACAAAAAATATTTTAAGAATTCTACAAGAAATTTGGGATGTTCATAAAGAAGTTTAATATTATGTGGAAAAAAATAACAGTGAAATTAAGTTTCTAAAATGTCTTGGAGAATCAAAGGAAAAGTTTCTTTTAATAAAAATACAAGTGCATGGAAATGACAAGAAAAGATAAGAATAAGAAGATTATTATAAAATTTGGTTTAGATGTAAAACTTGGAGAAAAAAAGTGCTACCAGAGATTAAGAAAGTAATATATACAACAACAACAAGCATTTATCTCACTAAGTGGAAAAGAAAGCGAATATATGATCTGAAAAAAATTTAATTTTGTGATTTATACAATGACAGATAGTTAGCTGAAAGATGATGTATGTATAACCAAGAAAGAGTAAAGAAAGTTGAGTGAGGTAAAGATTTAATATAATAAAGTGCTTTTCTTGGAAAGGATATTGAAAATAGGTGGATGAGATAAACTTTTCAATGAAGGATTTGAATACGACGATTTTATTTTAGCAACCTTAATACTAAACAAAAATAGATAATTTTATTTTATCGTCAGATAGTAATCGAAGTTAGAGAAACTTTAAAGAAAATGAAATGTGAAAAGGAGGACGATGATATTCCAATAGTGGAAATGTTTAGGAGATCGAATTTCTTAACTTACAAATCTTTTAATGTTATTTTAAAGACTAAAAGATGTGATGAGTGGAGAAAGAGTTTGTCGGTTCTATATTTAAGAATAAAGGTGATGCACAAGAGTGTGCAAATTATAGAGGAATTAAGTTAATGTGTCATACATTAAAATTATGGGAGAGAGTAATTGAGCATAGGTTACGATGTGATACAAAAGTTTCTCACAATCAGGGTTTCATGCCGTAGATCTACTATGGATGTTATACATTTGTTAAGAGGTTTGATGGAGAAGTATAGAGAAAGTAAGGAGGATTTACATATGATATTTATTGATTTAGAAAAGCTTATGATAAAGTTTCAAGAGATGTTCTTTGGAGAGTTCTAGATCGAAAGAAGTTAATATTGGTTATATTCAAGTCATTAAGGATATGTATACTAGAGTACTTGTGTCCAAACACAAGGAGGATTGACAAAATATTCTCCCATTTCAATTGGATTACATCAAGGATCTTTAAGCCCTTATATTTTTGCTTTAGTTATGGATGTTCTCTTAGCATTTAGGAAGATGTATCTTGGTGTATGCTTTTGATGACATTCTTCTTGTTGATAAGACTAGAGGGAGTCCAAGAGAAACTTGAATTATGGAGGTCAACTTTAGAGTCTAAAGGTTTTCGTTTAAGTAGATCCAAACCGAATATATGGAGTGTAATTTTAGTTGTAGAAGTTCAGTGGTAGTGTTAGGTGAACAAGTCATTAATAAGAGTGGCGATTGAGATATTTAGGCTCTATTGTTCAAAATGATGGTGAAATAGATAGAGATGTTATTAGCAGAATTCAAGTTGGATGGTTGAAGTGGAGGAATGCATCTGGCCTGTTTTGTGATAGAAAAGTTCCATTTAAACTTAAGGAAAAATTTTATAAGATGGTGGTAAGACCAATGACTTATGGTGCGAATATTGGCCAATAAAAGAGAAGCATAAGACAAGTTAAGTGTTACGAGAGGATGCTCAAGTGGATGAGTGGCTTTACTCTTAGAGATAAAATCGAAATGAGTATGTTCGGGAAAAAGTTGGAGTAGCTCCAGATAAGATTAGAGAGATTGCCTTAAATGGTTTGGCCACATAAAGCGTCGTCGTCCGATGACTTAGGAGAGTAGATGTATTAGATTTGTCTTATGTTAAGAAAGGTAGAAGTAGACCTAAAAGACTTGGTTAAGATGTAAAAAAATGACAGATATACTTGAATTAAATGAGAATTTGACACATAATAGGACACAATGGAGACGAAGGATTCATATAGCCGATCCCACTTAGTGGGATAAAGGCTTGTTGTTGTATCTCTAGTATTCTATTCATAGTCTTTAAGCACGTAAAATAAGGATCCATGAAATATCTATAGGAATCAACTAAAATACAATTTTCAGTTAATTTCAGCTGTGAAAAATCTCCATAATTTCATTTCCTAAATTGCATTCGAAGTCCAAAAAAAAAATGTAAAGAAATTACCATACAAAGAGAGGTATTAGAGGAGCAGCCATTGCGCAGTGCGGGTACTGTAGCTGATAGAGGGAGTCATAGGGCGACAACAGTGAATTAGTGGGAGAAGGAGGAGCTATAGCTGTATTAACAACAATTGGTGAAGGTTGCACAGTTATCTTCTTTTGCAAGGCAATATACTGTGAGAAATCAGCAATGCTCTCAAGGCGGTAAGCAGGAAAAGCAGTTTGTAAGGGGAAACACAACAATGGCTCAAATAATTTGGGGAAAACAATGGGAACAGCAATTACTTAAAAGAATTGTAGCAATATGTTGTGGAAGTAGAATAATCTAATTCACATTGGAGTAATTATTCCCTGCTACATAAGTAAGTATGGGCTTAGTTAAAATTCTGCAGTAGCGAGTTACTAAAATGATTGTTTAAATATTGGGAAATACATTCTATTCATATGAGATTCAACATCATAAGCATATTTTACAAAATTAACTATAAGATGACTTACTACGCTATTACAATTCATATGCGACTTTGGAATTTTGAAAAAAAAAAAATGCAAAAAGAAAATATATGTATCAGGTATCGAATAGTGCATCTCCCTCAGAAAAGATGGAACTGATTGAAGATAAGCTTAGGGATCTCATTAAAGCTAATGCTTGGAGTGTAACTTCTTATTGAGGGAGATGTTTGCATTTGTTTCAAGTTTCTTCGCATACCTTGTTTTTTATGGTATTTAGTATGGCAACTTTAGACCACTAAATCTTGCCTTCTAAATTTTTTAGTTTCTATCGGCCTTATCATTTGATATTATTTTATTAGATTTAAATGAGAATATGACACTTAATAGGACACAATGAAAAAAAATGATTCATGTAGCTAACTCCATGTAGTGAGATAAAGGCTTGTTATTGTTGTTGTTTTGGCCTTGTCATTGCAATGTATGCTTTGTGGAAGGCACCCTCATTTACAAGTCATTGTTGGAGAATTGTAATAACGAGAACACTATTCTATATAGATCCTCTTTTGGAGACTAATTGTCAGTAAATTCTTATATGGACTTTGAATAGGTAAAGACCTCTTGTATTCTTCTTCCCATTGGTGCCCTTGTGTTAATGAGCCATTTTGGAGACTTATTGACCCTATCCAAATGCAAGATGCGTTTTTGAGAATCACTTGTCGATGACACTAGTTCATTGATGATGATGGGTCAAAGTTTGAACGTATTCATTGTTATGAATAATTTTGAGAGAAGGTTTAATGTCTCTTGATTTGAGGCTATTGGAAAATGAAGATAACATTTCACTATCCTTATATGGATATGTTGTTTTCTCATAGAGGAATATTTTGCCACAATTACAATTATAGGTAAACGATGCGGTGCTCTTTGCTAAATGTTTTTGTGGGGCATGAGGTCAAGAAGGAAGCTCAATTAGCTACGACTAGGGTGAATTGAGCTTTGGTTGCATTTAGAATTGTGCCAGATAGATCATCCTCCTAGGCATAGCTAATTGAGCTCGGTCTTAAGAGTTCTAGGATCATTCCTGCCTCAATTCATGCGATTTTGGTGTCGACTGGTTCAACACGATTACTTGGTTCTTCTGACCCGGTGATGGAATATGTGGTTATCTTGACCATGATTGCCACTTGATTTTGCTTGTCCACATAAAGTGAAACCTCCAATTAGATTCTTCAAAATTGCTTCCAAGATTGTGTTTGTGCTAAAAATTGTACTCTATTAGATAGGATTTTCTTATGATCTCAATAGGAACAGGTTTGGTTGTCTTATTTGGTTGCTGTAATTGTGTTGTTTCAATAAATGGATGTAATTTGAGTACATATACTTCAGTATTTCATTAAGGTCGGCTTGAAATATCAATCCAAGGATTATATTTCCAAAAACAAAAAAAGTGTTCACAAATACATAAGTTGGCTAAAATTTAATGAGGGAAATTTACATACATAGCACAGTATCCTTATGCATTTACATATCAAACACTTTAAAGTTTGATATTCACAAATATAACATTTTTTTTTTCTTGGCATGAAAAGATGCATTTCATTTTAGAAAGTTAATGATGGTATTATTTTGATGTAACATTAGAGAATTGAGTGCTATTTACATAAATATAAAAGCTATGTATTAGATATGTAAATATATAATAATTATGTGCTATGTATGTAAATCTCCCTTGTGCATAAACCATCTATTTTCCCAAAAATAAAAAAGTTCTGAGTTATGCTGCCATTCATAGCTTTCTGAACGATACTCTCTTGAAGCAGGCTTATAGTTCATCTCTCCTAACAGTCTGATATTATTTTTCTTCAGAGACTTTGGATAACTGAGATGGGAGTATTCACGAATGGTTTCTCATTTGTAGTCGGAATTGGTTTTGGGATTTTTGTAGCACAGAACTATAATATGCCCAACATAAAGAAGCTTTTCAGTGAATGGTCTTCAGAAGCAAAGCACATTGAAGAAAGTTACAGGAAGCCAGAGAAAGGTGATAAGTAGTCATTGGATTTTCATTTATGTCAGTGACATGATTTTATTTTGCAATGCTGTTATAATTGTTTGTAAAAACAATTGTATAATAAGTTTAGAATTATTATAAAAAAAAATTTGAATTATGAAATAATTTTTTATTTTATTTTTTTTTGTTCATCATTAAAGAAGGAAAATAAATTTTTAAAATTTTTAGAGGTATTATTAATTTTTTATTGAAAATGTTGGTCTTCATTTTTGTTTTTTTTTGTTTTTTGTTTTTTGTAATATTGTAAAAGCTTAATTATAGTATAGATCTTTTTTTGGGTTTTAAGTAAAATTAAAGATGAAGTCATATGGGGTAATAAATTATGATTTAGCAAGGAAAAGTTTTAATATAACTTATATAATTCGGTTGAATAAATTAATTTGTTTTTTGTTTAATTTAAAATTACTTTATTTAGTATATTTCTATATATACATATATATATATATATATATATATATATATATATATATATATATATATATATATATATTAGACAATTGAGAGAATTTAGGGTGTGTTTGGGGTGATGGTGTGGTGCGAAAATGTAAAAATAATGGTATCAATAATTGATTTGATTTATAACTTCATGCAATCTCTGAGTCAAAATAATTGATTTGATTTACAACTCCATGCAATCTAGTCAAAAAAAATTAGTTCGGATTGATTTTAATAATTTTTCAAGTTGAGTTTGAATCAAAGTATTTGATTTGTTTAATTTGTTAGATTTTGATTGATTTATTAACTCTAAATTGACTTAAATTTTAGCCATCAATTTAAATTTGATTAATCGGGTCAGAGTTCTCAATCTGTATAATATTTAAATTAGGTTTTGATCAAATAGTTTAGGATTAGTTTAAATTTAGATCAGACTTGAACTTGATCCGAGAACTCGAACTTTAATCTTGTTACAAGTGTTGTTGAGAATTTGTATTTTAGTTATGTTTTATAGAATTTATGATAAAAAAAAATGACATTGATATTAGAAAGTTACGCTTTGATTTTCTAAAAAAAATTAATTATAATATTCACTATAATTTTATAAACACTTATATTTTTACTAGTTTTTACAGTTATATTTATCTAAAAATGATCTTCAATTATAAATACATACATAATATATAAGATATTTAACTCAAGATTTTTTAGTTGAAATTTTAAATTCTTAATCATTATATTAAAATGCATGGCATATTTAAAAAAAAAAAAATCAAAATGTGTTTCACTCGCTGATGGCTTACCTCAATAGTAACTTATTGTCGTAGTTTATTTATCTGTTCTTTAAAGCAGGGCTTATGTATTGGCAAATGTATTCATTATAATTATTAAAAAAAAATGATTCTAAATACTCTTTTATTTATGAAAAAGAAAATAGGGTTTTATTATTTTTTATCGTAAGATCTATTTTTAAATGATTAATAAAGAGGTCCAGTTTGCCAAAATATATAGTCTGCTATATAATATTATTATTGAAAAATTATCAAGCCGATAACCCCTAGGCTTAAACAGTCTGTACCTCCACCAGTAAGCGGCAAGCACTGGCCCACGAATCTTTTCCGTAGCCTCCCCTAGATGAGCTCGCCTTCCTCACTAGTATCCAAAAAGATTCGACACCTTCAACTGGAGAATGAAGCTCTCTGTATCTTCGATACCTACCCGATTTGGATTCGAGAGAGGAGGACGACGACGACGTCATGGAGGTATCCGATTCTTCTTTCTGGTTGGAGTTTCTGCGCGGCATGCTGAAGCCAGCTGCGGCGACGGCGGTGGTGGCGATGGCGGTGGCGCTTTCATTCATGCAAAGACTGGGACTTGAGTGGGAGATGGTGTATTCCATTGCCAGGGCCTTCCTTCAGCTCTCCGTCATTGGATTCGTCCTCGAGTTCATCTTTACACAGAAGAATGCTGGATGGATCGTGCTTGCCTACTTTTTTATGGTAAGGCTTTTCTAGATTTCTGTTTTAGATGATTGGTTGTTTACTTATTCCTGCCTTGTTGTGCGAATAGGACTGTAAATATCGTGTCCCCGATCAGGTAATGAGGAATTGAGAGTCTATTGTACAATTTGATTTAGGGTCACCTTATCTAAGCCGTATTGCCATACCAATTTGTTATATATGGAGCCTAATTGAGTCGATCAACCAGAGATGTACTATCGACTCAGTCCTTACTTTCATCAATCGAGCTTGGCGGTGAGCTTGCTAGGGGGTTGTAGGGGGGAGGGGGGCGAGTTTGGGGTAGCGACCCCGAGGAAAATTTTGTCTGGTGTATAGCACCTCGCTATTATGGCATGAAGACTTTGGTTCAAAGACAAAGAAGGTAGTGCCTCGACTTTGGTTTAGAGACAAACAAGGCAGTGCCTCAGGCCTTTGCTCAGAGTTAAAGAAGGCAATGCCATAAGGATAGCGTTATGGCTTCAGGATCCATGGATTTGCACTAGAAAGACAAAAAAAGATAGTGCTTCGGCACTGGATTTGCACTAGAAAATCAAAAAGACAGCATAAGACAACGCCTCAGTGTTAGGATCGGGCATCAAAGACTCAGTACAGAGAGCCCAACACCAAAAACTCTGCAATATCAACGTCATGACTAGAATCTATGCAGAAAAACCTGGAGGACAGCGACGCTAAAAACTAGGCATTAGGGTCGCAGTGTTGTGGTGCTACGAAAATGGGAGAGTTTATATTTAGACAGTTTTTTATAATTTTTTCAGAATTTTTTGGCATTTTTTTTTATTCTCTTGTGAGTGTAAGTGGAGAGTGCGTGCTCTAGAGTGTGAGAAGTGTGGAGAGGCTTGAGATAAGTGTAATCTATATGATTCTTCTTTTTTTTTTATAGTGTATTTTTTGATATGGTGTGACTTCGTGATTTCTTTCTATTCTTGGACTTTTTCAAGTTAAATCTTGTATATTTGTGATATTATGCTTTGATTATGTTTATTCAACAGTTTGCTTCGAGTTTCTCAAACATGTTTTCGACGGTTTTAGGTGTATCAATCTCCCAACAACAATTCATATTACTATATAAATTTAGGTATTTGATTTAAAGATGCAGATATAGGTGTACAATGAAAACTATGATTCAGTATGTGAATCCTACATAATTCTTATCAACTAAAAAACTCAGGTCAAAATCAGCAAATCAAAGGACAGTCAGCAAAAGTCAACTCAATGTCTCCTCAAAATTCAACAATTTAGAACTCACCTACTCTGTATTCGTCAATTTGACACTGCATACTATTCAGAAAGTGTTTTCCAAATATCAAAATATTTATTATATTATTATTTTATTATTATGTAATAATAAAGATGTAAATATGAGAAAAATTGTATCGACTGAAGCCTATAAATATGAGGTTAAATATTTTAAAATAAATTAGAAAATTATATGTATCTGTGTATAATGAAAATATCAAATAAATAGTTAAATGGGTAGATATAAATATTTTTAATATTAATATTTAAACTTCATAAAATAATTTAAATAGAACCTAATGAATTATATCTAATAGATAGATGTTATTCATTTTAGTTTATACAGTGATGTTTTCAACTTGTATGTGAGGAGGCAATATTAAGCTTAAGGCTAATGTTTTAGCCTAATACCCCTACACATACAATTTTTTATTTTATTTTCTTTATTTTTATTATTTTTTTAAGGCAATAGGGTAATCTTTGGTGTATATTTTAGCCTATACCCTGTTTGAGCATTCTTCTTTAAGATGTTTGAGTTGGTTTTGTTAAAATAGCTTAAGGGTAGTGATTATAAATTTATACTTTTTAAAACATCTTACATTGGTCTGACATCATATAGATTACTTAGAAAATTTTTTTGTATCCCGAATAGATGTTTGGTGTTCTACCAAACAAGCAATGCTCTTTTAATCATGTCTGCGTTAGATGGATATTTAAGAACTCAGTAAAATATGATTGCAATTTCTTGAGCCAAAGAAGTTAGATGAGTGTTGCGTGCAGGAAGATTCAGGTCGATAAAGTAGGAGAAACCGACGCCTTACAGATAAAAGTCGCACACAAGAAAAAGTTTGAGACCTCAAGATTTTGATAGAAAACCCAAAAAAGGGAAAAACCACAAGGCTTAGCCCACTTAGGAATAATTTCACTATATCAGCTTCTGTTATAATTGTTTTCTTTTCTCCAAAGTAGGAGAAGGATAGCTTACAAGAGCAAGTTTTGGACGAGTCACGGATTAATCAAGGCTTTCATTGGTAGAATCGATAATCCAACTACGGAAAGATGGTCGACTGTCGGCGGCTGTCCCGGTGGCGAAATGGCAAGTAACAAGAAAACCACGGCCGACGCAAATCCGATGATGATGTCCGATACGATGACCGGCGGCGGATGGGCGGTGACAATGCAGCGGACGGCGGGCTGGTCGGCGCGGCGACCGGCCGTGGTGTCCGAATATCGGGCGATGGTGAGACGCGGCATGGCGATGACCGGTGCGGGCGCGATGACCGTAGGCTGGCGACGATGATCGGCGGCAGCGATGTCCCAGAAGGGTGTCCGGTGCACAGAATGGCAACAGCGCTAAACGACCGACGCTGACAAGCAAGCGATCCGGCGGGTCGTCCCGAAATAAGACCGGGTAATATGGCCAACGGCAGCCGAGCAGTTAATGACAAAGGACCGCGATGTCGCATCGGTGACCTGGTAATGGTATTGGCAGCGGTGGTAATGATCGCGAATGGCCGGCATGGTTGGTGCGATGACGATGGTAATGCTGGCAGGGCGAAACCGGCGGGGTATGGCTGCAATGACTGATCCGACGACGATCGACCGGTGGCTCGATTATGCTTTGAGATTTTTCGAGTCTCAAAGCCCTCTCTTCTCTTTAGCTTCGGGACCCCCCTCATGTAAAGAATGAGGGGTTATTTATAGATTATGTGAGAGACACCTTTATAAATACAAGCAAAATTCTAACCACTCCATCGACGGCTCAAAATAATTCATTTGATCATCTGATGTATTTTAAATATTTGAATGCTCAAACTCAAAATTATGGATCTTAGCTTAGATCCGCTCATCAAGACGCCGATTAATTATAAACACCTATATTTATGAATATTTGGGATAATGACTCATATCCTAAATTTTCCAATGATATTTTAATTGCTTGTCTACCGACTCGATCGATTTTTCGCCAAGAGATTCGTTTTCAACCAAGTAGAGTTTTCACTAACATATCAATGAGATTAATCAACATGATAAACTAAATTATTATCCATATCGCATTTTCCATGGAGATATCTTTCAGGTTTTGTCACTTTCAAAGAATGGCTAGTGAAAAGTACCCGTACTGATGAAATCATATAGCAAGATGATTATTTAGTTGATTCTAAATATTAACTAAGGTCAATAGATCCTTTAGTCCGAATCCTCATTTTAATAAGAAATTTTTTGATATTGAAGAGTGATGAATTGTTGTCTCACTTAGTGTTTGTTTGGGGTAGTTGTAGTTTTTTATAAAGTTAATTGTAAAGTTGTTGTGGAGAAAATAGTTTTTTGAAAAGCTATTATGGGTGTTACAAATATTTTCTTTTTTAGAAATTCAAATAATAATTTTTTGAAAGTCACCACACTCTAACAATTTTGATTCTCAAAAGAACTTTTTATTACAAAATTTTCTAAAAAAAATAAAAGTTAAAAATGCTTCTCAAAGAAACAAGCAAGTTTTCTCAAACGTACCCTTAATTTAAAGAAGTTGATTAAACGGCGGCTTCATTTTTTTTCTCGTACAAGGTAAGAAGGAAAGCTCTCAAACCAAATAAAACTTTGATTGACCTTTTTGAGAGACTTTGATATGAAACCCTATCTCAGGTGTATTCATTATTTGGGGGTGTCAATAATTGATCTGGCCTCACAACCCTACTTAAACTCGTCTCGAAATAATTAGATTCGGGTTGACCTAATTAATTTTCAAATAAAAATATTTGCCTCATTTAATGTTTTAGTACTATTTGGATTGACCCATGCCTTGATTTTGAACCGCCAAATTAAAATTGACTTGATTTGACTTTCCAACCCGAGTTGACCTGCAAACTCAAATTTGACTTGAAATACATATCTAAATAGCTCAATCGGGTCGAGTTTAAGTTGAGTCGGGTGGTTTGAGTAAAGGTTTTTAACTCGCATAATGTTTGGGTCGTATTCAAGTCAAGTTATTTCAGATCAGATCAATTTAGGATTAGACTCAAACTCGACCCTCGTGAATCCAATTCAACACCACTACTCTCTACGTCATTGAACCCCTAGAACCCTAGGGCAGAGAAATTTGAGCTTCTCATTTGGATGGAGTGCATTGATACAGATACCGCTTTCCATTTCCCAAAGATTAACCTGACCATTCCACATCTTTTTACACGTCTAGTGTCCATTGTGCAGGTTTTAGTTGCTGGCTATACTGCGGGGCAACGCGCTAAGCATGTTCCTCGTGGAAAATTCATAGCAGGAGCTTCTATATTGGCTGGAACATCACTGACTATGCTCTTGCTCGTTGTGCTTCGTGTCTTCCCCTTCACACCACGGTACATCATCCCTGTTTCTGGCATGATGGTTGGCAACGCCATGACTGTCACTGGAGTTACCATGAAGAAGCTTCGAGAAGATCTCAAAATTCAGAAGAACCTGGTTTGTTTGCGCTCTGTTTATCATTTAAGAAAATCATGTTAATAGATAAGCCTTGCACAAGCACATATGGAGCTATTCATTGAGCAAACTATTTCAGTAAAACCGAAGCTTCGATGCCCTGATGCTAAAAGCAAAGTAGTACAACATAAAAATATGAAATTCATGGCTAAATCTGTATAGCATATTTTCTTCATTGGATAAAAATTATGCTCCATAACTTAAGAACAATAAGACTTCAAATCAAACATTTAGAAGATGTAGCATGAAACAAACAATGAGCATTAGAAATAGGGGCATTTATGCACATATCACACAATTCATATATATTTGCATATCTAATACCAAACTTTCATATTTGTATAAAAATCATCTTTAAAATTATATCAAAAATAGCATCGTCATTTTTTTTATAATGAAATACATCTTTTATTATGTTAGGAAGTGTAAAAATTTAGGTGTTGGATATATAAATTCATCAGAATTGTATGCTGTGTGTAAATTTCCTTTTAACAAAACAAAATGCTTTTCAAATTCCGTTCTATTTTATAGGGATCTTGAGTGGCAACTCAGGCTTTTTTAACAGGTGGAGACAGCTCTCGCTCTTGGCGCAACGCCACGGCAGGCGACTCTTCTGCAGGTGAAGAGATCACTCATCATCGCACTATCCCCAGTTTTAGATAATGCGAAAACAGTAGGCCTCATCTCTCTTCCAGGCGCCATGACGGGGCTCATCATGGGAGGAGCTTCGCCTCTCGAAGCGATTCAGCTCCAGATTGTTGTTATGAATATGCTCATTGGGGCTCCACTGTCAGCAGCATTACGTCGACTTATCTCTGCTGGCCTGCCTTCTTCACCAAAGCTTATCAGCTGGAGCATGAAGTTCTCAGTGAAGACTGAGCTTTAGCTTGTCGCTAGGCTCCTGCCTTCTTCACCAAAGCTTATCATCCATGCTTTTCCTAGTAGTTAAACTTTTATTGTGAAGTTTAATATTTAGTTGTCAATTTGAAAAAAAAATTAAGATTGTTGATAATTGATTTATAAATATAAAAACATAGCGTGATTATATATGTAAAATACCCTAACTTATATTTGCTACGGAGATTATTTGATGACTCATCAAGACTATTCTTCCAAATAACTAAGGGATTGTTTGGTTGCCTAAAAAAAGAATATAATATATTTGGATTAATTTAGTTTGTTTGGTTGAGAATTTTATAAGTTTTTGAGTTTATTTTTTTTGATAAAAAAAATATAACGCCGCAGATTTGCCGCTGCATAGTATAGTTTGGCGTATGGCTCACAATGCGGAGTGGTAGGGCCGGGCGATAAAGATTTTATATCGGACCGCCAGATTTGGAATTCACTCAATTTAGGTGAATTTTAATTACACAAAAAAAACTATCTTGTGAATTCCAAATATATTACATTATTTTAAATTTTTACTTTAAATCGTGTTAAATGCCAAAAATTTAAAACTTTGTATTTATTTTACTTTACTTTATTTTACTTCCGACCACATAGTCCCTAAATGAACTCACTTAAGTTTCAAAGTTATTCATCAAAAATTTATTGTAGACTTCATTAAAACTCATCCGATGCTTAAAAAATATCTTGAATTTTTTTTATGTATGCTATAAGCTAGCTAAGTATATTTATTTTTGCAGCAAGCATCTGTTAAAATCTTGGAATGAAATTAAAAAATTTTAAAAATATATATATATTGAAGCTCCCCTTGTTAAATCAATATAATACTCAAAGAGCAAGATTCAATAATTTGATGTTAGCTTTTTATTGAATTATTATAATTTTTTTAAAAATAATATATATGCGATGTGAATTATAAATAGAAAATAAATTATTATATTTCAAATCAACTACACAATAGTTAATTTTACTTTTCTTCAAAATTAAGAGATAATATCTATGTTATTATTTTTATTTTTTACATTGTCAAATTAATGTGTTTACAGGTTCTGATCAAATTACTGAGATATTGATAAAATGAAAAATAAAAAATTGGAATTTTATTGTGAATTGTAATATATGAGTAAAAATTAAAAAAAAAATGGAAAAAAATGCTAAGTTTATAAATATTAATATTTTGAATGCTATCTATGTAATTGGCCCAAGCTTGAAACAAAGTTCCTATTCCATTCTCGCGTCCAAGACGCCTCTTTTCTGCAATAGACTCCCCAGTCAAAGACCTAGCGAGGAAAAAAAAAAAAGTATTGAAGCTCCCCTGGTTCTTCGTCTTCCTCGATCCGCCTCCCCATTCTATTCTCTGTTTGATCCCTCCTCTCAAGAGATTCTATCCAACTACAATTCTGTTCGCTATTCAATTTTTATCTTCATTCGGCGCGCGCGTGATAGGAGGAAAGAAGAATATATGCCGCCTTCGGGGATCTTGATTCATGTCCTCTTCTTTCTCTTTCTTCTGTGTTCTATAACGGGTGAGCAATAGACTACTACTTATTTAATGCATGAATATTACTTGTCGTTTTTATGATCTTTGAACTAATTATTAGATCTTTCCTTTGTTAAAGTCGATGTATCATGCGATATCTGATGGCTGATTGATAAATTGCCATAATTTATCGTTTTTTAAATGCCTAATCCTTTAGCTCTCTGCTTGTTCATTTGTATCATAATTGGGTGATTGCTTTTATTGTAACATAAATGATTCTTGGAAGATGGTTTAGATTAGTTTCTTTACTTGAAGGGTTTTGTTGTTTTGGTAACAAAGACGATGTTGCAAAAATATTAAATAACCTAAGGAAGACGCCAGACGGTATGGTTAGGCTTCGTTTGAGAGGGCTTTTTTAGTGCGTTTTGTATTTGAAAACGGGAATTTTTGATTTTGATACTCGTTTGAATATTTTGAATAATTCTTATCTCATGAAAGCTCGCTTTCCCCTTTCAAAAAAAAAAAAAGACATAGTTTTCGGGAAATACTTTTAAAGAGCTTTTAATCGCGACCAAACGAAGTTAGCTACCGAGGCAGGTAGTACGTGGACGAATGAGAAATTATGGTCAGTTAATCGTGTTCTTCATTTTATGAACAGATTTAGTCAAGCAATAAATTAATTCAAAATATGGCCAAACCAAAATTAACACCAAATGCAGCTTAGCGCATGATGAAGGCTTGGTAAAGCAGTTAAGTAGGCTGCCATGGTATTCTTGACGATGATTGTGATTAGTGAATTTTATCAATCAGTAGATGAGATTTTTTTGTGAGCAAATGCCATGTTTGAGTTAGGATTACTAAGTTTGAGGCTGTTTGAGTCTATTAGGTCAGTCCATTAAATGGCTGAAATCTATTTAATCCCTGAAATATTTTTTTCTTCTTCTTCATTTTTGTAGAACTCATAACATCAAATATGAATAGCCTTTAACTAAAAGAATGATTGATCTAAAGCACATTGTTGATAATATGGTCTAAAAGAATGCATCTTGGTCATTTAACTACTAGGAAAAGCATGGATGACTGTGGAACTGTTATAAAATGATATTTTTGAAGTTCTCAGTGCATCATCATCACGTAACTTTTAATTTGTCTTTTATCCTGAAATTACAGAATTTTGAACATTTTATTTCACAAGACATGTGAAATGGTTAAAGGGATAAAAGAAGCGCAGTAGTCCAATAAACTTTCACTAATGGCTATTTCTTCAGGTATCTGCATAACCTCCTCATTAACTATTTGCCTATTTGGCAATTTAGCTTCTAATACCGGCGAATGTGACGACGGACGGATAAAAAGAAAATATTTCTATAACAATTTTAACTAAGGTTGCCTATTTGTTTCACGACCGGGGAGAATACCGCGAACGACGACGACGGATAAAGAAAATATTTCTATAACAATTCCAATATAAATTTAAAGCCAACTATACAATCATAAAAGAGCCACTACAATCCATTAATGATTTAAAAATCATTCATACATAAACGTTCTAATACGATTCGCGAAAAATACACTTTAACATAACTCAACATAATTTATCGACATAAATACCTATCTCAGTAGCTCTCTACAGAACCCGACTTTCCTTCTATCATTATTTAATTAGATTATTACCAAAAAAGATTAAATAACTAACAAACGAATATAATTCAAATGGCCAATTACGCTATTACACTATAAGAAATGCAAAAAGAAACTAAGATGATGCCGCTTTTCATTGCCACGCATACGCGCATACGTTAAAAATAATCGCCAAACAATCAATCATACGTATGTGATATAAACATTTAGAAGATATGTGGCCTGTGATACATAAACATTTAAGAAGAAGATACGGGTCAGATTCATAAACATTTAAGAAGAAGATATTAACTTTTACTTTTACTTTACTTTTATCACCCGGCCCACGAAGTCATCTATACTCATCCAAAGGATGAGATCCATTACCTTTACCATTCAATTTCTACTTAATCATATTTGTGCACATCAAGGCCCCCAAACAAGCATAAATGAAATCAAACTTCAACATATACATTCATAAAGATACAATCATATCACTACCATTAATTTATAACTAGCAGAAATCAAATTGATAAAATAAACTCGCGAATACGATCTAAAGATTCGTGGATTATCCAACATAAGCAGCGTAAACTATTCACTATTTACGTGTTGAAAATCATCACACCGTGCGAAAAGTCAAAATCATCTAAACATTTATTTCATCACAAGTGGCATACATTTTACCATAAATGTAAGAACATAATTACCCACTTTAACTCAAGTTTCTCAACTTCCTTTTCCTTAATGATTCTTTCTTAATTGCAATTCCTATAACATAAAATATTAAGTGTTAAAGCTTTTAATATATAATATTAATTGATTATCATACCTCCCATCAAACGATTCTAATCTAATTAACGACAATAATATAAATACATTTTCTTTATATGTTCCTAAAATCTAATACTCCCTTTTCCTTATTTTTTTCTTAAATTTATTCTTGAAATGATCTTAAAATGATTCTTAAACTAAATTTTAATTTATGCTACCTAATTCTAAGTTAAAGTCCCATCAAATCTATAACCCTAAGTTAGAATTATACCTAAGTTAACTTGAAATGACATAAAAAATCATAGCTAATAACATAACAATTAACAATTCAATTAAATTAACTATATTAATATATATTTTTTTATATACCTCTGTTTTATGCTGCCTTCCTTCCCTCCTTCTCGCACACACCTGCTCCGACGGCCAAGGTCGACCATGAGCCTCACTCAGTAATCTAAACTCTCTTCTTCTTCCTGTCGACAACGACGAAATTATCCTCCTTTCTCTTTTCGATCGTCGAGCACTAAAGTTATTTCACTTTGACGACGGTAATTCTCCTCTTCTCCTTCTCTCGCTTTTTTTTTTTTTTTTTTGGGGCTCGGTTTCAGCTTTCGAGACCGAACACCTGATTACTTTTCCTCTTCGGCGGTTGCTTTTTTTTTTTTTTTTTTAAGTTTCAGGTTATTACAATTTGTCCCTTAAGATGATGGAAATTTTGTTTCTTCTGATGCATGACAACAATAAAGTTCTTTGAAGCCAACTAACCAATAGTCTAAACAGTAAATGCATAATTTGAATTTTTCAATGGTGATAGTGCTCTTGGTAAATGGTCAATATTTGGTTATTCAAATATACATCCGATGATTCTTTGATTTAATTTTGTAAATCCATGTGCAATTTAGATTCGGATGCTTTGCATCATTTATTCTCATGTTTTGTATATGCTGAATGTTGGTTGCATGAAGGCATGCAGATAGCTACGGGTTAGTGAGGGGCGTTTTATCATCTAATTATGAATATAAATTGAAGAACTGTCTCCTTCCATCATCTTTTTAGTGTTCACATGTTCAGAATATATACTGCTTTGTTTTTCTAAAGCACTTGTCGGCGGTTTTATTACTTCTGCAGGAACTAATTCAGTGAATGTCGTTACACTTGGTTCAATTGAAATTTTCAATGCTCATGAATGGTTCCCTTCAAAACCAACTGTTTATTTTCATTGTGAAGGAGAAGAGAACAAAACAGTTTTGCCAGACGTAAAGAAAACAAATGTTCTATATACTTTCAAGGGTGAAGAGTCATGGCAGGTAATGTGGCTGTTGGATGTTGTAACAAGTTTAGTTGTTGTGTATTTTTCTTTTATCTCATCATCTTATCTGACATGAATGTCACCAGTTTCTTCCTTTTTCAAATTAATGGTTGACAGCTTTGGATGATCATACAAATAAATATGGCCAAACATAAGTAGTCCTTTCATCCACTTCAGGTCTGATGCATTGGCACACCATGTTTAGTCAACTTCAAACATTCTCTTGTTCATTTATTTAAAGTATTCCTCTGACAACCTTTTGAACAATGTCATATATTCCTTATTAAACCATTTTTTTTTTGTTGGCAATAGTTAGCGTCCACATGGTAATAATAATTATGATCAAATCAATGGAATAAAATAGCCTAAAGGAATATATTAAAATTACCAGGTAAAGGTGTGGGGTTCTACCTCAAAGAGGCTTTTTTGGTAGTTATGATTTTCCCCTTCGCTATTGCTTGTACTCACCTATAGAGCAACTAAAGTTCAATTTTATTCTTAGTCTAACTTCACATCTACCGCTTTTTGATGCTCTATAAAGAGAGATGATATCAATTGTTGTGGGTAGTTTTGAACTTTTTCCTTTGAAGACTAACAAGGGAGTTGATGATGATGACAACATGCAAGGCTGAGTCAAATGACAATTGAATTCTCTTGGTGATGGCTTGAGGTGTGTTGACCTCCATACATATTACATAAGTCGAGTTGAGCTCAGACAAATGACAACATGCATATATCGCAAATCAAAGTGAAAGACAGATGTCACCAAATTGCTCAAATGATCTTCGATGAACGAACTTCGTGTGTTGTAACATCGAAATTGATCAAAATATATATTCAGATAATACAAATCAAGAATGCTTGAGTTACGCATAACGGAATTGAGGCCGCGACGATGAAATGATCATATTTTAATTTTCAAACGTCCAATCACATGTTGTTCAAAACGCCAAATCTATCAAATAACCAAAAAAAAGACCGACAAAAAAAAGAGGTTCAAAAAGGCAATCGGGTCAAGGCAAATGGTAACTTGGATGAGATATAATAAATATTAAAATTATCTAAATAGATTTAATGATCAAATAATCATACACATGATATTAGAAATAAATTATAAAATATAAATCATACGCAAAAATCTCACCATTAAAGTGCTGCTTCCTTCCAACTTTAAGATTCAATTAAAGTTTACATTCTTTGTCTCAATGATTAATTTCATCCATGACATATGAAATTTCATAACCCTTTCAATAGCAGTATTGCATCTATTTTTCTCGGCAATGATGAATTTAAAGCATTGAATGGAATACAATCAAAACCATCTAATGGCCATGTCTCATGTGATACTTTAGATGTCAAAACACTTTAGATTTGTAATGTTTGTTTCGAGCAAAGAAGATCAATTTCATCTACTTTTTTCCTTTCAGTTCTCTCTTCAATAATATTATTATAAGTATGAACACTCTCTATCCTTCACAGATCTTATTTTTTTTCAGATATCTTTTAAATTTTCTAGATTTGAAAGCAATATCAGTGAACTTTCAGAATTTTATTTCCTTAACTTGCTAATGTTCTTCATTCTATTTGCCTCCATTATATATATTAATCCACGATAAACACTTATATTTCCATCGAGACATCTAGATTCACTAAATGATTCCAACTGATCTATTTTCTTAACATTAGGTAATAAATATAATTGATTTTCATCATCCTAAATATGAAAATAAATGTTGAATAAATTAAAAAAATGTCAATCAAAAAATTAAAAGATTCAGGAGATATCGAGAAAAATGAAAAAATATAAAATTATCCTAAATGTGATTTAAATGATCAAATAATCATACAATGTGAATTTGAGAGAAAATAAATTATAAAATACAAATCATACGCAAAAATAAAAAATCTCCTATGAAAAATAAATGTTTAAACTTAGCATATTTATTAAAATAAATGTTGAATAAATTAAAGAGAATGTCAATAAAAAAAAAATCCAAAATACATCCCATAAGCAAAAATGCTTTTTATTCCAGATAAATGATAAAGATTCTAAATTTCAATGTAACAATTAACAGATGATAATTTTAAATGCAAAAAAAACATTCTTTATCTAGCACGGCTTATTATGATTCAATATTCAACCACAATTGGTTCAAGTTAACTAAGATTTAATTCAGTTTAAATACATCCAATGTGAATGCCCAATGTTCAATTTTTCTAAATTCACTTAGAAGCAAGCACAAGGAGAAATCATAAATCGTATGCAAGAATATAATAGGCAGAAACCACAATATACAAGTTTAGAAAAATAAATGTGAAGAAAAGCAATAATTTAGTAAAAAAAAAAAAATCAAATGAATATATTTTTAAAAACAAAATTAAAAATAATGATGTTCAAAAAACCTGCACTTGATTTTTGGAGATCTAGTGCAGTAACTGAATATGTCCTTACGAATTTCAATTTGAAAGATGGTTGCCATGTCTATGAGTTCTTATAGTGTATACTTTAACTTGACACAAGCTTTAATGAAAATCCCTAAAGCCTGTACATGTTAACTTAATTAAGCGGCATGTCAGGTATAAAGTCAAGCTAATTTGTTTAATGAATTTCATTGCATTTTTATTATTCTAGTTGTTGACAAAGGATTAAAGGTTTGAACTGTGGTTAAGGATGTCGGCTGGATTTTCTTTTTTCAGTGGTGGGTAGTATGATGGGTTGGAATCACTATGGTTGATAGGGATTAAATGTGTTTTACGACTTCCTCGTTGCAATTAGTTTGTGATTTGCTTCCCTGTTCTTGAGATTTTTTTTATCAGAAACGACTTCCCTCAAAATAATTTAGTAAAAAAAAAAATAAATAAACAAGAATTGAACCAATTCATATAAATGTAAACTAGCAATAAACATGAAAAGAACAAGTGAGAAACACATACAATCAAACCTGAAAAGTGAAAACAGAATACTGCCCAGGAGGAGGGGAGCGAAAACCAAAACCAAGAGGAAGTTTCGGCGAGTAAAAAACAAAAGTGAAAACGAACAAGGCTAGGGATAAGCATCCGCAAAAATGCTTTATTCTTTCATGACACTGGCCGGTCCGGCTCGCGACCATTGAACCCGGTTTAATGTCTGAATTTGAATATTGACGGCACAATCGGCTCATAATCCAATGAATCTGGCCCGGTTATAAAGCCTTGTAAATAACATCCAAATCGGACGAAGCCACTAAGCTCGAAAAATTTAAAAGAAGCATATATTAATCATTGATCCGATTCGACACCGACTAATTAAAGAATCATCGAACGTATTCACGCTATCGCCCTAACATCTAATTAGCTAAAATTAATATGTGATTTGTCTATGTAGTGACACAACTACATAAAGCCAAAATTAAAATTTATTTGACATATTAAACAAAAAAAAATCTATATAAATACCTATTAATGGCTAACCCTAAGAGCACTCCTATTCACAGCCCTAACTCAGCGCCGCAAATTGATTCCTCTCGATTAAAACTTCCAAACCGAAGGACTCCTCCCTCGTCCGTCTACAGCTCTCGGCCGAAGTCCTCTACTCTCAATTTCCCTCGTCCCGTCCGTGCAAGCCGAGCGGCTAAAGAGGAATCCCTCTCTCCCGTCAGTCTCATCCTCGCAAGCCGAAGGAAGGCTGAACTCCCGTCTCTGCTATAGGCTGAACAATCGAACCCCTTTCCCATTTATTCGATCTCTGCTACAGGAGTTCGGTCAACTCCCATCACATTAGTAAGCCTACACTCTCTCCTTCCTTGTCTAATCCAGCAAAACAACAGCCTCCCCCACTTTCGCACCGCGCCAGCTCCTCTTGCCGAGCATTCGTCCTTGGTCGCCTGTTTCGCCGAGCTAGAATCCGTGTTTGTGTTTTCAGATATGAAATGTGGCAGGAGAATTGCTAGCCTCATCCAACAGTGGTGGGTTCCATTATCCGGAAAATTGTTTCTACTTCGATCTAGAGGAAAAGAATACCTGCTATCAAGAGTTGTTGCATCTACATTGCACGTGCAGGGTGGTTCTTTCCGGTGTTTTCAGTGGAACGTACATTCAACTACTGAGGAAGTTGTTGATAGTGCCTCTACTTTCGTGCATCATATAGGCTTGAAGAGATCGCTTTGGTGATTGTGAGTTTTATGAAGATTGGTGGAATGCGAAGACTATTGAAGAAGTTGGTTGATTTGCAATACTTGAGAATGTGGAACATACCTGTTCATAAGTGGATGGTTTGGCATATATATTTTCCCTGCATAAGGAATGGCTTTTCAAAGGGAGTTAATTCATATTTCATTCTTAACTTCTGCTGTGTTTCATAAGAATTGAAAAGCGAGCCAAAGCAACTTCCGGATCATTTGTTATTTGGTAGATTTAAGAGGTGAATGAGAGGGATGCAAATCATATCGTGGTGGAATAATCTTATTTTGTCTCAATTATCTTACCTCAGTGTATTAAAAATTATGAGAAATATTTAAATTATAAGTACCTGCTCATGTTGTTTCAACACAACAGATAAATTTGCTAGACCTAAGTACTCGTGCATGATGTTTCAGGATGGCGAGGAAATCATAATGTCTCTTACACAGGTATTGAAGGCCTACACGCTTTTTAAGTGTGATGGGTTTAGAAGACTCTCCAAGCCGTGTGGCAAAGACCGACTATGCTTTTAAGCAAAGAAGGCTCTAAGATTGACGACCTCTGCGGGACGACGTCATTGTCAAATTGATCGATAGATGACTTAATTAATTTAATACAAAATGAACTTTAAAGCTCAAAATTAAAATATGGATTGAAATTACATGTATTTGAAGACCTACACATGTTTTTTTAAGCATGGTTGGTGTGAAGATTGGTCGTGGTATCGCAAGATCTTGTGACGCCTTTAGCGTGTGAGTAAATACTTAGACTCGATGTAACCTTCTATGCGGGAATGACACCGAGATGTTGCCGAATTTGGACCGACATGAGCTTAAAAGAATCAAATGAAAATACTAATGAGCTTAAACTCAACTTAAATAAAAACAATAAATCAAAGTTAAATCAACATGCAAAAAAATATATGTATGTATATTTTATTTTATGCATATATTTGAAGACCCCACTTAGAAGAGCATCGTGGGATTGAAGATTACGATCGCGATATCGTAAGACACCGACAGTTGTGCTTAGAAGAGCGTGACGAATAAGTCAAAGCAACTCCTGATGCAACCCTCTACACGAGAAAGATATCGAGAGATTGCGCAATTTAGCGATTTATAGACTTAAATTTAATATCAAATCAAAATTAAAGTTGAATATAAGACTTCTAAAATATCAAAATAAGAAAAATCAAGCCACAACAAGCAAATTCAAATGATATTTATAATGTGACTCAATAGCTCATCATGAGTGCAAATAAAACTTATCTGGATTTAAGAACTTGGCCTTGGACAAAAAGAAATGCAAAGTAAGTCTTACAAGAGATTCTACACTTCTCAAATGATGATTTTAATGAATATTTGGGTTGTATTGTATCTAAATAATTTTAAGAACCCGATTCAAATGTGAGTAAGATTTAAAACTTATACAAAACAGAGAAAAGATACTATGCTTGAAGATCATCTCCCACTTGAAAATAAAGCTCAAGTTAGACTTGAAAATGTGATTTACAAGAGGGCTTGATGGGTCGCTTGCTTGCACGTATATATGAATGAGATAAAATGACCCATTAACGAATATGAACATAATGATTTACTAAATATTTAAATTGTGATGTATCTGATGAATAAAAGGATAGTTAGGCGAATCTAAAGCAGATTCACAATGAGCTAATAAACTAACCAATACGCATAGATGAGATTTGATGAATATTTAAAGCTCAATAAACAAAGAAACAAATGCAAACGATGGTACACTACTTTTAATTGAATAAGAGTTAAAATGCCCTATGCCACCGAATCTGCAACTCATCTATGCTAGCAGATAGAAGACGTTAATTTAAGTCCTAAATAAACATTACATACTTCGTAAGGTGTTATTAAATTCAATTTGGACATTCTTGAAATTAATATTAATATCTGAACGAATTTAATTTCATATGCAATGCATCATAAGACAAACTTATGATTGAATCCAAATGTTTTGAAATTCATATCAATTCATTGGTATCAAAGTATATGTAAGTGCTTTAGAAATAATAAACTCTTTGAAAATTTATGTAAGTATTTGAATTTAAACCCCGACACTATCTGACGCATTTAATGTCGAGGATCTTTGTCGAGTTGATTCCTTGGGTGCTGGTCAATCTTAATGATGTTGTTATAGTTTTTCCAGAAAATCTGAGAAGCTATCTTATCGTATATGATAGTATACTTGATTATATTTAATTTTTATCTTTGAGTTGATTGAGAATAATATCAGTCGGATGAGTGCTTTTATTGTCAAAATATCTAAGATATTTATATTAAATATTCTAAAATTCAAAAAATTTCAAAATATAAATTCAGATGTAATCCTTTATTATTAAATTAATAGAGTCGACAGGATCTGAGATAACAAAATAATATATCAACCCCGATGATGACTGTGTTGAATGAAGATTTCAACCGGAGGGGATACTACCATCAAAATATGTTTAAAATTTCAAATCAAATTAATATAAATTAAATATCAATCTAAATGAAAAAAATCTGAAGAATTATTAAGCTCAAAATGACTAAATGAAAATCATCAATACAACAACAACAACAACAAACCTTTATTCCACTAAATTGGTCCATGAATCCTTCGCTCCATTTATTGTCTATTATGTCAAATTCTCATTTAATTCAAGTATACTTAGGTCATTTTTATACATCTTAACCAAGTCTTTTGCGTCTACCTCTACCTTTCTTAATATAAAGTCAAATCTAATGCATCTACTCTCTAAATTATCGGACGACGCTTTATGTGGCCAAACCATCTAAGGCGACTCTCTAATTTATCGAGCTACCCAACTTTTTTCCCGAACATACCCATTTTAGATTTTATCTCTAAGAGTAAAGCCACTCATCCACCTGAGCATCCTCATCTCAGTAACTTAGCCTTATGCTTCTCTTTTCTTGGACAACATTCTCTAAGTCATTCAGGTCTTACCTATCTTATAAAATTTTCTCTTAAGTTTAGTTTTTATCACATAATGATGCATTCCTCCACTTCAACCATCTAACTTGAATTCTACTAATAACATCTCCATCTATTTCACCATCATTTTGAATATCTAAATCGCTCACTCTTATTAATGAATTGTTCACCTAATGTTACAACACTACCACTAGAACTTCTACAACTAAAATTACACTCCATATACTCAGTTTTAGATCTACTTAAATGAAAACCTTTAGACTCAATGTTGACCTCCATAATTCAAGTTTCTCTTGGACTCCTTCTAGTCTTATCAAAACAAGAAGAATGTCATCGACAAAAAGCATACACCAAGGCATCTTCCTGTAAATGCTAAGAACATCCATAACTAAAGCAAAAAGATAAGGCTTAAAGTTGATCCTTGATGTAATCCAATGAAATAGGAAAATATTTTGTCAATCCTCCTTGTGTTTGGACACAAGTAATAACTAGTATACATATCCTTACTTAAATATTAACTCATAAACTCTAGAACTTTCATGAAACTTTATAAATCAATAAATATCATATGTAGATCCTCCTTACTTTCTATATACTTCTATCAAACCTCTTAACAAATGTATAACATCCATTATGCATGAAACCAAATGGAGAAACTTTTTTGTATCACATCGTAACTATGCTCAATTTCTCTCCCATAATTTTAATGTAATATGACACATTAACTTAATTCCTCTATAATTTGCACACTCTCATTATTCTTAAATAGGGAACAAACTCTTTCTCCACTCATTCGATATCTTTTAATCTTTAAAATAACATTAAAAGATTTGTAAACCAAGAAATTCCGATATCCTAAACATTTCCACACTTCTATTGGAATATCATCGTCCTCTTCTTCATTTCATTTTCTTCAAGCTTCTCCTTTAGACTTACTAATCTGACGATAAAATAAAATTCTCTATTTTGTTTAGAATTAAAGTTGCATCAGTACTTTCGATCCTTTCAAAGTTTATCAAAATACCTCATCCACCTATAAAGCGACCACGGTTAAATTGATCCAAGTCGGCGCTAATCCATTTCGCTTATCTGTCAAATATTCAATCCATCCATCCACAATTGTTTGTCAGAGGTGATAAATTAAGAAAACTCTAATTCACAAAAGAGTCAATATAAAATGAAATGTTATTATATTTCCTCTCAATAATCTCACGTAGGATGTGACTTTTCTCCGTGATTTTAGTAGAGATATATTTAGATTTACATCGATAGTAAAAATAAATCTATTATATTACTTGTAATGTTTCAATGTTTCTGCAGATGTGAATCATATGCATTTGATAGACAAACTTTTGTGTTAGTTAAGATAACGTCTCTGACAAACTCCAATTCCTAGGTTTTCTTTAACTTCTCATCATCTTCTTGAGTTGATTACTCCTTGACTAATTGGTAGATCACCAAATAATCAAACGAGATCTTGATTTGTCATTGTTCATCATTCTGTTTAAGTTAAAATGATAAATTTTATAAATTCACAATTTTATACTCTATCTCTATAATTAAATAATTAATCTAACGATTACTTTTGTCGAAAATTCTCTCTGACATTGAGAGTTAATTAACTATACTTTGCTTCTTTATAAATCAGATCTAAAGTCCCAAAATGAGGGTGAAATTTTTAGATATGTCATATCTACTATTTATCTACCGAAAACATTAAATCTTTATGGAGATTTAATTTTCGAGCCCGCTGTTGGTGGTGAGACATCAAGGTTGATGCTAGTTTGAAGATCAATGTATGATCTTTATTGGGTGGTTGGTAAGCAATTTTGTTAGGGACCAAATGCTGGAGGTGGAATAAAGAAGGTATATATGTGTCTATATAAGTGAGCGAAGACTGGAGGTGGGAAGATCTGGGGTTGAGTGGGTTGTCTTCTTCATGCTTTAGAAGTGTTTTCCTTGAGATATGTTTTCTTATTCTTATGTTTTTAATTGCTCTTGGCCACATACTTTTCTTCCGAGTAACTAATATAAATTATTAAGTACGTGGGAGTTTTGGTTTAGCCTCATATTGGGTAATCCTTTACTTATAGGCTAAACTTTTGGTTGCAAATGAGCTTACAACTAGTGTGTATAACCCAATTTATTCTCCATTTGATTCATCTCCTCAACAACGATCAAACCATTAAGATTAGGAACACCTAGTTGTGAAATATAAACACTTCAAAATGTGTCATGTGTTTGTGTCGGATGCATATTAGACATGGGCATGAATCTTATATTTATTCAACATGCTCAAAATTATCTGGAGTGTTTGAAGCCTAAATCATGATCGAACATGTCATGTGCAAGCCCTACATAGGGGGCCTTGAATAAGACACATTTAGGACATTTTTAGGTTCTCTTTTAATTAAAACTTTCTCTAATTAATTGGTCACTTTAAAGTTGTTCGCACTTGTCATGCACTTTCTTTCAAACTTCCATTGTATTTTTTATGTTCAATCTCTTCCAAGCCCTAGCTACTCATTTGTGCGAATGCCTTTAGCAATAGATCCTTTTCACATCACAGATTCATTTTTGACGGATATTTTCATTGTGGCACAGTAGTGAATGTCTTAAAACTCCTTCATGTCCAATTTTTTACAATAGCTATACAACAGTCAAACATCTTTGCAGTAATACACCTTAGCACCTTAGTCATAAAATTTGGAAGATTAGTGCTATTCAACCTCTTAACAACCACCACAATTCTCGAGCCATTCAATTCCTTTCATGGCCCTAACATTCCAAAGCTTCCATCTCTTTCCTACTTAGTATTATGACTTATGCTAATGGCTCAAATCTCTTAGCTTTACTTCTTAACTATAATTTTAATATTTTATTTTTCTTGTTATTTGTTTTTTTTTTTTTTTTGCCAAAATTGAGATCACTATATTGTTAAGCTTCTTATTTATTAACAATGTTTTTTTTTTCCTTTTGCTATCTATTTTGATGACTAATGATTAATGTTAATTGCACAAATAAATTTTTTTTGTTATTAACCATGCTTGTTTTTTTTATTTGTTAAGCTTCTCATGTGAAGCACACAATATTGCCTTTCTTTGCGTGATGCCTTTAGTAGAAACTATGTATTCTTTATTTATAACTTATAAAAGAGAATATTGTGTTCATAACTTATCGTGTTCTATTTTTTATAATTACGCTATTTTATGGTGTATATCTTGTCCGTGGTTCTTAGGCGTCTGGTCATCTATCTTCCTTCACAAACATCCCGCCAGCTTATCATGTGGGGATACTATTTTTTGTAGGTTTCCCATAACTCTAATCAAATAATCAATTTTTCCTGCTCACTCAACACTGATCACTTGAGGATGGACATATTATAGAAAGCTACCGAGGTTTAGGACCACTGAGCACAAAATCAAACTTCTCCCTAGGGCAACCTTAACCCTAAACTGAGAATTCTTTTCCTTTCATGGGATCCTAGCAAAAAAAAAATTATTCTTATTTTATAATATATATTTGACAGAGTTTAGGAAGATATAGCGCATCACTTATTTCTACAAAAATGGGGGCTACTTATTTTATTTGCAATAATCAGAACCGGTAGTACTCAACCTTCTACACATCTTTTACAATAATTTTCACCACAGATTGCTTATCTGCTGACTCAATCATCTCTACCATTTTACTGCCACTGATCTTCTCCTTAGAAAGGTTTAATGCCTTTGAACTTAATTAGCTTAATTGCATATTATTTTTATTTATCTACAGCCATTAACAGAGCTTCCCGACCAAAAATGCAAGAGATGTGGTTTTTATGAGAAGGACAATTTTAAATCTGATGATGTTTTTGATGAATGGGAGCTCTGTCCAGCAGATTTTGTTGATGGAAAATATATGCGCTTTAAGGAAAATGAGTTGAATGCAACATTTATCTGCCCTCTTTGCACATCTTCTGCTGGTTAGTATTTCTTTCATGCAACAAAAAAAAAAAAAATTTCTGAAAATTCAGTTTCTTCTTAGCCCTTTTCTGTTATTAGTAAAAAGTCTTTCGCAAACCTCTTCTCAGATATTCATACATTTACTGTTTTATTAGAATTCTCTTATACTGAAGTGCAAGCTATTTAGAGAGATTTACATACATACACACAATTCTTATGTATTTACATATCTAACAGCTAAGTTTTAATATTTGGGAGATTTACATACATATCACTCAATTCTTATGCATTTATATATTTCACACCTAAATTTGAATATTTACTTAAATAACACTTAAATCTTTATTATTACATCAAAATACCACCACATTCTTTTTTCCTAAATGCTTTTCTCGTAGAAAGTCAGTTTTGTAAATATTGAGTTTTGAAATATGTAAAATAAAGAATTTGTATATGTAAATTTCCCTTAATATTTATATAAATGACACCTAAATTTTACACATTTAATTCATAGAAAAGTGATTATATATATATATATATATATATGAAACTTTAGGTGTTAGATATGTAAATACATTAGGATTGTGTAATGTAAATTTTTCTATTTACTTGCCTGTTAAGACATTTAATCAGGACAAACTATTACTTTGGTGAGTCTGATTTAATAAATTATTTTGGTGAAAGGTTCTGATACACAACAAAACCAGAATACTTATACAAAGCACAATAAACGAAAAGTGGCTCTGATAGTTATAATCTGTGCATTGGCATCTCTCATTGTCATGGCTGGAATGTTGGCTGTTTACAAGCACTGGCAGAAGAGAAAAAGAGAACAGGATCAGGCGCGATTTTTAAAGCTTTTTGAAGAGGGTGATGATATTGAAGATGAACTTAGCCTTGAGCCTGTGTTCTAACTTTATAATAATAATATAATGTATATTGAAATGAGCCCACACTGATCTTTTTCTTTTTATAGTATCTGTATAGTGATGAAAATTCTTGTTTTTTGTGGGCATTGAACGCAAAATTTTTGTTTTATGGAAGAATATGTGGTAAGATTAGAAAGAATACAATTTAGCAATGATTATATAATAAACTTGCAGGGAAACCATATTGAAAAGAATTTTCAGAGAGGCAAAACTAAATACTGAGGATTCATTAATACAGACAAATTTTATTTTGGAAGAGGTGGTTAAGAAAGTGGATAAATGAAAGTACTATTGGAGAAGAACTGAAGATATTCTCTTTTATTGTGTTTATTTTTATCATAATTATTATTTTGTTTGTATTTGCTTATTATATCATAATTGCTATTGAGTAAATATAAAATCCTTTATCCACTCTAACTTTTGATATTAGAGCCTTAATTCAATTCTCTCTCTTTTTTTTTTCTTTCTTTCACGTCTCTATAATTCAATTTTCTCTCTTAGTTTCTTATTTTATTCTCTCTCTCTCTCTCTCTCTCTCTCTCTCTCTAATTTGATACATCAACCTTAAAATAGCTGCTAAGCTAAGACCTTCGATTATCTCCAATCAACCAATGACTCTCACTTTTACATGATTAATTGCAATCATCTTGCCTTCTATTGTCCTACTTTAATATCATAATATCCCAAAAAAGTCATTAGTTACCGTCATTATCCTACTTGAAGTGTAGATCCTCCCTTATAATATAATTTATAACTCCCATCTCCATCAACTCTGCATTATAAATAATAATTTAAGGGTTTTTTGGGGTAATTTAGTTTTTTTTTTTTTTGTAAAAATGATTGTAATTTTGTTATATCAAAAATAAAATTTTTATAAATTATTATGAGTGTTCAAACATTTTTTTTCAAAACATAAGATAATAATTTTTTGATAATTATAATATTTTAACAGTTTTAATTTTTAAAACTAATAATATGTATTAATAGGTTTCAATCGAAAAATAGAACTGATATTATTTGGTTAATTTGTAATCTGAAGGTTAAGGTTCAATTTTTTATTGTGAATATTTAGTTATTTGATCTTTTTATTTTATTAAAATATAGATCAAATAATAAATAAAAAAACAGTAAAAAAGTTAAATATAAATATATAATTTTGATTATAAATATAGTTATTAATATAAATTAAATTTTTTAAAATTGATTAAGAAATTTTAATGTATAAAATTTATTAAAATGTATTTTAATTAATTAGTTCATTAAAAATAAAAAATAAATATTTTTATACATTATTCAATTTTAACTAAAGATCTAACTAAATAAATAAATAAATTTATAATTCGATTCATTTTTGTAAGTTATTGATTATTTTAAATCATTGACTCGATTTATTCAATTTAGTCGAATAAATTGATTGCACATCCCTACGCAAAAAATTTTTCAAAACAATAATTAAAAATTTAATATTCAAATATAATAATGATTGCTTTAAAAAACACAGGAGAAAACTCAATACTTTATAGAGTTAAATTTATTTAATTTTGAAAATATTAAACTGAAAAACATTTTAATAATCAAGACCTTTAATTTATAAAGTAAATAAAAGTAAATATTTCATTATTGATTTGGTAGGGGTGCGCCAGCTCTTGCAGTAGTGCAACGCAAGAGCGACGCCTAAGAACCCCAGTAGCAAGCTACTGTAACGGGCCCTTCCCCATAAAAAATTAATTTAATATCAAAGTGGGCCTATGGCCCACGTATCAGATATTAAACTGATAAGAACAGATACTACACTTGATCTTAGCCAAAAGGCCGAGAAAGGTATGAATTGTTAAGCTGTTTTCATCCGGTTTTATAGTACAATATCGCTGCCTCATATTCCTCTTAACCGTGTGGGACTAAAATAGGATGGAGAGTTATGAGGCTATCCCCAAGTGCATATCATAATCTTTTTTTTTAAATAATTATTCTATCAAAGAGAGAAAATTTAAATGCAGTAAACCAAATGTTTTTTTGAGGTCCAATTAGAAATTAGGTTTGATTTTGTTCTTTTATTTCCTTTTTAATATTTCAAATAAAAAACTAAAAATATATTTAAGCATGTATTATTTAATTCATGTATCATTTCTATAATTTTATTAACATATATATTACATTACAAAATAGCTCTTATTCAATAATAATTTTATTTAAATAACTTAATAAAAGCATAATATTTGTAGTACTATTTATCAACTAATGTTTGGCCAACTTTTTTTGACTCAGAAAAAAAAGTCTGAGGCAAAAAAAGTTTTTTTTTATTAAGAAAAAATAATAATAAAAAAAAAACTTTTTTTGACTCAGACTTTTTTTTTCTTCTTTTTTTAAAATATTAAATAAATAAACGCTCATATAAATGTTCTTATCAGAGACAATAAAGAGCCTTTCATAAGCACTATAAATATAGTGTTGTTTTAAAACATCTTAATATTATCTTAATTGCACTAATCAAAAACATTTTCAATTATAAATAATTTATAATAAGAACATAATGCAAAGAAGAAATTGCTGTAATATAATTGTCTCTGGGTAAAACAACAACAGGCTACAGTTATATAAGAAACTGACCCAAATAATAAATAAATACTATAAATTAATTTTTTTTATGAACAGAAAAGCTGAATTACACACAAATCTAAATTATTGATAAAAATTATGCTCATTTCTTTTTTAAGCTATCAAATTAATTTATTTATAATCAAATTATTATTGTGAATTTAATAAAAAGTAAAACATATGAGTTATTGTTTTATTATGAATTTTTATATGTGTGAGAATTAAAAGTGTTATGCTGTAGAATTTTATTTTTAGTAGATGTCAGAAATTTCAAAAAAATTATCCAACACACAAGCAGAGATATGAACACTGGGTTATACGTAAAACCCGTGGAAACCACGCCATCGCCAGAACTTTCATGTGTTCAAAAGATACAGTTGGAGAAGAAGTTTTGAAGGCTGAGTTAGGAGAAGGTGTTCTGAAGCAATATTAGAGTGTGAAAAATATAGGTCGGTCAACCCAGTTTCCCAAAAGCGAGCGATCTTAGGGACCCTCTTGATCTTGGGAGAAAGGCGGCAGTGCTGAGTCCTCAGAGGCGATCTCTACAGCTCACGATCTTGAGCCTTGGTGGTAGCGAGTGTAGATGCGTCATTAATTTGGTGGTGGTTCTCGAGCTCTGGTCTTCAAAGATTCCGGTCTCCCAGGTGAGAATGAAGCTTATTTATAGATTTTTTGGGAGTGGTAAGTGGTGGAAAACTCCAACCACTCCCATGGACGGCCGTCGATCCCTCGATCGAGCGGTGTATTTTGATGATCAAGGTGCCTTAATGATGTCGAATTGGGTGATCTTGGATTCGTTGGATTATTCTTGTGGCCTTCGATCGTATAAATATGTCGATTTTGGTGACCATTTGGCGGATCGGGATCATGCTCAGATAGCTTGATCGAGTCGATTGAGCTTCGGACTATGCTTGATGTTCTTATGTTCGTCTCGAGGCGGTCGGTTTATAAGTTCTTTGAAATCGGTGATTAGATCGAAGCATTTACGAAAATCTTGAGATTCGTGCTTGATCAGTTAATTTTACGAGGATGTATCGTTACTATTTTTGGGTGACATTATCTGATCATCAAAAATATATGTCAAATGAAAATAGCAAATTCTTGATGAAATTTGAGAGTCAAGCTGCGCATTTTGAGAAACAGTCTTCATAGTGATATTATAATGGAAGGCGATCATCAAATATGTAGTGATATTTTGAGGTTATGGATCGATCCAGTGCGAGCAGGGGTTTATGGCGGCATACGCCCGTAGCGTAGCATCTGTATAAGCGCCATGAGCGCTTCGTGGTGTTATGAGCCGAAGTGCAGCGATGTGGAAGCGTGGCGCGATGCCAGCGGGAGCGTCAAAGTGAGCGGAGGCCGTCAGAAGCGGTAGCAGTCGAATATGGCCATGAGCCGAGCCAGATCGAGCTTGAGCCAGATTGTGAGTCGGGATTCAGCGTCAGCCTTGAAGTTCATGGTGGCATGTTGACAGCGTTCGCGACCGTGGGCCAGCCTTGATTGATAGCCCGGATTCGACCGTGGAGTGGCAGGAGGCTGGCGCGAGGCCGGACCATGACCAGTTCTGCGACCAGCGTCATTTGTCAGGCGTGAGCCTTTGGCTTGAAGCGTCTGGCCCAGCCTGAGCCACGGCATTTGTGATTTTAGCGGTTTGGGCGTTTTGGCGGTTTTACGCTTTTGCCTGAAGGGGTCTATAAAACACAGGGGGAAAACTTTTCTCGTCTCCTCTTCTCCTCTTAGTGCATAGCCCTCCCAGTGGGAGTTTGGGCACTCTTTTTGGATCGACCTCCTCCTCATCTCCGAGCAGTGCATAGCCCTCCCCAGTGGGAGTTTGGGCACTCTCCTTGGAATAATTTTCATCTCGATGTCTGAGTTCTGGGTGTTTGTAGATGGGTGAGAATCTTTTGAAAGACACGTCAGACCACTTGCGGAGGCGGAGGAACCTTCTAAAATGGGAGGGCGAAGATTAGGTGGTCGTCGATCACGGAGACACATTGATCGTGCTTGAAAAATATTATTTTGATTTGGTTCTTAAGTGTCAGAAGAAGTCGATGAGCCCAACAGAGCGCAGGGGTATTTCACCACTTACGAGATGAGTTTGGGCGGGATTGCGGTTTCCCCATCCCGAGATGATCGCCATTTTGTCGACATCACGAGTTTGCATTTCCAGTTTTGGCGATGGCGATCGTGATGGGACTTATAGTCTTTTTTAGGAGGAAGCGGTGCGACCTTGTGATTACCTCGCGGATGTGCAAGTTTACTGCGATGCATGGTGTGCTCACTGCGAGAGTCGGCTACTTGACCTCGGACGAAGGATCCTCCCAAAGTTGGGCAAGCGATTCTTTTTTGTGAAGAATGGTCTTCTCGAGAAATGGGGAAAGGCGAGAGATTTACCCATTCCCTAGGTTGGTGATGAAGATATCTGCGACGAAATTCAGAATATTGAAGATCTTGATTTGAGATTCGATATATGATTTGTGGGAGGAATCTTTGTTGGCGGCTTTCTATTCATCCGGTCTTATGCGATTGCGTTGAAAGCCAACAAGAGGTTTCAGTAGATCTCCAGCGTCTCTCGGCTTCTTCCAGGAAGGACGTCTCCGATAGAAGAGGAAAAGGCGAAGAGGTGATGGTGATATCGGATACGAAAATTGGACCCTTAGTAGTCCCCAAGGATCTTCATTCACGAGGGCGTGTTGAATCATTCTGCGTAGAGTGTCTTAGAAGCGGTAAATCCTTCTTGCGTTCATCATCTTTTATTTCCCATTTCCTTGTGCTTAACGTAATTTTTCTTATTTGAATCTTGAAGAAGCAAGACTTCAAAATGAACATTGTCTTTGAATGGATTGAGTTCGTGAAGGTCAAGTTTCTCCATGGTGAATATAAGAAGCGGTATGTGGAGAAAGTAAAAGAGATAGTGTTGGAGAATCAACTTGATGAGTGCGGGGAGAGTTGGCGACTCAGCGACTTCTCTTTCTTTTGTCAGGAAGTTGGCGGACTCGGGATGAATTAGTGGAGGCTAGAAACGAGAGGTTGGTTTGCGCAGGATGAAGATCTTTTACGAGAGAAGGTTTGGTCTTGAGGCAAAGCAGATTCTGGCTTCTTGAGAAAGAGAGGCGCACTCGGGTAGAAGCGGGGAGGATCCTGGAGGACTTCAAGAACTGGCCTTCAAGGTATCATCTGAGGATCCGTTGGGGAGGCGAGACCGTGTATGATGTAGAGGTGAAGGCTTTGGAGGCGGCGGTGTGTTGATGAAGGCTTCATCAGAGGTTTCTTGAAGGGGACACTTGGCGTATCATAGGAGGGTTGAGGTCCTTTCTCTAGCCCTTCCCCGACCCTTCTAGCGGCGAGGATGACTCGGATAGTTCTTCATCATCTAGCATGAGACCAGCTGTGTAGTTGTAGTTCCTTTATGTTGCATTTGTTGTGTTGTATATTATTTACGGTTGATTGTACTTGTATGTTAACAATCCACAAAATTGTTTGTGAATATTTTGAGTTGTGTGTCAAAGTGTACTTTCGATGATAAAGATTCGTAGAAGAGATCATCGAATCCCTTTAGGATAATTGATCTATTTAAGATCATTACAGGCGTTACTTGATGACAAACTTGCGGAATATATTTATAGAGGTTCTCTCGAGAACCTCTCGATCTATCTAGGTTGTGTATCGGGCGTTTTCGATGATGTTAACTTTGTTATGGAAAGTTGTAGGCGATAGAGGATTGCCAACTTATCAAGGTTGTTTATCAGGCGTTACTCGGCGATGTTAACACAGGAAGATCGAGGGATCGATCTTACCACGAATGAGATACATAATAGTTGCGTATCTCTTGAGTGGTGTTTTAAAATGCAAGCATAAGCAAGAAAAAGTCACAATAAGTATGAGAACTTTAGATAGAAACATAAATCAAACACCTTGATGCAAGGTTGGACAATAAGATGCGACAAATGGTATCGATGTTTAATTCGATAATACAATTGCAATACAAACATACGATGATAATGTTTTCGCATTCCACTAGAATAAAAGGCGATACATCACGGTAGTACTTACGGAGGTTTGTAGCATTCAGTGCGTGGGAGAGTCTTCCCATCCATCGAAGCTTGGGCGGGCTTGATTTTGAACACCACCACATACGGGCCTTGCGGTGAGAGTTTGTTACATTGTGGGCCTTTTCTGGAGTCGAGACTTAGGGCGAGGTCCCCAGCGATATTGGTGGCTTTACCCTTGAAACCTCGAGCAATCCTTTCGATAGGAAGCCATTAGTCGCGACATGTCGCGGGTCTCTTGCGGAGATCGGATGGAATCAAGCTTATCGTCGTTCTTTGACGGCATCAAAGTTATGGGTTCTAGGGCTCGAGACCCGATGTATTTGGAATAACGACCCATTAAACCGGATTATGCGTTTCTGGTCGGATGTTGGTAGTGGCGAAAGAACATTGGATAGTTCTTGACCCATTGCCCGGTGGTTGGTCGTGTCTTTAGCCCTTTTAGTATTGTCTATTGGTGAATGCGCCCATTTTACTGTGGATGGGACGGTGTGGATTAGCGGATATGCGACTGGCGAGAAAGATGTGAATGTCTTTCACGTGAATTGCGTCCCATTATCGGTGATGATTTTCTTTGGAATAAAGCGATAAATAATATTTTCGGACAAATTGCTTGGCATTTGTTTGGTGATTTTGGCGTTGCTTCCACCCATTGAAGTAATCAGCGGCCAAGATTATGAATTTTAGTTGCCGGTGGCAATGGGAAAGGGTCCCATTATATCGATCCCCATTGAGCAAGGGCAGCGGGCTGGGTGAGTTCTGAGATGGTGTATGAGTGAGATTGGAATGTATAGCGACACTTGTTACACTTCTTTACAAACTCAATCGTCCTTCTTCATTGTAGGGTAAAACCTTGCCTCATGATTTTGAGGCGAGGACTTTTCCTCCCAAATGTTCACCACAAATTCCACGAGCATTGCATAGTTAGCCTCAGAAGGTGGTAGACACTTTAAGTAGGGCCCCAGAAGGACCGCTTGTAGAGTTAGATCCGATTATGGTGAAGTTCGATTACTCTACGTCGAGGATAGCATCGGTGGGGTTGGCAAGGCCGCTTTGAAGAAAGGACATGATGGTCAATCCATGAAGATTCTTTTGGGTCCTCGAGATTGTATCACCCAAGGGGCCTTGAATCTTGGGAAAGTGGATGTCCTCATGTATTTTCTCTTGAAAAGATCTCTGTCGTTGTTGTGGCTAACTTGGAGAGGGCATGCTTTCGTGTTACGCTCCAGAATATGAGTTATCGATGGGTCTCGATTCGGCAGAAGTGACTTTGCCAAAAGGCGATGGAGCAAGCGGATGGCGGGTATGAAGTCTCCTTCAACTGTGAGGCCCTGGCGTGAGTCGTGTAGATGGCTAAGGGGACCTCCGATCAATGGCGAAGAGTCACTGAGGGCCTGGTGACATTATTGGTGGGGGAACTTTTAGTCGAGCGTACTCTAAGTTATTTTACTTGGGGAGATAAGCAAAATTCACGCTCCCTTGCAGGAAGTACGAAGCTCCATCAACATATAATGTCCATTGATTTGTCATGGAGTGATGAATGATCTCGGTGGTGATGGGATGGTACATTCTAGCGAGCACTTGTGACTTTATATGTCGGGGCGTGGAAGAAAATGGATGTCAAACTCTCCAAGCTCGATAGACCACTTCATCAACCTTCCGGATACATCGGGCTTTTGCGAATAGTTCTTAATGGAAGATGAGTGTAGGCGTTGATGGTGTGGGCAGAATGCGGTCGTAATTTTAGATGCGAGAATTAGATATGACATCTTATTGTGGATGGCGTCCTTCGAGAAAGGATTTTTGACATAGTAAATGGGTCGTTGATGAATTCTCCTCAGCGTGCTCGACTACTTGTGAGAAGAAATAGCGATAGATGTCACTTCTCTCCTTGGATAGGCTTTGATAAGGGGAAGCTAAATAGACTGAAGTTGCTCAGCGGTCGACATTCATCGTCCTTGGAATCCATTTCCTCGTGCACCCCAAGATTTTGAAGAATGGTAGATACTTATCTCTGGCGGGCCAAGAATGCGATAAAGGCTCCTTCCGGTCAAGCGTTGGACTTCCTTGATGGTTCTTGGAGGTGACATGTCTTGAGTGCTTTTATCTTCGGGGTTGGCCTCTATCCGGGTGACCATGAAACTAGGAATTTCCAGGAAACTCAAAATGCACTTGCTTGGGTTGAGCCGCATCTTGTAGTGTCGAAGAATGTCAAAGCACATTGCGGTCGAAATATCTTTGTGATATTTCCAAGCTCTTCACATATCATCAACATACACCTCCATATTGTGCCTATAAGATCTTGAAGATCTTATTCATAAAGCGTTGATATGTTGCTCGGCATTTTTTAGTCAGAATGGCATGACGATAGCGGTATAGTCCACTTATCATTTGGAAGGATGTTGCTTCCTCATCTTTTGTTCATCCCGATTTGATTGTAGCGAATAGGCATCCATGAAGCTTCGACATCGATGTCGATGTCGCATCAACTAGTTGGTCGATCTCGAGGAAGGGGAAGCTATCTTTTGGGCATGCGATTAAGTCGGTGTAGTCGATGCACATTCTCCGAGCCGTTGGCCTTCTTGACTACGTTAGCCAACCGGTGGGGTAGTAGACTTCTCGAATGAACTTGACTTCAGTTTGGTGATTTCTTGTTCTATGACACTGTCGTTGAGCGAAGGTTCTTTTCTTACGTATCCGCCGCTTGTAGGTTGAGTCAACTTTGAGGAGTCGTAATGACTCAATGCCGAATATCGGATCGCTCGAGCAAAGATATCTTGATTTTTGCGAAAATCTCATTATTGATTTCGATTGGCGGCAACGATCCCACCTTCACCTTTAGCGATGGATCAACTTAAGATAGGAAGACAAATTACATCTTCAACTAGAAGCCCTTTGAGGCATCCTCATCGTAGGTGAAGTTCTCGATGTTGAGGGTTCTTGCGCATAAATGGTGGGCTTGCTTGATATAACTTGTCTTTGTATTGATTCCACTTACCGCCGATCTGGTGTCGAATTTCATCTTGAGGTGAGGCAGATGTGTAGAATATAGGAGGTCTCCCAATATTGCATTATGCAGCGGTTCGGACTTGATACAATGTGTATCAAGTGGGTTCGTGTCGGAAATTCTCCGAGTTACGGAAGGCGATTGTCCCTTCCACACTTCGATTATCAAATCCATACGATTGGGCCGTGGCGGGTTGAAGCTTCTCTCTTTACCCATCTTGAAAAGTGGGTAAAAGAACATCAAGCGAACTCCCATTGTCGATCAATATCCTTTTAATATTGAAGCATGGATCACGACCCACACTTGATGTGAGGATCTTGATGTGGGATGCAAGCCCCTCTAGATCTAAATCATCAAAGGTGATAGAATGGTCAAGAGACTTCTTTCACGGCTCTTGAAGGCGGCAATGAATATTTGGCTAGATTGCCCTCTAATTGTTTTATCTCTTGGCCAGCTTGGCGGTTCCTACTGGTTGCCCCGGCATTTTTGGTGGCGGGTTGGTTTTGTATAAAGCGGCTAGATACGGCGTATTAGTCTTTCAATCTCTCCTCCTTGGGTTGGTGGCACTCTTGATGGTGTGCCACCATTTTGCGGTGAAAGTGGCAATTTCTCTTGATTTCCAATTCCGGGCTTTAAAGGTGGCCACTTGGCCATCCTCTTCTGAATAGGGTAGGATGTTGAGGAGCGTATATTTCCTCTCGATTGAGTCATCAGGTTTCTTGAGGAGGTTTTGGGGGAGGTTCTTTTCTCTTCTTTTGAGATGTTTGAACATCACCTTTGGGAACCTTCTTCCGCTTGGTGGTTCAAAGCTGTGCCGATGAGCAACGTGCGGAGATTTGTGCCTCTATTCGATGGACAGTCGCATAGGAATGGGTCTCCGCATTAATGATGAATAGAAGTATCTGGCGGAGTCCTCAAACGCCCTCAAAAGTTACGGATCTACTCGGTATCTTCGGGCTTGAGGAGAACCTGGAAGTATTCTTTGAGGACTCCATCGTTACTGGCGGATTCGAGATGTGATGAATCCGATGATTCTCTTGTTCGAGAGCATTACAAAAATGGCGAGCTCTCCAAATGATCGGACGGACCCTTAGCGGCGAATAGAACCAATACGAGCGTCCTTTGAGAGTTCAGAATACGACACAAGGCGAGTCATTTGCGGCGAATGTGCATGATCGTTCGAAAGTGATCGATATGCTCGTCATCGGTTGTGCCATCGTAAGGGTCCATCTTTGGGAAGCTTGAATCTCGTCGAATTCGGGTATTGCGAGATGATCTCGGCGGGGCGAGTTTTGGAAGAAGCGGCGGAGAATGGATCATTGATTGTTCAGGAACTCTTCACGCACCGTCGTAGTTCATCGCGTATAAGGTGGCGTGGAGTTTCATCTGGTGCATTGTGTGTGAGTAGGTGCTCGAAGTTGACATCGGATGTGGTGCCAAGGGTTCTCTACTTGTTGATCCAGATTCCCGGGTAATCATTCTCGGGAAGAAAATGGATTATCTTTGAGGCCGTGAACACAGTGGCTCTTCAGGCGTGTTGGAACATTTTTTGGTCCTCGCGAGTCGAAGAATTTCGTTCTAGGAATCCTCCATCCTTTGAGCGATCTTCAAAGAGGGCACACGGACCCTCACACAGACAAAGTCACATTATGTAGAAGTGTTGGAGACTTGGCGTCCTTGATCCACGAGAATGAGGGCGTTGGGCGCCCGTTTACCAACCATATTGGAGATATAGCAATGGGGAAGCTGTTTTCCCACGGCAAGCTTGCGTCTTTGAGAATTTTATTAGGTAGATGCGAGATCTTAGTAGCCCAAAATTATCAACACCTGGCGGGAGATATGAACACGGGGTTATCGTGGAAAACCCGTTAAGGAAAAACCACGGGGCCTTGCCCCAGAACTTTCATGTGTTCAAAGATCTGAGGTCCTTGCTTCGTTAGTTGGAGAAGAAGGTGTTTCTGAGCATATTGAGTGTAGAAAAAATATGTCGGTCGACTCAAGGGAGAAGTTTCCCAAAAGTGGCGAGCGATCTTAGCAACCTCTTGATCTTGAGGAGAAAGGGCCGTCTTTTCTAGTCCTCCCAGGCGATCTCACAGAGGCGATCTTCGTCTTGGTGGTGCAGTGATAGATGCGTCGGCGTCGAGGTGGTGGTTCTCGAGCTCTCGGTCTTCATCAGTTAGGTCTCTAAGGTGAGAATGAAGCTCTATTTATAGATTTTGGGAGTGAGCCTTGTAAATTGTGGAAAACTCCAACCACTCCCATGGACGGCGTGCGATCCCCCCGATCGACGGTGTATTTTGATGATCTGGGTGCCTTAATGATGTAATTGGGTGATCTTGGATTGGTTGGATTAGTCTTGTGGCTCGATCGACTATAAATATGTCGATTTGGTGACCATTTGGCGGATCGGATCCATTTTCATGCTCGATAGCTTGATCGAGTCGATTCGAGCTTCGGATCGGACTATGATATTCTTATGTTAGTCTCGAGGCGGTCATTGTAAGTTTCTTTGAAATCGGTGATTAGATCGAAGCATTTGAAAATCTTGAGATTAGGTCTTGATCCATTAATTTTAGAGGATGTATCGAAAAGAAAATAATTAAGAGTGTTGTAATTTTATAATAAGGGTTGTATGTTTTGGGTGTTATGCATATACTTGCCCAAAAAGATTAAATATCTTATAAATTTATGAATTTAAAAACTACGAATTCTCATCCTCCACCTGCCTTGATTATAAATCATCACAAGTGGCGATAAGTAGAGAGGCAATTCACAATTCAACAATTGGAGTTAAAACATGGCATAATAATCTGATAGAAACTCCAACTTCTTCTCGTTCTTCTCCTCCTCCTCCCTATCAAAGACTAATAAGCTCTGAAATATTCTTGCACAAAGATGCCTTATTCTTCAACTTGTTCTTCATCTTCATACATCAATCTCCGTAAATGGGCGGAATCAGACGCTCAGTTTGTCAGATCACTATCTTCAGGTGGCCTCAGTAACAGAACCAACAACGAAAACAGGCTATGGCGGCCGCCGCCGAGCCCGGCCGTAGTAGACAGCTTCTCTTGCCGGCAAATTTATCTACGAAGCTATACCTTCTCGAAGAAAGAGACGATAGAAGACTATCAAGTGTTTGGAAGTTTCAAGAGGAATGCCATTCATCACCTTGATTGCTTTCCCGATGATTTCAGTGATGGAAGCGGGAGTTTTAGCAGCGGAAAGGAGTATAAGAGGAAAATGATTCTGAAGAAGAAGAAGAAGATGATGATGAAGGGGAGGTCGGTTTTCTTCTTTATTTTTCATAGGCTGCTTTCTTGTAGAGCTAGCTTTGATTTCGCCGACGGCCCGTGTACAGTTCATGCTATGTGAGCTAAGTTTGAGATAAATTATCTTATTATTATGTGCAATAAAAAATTTATATCTTCTGAGTTTGGGTAAATATTTTTGTCCACTCTCTTTAATGAAAAAACTGAGTTTTATATTCATTAAATTTATTTTAACATTTATGTAATCATCTTTAAAAAAATATTGGTTTTAAAATATATCTTAGATTAATTTTTTTCAAAATATTTCAATAAATAAATTTAAGATAAATTCTCATCAGTGCATTTCATCGTATGTTTGCTTAGTATTGAGATATAAAATATTATGATTGATTATACAATCGATATGATTATATTAGTTGATATTGTCGTTGTTGATACGATCATGTGATGATCTTATCTCTCTCTAAAATGATAAATTTAAGCAAATTAGTAGGATTGATGAACAACAAGATATTCATGCTTATTTTTCTTTGTTTATTTACATATATGTATATAGTTGAATAAAAATAGGAGAGATTTTTATATAAACTATTAAATTTGAGTGATAATTGGTTTCTTAGTTTGTGATCACGAGAAAATTCATTTAATTTTATTTCAATGATGTAACTTTCTTAAAGTCACTCATCCCAAGAGTATTTTCGTATGAGCATGCTTAACTTTTGAGTTTTTTTTTTTAATGAAATTTCAATTGTAACCTTAAAAAATGCTTTGATATATAAGAATTTAGCTCAATCTTAAGAAATTTGATGAATTTTCTCAATCAAATAACTTATATTCTTGTGAGTATCCTTAATATAGAATCATATATTAGATATATAAGACTTTAGAAGTGGCTCTACATGTTAAAGAGATGACTCACCATGTAGCTTTGTTGTTAAACGTGAAGATAAAAATAAATTTATCACTTCTGTAATCATCAAGATTTAATCGACATTAAGAATATTGAGAGAATTTTGGCATTCTTTCTAAAAGTCTTGAGAGAGAGAGAGAGAGAGAGAGAAAGAGTCTTACTTAAGATGTGATGTGGAAAATAAGAATCAACTAGAATGAGAACGTCTATTTATACTAGATTTCATTTTATTTCAACACATCATAAAAATAAAATGTCTAGTCTTACACAAAATTTAAAATACAAAATTAATAAGATCACCAGAAAATTTATTAATCTTTATTTGATCTTGATAGGCTTAAAATAAAATAACACCTAATGTATAATTAAATTTATTTGAGCTCACTAAAATTCTCAATAATCACTTACGTATATTCTTTGAAAATTATACATTATTAAATACTTTAAAATTCGATATTTCTATTTTGAAGAATATCTTTAGACGATCATCCATTAATAATATTGACATAGAATCGGTGATCTTTATTATAATTTTTTTAATAATAGACATCTGATCTTCGATATGATTAATGATATAGATCAGCGTAGATGTGTAGTATATAAATTTTATATAATGTGATGTATATGTGCATATTTCCAATAGGTCCATATTATAACTCAAAGAGTTATAAATATAGTTTCATTTATTTATGCTTCTACAATTAAAACTACATAACTTTATTTGAGTTTTATATAAGATAATATGATATTTTATTTTGATAAGAAAAATATATTTAGAATCATTAAACATCATAAGTAAACTCCCACTATACTAGCATATCATCAAAATAAATCACTCTCATACGAGCCTCAAAACATCAAAAACTATCAAATGATACTGTCAACTCTCAGTTCGGATGAGTTTGTGCAAATATCGAATAATCGGGCGGTCTTGAAATACACTACGCCGAATCCAAATGCTGATTGACAACAGAACGTATCGTGAGCATAACTAGTCAAAATATAAATATTACACAACTTGATGATCAACCGTCAAGAATCGTCAGCAGCGTCGCGTATATATTGAGGTCATCGCGTAAGTCAAACGACACTCCGTTCGTGAAATTGATTGTAGTTAAAACATCAAAATTTATCAAATAAGGTATTTTAATTCGAAAAGTCACGTGAATGTCGGCGGTCAGCGTGGCTGAAATTCGATTTCAAGAATTTGAATTATACGATAGCAAAACAGTTGTGTTGTCCTTCAAAATAACTTAAGATTGACATATATATTAACTATATAATGATGTTGTCATAAAATTCATATTAGGATTTGTTAAGCACTTAAAAATTAATAATATCCTATTTGATCTAACCGGACCTAATTCCTCAATTTGTAGTTGACTAAAATGCACAATCCCGCTTCGGCTCGATTTGACCTCGCCTCTTGGCTTCTTCCTCCCACTCTTTCGTTCGAATGGCTTAATCACAAGAAACCGCTCCCTCCAGTTTCCTGAACCTCGAGCAACTATTCTCTCCCTCTAGTTCGCTTCCTCAAAATCGCACGGGAACTGCTCTTCTCGGATTTTTCTGATTCACAAGAAAAGCCGCAAGGCAGGTGTCGTTCCTCCCCGTTCTTCCCGACTCTCATCAACCCCAATCTGTAGAAGGAGATCTAGGATCGTGTAATCCACACTTTCTCGTCTACACTGACTCCCTCTACTCCGGATCCCTCGCACTCCGACGAATGGAGCCCACCGTCGTCTTCATTCCGTTGACTCGATGTCCTACACGCACAGATTCCCAATGGAGCCTTTCAGTTGTTCTGCCTCTACTCAGCGGTTGAAAGAAGTGGAATGTGCTGTATAAACAGTAGAGAATCTAAAGGGCTTACCTGATCCTACAAACTTCAATTTGATTAAAGGTTGTTGGCAGCTCATGTTCACTACAAGGCTAGGAACGACATCCCCCATTCAGAAAACATTTGTAGGGTTTAACTCTTTCAAGATTTTCCAAGAGATCTGCCTAAGGGACAATGATCCAAGGGTGACAAATATTGTTCAATTCTCTGATCAAATCGATGAACTTAAAGTAGAGGATGCGGCTACAACTTCTTGGGAATTTTGTGCTAGACGTCATGAGCAGCTTATACCTAGAAGGACAATAATATAGCAGGTTAGTCAATTTGGGGCAGCTATACACAAGTATCAAGTTGTTGCTCAAACTGCACCCAACTTATCCACACAGGATTTGTAAATTGCTTACAATTCGTTCATTGCATATGCCCGTCAGTTGGCCAAAGCTTTAGAAGTTCCATTGGTAAATGATTTGGAATAAATAAAAAAAACCATTCTGTGTCAGACGTAAAAACTGCAAATCCACCGGTGGAAAGGGAAGACACCAGTCACTTGGACATGCACGTTAGTTGCCTTTGTGGGGGGTTCTTTGATCACCGAATTAATGATTCAATGTGAGGATTCACGATGCAATGTTTGGAAACATATTGGTTGTGTCCTTATACCAGAGAAACCTTTTGATGGTATCATGCCTGAAATCTCTTTTTCCTTCTATTATGAGTTATACCGGCTCAATAGAGCAGATTCATTTTGGTCAGCAGTTGCTCCTCCTCTTCACATCTTGTTTGGTTGCCAAAAACAACAATTAATCCTTCAATTTCCCTGCCGATCATTACAAATGTGCAACAAAATGGATTTAGATGTGTTTGGAAATTATTTGTATGTATTTATTTCTGCGGGTTTAAAGGCTGCCCATGAGGCATAGTGTCTTGAAAAATGTGAATATGAAAATACATATATGCAGCATTTCTTTTCTGCGGGTTTCAACACGTGAGAGCATAGTGGATCTTGAGAAATGTGAATGTGAAAATACATATATGCTTGTATTTCTTTCTACAGGTTTCAAGACCTCGTTAATGCCCATGAGGGAGTAGTGGGTGCAAGGAACCAACTGCGGTGTCGCAAGACACGCATGCTATGCGAGTAAAGCATCGTTAGATGTCGCTACGACAAAATGCTTCCGAAATTTTATCTAATTTCTATTGTAAATTTTAATGTCTTAAAAGGTTGCGCAGGCTAAATTAGAATAAAATGAAAATACAAAATCAATCTCATAATTCAGAAATAAAATTACATAAATTACTAAACACACATATGGGCCCCGATATTATGCTGAATACTTAAATTCAAGTGTTTGAGGATCTTTGCATTGCTTAGTTTAGTCTTGGGGGATTAAGTTAACAAAACCTAAAATCCATTATAAGAATTTCAAATTAGTGAAATATCTAGAAATTGATTACCGTCGGTGATAGTAGATATAATCCTCATTGCTTATAAACAAAGTTGATAGGATCTAAAGCTCTTAAACATATTCAAATTAATCAATTTTTCAAATCAAATTAAGTAGCAATCTAAAACCGCTTAAATGAAATTCAATCCTTAAAAGCTTAAAACAAACTCAATCTATTCACCTTCATTAATTGTTTGTCGGGGGTGATAAATTAAGAAAACTCTAGCTCACAAAGGAGCCAATGTCAAATCAAGTGTTATGTTATGTTCCTCAATCAATCTCTGATAAGCGTGACGTGTCCTTTGACGTATTGGCCAGTAGGCTCCACAGATGAAACAGCTACTACAAAAATCCTCTGATCGGGTGGTTTAGCTAATCAGACTCCATTATATTACGATCATGACCGTAACCTGTCTGCTCTCCAATGGTTCTGCCCTTTGAGTTATGAATCATATGGTGTATTTGATAAACTTCTATTATAAGGTAGACTTAAGTCTCCTTAGACAAACATCACCCAGTTACAAAGATTTCTTGGTAACCCATGTGTTGTTGATGATGATCCTTCGTAAGTTAGGTGCCTCCTTTTGTAAGTAGACTAGGAACCATGACGACCCGGGATGATAGAACCATGGGATCTTGATCGGACACATCATCATTCCCCCAACCATCTAGTTTAAGTTGAAATATTGAATTTCATAATTTTAAATTCTAAAACTCCATATGCTGCTACTATATGATATGCATTAAGCGATCTAATAACTAGCCTTAATCAAAAGTTCTCTCTCACTCATTAAGAGGGGTAATTAATTCTAGGGGCTTGCGCCTATAGGAAACTTGGAACCAGATCTAAAGTCCTCATAAAATGAGGGTGAAATCTCTGGGTATTATCTTATCTACTATTTCATCTATCTTCTGAAAATTACACCGACACTTTAAATCACTCATCTCTTCAATTCAAATTGTCGAAAGGTCGGTGGCAAATTTTTGGAGCCCGCAGATTTCTAGTGACTCCACTAGGGATAGGATTTTCTTTCCATCTTTAGCTAGTCGAATTGAAGCTATAGTAGCAGTGGAGCACGATAAAATTGATATTTAGAATCAATTATCAATGAAATTAAATTTAAATTTATCATATTTTTATGACTAATCTATTTATTATATATATCGATGGATCTTCAGAACACCGTTTATTATGCAACTAGATTGCAGAGCTAATATCCATCTGGCTAATGTTGTAATCAATATTGGAAATGTTGGAGCCAATACATTAAATATCGGTGGAGAATTATGAGCCCACAGATTTTTTGGCACTCTGGGATAAGATTCTCTTTTCATCTTTAGCTAGTCGAATTGAAGCTATAGTAGTAGTGAAGCAAGATTAAATTAATATTTTGAATCAATTATCAATGAAATTAAATTTAAATCAATCATATTTTTATGACTAATCTGTTTATTCTGTATATCGATGGATCTTCAGAACACTGTTTATTATGCAACTAGGTCGCGGAGCCAATATCCGTCTGGTTAACGCTGTAATCAATATTGGGAATGTTGGAGCTACTATTCAATTTGATAGTGTAGACTTTCCAACCATCACTACTACAAATAATCCTCCACCTGAAGCATCTATATATTGTACACACCAACTTGTGCAATGGATAAGGACAATTGAAATGGCCACTATTGCTACTGAGGTTCCTCAAAAGAGAGCCTTTATACTTAAAAGATTGATTCATTTTGAGGCGTCAGTCATGAAGAAAACCTTCATTGGGTTTTAGTCCTACCTGTGAATGCGACAACTTTGCCAGTTGAACCTTTTGGAAGGTATGATCACAAGCCTCATCTTGGAGGAAAATTGAGTAAAAGGCAAAGGAGAAGAAACATTAAACTACGAGCTCAGTAGTTGTTGTCTAAATCACAAGTCATACAATCAACCTTACAACCAGAAGTGGGTATTTTTATCCCATAATAAATTTGAAAATTTTGCGATGAGTGAAAAGGAATAGATAATGTTAAGCAGTGTTTTTGGGCTCAATAACAGTCAGCTTCAACCTTTCTGAAGAAATAACATGAAACTCTATTTACTCGAGCACATAGAGTTCTGAAGGTTGTTAAGAAAAAATGTCTTATGAAGAAGAGGTATCAAATATCAATTATTAAAGAAGCCAAAATGCTCACTCAAATCGGTGGTAGTAAGAGCTCAAGACGTCTAAGTAATTCTCGGTGAACATCGACGTGACACACGAACGCATGTCTAAGAATATCTCAAGATCCGACAAAAGGAAAATAAATATGGAGGCCAAAGCCTCGAGAAGAAGTTGTGATGCAGAAGCTTCTTCATCTAGAAGCAAACTAATCCAATGACAATGGGGAAAGAGAAATGTTGAACTACGTGCTCAACGACCATTGCTCAAGTAAAAAATTGTACAACCAGCTATGAACCATAAGTGAGTGTTCTAACCCATAACAGGTTTGACAGTCTAAGATGGATAAAGTGGAACAACTCTACTGGTCAAATCAAATAGTCCTTCTGGACCCGATGATATTAAGTTCCAGCTTCTCTAGTGAGAAAATTCGAAGATGTATAAGGAGAAATGACTGGTGAAAATAAAATATCAAAGTCCTGTCATCAGGGAGGCTAGAGTTGCTCCTCCAAAGAGACCTCCTCTTACAGCCCTGACAAATGTCTACTAATTTAAGTCTCATACGGTGAGCATCGATTCATGACACTTGGACTACATGTCCAAGAATCCAACGTCGAAAGGTCCAAGTAAAATAATAAGCAAATTTGGAGGCCAAAATCGTGAAGATAAACTGCCTTGAAGAAAGGAAATGACATGACATCTAGACTATACTCCCACAAAATCCACTCCTTATGCCAAAGTATTTGGAGTTGAAGTAGTCTTGCCACTTCAAGTTGAATTACTTTCATTCCGAGTAGCCATTCAACACAATCTCACTTAAGATGAGAATGTCTGTCTACGGATTGGAGAGTTTGATGGGCTTGATGACGTCAGGCTCCAAGCTCAACAAAATTTAGAAGTCAGCCGAGCGAGGATGTCCAAAGCATTTGATCATATAGTGCGTCCTCAAACTTTTCAAGAAGAATAATTAGTCTTGGTGCTGAGAAGACTAATTATTCCTAATCAAAAATTTGGTGGCAAATTTGAGCCTAATTGGGAAGGCCCTTTTGTCATCAAAAAGTATACCAATGAGGGGCATACCAACTCATCGACCTAAATGGTGAAAGACCAATGCCGCCAATTAATGATCGATACCTGAAAAAGTATTATACATGATGAATACATTTTTGATATATAATAGAAATTCTCCTGCAAGATATGAGGCATTTTTTTAGTATATATATTTAGGTTGACATCGTGCTTCATGCCGAGATTCCTAAATAAACATACTAATTCCAGATGAAAAACTTTTCTATGAAAATTTTTTTGTTACACATGGAGAATTTTAGATTTATATACATAGATAAAAGCAATGTTACATGTTGAAATCCTCTTAAGAGTATATCAATTCAAATATTGATGTATTTGCTTAATTTACATCTTAAAAGTTATTCTAAATGTGCTTTAGAATTCCCCCTGTAAGATAAGGGGCATTTTTAATTTATGTCAAGTTTATTTGAGTTGACGCTGTGTTATAAGACGAGATCCTCGAATATATTCTAATTCAGGTTGATATCGAGCTTTACGCTGAAATCTCTTAATATATATCCATAATTATTATTGTTAAGTTGCGGGTTCTTGCATGAATAAAAGAATCTATTTCTACACATAAAAAGACAACCCTATATGTCAAAAATTGATTTCCCATATTTGTTAAATTATGGAGATCAAGTCAGAAGAACTCCAGATTTCGAAAGATTCAATCAATTAAGTTGGAAAACATCAACCTCTACATCCTAAGGTCTAGGACACGAATGAGTTCTAGAGGTCGGACTCAACAAGCCCAAATGGTCGAGTTGCTGACGCTCTCCTCACTCAACAAGTTACGAGAAAAGGCCGCAGTGAAAGAGCTCCCGTTCATCAGTTTGATGATAAAATCACAAACCCACTACAGCTTAAGTTGAAGACTTAGTATAAAGGTCGAACTTAAACAAGCCCAAATGTGGCAGATCACGCCTCCCTCACTCAACAAGCCATAAGAAAAGATCGCGTGAAAGAGCCCTGCCGGCCCAATGATGATAATTGTTCAATCTCAAACCGATCCTTAGTGATTATAAACAACCAGGATCCAAGAGATCTTTCTACTTGATCGATAGATCAAGGCAAGCTGATGAAATGCTCAATTCGGGGCTACCTCAAATCAATCTATATACTGCCTGCAGAGTGATATCTAAATTTATTCTCAAATGATCTGATCAAGCTCAAAGCACATATCAAAGTCAATCTCCTCATCAAGTCCGTAAAAATAGCAAGCACATGACCAAGGAAGCAATTCCATAGTTCAAACAAAGCCGGTGACTGAATTAAAAGAATTTCATAATTATTCAATATGTTAAAACATATGTTGCTAGACTAATAACTCAATATTTACCTTTTATAAGCCGAAGGTCATCATCTATAATGCACTTTAATGAATCCACAAAGCAAGTAAGATGTGTTCATGGAGTGCATACACTTCCTGACAAGTCAATATGGACAAATCAGGTCAGTCCTTCATCAAGTTCGTCAAGCTTAAAGCTAGGACAGAAGGAATTTCAAATCCGACCAAGTACGGATAAACCAATTCCCCAGAGGAATCCTTCATCAAAACAAATAAACCAATTCCCCCATCAAATCTAATCAAGTATGAAGCTATGAATGAAGGAAACTCAAATTTGCAAAGACGTAAAAGAAAGAGATCTTCAGCAAAGCCATTGAAGCAGATAGTAGATGGTGTAAGAACTCTTATCTATCCGACAAGTCAATTCTGACAAATCGATCAAGCCCGTCATTTAGCATGTCCTGAATAAGGCAGCATACTAATGACAAATCCTATCAAAAGCTCCATAAGTTAGTGCAATCGAAGATGAAAAGATCCAAGTTCTATGCCAGCCCAAAAGTTCAACTAGCTTTTAATAAACGTGACTCGCTCTATGCGCGAATAACATTTATTGGCGGGCATTTGTTGACCTCCTCATATGTGTCATAAATCAAGAGAAGCCCACAAGTTTAATATGATGGACTTCAGAGGTGACAGTACGCAAATCAGGGCTCAAAATGCATTGGACGTCACCAAAAATAGTCGAAATGATCTCTGATCGATGAACAGACTTTGCCATCGTATTTAGAATGTCGAAATTGATCAAGATATAAATATTATATAATCTAATGATCAACTATCAAGCGATCGAGCTATTAATGTGTCGACACGCATATAAGAGTTGGAAAGCTGTGATGATATTCGAACGACCTCCGTTCATAAAATTGATCATGTCATTAGCTTTGAAACACCGAAAACTATCAAATAAGACTACCCACACTCAAATCAGACGAGTCTGTGCAAATGTCGAATGATTTGAAGTGACAACATGCAAATCGAGACTGAAATACACAAGACGTCGCCAAAATTAAACCAAATGACTTCGAGGCGAAACGACTCACCATTGTCGTCGAAAACCGTCGATATAAAATTACACAACTGACTAATTAACCGATCAAGCACTCAAGTAGTCAACACGCCTACACGCATATCAAGATTAGGAGGCACTAATGCAAGCCGAATGACCTCCGTTTATAAAATTGAGCATGTCGTTAGCTTCAAAACATTGAAAACTATCAAATGAGACTATCCATGCTCAATTTAAATGAGTTTGTGCAAATGTCAAATAACCAGAAGTGACAGCGCGTAAATCGAGGTTGAAATACACCAGATATCACCAAAATTAATTCAAATGACCTCCGATCGATGAAAGGACTTCGCCGTTGCGTTCAGAACATCAAAACTAGTCAGAATATAAATATTACATAACTTGATGATCAACCGATCAAGCGATCAAGTCATCAACACGTCTGTATGCATATCGAGATCAAGAGGCGCCGACGCAAGTGAAACGACCTCCGTTCATAAAATTGATTGTGTCGTTAGCTTCAAAATATCAAAATCTATTAAATAAAACTATTTACACTCAATTCAGGCAAGTTTGCATGAATGTCGATATCAAAAACAAATGACCGCATTCTAAGTCGAAATTGACATAATTTGATGACTAACCAAACGACATCCAATCGAAATGATCATTTTATGTCCGGAACTTTGAAATAACTTAAGATTGACATATATATTAACTAGATAATGATGTTGCCATAAAATGCATATTAGGATTTGTTAAGCACTTAAAAATTAATAATATCCTATTTGATCTAACCATACCTAATTCCTCAATTAGACTAAAATGCACAATCCGCTCATTTGCTCGACCTTGGCTTCTTCCTCCCGCTTCTTCGTTTCAATGGCTCAATCGCAAGAAACCTCTCCCTCCATTTCTCAATCATAAGTAAAGCCTCTCCTCCGGTTCGCTTCCTTAAATCATAGACCGCTCTTCTGATTTTCGATTCGCAAGAAAAGCCGCAGCAAGTGCCGTTCCTCCCGTTCTTCCCGACCTCATCAACCGATGAGAGATATGAGATCGTAATCGTGACTCTCATCTACACCGACTCCTGTGCTCATGAGGCGTGAAAGTAACATTCATTAAATGTCGCTCCCCTACAAAAAAATTTTGTCTAATTTCTAGACTTAGAAAAAAAAGGGAATGAATATATATTACATTATATGTATTCTTTTAGGTTTGAAAGCCTCATCGTGCTCATGAGGGCACAACGAGATAAAATCTATGTAATAAGACACCAGCCACGCTTCATGAGAGGCAGAGAAAGCCAAAACACTCGATGCACCTCACATGGGGATGACGGAGGTCAAATTTAGACTAAAATTTAATACTTACACAAATTTAAATGAAAATTACCTAAACTTAAGTTAAACAAAAGGATATATGATAACTATGAAGATAAATGTTAAATCAATGAGAAATATAGGGATAACATTTAAAGAAAATTTTGAAAATAATAAAACACACATTTAAAATGCAAGTAAAATTTGAGGAGGCTAATACCAAACTCACAAGTTTTAATTGTAATTCTATATGGTTTAAATTAAAGCGATAAAGTGAGTTCTCTTTTCTTGTAAATTTTTCAAAATTAAACAAGCTTTAATTAGAACATGGGGAGGCTAATATTAAATTTACGAGTTTTAAATTATAATTCTCTATGGCTTAAATTGAAACGGTTCTCTTCTCTTGCAAACTTCTCAAAATTAAACAAACTTTGATTGAAATCAGGGGAGACAAACACCAAGCTCATAAAAGACTACAAGCTAAATAATATCTAAGAATTGGAAAATTCAATAATACATTTCACCATCGAACCTGTAATTCTTTGTACAAGTAGACAGAAGGCGACACTAAACTAAATACTATACAAATGAAGGAGCTTTCCTTCAATACAAAATTTAAGGAACTTCATTCTAAACTATGATTTTAAAAATCAACGAAATAACTAATTATGTGAAATTGTTTATAAATACCGCATGCACATAGATTTGTAAATTTTAATGTCTAAAAAGGTTATGCAGGCTTAATTTAAATAAAATAAATATATAAAATCAATCTCATAATTCAGAAATAAAATTACCTAAATTACTAATCACTCATGCTACACTATCAATGCATAAATTCAAGTGTCCGAGAGGGGTTGTTTCTTTTTTTAGTGGTCGTCAGGGTTAACAAAACCTAAAAATCTATTATAAGAATTTCAAATTAGTGAAATATCTAAGAAATTGATTCTGTCAGACGACAGTAGATATAATCCTCTGTTAGTAGCTAAACAGAGTTGACAAGATTTAAAGCTCTTAAATATATTCAAATTAATCAATTTTTCAAATCAAATTAAGTAGCAATCTAAAACCGCTTAAATGAAATCCAATCCTTAAAAGCTTAAAATAAACTCAATCTATTCACCTTCCGTAATTATTTGTTAGGAGTGACAAACTAAGAAAACTTTAGCTCATAAAGGAGTCAATGTTAAATTAAGTGTTCTGTTATGTTCACTCTCAATCAATCTCTTGCCAGTAAGGACATGACCCGTGTCCTTTGACTGCATTTGCCTAAGGCTCCAATGTGAAGCAGCATTACCAAAGTCCTCCGACGGGTGGTTTGGCGCACTCCATTATATTATGATCACGACCGTAGCCCGTCTACTTTCCAATGATTTTATCCTTTGAGTTATGAATCATATGATGTATTTGATAAATCAACCCTCACGCTAAGGTGAACTTAAGACGTCTTAGACAAACACCACCCCAGTCTAAGAATTTCTTGGACGACGTACCCATGTGTTGTTGATGAGGATCCTTCTGTCAGGTTGGGTCGACTACCTCCTTTGACTAAGTAGACTAGGGACCACGACTGCCCAGGAAGACGGAACCACGAGATCTTGATCGGACACGTCATCATTCCCCCAACCATTCAATTTAAGCTGAAATGATGAATTTCATAATTTTAAATTCTAAAACTCCATATGCTGCTACTATATGCTGCATTGATCTAACTAGCCTTTTAATCGAAAGTTCTCTCCTCACTAAGAGGGTAATTAACTATGTGGGCTTTATAGGAAACCTCAAACCAGATCTAAAGTCCTCACAAATGAGGGTGAAATCTCTGCAAGGTCTTATCTACTATTCCATCTGCCTTCTGAAAATTACACCGACACTTTAAATCACTCCTCTCTTCAATTCAAATTGTTGAGAGGTCGGTGGCAAATTTTCGGAGCCCACAAATTCTAAAAGTATCTTTCGAAGAAACTGGAGAGAATGTCTCTTTATAATCAATACCTTCCTTTTGAGTGAAACCTTTAGTGACAAGACGTGCTTTATATCTTTCGATATTACCTTTTGAATCTTGTTTGGTTTTAAAAATCCATTTATAACCAATGAGTTTTAATGATTTAGGCAATTCGATAAGATCTTAAACATCGTTATCTTTCATTAATTTCATCTCATTCTCAATGACTTCTATCCATTTATGAGAGTTGACACTTTGTTTGACTTGACTAAAAAAGATTGGATCACTTTCCATTATAATTTCAAACTCATGTCCTTAGAGATACACAACATAATCATTTGAAATTATTGATCTTCTCTCCCTAGTGGATTTTTTTAATGTCACTTCAATTTGAGGTTGTTGTGATTCCTCAGTATGAGTGGAAGTTAATTCAAGAATATTTTAATTATCTGTATTTACAACTTGAATAAGATTAGGTAAAATTATCTGATCATTTTCTATTATAATTATAGAAAGAATAATAAATTTCTCTTCAAATATAAAATTCCTAGGTTTATTACTCCCATTATATTCAACTTTTTCAGTAAATTTAGCATTACCCGTCTCGAAAAAAAATTATTTAAAGAGTTATAAAACTTAAAACCCTTCAACCTTTCTAAGTATTTAATAAAATAATAGTTAATAGTTTTTGTGTCCAACTTTCTTTTATTAGGCTTATATGGCCTAGCTTCAGCTGGATATTCCTATACATGAAGATGTCTAATACTAGGTTTCACCTCAATCTATAATTCATATGAGATTTTAGTTACTGCTTAACTTGGAATTCTATTAAAGATGTAAACTACAATCATTATGGCTTCTCCCTAAAGTGATTCTGGTAAGGAAGAATGATTTATCATACTTCTAACCATATCTATAAGGATCTGATTTTGTCTCTTAGTTACACCATTTTGACTTGGAGTCATTGACATGGTGTATTGAAGAACAATACCACATTCTGCTAAATATTTGGCAAAATGGTCTGGACGTTGTTCACCTGATCTATCATATCTACCATAGCATTCACCACTACGGTCAAATTTGACAGCTTTTATTTTCTTTCCAAGTTGATTTTCAACTTCAGCCTTAAATATTTTGAATATGTCCAATGACTGTGATTTCTCATAAATCAAGTATAAGTACCCATAATAAGAATAACCGTCTATTAAAGTAATAAAATATTGTTGCCATTCCAAGTAGTTGTGGAGAATGAACCATAAATATCAGTATGAATTAATTCCAAGATGCTTAAACTTCTGTTAGCACCAATTTTTTTGATATTTGTTTATTTTCCCTTGTTGCATTATATACATAGTTTATTATCTGAAAAATAAAAGGAATCAAGAATTCCTTCTAACACAAGTATTTCAATTATTAGTTTAGAAATATGTTCTAAATGCTTGTGTCATAATATATATGAATTTTCATTCATTAATTTTCATTTTGTATCAAAATTATTTACATGCAAAGTTTCATTAATTTGTGAAGCATAAATGTCCAATTTATATAGATTATCAATCAAAGAACTCGTACCAATAATATTTGAATTCTGAAAGAGACTAAATTTTTCATTTCCAAATGAACAAGAATAATCAGATTTGTCCAAACAAGAAATAAAAATTAAATTTCGTCTAAACGACGGTACATAAAAAGTTTCATGTAAATTTAAAATATAACCAGATTTTAGATGTAATCTATATAAGCATATTACTTCAACAAGAGTTTTATTGTCATTTCCCACATAGATGAATCTTTCAGCATTAGTTGGCATTTGTCTCCTTAGACAATCCTTCATAGTCACACTTATGTGAGTATTTGCACTTGTATTTATTCACCAAATATGATTTGGTACTAAGAATAAATTAACTTCAAAATAAACAAAGTTGTGAAGTTTACTCTTTTTCACGAGTCAATTTACATATTTGGGACAATCCTTCTTCACATGACCAACCTTCTTGCAAAAGAAATAAGTAACAATATTATCTTGTTTCTGTTACACATTATGCTGTGAAGTCCCTTTGTCTGTAGCTCATTTGCTTTTATAAGTCATTTTTCTTTTAGTAACAATGCCACAAGAGGAAGTTGCTAAGTGAGCACTTTCTATTTTGTCATGTTTCAATCTCTCTTCCTCTTGCACATATTGAGCAATGAGCTCATTAAGAGTCCATTTTTCTTTAGAGTATTATAACTTATCTTAAAAGGATTAAACTGTGTAGGAAGAAAGATCAAAACTAAGTGCACAAGAATGTCATCACACATCTCTAATTATAGTGCTCTTAGTATAGTAACAAAATTAGACATCTTCATAATATACTCCCTTATATTTTCATTACTTTTATACCACATTGAAACGAGTTTGCTAAGAATATTACTCGCTTGGACCTTTTCAGAACTAATGAAACGGTCTGCTACTTGGCTTATAAACTTTTTAGCACATTCCTCTTCAGGCATTGCACCTCTTATGATTTATGAAATGGAATGCTTCATGACATAAGACTAATGCGATTAGAAAGCTCTCACTCTTCAAAGTTAGCCCTTTGTTCAATAGAGCTTTCTGTAATAAGGGCGAGAGGACGTTCAGTCCGGATCGCATAGCCAAGATTCATACATCTAAGAACAATAGTGATATGTTCATGTTATTTCTTAAAGTTAGTTCCGTTGAGCACTAAAATGTTATTCAAATTGACAAATATAGAAGAAACATTAACTAAAAAAGATAAAAATAATACTTACAATTAACAACATTGTTATTTTCATATGCATATATAATGTAAACAAAATAATAACAAAATATATGCTTGAAATAAAATGTTTAATGAAATGGGCACATATAAGATATCTAACACAACATTATAATTTAGACTTTAGACATAAATAATAATTTATAAATGATACTCTTAAAATTACAATCAATAAATATTGATAATAAATTATGCCAACGATATGTCTATCTTTGGATATTGTATGCATAATTAATATAAATTTATCACATATTTATAAGTGCATAAAATCTGGCCAAAAAATAATCTTCCTTTAGGCCGATTATTTTTTGCATAAATTTAAATATAATCCTTAAGTAATATTTATATATTTCAAAAATAAATAAATTGATATAATAATGGTCACTTTGGTGACATAATATTTTAATTTAAATTATTTTGCAATAATAAATATTAACTAAATCCATTTAATATAATAATATAAACTTTAATCAATAATTTAATTAAAATAGTTACTCATAAACTTTATCAAATGCAAATCCAAACAGAAGTATTGAATTTAATAACAAGAATGTTTACATTCAATTGTATGATTATTAAAACATTCATAAAATATTTATTACATAATTAAAATATAACATGTTTATAAATATATATATATATATATATATATATATATATATATATATATATATATATATATATATATATATATATATATATATATATATATATATATATATATATATATATATATATATAAGAGCTTTAAGATGAAGCAGCTAAAAACGAATGAATTAATTAAATAAATAATTCATTCCTTTAATAATTCATTCTGACAATCAGATATGAGGCTGAGGAAAACTAGGGCTCTCTGGTAAGTCCCAAACCAAATAGTTTCTGCTCCTCCCCTTCATCTCCTTATCTCATACTTTCTCCACCTCCTCAACTCTATTCCTTTTCGACCTCAGGGTGAGGTCGTGAAGTCCTCTCTTGAAATGGCCTTACCGGAAATTTGTCTCAAGCATCCTTCCCACCTTTATCTCGCTCGATGCATCTCCTCCTAACAACTGGAAAGATCTTCTCCTTGCCCAAAATGAGAAGAGTAAAGCATCGTTATCCTTCATCCCTCTAATCGCCTAAGTTTGCTTTTAAAAATGATTTATCCAAGGTCGAAATGAATGGAACCTCTCATTGGTCGAGCTATAGGGAAAAGACCGTATTATGGTTCCTTATTAAAAGTGAAGAGGCGATGGAGGTTTAAAGGTTCCATGGATCTTCTAACAAGGCTTTTTTTCCTATTCAAATTTTCATGCCAAGAAGATTACCTCGGGGATAATGGTCCTGTTTTCTAAATGGCGCCTTTTATTTTTTGAAGTGGAATGGAACTTCCACCAACTAAAAGAGCAAAATCAAAGAAATTCCCTATGGATCAAACTACCGAACTTCCCACTGTTGTTGGAATGAGTTGGGATTCTCTAAAGTCGCATAAATTGGCATTCCATGCTGATAATCTCAAAGAACTAAAGCACGAATCACATTTGCCGTGATTTGTGTACATCAACACAAAGATCAATCTTGCGACTCTATTCCAATCAACTTGAAGGGATTAAATTTAACCGAGGTGGTGTACAATCGAAACCCGCTTGCTCCAAATGTCAAACTTTTTCTCACATGAGAAATCCATTAAAACCCAAACTTCTACTAGAGGAAGAAGTAATAAGGCCATAGAGAGACACTCGGGTGCATAATAATACACAATTGGACATTATTCTATGGATGAATCCATGAGCTTGTAAAGAGGAATCACGTCTTTAGAAGTCAATGAGAGCAATTCCACGTACCAATTAGACCTAAACCATTCACCAATTCAATCCCCTGTGTTGGAGACGGAAACTGATCATGAAGAGATAAATACCAATTTAGGAGAGTCTGATGTTAATGATATCCCTAAGGAGGTTCAAAGCGAAATGCACATCTGTGAGGAATCAATTGCTTATGATACCAACACGGAAACTAAATGATAAAGCACCGAGCATTAACCACCGACGGCTAATTCTGCTGCTACTCTCGATTCGTTGGACCCTCGGGGAAAAGCTACCTTATACCGGTAATTCTATCTATTCGTTGGATAATGCGGAGAAGGTTATTCACTCCAATGACTAAAGGAAAGCAAAAAAAGGGGAAGCCGCAACATCTTCATCCTCTTAATGTCGCTGCTCTAGGTTTTGGAATGTCAGTTATCCGAGGGAGTTTTTGATTGTTTTCGATTGATTCAAGAGACTCGTATCGATCTCCTTTGTTTGTTGGAAACAAAAATTGGTACAGAAATCTCTCTCAATCCTTTCCTTCTAAAAAAATTCAATCTTTTCAACTCTGAATCGCAAATTTCAAACTTTGAATCTGCGGCGGGGGGTCGAATATGGATTAAGTGGTGTTCGGATAAACTTGATTTTAAGCCTTTGATCGTCATAGCCCAAGTTGTTCACGGTATTGTTTCTATTTCTGGGAATTATACCTTCTATTTGTCCTGCATTTATCAGATCACCAGCCTCTCCTATGGAATATCCGAGATCGATTGGTCAAGACTTAAGAGCCTTGGATCGATGGGTGATTTCAATTCGCTTGTCGAGTCATGAAAATCGGTGGGCTTCCTATCTCCTTAAACAATTCACTTGATTTCAAAGAATGTAAACGATTGTGAGCTCATTGAATTACCCAGCCTCATTTTATACGAACCAACAAAGTAATAATCCTATTCTCTAGATTGATAGAGTGTTATGCAATTCTAAATGGTTTGATTTATTCCCACTCTCCCATTATAAAGTAGTGTCACCTCTTTCATCGATCACTCCCATTAATTACCACACTCCAACATTGTTACACTCCACTCATCGGTTTATGTATAGAATCATTCATGAGGACTTCTACCTCATTTGATGCTTGAGGGGTTTGTGTCCGTGATCCTTTGTTTGTTTTTTCAAAAAAGCTAGCTCGTTAAAAGGCTTTTAAAGCAAATGGGACCCCTCTCCTCACTCTCAAATTATGGAAAAAAAGAATGCAAGAAGAAATCATGTTAAAGCTAAACCGTGATCCGGGCAATAAAGAGCTGATGAAGGAAGCTAATGATGCAAAAATGAGCTACACTAAGCTTCTCAAAATGGAAAGCATATGGGCCAAGCAAAGAGCAAAGGCTCATTTAGTCAACTGATGATGATCCAAATTCCTTTTACGTTCAATAAAAGAAAGAAGGAATGCAAGGATCCATGAATTGCATACAAAGGAGTAATTTCAAATCGAGTTGATGGTCGAGGAGATAAAAGTGTATTATGCCAATCTATTTAATTGCAGTAACCCTTTCTCCTTACCAATGCAGGACCTTCCTTTGGGGGATACACTCTCTCTTTGGCAGGCAAATGAATTGGATAAAGATATTAGTGATGAAGAAATTATCTCTGCTCTTCATAGCATAAATGAAAACAAAACACCAGGGCCGGATGGATTCAATTCACATTTCTTTATCAACACTTGGGATTTCTGGAAGTACTTCTTAAGAGTCGCTCATCATTTTTTGACAAAGAAATTGCCAAGATGCTTTAAACATACTCTTACCCTAATACCAAAGGTGAAACATTCTAGTAATATATCAATTATCGTCCTATTTCACTTTGCAATATTTTTACAAAGTTATTGCTAAAGTACTTGCAAATAGGCTAAAACATGTCTCCTATATTGATAAACAATGCTCAATCGCCTTTTATAAAAGGAAGGGATATAGGATAGTTTGGCTAATGAAATTTCTTAGTTTTCTTCTCCTAGTCAGTGCACATTTCTTGCTAAGTTGGATCTAAAAAAAGCTTTTGACTCTATAAACAGAGAAGCTCTTATACACAGATTATTGGCAAAAGGGATACCAATGAGGTTTGTGAAATGGGTGGAGGCATGTATTATGGATGTTCCATTTTCTGTTGTGCTCAATGGGGAAATCAAAGGTTGGTTTTCCTCCTCATCTGGGTTAAGACAGGGCTGCCCCTTGTCTCCTTTCCTTTTCACTATTGCTATAGATACGCTATCTTGTCTTATGGAACGAGAAACTCAATTACTAAGGTATACCCCTTGTGCTGCAAAGTTATGCAAAGTATCACATCTTCTTTTTGCTGATGATGTTCTTGCAATGGGTAAAGCTGATAATGATACTATTAGATCATTACAAGGTTGTCTTACCACATTAGAGAATTACATGGGATTGATGGTAAACATTGAAAAATCTACTATTTGCTTTTCAAAAGGTGTCAAAAATGCTGATTATTTGTTAAATATTCTCAATATCAAGCAAACTTTTTTTCCTATAAATTACCTTGGACTTCCTGTTGTAGTGGGTGCACACAAAACAATCCATTTTAATGGATTATTTGATAAATTGCAAAAGAGAATGGCCGGATGGAAAAGCAAATTTCTCTCCTTAGGGGGGAGGTATCAAATGATTAGATCCTCCGTTAATGGTTTACTTTCATATTGGTTTCGCTCAATTGTGGTTCCTAAGGGTGTGTTAAAGAAGATATGCTCATTTACCTCCAATTTTTTCTATCATAGTGGGGAGAACAAAAAGCTTCATACAATCTCTTGGCTCAAAACAACCCTCCCTAGAGAAAAAGGGGGAACCGGTCTTATATCTGCCTATTCTCTCTATACTTGTAGCAAATTAAAAATTATATGGAGAGTAATAAAAAATGAATCTCTCTTTGCCTCCTGGTGTCTACAGAAATATGGAACTATATGGGAAACTCCAAACACCAAATGCACCACTTGTTGGAAGGAGTTAAGATCAATTGGTTTTACATATAAAACAAAGTTTAAATATCTTGTTGGCAATGGAAATACTATTTCTCTTTTTCAGGATCCTTGGTGTAATGGCAATACAATTACTCACCTGATGGGGTACTTATAATGGGATTCTCCAACGATGCAAAGGTTGGTATCCTCCTAAATGTAAGTGGTGTCTACCTTGGACTTCTCTTGTCAATACTCTTTATTGCTTGAGAATATTGAGCATTATATATGGAGGGAGGATGTGATTCAATGGGAAAATCAAAAAAAGCCATCTAACCGTGACTTCAAGAAAGCCATTTTTGAATCCTATCCTAGCATCTCATGGAACAAGGAAATTTGGTTTAAAGGGGGTGCCATAAACTATTCACTTTACTGTTGGATGGCTTTTTTAGGGAGATTGAAGACCTCTGATGTGTTAGTTAACAAAGGTGTGGGTGTTTTGCGGGAATGCTGTTTCTGTTATGATTCTACTGAATCTCATTCTCACTTGTTTTTTGAATGCCCGGTTTCAATGAGTTTGGTGAGATCTCTTCTTCCTAATGGCCAATTCTTCTTACTTAACTCCACCCTTCAACAAATTCTGGAAAGTGTTGATTTACATGCTCACAAGATAATTAAAAGACTACATAATATGATTACTGCCGTTTTGGTATACATGATTTGGAGAGAGAGAAACCAAAGACTTTTCTCCAACTCCTTCTCTTCTTTCAATCCCTTATGCAAGTAAAAATCGGGTTGGTGCTAAAATATCAAAGTGGAAGTTGAAAGAAACATGGCCTTTGCAAGTTAGACAATTGATTCGGCATGGAAAAGTTGTTGCACATTTATGAATCTTGTTATTCCGCTTTATGTTCGCCGATTTCATCTTGTCGGTTTTTCTTTTCTTTGGACGATGATGACAACAGATAGTTACATTGGGATTTATATATATATATATAGTCCATGGATGACCTTCTCAACCCTGGTAAATGTGCAATTTGTATTTATTCATCCATTGGAGGGGGAAGGTAACCGCAGTTTCGATTGGTTGATTCTCAAAGTGGGTGTCACTGGATATACTATACTATTTCTTTTTTTGTGTCCGAGTGATAGTCCATCAAATGTTTTCTTTCGGTTATTAGTTTTGTTACTTCAGGATTCCTACTCTAACTAGATTCTGCTTTTTTCTGTTCCTTTACCATTGTTTTTTGTCTCGCTTTAACTCGAGAAGTCCATGTTTGATCTTCACCGTTTTTCGTTCTAGCTTAGTCTATCTTCTCAGATATGTAATTATTTTTTATGGAATGAAATTGGGCATATGCCCTCATATTTTCCAAAAAAAAAAGTATTTAAGATTTTAAATTGGAGTAAACTGAAACATCTATTGTAATTAATTACTATGCCAATAGTAATGAGTTAATTAAAGTGGAGTAAAATGAAATGTCTATGGCATAAAATCATAACAATCTATTGAAAATAATTACTCATGAAATGACACAAATATATAATTTATCTTTATGGGATTTAAAGCATCGATTTCAAAAAAATGGTTCATCTTTTTTCATTTTTTTATAATAATAAGAAAATTAATTATAAGCATTAATCATAATCTTTCAAAATTCTCAAAATTAAAAAAAAATGAAAGATGAAGCATGCTTGAATCAAATTCATATGACCAAATATGAATTTTATTTCTCAAATTAAAATCATAATGGCGAGAATAAACATATTGATCACATAAACAAAAATTGAAATTATCATCAAAGTATAAAGTAAATTTTAGCTATATTGTTTTACTCAAAATTAATAATAAAAAAGTCATCTAAATGATATCGATATTTCATGCACAATATTGGATCACTTTCCATTACAATTTCAAACTCATGTTCTTAGAGATACACAACATAATCATTTGAAATTATTGATCTTCTCTCCCTAGTGGATTTTCTTAATGTCACTTCAATTAGAGGTTGTTGTGATTCCTCAGTATGAGTGGAAGTTAATTCAAGTATATTTTAATTATTTGTATTTACAACTTGAATAAGATCAGGTGAAATTATCTGATCATTTTCTATTATAATTATAGCAAGAATAATAAATTGCTCTTCAAATATAAAATTCTTAGGTTTATTACTCCTATCAGATTCAACTTCTTCAATAAATTTAGCATAACCCGTCTCGAAAAAAAATTTATTTAAAGAGTTATAAAATTTAAAACCCTTAGACCTTTCTAAGTATTTAATAAAATAACATCTAATAGTTTTTGAGTCTAACTTTCTTTTATTATGCTTATATGGCCTAGCTTCAGCTGGATATTCCTATACATCAATATGTCTAATACTAGGTTTCTTCTTAATCTATAATTCATATGAGATTTTAGTTACTGTTTTACTTGGAATTCTATTAAAGATGTAAACTACAATCTTTATGGCTTCTCCCAAAAGTGATTCTCGTAAGGAAGAATAATTTATCATACTTCTAACTATATCTATAAGGATCTTATTTTGCCTCTCAGTTACACCATTTTGACTTAGAGTCATTGATATGGTGTATTGAAGAACAATATCACATTCTGCTAAATATTTGGCAAAATTTCATGGACGTTGTTCACCTGATCTATCATATCTGCCATAGCATTCACCACTACGGTCAAATTTGACAGCTTTTATTTTCTTTTCAAGTTGATTTTCAACTTCAGCCTTAAAAATTTTGAATATGTCTAATGACTGTGATTTCTCATAAATCAAGTATAAGCACCCATAACAAGAATAACCGTTCATTAAAGTAATAAAATATTGTTGTCATTCTAAGTAGCTGTAGAGAATGAACCATAAATATCAGTATAAATTAATTCCAAGACGCTTAAACTTCTATTAGCACCAATTTTCTTGATATTTGTTTATTTTCCCTTGTTGCATTATATACATAGTTTATTATCTGAAAAATCACAGAAATCAAGAATTCCTTCTAACACAAGTATTTCAATTATTTGTTTAGAAATATGTTCTAAACGCCTATGTCATAACATATATGAATTTTCATTTTGTACTAAAATTATTTGCATGCAAAGTTTCATTAATTTGTGAAGCATAAATATCTAATTTATATACATTATCAATCAAAGAACTCGTATCAATAATATTTGAATTCTGAAAGAGACTAAAATTTTCATTTCTAAATGAACAAAATAATCAGATTTGTCCAAACAAGAAATAAAAATTAAATTTTGTCTAAACGATGGTACATAAAAAGTCTCATGTAAATTCAAAATATAATCCAATTTTAGATGTAATCTATATAAGCATATTACTTCAACAAGAGCTTTATTGTCATTTCTCACATAGATGAATCTTTCAGCATTAGTTGGCATTCATCTTCTTAGACAATCCTCCATAGTCACACTTATGTGAGTATTTGCACTTGTATCTATTCACCAAATATGATTTGGTATAAGGATAAATTAATTTCAGAATAAACAAAGTTGAGAAGTTTACTCTTTTTCACGAGCCAATTTGCATATTTGGGACAATCCTTCTTCACATGACCAGCCTTCTTGCAAAAGAAATAAGTAACAGTATTATCTTGTTTCTGTTACACCTTATGATGTGAAGTCTCTTTGTCTGTAGCTCATTTATTTTTATAAGTCATTTTTATTTTAGTAACAATGCCACAAGAGGAAGTTGCTAGTTAAATTTCTATTTTTCAATCTCTCTTCCTCTTGCATATTGAGCAATGAGCTCATTAAGAGTTTTTTCCTTTGAGTATTATAACTTATCTTAAAAAAAAATTAAATGTAGGAAGAGAGATCAAAATTAAGTGTCATGGACATCTCTAATTTTAGTGCTCTTAGTAAGTAACAAAATTAGACATCTTTATATTTTCATTACTTTATACATACATTGAAACGAGTTTACTAAGAATATTACTCGCTTTGACCTTTTCAGAACTAATGAAACGGTCTAATATTTGACATAAAAACTTTTTAGCACATTACTCTTCAAGCATTGCACCTCTTATGATTTATGGAATGGGATGCTTCATGATCATAAGACTCATGCGATTAGAAAGCTCTCACTTTTCAAAGTTAACTATTTGCTCAATAGTGCTTTCTATAGTAAGGGCGGGAAGACGTTCAGTCCAGATCGCATAGTCATGATTCATACACTCAAGAATAATAGTGATATGTTATTTTTATTTCTTAAAGTTAGTTCCGTTGAGCACTGGAATGTTATTCAAATTGGCAAATATAGAAGAAACATTAACTAAAAAGAATAAAAATAATACATACAATTAACAATTTTATTAATTTTATATGCATATATAATGTAAATAAAATAACAATAAAATATATGTTTGAAATGAAATGTTTAATAAAATGGGCACATATAAGATATCTAATACAACATTATAATTTAGACTTTAGACATAAATAATAATTTATAAATGACACTCTTAAAATTATAATCAACAAATATTGATAATAAATTATGCTAACGATATATCTATCTTTGGATTGACATATTTTATGCATAATTAATATAAATTTATCACATATTTATAAGTGCACAAAATCTGGCCAAAAAATAATCTTCCTTTAGGACGATTATTTTTTGCATGAATTTAAATATAATCCTTAAGTAATATTTATATATTTCAAAAATAAATAAATTAATATAATAATGATCACTTTGGTGATATAATATTTTAATTTTAATTATTTTGAAATAATAAATATTAACTGAATCCATTTAATATCATAATATAAACTTTAATCAATAATTTAATTAAAATAGTTACTCATAAACTTTATCAAATACAAATTCCAAACAGAAGTATTGAATTTAATAACAAGAATGTTTACATTCAATTGTATGATTATTAGAAACATTCATAAAATATTTATTACATAATTAAAATATAACATGTTTATAAATATATGTAAGAGCTTTAAGATGAAGCAGCTAAAAATGAATGAATTAATTAAATAATTAATTCATTCCTTTATATGATGCTACAGTAAGTATTTAAGATTTTAAATTGGAGTAAACTAAAACGTCTATTGAAATTAATTACTATGCCAATAGTAATGAGTTAATTAAAGTGGAGTAAAATGAAATGCCTATGGCATAAAATCACAACAATCTACTGAAAATAATTACTCTTGAAATGACGCAAATATATAATTTATCTTTATGAGGTTTAAAGCATCGATTTCAAAAAAATGGTTCATCTTTTTTCATTTTTTATAATAATAATATGACCCTGAAAATTTCACTAGTTGAAGCACGAATCTTGGCGTAAAGCAATCAGTAATCGATCAACCGAGATCAAGCGTTATTATCAATCGACTCATAAACATAGAGTGTTTATAGAATCGAGCGCCTTGACGAATCAACAATTTCAAGATATCATAATTCACATCATTTAAGCATTCAAATACACAAAATACATCATATGATTAAGGGGATCATTTTGAGTCGTCCAGATGAAGTGATGGTTTTGCATGTATTTCTGAGAGCCATTCCTCCAATCTATAAATCTCATTCCTCATATGAGAGGAAGCAAGAGAGGAGAGAGCTCTAAAGATCCTCCAAGCACAATCACCGCCACTGATGGTCGTCAACCACCACCGCCGGCCGCCACTGCTGATCCTTGCCGCTGCCAATCTCTTGCTCCATCATGATGACTTCTACTAGTGATTGTTCACCGTGATTTCTACCGCTGATTGTTCTCGCCGCTGTTGTTCTCTGATTGCCAAGAATTGTTTCAGATTTCCACCGGTGATTGCTCCACGCAGTTCACCATCATCCGCTACTACTAGCAACTATTACAACCTGATCGTTGTCACATAGCTGTTGTTCCTTTCTCATATACATGTAATCCCATTATCGGAAGATCTTGTACTCAAATGAGATATAGTGGAAGTTTTTACCTGGCTAGCCTGGTTTTTCCCTCTTTCGAGATTTTTCACGTAAAAATTCTGGAGTTTTCTTGTTCACTCTTTAAATACCTGTGTGTGTGTTGGATTTCACAACTAAACTAAGGCGAAAACTTTTACTCTACCGCAATTGGTTTTCTAGCACGCAGTCAGCTCCTGGGGAAACTGATTCTCATTATATCATCTTGTATGGCTACCAAGTTCAACAAGATCAAAACCACCATCGAGATGTAGCATTTCAAGCTTTTAAGGAGCAAGCAAAGAATGAAGATTCATCAAACTTCGTTCCTTCAGATTTTGTCAGAAACTGGGGGGCAAATCTTAATCTCAAAAGATTATCCAAATCAATATTTTGGATATCTAATTGATTATTAGTTCGAGAAGCAAGTCAGTAATATTAATGAAAAAGGTCCAGGATTTCGCTCTTCCATCCAAAAGTTAACGCCATCGAGCAAAGACTCTACAAACAACCTAGATGGGTCAAAAGGTCTTAACTTCCCACGTTCAAGTTAACGATCGAGTAACACTGACAAACAACCTGATAGGTCAAATTGGATTCAATTACCTCTTCCACATAGTTAACGCCATCGTAACACAACAAACAACCTCGATAGGTCAAAATCCTCGTGGATTCACTCAATTTCTTCATACAGTTAACGCCATTGGTAACACTCAAACAACCTGGATTCAAAATCCTCGATTCACCTCTTCTTCACACAACGCATCGTATAACATCATTGAAACACTCGACAAACAACCTCGATAGGTCAAAATCCTCGATTCAATTCGACCTCTTCCATACAGTTAACGCCATCGTAACACTAACAAACAACCTCGATAGGTCAAAATCCTCGGAATTCAATTCAACCTCTTCCATGTGTTAACGCCATCTAACACTCGACAAACAACCTCGGATGGTCAAAATTCGGATTCAATTCGACCTCTTCCATACGTTAACGCCATCGTAACACTCGAAACAACCCTAAGGTCAAAATCTCGCCGAATTAATTCAACCTCTTCACATAGCATCGCCATTAACATCATTGAGTAAACACTACAAACAACCTCGATAGGTCAAAATCTCATCGTCGCACCACCGCCATCAATTATTGCAATAACCTCCGGTACCACTATCGGTCATTATCGCGATCACGCGCTCAATTGCTGACTACTTGCATTGTTGCCGCTGACACGCTGCACTAACCATCGTTTAAGCTGCTGACTACTTTGCCATTACTTCATGCCGACCATCGCTGGTAATCGCCGGTTATCCATTGCTGACATCGGCTGATATTGATGCTGGCCGCATCGTTGACTACTGGTTGCTGCATTACTGACATTTCATCGGGCCGCTAACCATACCATAATTATCACTATTTGCTGGTTACCGCGAACGTTGCCGGTTATCTCGCTGATCGCTGACGCGGCCAGAATTGCACTACGCTGCTATCGCTGCCGATATCGCTGACCGCTAACCACTGCTGGCTACTGCCGCTGGTTACATATCGCCGGCATCTTTACGCCGACGCTACACTGCTGACCGGTTTCCATTGCTGCAGCCATTACACTGCGGCCAACTACCATACCATTGCCGCCATCGCTATCGATTATCGTTTATCTCGCTGACACCACGTTGCCATCGGTTATCCGCTCACAGGGTTACTGCCGGCGCCATCGCCGAAGCATCGCCACAACCATCTTCGTTATCGCTCTCGATCGCAAACCGGCTGGTCCGACGAGGTTTGACACCTCTTTCAAGGAAAACTAGAGCCCGTATGAACTACGGTCTTGATCGCTTCAACCCAACCGGTCCGACGAGCAGTTAACACCTCTTTCGAGAAAACGAGCATTGCATATGAATTACGTCTTGATCACCTCCAACCTCGGTCCAACGAGGTTAACACCTCTTCGAGGGAAAATGAGCCTCAGATGAACTACGTTTGATCGCCGATCCCGGCCGGTCCGACGATTAGTTAACACCTCTTTCGAGGGAAAATGAGCCTCAGATGAACTACGGTCTTGATTGCCTCCAAACGACCTTCTCTCAAGAAGAAGAGAATGCCTTCTCCTTGGCCCTGGGGTTTTATAGACCCTTTAGGCAAAAGGGTAAAAGCATCCAAACCGCAAACCGCTCAAACGGACAAAATAAAACGGGCCAAACGGATGCTTTCACGATGCACGCGCTCAAGACGCCACGCTGGGCGCTACAAGACGGCCCACTTCGGCCGCTCAGACCCGCCTCTCGCGCTGCTCGCGACTAACTGGCTCATGATCGCATCTACAGACCGCCTGCTCAACCCGGCAGAGGCTACCGCTCATGACTCCACACGCTCGCGCTCCAGCGTCTGCTCGCCACCTGACGCGTTCGCTGCTGCTACCCGGCCTGTTCCACGGTCCTCACTGCTTAGCTACTGTCGCAAACTGCCGTCTCAAATTTTCCATGCTCGTCAATTTCGACCTCAGTGCCCGCAAAGACTTTCTTCCCATAAAATTGCTGCCCCACTACAATTTCTACCCATTCTCTGTAATCCAACCCAAATCAGTGCCCGCAGCATAAAATGTCCGCATGGGTCCATAATCCTGAAATATTGCGCCCACGCATACCCGCATACATCCGTAGCCCTGCACCCACTTCATGATCATAATCTTATGCTCCCGTGAAGATATGTTCTCTAAAAATGTATGGTTAACGGACTCGCAAATTTCATTGAAGAATCGCTATTTTCAAATATTCGATATATATTTTGGATGATTGAGATAATATCATCCAAAAATAGGGGCAACCGATATGACCAAAAAAAATTCCAGAAGCTAATCTTGACGTAGAAAGCAATCTGATCATGAATCAAGACTAACCGAGATCAAATATTTATTATCAATTGACTCGTAAACATGGAGTGTTTATAGTCGAATCGAGCGTCTTGACGAGCTGAATCTAACAAGCCCAAGATATCATAATTCCGACATCATTTGAGCATTCAAATACACAAAATACATCATATGATCAAGGGGATCATTTTGAGTCGTCCGATGAAGTAGAGTGGTACGGGTTTTGCATGTATTTACAGAGACGCCACTCCTCCAATCTATAGATAGCCCCTCATTCCTCATATGAGAGGGGGCCCAAGCAAGAGAGGAGAGAGCTCTAAAGATCCTCCAAGCACAATCATGCCGCCACTCGACGGTCGTCAACCACCGCCAGCCGCCGCCGTCAGCCACCGCCGTTGATCCTTGCCGTCATCAATCTCTGTCGGTCTCCATCATGATGACTTCTACCAGTGATTGTTCCCTGCATTTCTACCAGTGATTGTTCCCTGCATTTCTGCCAGTGATTGTTCCCTGCATTTCTGCCAGTAATTGTTCCTCATTTCACCGGTGATTGCTCCGCACAGTTCACCATCATCTGCTACTAGTAGCAACTGTTACAACCTGATCGTTGTCACATGGTTGTTGTTCCTTTCTCATATGCAATCATGTAATCCCGTTATCGGGAAGATCTTGTACTCAAACATACATGGAAGCTTTTATCAAGCCTCATGATTTTTCCTCTTTGAGATTTTTCACGTAAAATTGAGTTTTCTTTTCACTATTTAAATATATGTGTGCTGGATTTCACAACGAAGTTAAGGCGAAAACTTTTACTCTACCGCAACTGGTTTCCTAGCACGCAACAAATAATAAGAAAATTAATTATAGGCATTAATCATAATCTTTCAAAATTCTCAAAATTAAAAAAAAAAAGAAAGATGAAGCATGCTTGAATCAAATTCATATGACCAAATATGAATTTTATTTTCCAAATTAAAATCATAATGGCTAGAATAAACATATTGATCACATAAACAAAAATTGAAATTATGATCAAAGTATAAAGTAAATTTTATCTATATTATTTTACTCAAAATAAATAATAAAAATGTCATCTAAATGATATCGATATTTCATGCACATAACCAAATTATTTGCTCAAAAATTTTAAATTATGTACTTTGATCTAAAATTTTCAAATAATTAATACAAAAGATTAAGAGAAAAAGTTATTTCTCAACGATTCAACATGATAACTGCTCTGATACCACTTGTTTGAAACATATGAAGATAAAACTAATTTTTTTTAGCCTCGATCTCATGTCAAATCATTGAAGAGATTTAATGAGAAGCGTACATAGATCCATAGAAGAGCTATTGAGGAAATTTTGACCTTCCACTTTTCAAAGAGTGTTCTTGAGAGAGAGAAAGAGAGAGAGAGAGAGAGAGAGAGCATTCTTTTCACTTAAGATGAAATGTGAGAAAAATAAGAATCAACCCTTTAGAATGGAGATCATGATCCTATTTATACTTGAGTGCATTTCATTTTATTTCAACTCATCATAAAATTAAAATAAAATATCCGGTCTCTACACATGATAATTCCATATAAAATTAATAAGATACTTCAAAAGCCTAAACATTATTAATCTTTATTTGATCGCAAAAATAATATGCTTAAAATAAAATAGCATATAATGTATAATTAAATTTATATGTGAGGTGGCTCTCATGGCATAACAGTTTATTATATATGGCATTTAGTTCGTATCTTTTGGCTGGTAGAACTCTTTGTAATCGTTTAAACTCTTACGATACATTTAGTACAATTTTTTGATTGCTTTGATTTTTAAAAAAATTACTTTGATTGCTGTTAGAAAATTATTGTTTAAATTTAAAAAATAAAATATTTCAAACACTTACAATAATTTTTCAAAAAACTGCTTTTTCAACAACAGCTTTATAAAAACTACAGCTAAACAAACTGTTAATAATTGAGATATTATTCACTTTGATTTAGTAGTCTTATAGTTTTATCCTATTAGTGTAATCTCCAAAGAAATCACTTATCTAGGAGTGCTTTCGTACAAGCAGGCTTAACTTTGATGTTTAAGAGTACTTTTATTATATTTAAGAGATTTCACAATCTATATCATATTGATGCTATCTTTCTATTCTAATAAAATCATTTCATTTTTATATAAAAAAAATAATTTTAATAAGTTAATTAATGGCACTACCTCGATAGAATAAAAGGAAAAAAGAAATAAAATAAAATCTGATCATCAACAATTAATCTCATTTTTAATCCAATAAATATATTGGCTAAAGCTAAGAAGAAATTATAAATAAATATATTTTAAAACTATTCTATATGTTATGTGCCTTAACACCTCGCAGGTCAAAACGCTTACTTATATATAATACAGAAAAATATATGCGCACAACGAATATTTCTTAAACATACTTTTCATATTACCGAAAATTATTATTATTATTTTAAAGTAGATTTTCTTTTCTTACATTAAAATATACCTCAATTGATAAAACAACTGGTAACAGGGAGTTGAAAATTTGTATTTTGAAATTATTTATTTATTTTTAAAATTTTATTCCTACCATTTGGATGATAAGGGAATTCTTTAATATATTTTATTTTCTTTTTATTTTTGATTTTGTTATTATTGAGAAAAGTTTTTTTTTTTGGTTTATTTTTGTCGGAGTCCATTCGTTTTGGTGCAGCAAACTCTTACTGAATTTCTTATTTTTTATTTTATATTTTTTAAAAAACAAAATTAGAGGTGGTAGCCTGGCGCTTTGAATATGGGACAATTAAAATGTATATATATTTAACTGCTTTTTTTTATTTTATCATGATTGAATATTTTTTTGTTTATGGTTTCATTGGCTATTTATTTAGTTTTTAAATATTTATTAGGTCATTATCATACATAATTAAAATAAAAGGCAAGTAGTAACTATGGAAATTTAGTAAGTTTAGGAAATTAAAATTGAAGTATTTGATTATATATAATTTATTTATTTATTGAAAAGTAAGAAGCTTTTTATTAAAAACTAAAATAAATTAATGGTCATATCATTCAAAATTTTCTTATTTATATGTCAAATATTTTAGTAAAAAAATAAACTAATAAATTCATGTAATTATATGTCCCATGTCCAACTAGTTCACTATTTAATGAAAATATCAAATGTGGATGGTATTTCTGTAAAAATTGAAAGTTACAAACATAATTTTCTAAAAATAAATTATAAAAATACTCATTTTAATATTAAAAAAAAATTGAAACACAAAGATTATCAAAATTAATCACTGAAATCAATCATTGAAAGGCAAAAGCAACTTATTTTAGCATCTAATTTATAAATTCTAAAAGCGAAATCTAACGCAAGATTGAGCATAAAAATCCAACTTATTATATTTCGGAGATTAATTAAGTTCTTTCTTGTGCTTTAAAAAGGCCCAAGTGGCCATATAGATAACTGGGCCTTCTGTTTGCCCAAGTGGCCAACTTAACTGATTTTGCTTTTTTTTATTCTAAAAAGAAAAATTAAAATACAATTAATAGAATATAACTTTTAATATCATTGTGCTATTCTTGATATTTTCAAGAAGAGAATTATGAGAGAATAACAATTAGTAAATTATTTTCCACTCAAAAAATAAAATTAAACATAACATTTTCATGAGATGGACCAGCATTATAAATATATATATATATATATATATATATATATATATATATATATATATATATATATATATATATATATATATATATATATATATATATTGATCTAAAGATAAATAATTTGAAACAATAAATAATAAACTAAAAATAAAGTAAAAAAGCGAAACGGTAACTTTCTACCCGCCATCGTAAGTAGATAATTCAAATTAGAAAACACAATTTTACTATTGCAGATTCTTCAAAATACAATCATGATACAATTCCCAAATAAGATAATAGTATATTTTCATACCACACTATTGCCACACCATTCTCTCAAATATAATTAAATAACTTTGTAATGAATATAATCCTTATAATCTAAAAATTGGAAAAAAAAAATTTAAATTGATACCAAAATTGGTCACAACCCACAATTATATCCACTTTAATTGAATTTTTTTTTTAAAAAAAATCTATTGCTTTATTATGATTGAAGAGAAATGAAGATCATTCATAAAATAAAAATATTATATGAAAAAAAGTTAAATATTTATGCGGTGGGAAATCTCCATGACCTTACAACCAGTCAGCCAGTCTATTTATTGCATTTCCTAAAAACGTAGCCTTTGGACAGACAGTGCTTTTCTCTTTCGGAGTATTATCATATATACTATTATAATAATAATTAAAAATAATATATATATAATAAATAAATAAAATATTAAAAATAAAAAAAATAAATCATTTAATCATAAAAATTAATATTATTATTATATTTTATAAGATAAATACAAATTTTTAATAATATATATAATTCAACTTATTGCAGTTTAATAATTTTAATAAATAAAATTTATTATCAATTTTAAATTTATAAAATTAATTCTATTTTTTATAATTTTAATTATTTATAATAAATATATCTTATTAATTCGTCCTTTCATTCATATTATTCTCTAAAATTTTAAAATTGTCTACATAATTTAAAATATAATAAATTATATTTAAAAATATTTTTTATAGAATATTAATTCAATTATTTATACTATTCTTTTAATTTTAAATTTTTTTATTAGATATATATCTTTATCGTGTTCAACACATGTTGAAGATGTATTGGATCCGTGTCACTGTCGTCTACATTATAACAAGTTCGTGAATTATTGAAATTTTGATAAATTCCCATAACCTTCCTTCAATCAAAACGAGCCTCAAGGTTTCAACAAATATAACGGTTATTCCGCACAAAGCATAATACAACATACAGAAGTAAAATTACAGAAAAAAAATTAAGCGACCTCAACTTGCTCTAACTTGCCTTTCTCTACAGCCAAAATCCCTTCTTCTTCTTCTTCTTTCTTATTCAGAAACTCTGAGATTCTCTGAGCCAAGCTCTGCTTCGCAGCAGGGGAAACTCCTTTCTCCCCTATAATGGATTCCAACACCGCATTCGTCAGCTTCTTGTTCTCCACCACACCAGTCTCCGCCACAGGACCTCCGCCCTCCTCTAAAAATCCAATCTTTACAACAGAAACCAGATGAAAATTTAATCCATTGAAAAGAATAAAAAATTTGAACAGAGTGGGCGGAAGGCTTACTTACAGTGAGAGAGCCGTGAGGAGAATGAGTGAAGATGATGGAAGTGCCTGGAGGAAAGCTCTTGGGCTTGAAGATCTCCAGGAACTTATTAATGGCGGCTTCTTCTTCTCCAGTGTACACGCCGGCGGATTTCCATACGGCGATGCAGTTCTCGGCGACCTTCTCCGAGTATTGCTGACCCGTTAATGGCAGGAGCATCGTCACCCTCGTCAGCTTCTCGAAGGAACCTAAGCGTTCATATGGTTGTTTGTTATTCGAAAATATTAAGGGAGATTAAATATTAACTTATATCATTTGCCCCTTTAATATTTAAATGATTATATTTTTTTTAAAAATCAATTTATTTTGTTTATTCAAATTAAATTGAAATTAAAATTATCATAGCTGGTGATGCGATAGCTCGTTAATTTGAAAAAAAAAAATTAATAATTCATCACCAATCCAATCCCAAAAAATAGGGGGATTGACATATATACTGTACAGATTTTACATATTTATATATTTAACATTTAAAATTTGTATATTTATTTATATAATATTTTGGTGTTTTACTTACGTCAAAATTTATATAGAAAACATATTTTATTTTTTACAATAAATATTAAGTATTTTTTTAATCCGATAGGCTAATATAAAAAATTAAGTATTATATTAGTAAATGAAAAAAAATTATATATATATATATATATATATATATATATATATATATATATATATATATATATATACGTATAATGATATAATGTCATTAATATGTTAGAAGCTCACCTGTAATTATGTCTCGGTAATACTCAACCGAATCGGCGAGTTCCTCCGCCTTCTTCCCCTTCCATTTTCCAGCGATCGCGGAAATCGCCGCCGCCTCCAAGTACACTCCGATGACGGTGACCGCAATAAATTTCCCTCCAACTTCTATACCCCTCGCCCCTGCATCCATAAACAAATGCACAGCCATCAGAATTACAAATTTGTTCTTAGCTTTTTATTTTTACTTGTGAAAAACAGAGCTTGGGTTCTTGTAATTTCGTCTGCTGTAACAAAAAAAGAAAACCTGCGCCGCCGAGAAATAGTGGTTTCGATGTAGCCGGCGACGTGAACTCCGCCGGAAATGTCACGCCTTCAACCTCCACGGGGGTTGCCGGCGTTTCTGCCATGTCGTTTGATGAAAGATGGCCGGACGGCTCCGGCGAGGAAGGCCGGGGTTTAATGGAGCAATGAATGAGATCCTAAACAAAATCGACCGTGGCACTGATGTTAATGCATATTACATTAGTGCCATGGTTATGTAAATAAAATTTTTGTAAGGTCATTTAAAAGGATTGTTTAGGGTTTAAGTAATGGTGTTTCTGTAAATAATGTTGATGTTAAGGGTAAAAGGAGGGTTTGTTGAGCTAACGAGTGGATGAGCGCGCGAAACGTGGACAACTACTTGGTTGTTGGGGAAAAGGACATCCAAAAATAAATAGAAAAAATTACAAAATAAATTAAAAAAATTGTTTATCTTTTAAAAACTTTTAAAATATATTTTATGTATTTTATCTTCAAAATAAAAAAAAATCGAATTAATATACATACACGTTATTCCATTATTTAGTGTGAGTAAAAAGCTCTTATTATTACTATTTTGTTATGTAATTCTGGTGATTCTTATATATTTATATGAGTAAAAAGCTCTTATTATTACTATTTTATTATGAATTTAATATTTTAATAATAATTTGTAAGTTTGAGAAGTGATAGTTCTATAAATATATAAAAATTAGGAGAATTTTATATATACCATATAATTCTTATATATTTACAAATTCAATATTGTTGCGTGCTAGAAAATCAATTATAGTAGAGTGAAAGTTTACGCTACAGATAAAAGAGAACAAGAAAACTAAAAATTTTACATGAAAACCCCAAAAGAGGGAAAAATCACGCTTCTAAAATCATCCACTATGTATTTGTTTTGGATGTTTTCCGACACGTAATTACAAGATTGTTTATGAGAATGGTGACAAGAGAATCGAATCGAACAACAATAGCCATATCCACGCTCAGGTTATGCAGTGGTAAGAAATAATGATGAATAATTTGATGACGAAGGTCGCCGTGATGGTGACCGACCAGATCAATGACCAGGATCGACGGAGTAGGCTAATGGTGGTGATACATGGCATGATGGTGGTTGACAACCAACGAGGTCGGAGCTGAGTGGTGGCGGATTATTCTGAGGATTTTCAAGCTTTAGAGCTCTCCTCTCTCTGGCTCCCCATATGAAAAAAAGAGTGATTATTTATAGGAAGGACATCTCAGAATACACGCAAAATCCAAACCACTCCATCTGGATAAAATGATTTCTTTGATCATTGATTTATTTTAAGCATTTGAATGCTCAAATAAAGTCAGAATTATGAGATATTGGGCTTGTTAGATCCGGCTCGTCGAGATGCTCGATTTGACTATAAACACTCCATGTTTAAGAGCTATTTAGGAATTTAATTGATATCCCAAAGTTTTCAATATTATTTTAAGTGCTTGATTTCGACCAGTTTCAACTTAGGATCAACTTGCTTTTGACATCAAGATTTGTACTTCGACTAGTGGTATTTTAAGTGTCATATCAGTTGCCCCCTATTTTTGGATGGCATTATCTCAATCATCCAAAAATATATATGTTGAATACTTGAAAATAACAAATTCTTCAATAAAAATTACGAGTTCATTAACCAAACATTTTGAGAGAGCAGATCTTCATGGGAGCACAAGATTATGATCACTAAGCGTGGTCAGTATGCGGGCGCGGCACGCGACGCAAAAGATTTCGAGTTATAGACCATTTGACGGGTGCCCTCCAGATTGAGGGTTCGCAGAACTTAGCAGCGGTCGGCAGCTACGGGCCGGTTTGGTGGCCTGAAATGGGCAGCGAGTCGGCCTCGGGTTAGGTCACGACCGCGGGCGTCGGCGGAGGGTCGAGCAATCGTCGCCGAACGACAAGCGGGACAGCGGTCGATGGCGAAGGCAAGTCCGATGAGGGATTTTTTGTCCGTTTTTGTCCATTTTGGTCCGTTTTGAGCGATTTTCAACGATTTTTCTTTGATTTTTTACCTTTTTGCCCCTATAAAGGGTCTATAAAAATCTCCCTAGGGCCAAGGGAGAAGACACACTCCTCATATGTTTGAGTGTTCCTCTTCTTCTTAAGAGAAGATCGTTCGGAGGCGATCAATGCCCGTAGTTCATTGACGACTCAATTTTCCCTCAAATAGGCCAATCGCCCCTTGACCGACCGGGTTCGGAGGTGATCAAGGCATGTAATTCATACGGCGAGACTCCGATTTTCCCACGAAAGAGGCGTCAACTGCCATTGTCGGACCAACCGGATTCGGAGGCGATCAAGGCCCGTAGTTCATACGGCGAGCTTTTTTCTCGAAAGAAGCGCCAACCGCCTTGCTCGACGACCGAAGTTGAGCGATCAAGGCCCGTAGTTCATACAACGGGGCTCCGATTTTTCCTCGAAATAGACATCAACTGCCCTTGTTGGACCGACCGGGTTTGGAGGTGATGATCGACGACGATAACCAGAGACAGTGGTTGACGGCGATGCCCGATGATGGTGTCCAGCGACAACGGTCCGGACGACCGGCGACGATGGTGGCAATGCCACGACGGTGGCGGCGATGTGGTGAGCAACGAACGAGTTTGACGACGATGAGGATTTTGACCTATCTAATGTTGTTTGTCAGAGTGTGACTCAGACGTTAACTATGGAAGAGGTTGAATCAATCCGAGAATTTTGACCTATCCGAGATTGTTTATCGAGTGGCGACGTTAACCTATATGGAAGAGATTGAATTGAATCCGCTGAGAATTTTTGACCTATCCGAGATCGTTTGTCTGAGTGTGACTCAATGACATTAACCTGTATGGAAGAGTTCGCGGGATGTCCACCAAGGACCTTTTGACTACCCCTGCACGCCAAAGTGTTACTTGACTTACGTGAAAGAGGTCGGATCAAGTCCCCTTGGGATTGATGATGCCCCGATTGAGATACAACGTAAGTTGTATATTTCTTAAGTTGGAAGATTAAATGAAGAAGAAACAAACTTATAAAAAAAAGTCATAAACTCATTACTTTGATAATGTCGGTGATACAATATTGTTATAAGATAACTTAATAAAAGGGACGAGATATATTTTTAGAGAGAGTTAACAAAAGACAAGAGGTGGAGATGAAAAGATAAACAGAGTAAATTAAAGGCTATAATATTTATGCACCAAGGATTACATATAACACAATTTAGAGACCCTCCATGTTCCAAGTTTTAGGGAAGATTTTTTTCCTCTGGATCTTTGGTCATAGTTTGACGGTTGGTCATCTGATAATGAAGTGGGGAGCAAGTCTTTTACAAGCAAAATCCTTTGAGGTACTTCTTTGTCCTGAAGATTAAAATTCTTGATGTTGAAGGTCACCAAAGGGCGTGGTTGAGCTTGTTTGAGGTAACATGATTGTGTTATTTGTTAATTTCCATAGACCACTCCAACCCCAATGGGAATTTGAAATTCATCTTAAGATGAGGTAGGTGATGACACCGAAGATTGATTAGAGGGGTCTTCCAAAGATAGCGTTGTATGCTGAATTTGACTTGACCACTATGAATTGAACTGAGAGAGTGACTTGTTGAGGAAATTCTCCGAGAACAACGGGAATGGTGTTTGTCCCCTCTACTCGTACGAGTGATTATCAAACCCATATAACGGTCCTACAGCGAGTTAAAGTTTTTCCTTAACTAGGCCTATGCTAAGAAAGGTGGAGTAAAATAAAACATCAACGGAACTCCCATTATCGATCAAAATTCTCTTAACAACATAACATGGGTCACCAATCCCCGCACTAATGACAAGAGGATCTTGATGCGAAACTTGCACTCCTTCCAAATCTGAGTCATTAAAAGTGATGGGATGATTAATACAAGATTTTTTAACTTCTTCAAGGTGGCGAAGACTTGATTAGATAGTAGTGGTCCTTGCCGCTTTCACCTCTAATTATTTACTATTGTGTTGTTTACGTGATTATTGTCGGCCCCGGTTGGAGCTATGTTTACTTGAGTTGATTGATTTTGCACAAATTGACGTAGATATCCTGTTGAATGAGCCCCTCAATCTATTCTTTAAGTTGTTTACACGCCTCTGTAGTATGTCCACGACTTCGATGGAAGTGACAATATTGCTCCTGATTTCTCGAATTTGGTTTCAATGGATGTGGCCACTTGATGGTCTCTTCATCTCGAATGACCAACAAGACGTTAACGAGATGTGTTGATGTATTCTGGTTCGGCGTTGATGTGGGGGGCCATGGAGGGAGATCATGACTGTCTTATTGCTTCTTCTGATGGGATTGTTGATCTGTGTTTCCTAGAACACTCTTACGTTTTCTTGTGGATTGTTCAAATTATTTTCGATGGGTATTAATAGCCTCATCAACAGAAATTTGCGCTTCCACACGATGAACCAAGTCGGCATATAAGCTGACCGTATCTCTCATTAGTGATGAGTAAAAAGGCCCCGGACGGAGCCCTCAAGGAAAACTCCTCTTAATAGTTCAGGATATACTCCAGGTATTTGGTGAGCTTCTAAGGAGAACTTCTGAAAGTGTTCCTTAAGTGATTCACCCTCATTTTGACGAATGTCGTAGAGATGGGAGGAATCTTTAATGATCCTCCGGTTCACAATGAACTGTTCCACAAAAATCTTGGCGAGTTCGTCAAATGTATGGATGGATCCGCTTGGAAGGAAGTAGAACCAAGTGCGAGCTTGCCCCTTGAGGGTAACGAGAAAGACCTGACAAAGCAATGTGTCAAGAGCTTGTTGGATATGCATGATGATCTTGTAATGGTCGATGTGTTCATATGGGTCAGTTGCCCCATCATAAGAGTCGATGCTCGGAAGCTTGAACCCTACGGGAATGAGATGTTGAAGAATAGCCTCAGTTAGAGGTGAAGATTCGATCGCTGAGAGAGAAGATGATTTCCATCTTTATAATGAAGTTCTTCTCGCAGCGTTGTAATTCTCGCATAACATGACGAGGAGTCGCCAGGATGAAAACGCGCTGCTACCAACAATAATTGGTGGATTAGCGATTGAGTACGCGTGATGGATGAGAACCAAGCAGCGAGCGAGATCGATCACGGCAAGAAGTGGAGGAACTCAATGGCCGAAGGCGCATTAGCATTTTGACCTCCCACGCTAACGATCGATCTTGTGAAAGATGTGTTGTGGGTAGTTATTGTGTTCTCGTATTTGGATCATCTCGTTTGAGACTCTTCCATTCGGCATGATCTTCTAAGGAGATTCCCAGCACCTTCACCGGCTGTGGTCTTGCCATCATGGGAAGTGAGGCGAAGCTTGGCATCCTTGTTGGATTGGTCGGTGAGTTAGGAGTTGGAGCGAGGCTTCTGAGTATTGCCTATTGGCGCGGTGTTCACTAAATTATGATTGGGGGGTCATTCCAGACGGCATCAAAGCTATGCTAGAAAACCGCGTGGTAGAGTGAAAGTTTACGCCTACCTTGTGAAATCACACAGGTATTTAAAGAGTGAATAAGAAAACTCTAGAAATTTTAACGTAAAAAAACCTCAAAAGAGGGAAAAATCACGCGCTAGCGAAAAAAATCATCCACTATGTATTTATTTTGAGTACAAAGTTTTTGATAATGATTATTAATGATAATGAGAATAAAATCGATTACAATGTATAACAATGCTTAGTTGATAGCGCAAGGATAAATGATGATTGGTGAACAATGGGGATCTGATCGACGAGGCGTCGATGGTGAGACAATTTACAAGACAGGGATCGATGGCTAACGGGCGTGGTTGATAACCAACAGTGGTACACCATCGAGGTGCACAATTATGCTTAGAGGATTTTTTTTTTAGCTCTCCTCTCTCTGCTATCTTATATGAAGAATGAAATATTTATATGGAGGAGTGACATCTCTAAATACATGCAAAATAACCACTCCTCTCCATCTGGACCTCAAAATGATTCATTTGATCATTTGATTTATTTTAAGCATTTGAATGCTCAAATAAAGTCGAATTACGAGATCTTGAAGATCCTATGAGTCGATTTGATTATAAACACTTCATGTTTAAGAGCTATTTAGGATTTAATTAATATCCCAAAATTTCTAATGATATTTTAAGTCTTGTCTCATCGTTCAACTTGGATCAACTTACTTTGACATCAAGATATCTAGTATTTTAAGTGTCATATCAAATATTATTTTTATATTTTTAAATTATTAAACTCGGTATTTATGCATGTCACAATTTTTTCAGAATTTAATAAAATGGAAAATATACGTTGAATTTTTTTATTAATTTTAATATTTTGATATTAATTTGTAAATTTGAGGAAAAGGGTGATAGCTCTCTCTCTCTCTCTCTCTCTCTCTCTCTCTCTCTATATATATATATATATATATAAACTGGGTGGTATGTATGTAATTGCCCCCTTTAATTAAATAGATAAAAAGTTAAATACATAGTATACAATTCTTAAACATTTATATATCTAATACCTAAAATTTCATATTTACAAAATTAACATTTTATCTATACCTGAAAACTGCTTTTCACTTTAAATATATTATCCTTCTTATAAATTGTATTTATATTTTTTTATTTAAAGTAGAAAATTATTTCTATGAAATTGCAAATTTTAATTTTTTTTATTTGTTAATTGAAATAGTTTAAAAGATTAATTAAAGTATACTCTTTATTTTTTTAAATAAGTTTAAATTTTCAATGATCTATAGTTGATGAAATGTTGTAACGAGATAAAAATTTTACTTCTATTAATAAAATGTTACTTGCCCCATTAATATTTTTTTACCGCAATTTCATAATTTTGAAAAATATATATATATCCATATACAAATTTATTAAAATTAAATTTATCATCAACTTTAGATGATACAAATAAGGTTATGAAACTTATATATGCGTGTTTGATAAACACTGTTATTCATTCATATAAAAAGATTATATGTTTAAATTATCAACAGGAAATATATTAATAATATAATTAATTACTCAATTAGAAATAAATTTAACTCAAATTTAATAAAGCTTAATAAATAAATTTGAATAAGATTTTAAAATTTAAGTCATATTCAAGCTTGACTTGAATCAATAAAAACATAAATAAATGTGTTTGCATATGACAATTCCTGATTAACAAAAAATAAATAAATAAATAAAATAAAAAATGCTTATCCATAAATGGATTGAAAAACAATGGGTGAATTCATTAAAAAAATATAAAATTAAAATAAAATCGTATAAAGTTCATAGATTAATCCTCCTATATTTATAATTATATGAGAATTATTATAAATAACAGGAAATGCCTCTTTATCTAATGGTAAAAAATTACAGTATAAAGCAAATAAAAGATCATATTCAATAGATTATATATATATATATATATATATATATATATATATGGAAAAATTATAGGCCCGTTCAGACAATTTTATTAAAAATAAAAAATTACAAAATAATTATATAATATTAACGAGAAGCTGAAAAAAAAAAAAGAATTTTTAGAATCTAAAGTCTTACAAAAGACAGGTTTCCAAGACTAAGGGATTGTTTGTTTGTGTGGAAAAAAAAATAGTGTAAATGAAATTGACGTTAAAGTAAATTCAATTAATTTTGAATATTTTATAATTTTTAGATAAAAAATCTTATATATATATATATATATATATATATATATATATATATATATATATATATATATATATATATATATATATATATATGTATATAATTAATTTTTCTTATTTGATAAAATTAATATAATGTAATATATTTGGCCAATCCGTTGGAATGGAGCTTTGATGGTATTGATTGACAAGAATTGGCAATGATATTTGGATGGTAGTGTCAACAATCATTCATAAAAATAGAGGTCTTCACTACACCAAACAGAATATTTAGAATTCGCTCAAATTTGATGAATTTCAAATATATTGAATTTAAACTAAATGATGAATTAGAAATACATTAAATTTAACATTGAAATCTAAATTCATTAAAATCAAACACCAAAATTTTCAAAATTTAAAGTGCAATACATTCATTTTGCATCAAACCAAACAACTCCTAAGGAGAGAAAAAAAAGTGTTAAAATGAATTTTATAGTTAATAAGCAATGCTATTCATCTAATTTTTTTTTCCAAGAGAAATTGATGATGATATTATGCTCACTAATATTTCTAATGTGGATGAAAAACTAAATTCTTCGACCCAATAAGATATTAAAAATTGCAATTGATTCATGGCATTTCTTTTTTACTTCTACAAAAAGGACAATCGTTCATAATTAAAAAGTGGCATCCTTATAATAATTACTAAAGATTGTACATCAACAATATTGAGTAGGCTGTTAATTTAATTTAAAAATCAAATTAAAATTTAATTCAGATTGAGATTGAATCGAACATATTGAGAGTTGAGGGCTCAGATAAAATTTTTTCCTAGTTGGCCAGCTCAAGATCTCATCAAATTTTATTCAATTATTAAAATCCATCTTACACATTTGTGAGAAAAAAAAAATCCCCAATAATCCTGTGTTACAGCATTTCCTCTCCAAGCCATGGAGAAATTGAGTGTCATCTTGCTACCACCATATAAAGAAAAAAAAAAAAATCCACAGCTGATGAGCTCTACAAAGGAAATCTTCTTCCTGTCCACCTTCCTCAGTTCATGCAAATGAAGGAAAAGTTCCTCAGGGGGTTTAGAAACCATTACAAATGCTTGTGATCTCAACATTAATTCGATCGAATAGGAACATGAGAAATCATGGACAAAGAAGCTGAATGATATTGGGCAGTCTTCGTTCAAGTTAAAGACATCAAAAGGTTTTTTTCAACTCACTTGTCGCCATGAAGAAAGAAGCTGAATGGTGTTACAGGAATTCAATTCCCACTGTTATGTTGAGGAATCCTGCAAATAAATCTGTATCAGCAACTTCACTGAGCTCAACTTCTTCATCTTTGTCTTCAGGTGTGAGCGGGCGCTCACATATACTGAAGAGAAGTCGCAGCGTGAGCTCAGAGAGGAGAGTTCTGTAATGGGAGCTATAGCTTGCTGTGAAAAATCACAGTAGCATTATGGAAGGAAGGAAGAGTGCAGGTGAAGTAGCATTTGCCTCATTGTCTTCTGCTAAGATAGCTGATGGCCCTTAAGATGAGCTTACGGGGGTTGGAATTTGATGAGAGGCTTATAAATGTTGAACTATAAGTAATTTTGATATGCTCAATTAAACAAATATGTTGAAATCAGTAAGAATTAGATGCAGCGTCATGAAAATGAGTTGAAACGCCTTAATCACAATCGAAATCGACGAGATATCCTCCCGACGCTGAAATCAATCGCACCAATGCCGCCTTCGTAATATCAAAATCAAAATTGAATAAATTTCACCTTAGATCGCTTGTCATCCAACGGGGAAGGAAAATTAATAGAATAAAATTTCACGCATATTAAATTCGAGGCCGACATCCGAATGAGCTCCATCTAAGCGGTGTCGTTAAAACATCGAAAACTATTAAACAAAACCTTTCGCGGCCGATTTGGTTTGGTGCGGTGTAAATGGCTAGTGGAATAAAACGATCTGAAAATTAAGCTCGAATTAGCGTGATCGACTTCATTCTCAGTAATCTCAGATTGTGAAGCGAGCTACGTTAAACTCAAAATATCAAATTTGCACGAAGCGATTGTATAGATTAATTTTGATAAATTTTTCACATAGATATATGGCCATAAAAATAAATAAATTCAGATATTTATTTTAATATTGATCAAATTTGATTTTTAATATTTGAATTATTTCAGAATTAATTCAAAGAAATTTGGGTATAAATTATTTCCAAAATAGACCTAATTTCATTCAAATTTTCTTGAATACTCCACCTAAACTCATAAGGAAAGTAATTAATATGCAATTAAGGGCCTTAATGCCCTATTTTTCCTTCTCGATTCGAAGTATAGGAGGGCCCTCGTTAACCCAGCAACTGGTTTTTCATCTCTATTAGAATCGGACAGAGGCCAAAGGGATCAAAATCGCTCTCCTTCTCGTCCTCACAGAAATCCCGCAAGCCGCACCTGCTCTCGTCCTCTCCCTCTTTCTCCCGCTCACAGATCTGTCCCTACCAGCCTCTCGTCCGCCCTCTCTCTCTCTCTCTCTCTCTCTGTGCCATGGTGAAGCAAGGCAGAGCAAAGAAACAAGACAAGCTGGGCACCGACAAGGTGACTCCAATGCAGATTGCTTTCATCGTGGACCGCTTCCTCTCCGACAACAACTATTCCACGACCCTATCCTCCTTCAGATCTGAAGCCTCCGATCTCCTTTCCAGAACACATGGCAAAGAGGTGCCCAAGGGGTTGATGGGGTTAGTCGATATACTCGACGATTACATCCGTCTCAAGGAACAGAGGCTGCTCATGGATCGAGAGAAGCACAAGGTTGAGACCGCAATGAAGGGAATGCAGGATTTGATTCGGATTTACCATTCTAATACCGCAGAAAGCGTATCTGTGCCTATTTTAACATCTCCACAGCAGATTATGGCGTCTCCGACCGTTCCATTCTTTTGCGGATCAAACCCTATAAATCCCTCTCATCCAGACAATATGATGCATGTTCCTTCTATTAACAACAATTCAAAACCACATTTATTGCCACCCAAGGTTGGTGATGCTAGGTTTTCAACCCCAACATATACTCACTCCACTAAGAAAAGGAAGGCTTCAAAATCTATTGCTGAAGAACCTTACGCACTCAGTCACCCACTCTCTCAAATATTTCATCAGGAGTTGGATTAAGCCCACAAGAAAATTCCAAAAGCAATATTGGGGTGCAACAAGGAAAACGCCCAGTTGTTGTGCCAACATCTGATGATAATTCAATCATTCAACCATTAGTTCAAGGTTCATCTATTGTTCAGAAATTGTTCAGGGTATGAGGGCTCCTACTCTTCGATCTCTTACGATTAAAGTAGAAAAGCAATATCAGGATGGGGCAATGAGATCTAGAGATCGGACGCGTTATCATTCCACCAAATATATAAGTTAAATAATGGTGAATTTAAATTAAATTCTCAAATTTTAAACTCACTTTATGCTTATCGTTCATGATCTAACAGTAGCAATCGAAAGTTCTCGGCATTGGGAGAGGTAATAGGTCTACGCGCATAGAAACACGGACAGATCTAAAGTCCCAAAATGAGGCAAAATCTCAGGTAGTGTCTTATCTACTATTCCATCGCTTGAAAATTTCATCGACGCGATAAATCATACTCTCTTCATTAGAGGTCGTTAAATTTTTTGGAGACATTCTGGCATTGAATTAGTTTCCATTTTCATCTTTGGCTAATCAAACTTGGAGTATAGTAGTAGCGGAGTATAAGTAATCAAAATTGAAATTTAGTCATAAAATAAAATTTCTAATAAACATAATAATTTGTTGATTATGATTTTATTTGCTCAAAATTTTCTTTTGAATATGTTGTTTTATTTTTATTATGTTGTATCTCTGCATTTTGAAAGTATGAGGTAGAATATTTATTTCTGATTATTGATCTTCATCTTTCATTTGTGCAGATGAATCTTCAGAACACTCCGTTCATTGTGAAGGCTGGTCTAACATCCCGTGCTAATCATCAACAGAGATCTAGAGCTATTATTCAAATTGGTAGTGTGGACTTTCCAGCAATCACAGCCAAAGCTAATATCACATCAGTTCATAATACATCTGCACATCGTGCACATCAGACCGTGCAACAAAGAAATTTACTGAAGTAGTTACTGCTGAAGGTCCCCAAAAGAGAGCTGTGTTTCAAAGATTGTGATATTCTGACACTCTGATTATGAAGAGAACTGTTGTTGGGCAGAAAGTCACAATCATGCCTGTAAACACCACTCTGTCAATTGAACCTTTCGTACCAGGAAAACATGATCATGAAGCTTCCTTGTCTGGAGAAAAATTAATGAGAAGGCAAAGAATAAGGATGAATAATGAACTACGAGCTCAACAACTGTTGTCTGAACAACATGCTATATAATTAACCTCAGAACCAAAAGCGAGTATTCTCGCTTAGAATAAATTAAAGAACCTGAAATGGGTAAAGAGGAATAGCTCTACTTGTGAGCTGAAGCAATCTTTTGGGACCGACCATCGATCGGTTCCCCAAAAGAAAAATCCACGAAACCTTATCACTTGTGCATCAGTCTTTGAAGGTTGCCAAGAAAACCTAATGAAAAGAAGGGTTCAAAGGCCTATGATGATTGAAGCTGATAATATTTCATCTGGTAGGCTACCACCTGTTGTGAGAGCTTATGACCGATTCAAGCAAATCTCATACGGTGAGCATCGAAGCATGACACCCTGACCATATATCCGAGAATCTGCTTTCGAAAGGTCCCGATGGAAGGGAAAGCAAGTTTGGAGGCCAAGGCCCCGAAGAGAAACTACTGAAAATAATGGAAAAGATGTGACATCTGGTACGCACTCCCGGAAATCCGCCAATGATAAGAACCGACAAAAATAAGTTCAAAAGAAGAAATCTTCAAACGATGGATTATAGGATGGTCGACACCCGGGTGAACATTCCAGGGCATCCCATCGTTGGTCAACTGAATCTCCACGAAAGAAAGTTGACTTTGATTGTAGCCCTCCGGTTGAAGAGAGGTTTGTCTCGAATCCAGAGCCATAAATTCATTGGAGGAGACGTTCTGAAGTCAGATTACAAGAAGATGAAGAATATGATGAGGATATTATGGAAGTGGAAGTAGTGTATGTGGCACATGTCGGAGAACTATCTGGTGCACGATAACACCAACATAGATGACGCGAAGCTGCACCTCCTATTCATATTGAAGAACCAACTCTTGAGCAAACATAAGGAAACTTCAAGCCGTCCTCGTGATGAAGAGGAAGAAGAAATAGAAAAATAAAAGGATAACTCTTTATTTACCGACACTACCACGTTAGCCTAAATGCAGAAACGAATGCAACGATAGATGAAGGCAAAGGATATGGAGATCATCCAGTTAAATGCAAAGATGAATCAAATGATGGCTCAAATGAATGTGATGCTACAGATGAAGCATAGAAATGCAACAGCAGTGCCAGCATCTATTCCACCTGTTAACCATCCGACATCTAATGCTACACCTGCTGATCCACCAGTTGACTCAGTGCCTCAAGCTTCCGGAGCACATAATGCACCCGAGGGGAGAAATGAAGCCAATCAACTAGCTCCTCAACCCATCCCTCAAGATGTGCCTAACATATCTGACCCCGTGACAGCAACTCAATTGAAACAATTATAAATGAAAAGATCAAAGCTGTCATTACCACTGACCAAGCAGAAAAATTAGTAAGCAAAGGTCGTCCATACCGATAGAGTACAATCAAGTGTCATACCCTAAGGGTTATTCAGTGTCTAAATTCAATACATTCAATGGCGGAACCCAACACCGCAATTCAAAGCAACATGTGACAATACTGGGAGGCAATGATCTATTATTCCGCCAATTCATTAATTTGCTTTCAATTGCTTTTGAATGCTGCTTAATGACTCGGTCAAGACTTTTCTGAATTAGAGATGGTGTTCATCAAGAGATTCACGCGTTGGAAGGATTACAATTGTTGAACTCGCTTTAGAACGAAGAAGGAAAGACGAGTCAGTGACTAAATATATTTCACGCGTTGGTGAAATATGAGCATGAAATGTGAACAACTAGAAGAGGAACAACAATCCAATTGTTGATGGTAACATCGACGATAAGATGACACCATATCTATGCATGGCCTCTATCTCAACATTTCAAGAGTTATTGGACCAGTGGCAATGTTTGAAAAGGCAATCAAAATCTAAGGGTCACTCAGAAAAGGTAAAGAAAAATAAATTCTCATACTCAAGGAGGAATGAGTGTCACAACCTCCTACAGCTCGAGCAGTGAGCAAATTACAATATTGATAAAGAAAAACATCCCGCTTATGCAGATGAAGGGGGAAAGCAATCAGTTAACTCCCAGTCAAAGCAATCAATGAAAGATGACAAGCAAGTGCTCTCATCTCTAAAAGACAAGATGAGCAAGGAATACTCTTTCAAGAGGGAGTGTGGCTAAGTTATTCCGTCAAGCGCTTAAAGCAAGATAAGAATTACCAGAATTCAAAAGACCCGAAGAGTTAGGCCAAACTGATAATCCAAAATATTGTCCATATCATCGGGTAATTAGCCACTCAATTGAAGATTGTTATGTTTATAAGGATTGGCTGGAGAGAAAATATAGAAAGGGTGAATTCACACTGTCTGATAGTGTTCTCGTTCATCCTAAAAGAGAATCTGTTAGGATGGTTATGTCCACTTCAGTACCATTGATGAAAGAGAAGGCAAAAGGAAAAGCAATACAAGATGAGCAATGGGAGATAGTAGTTTATAAAAAGATCATGAAAATATTGATGCAACTACAAGATGTCCCTAATGTTAAGTGAAAATCACCACTTGAACCTATATTGAACTTAAAAGAAATGTCTAAACCAAGCATTTGGGCTTATAAGCGGCATTTTGATAAAGCTCCTTCCTCACATCTCAAGGAGCAGTTTGCTAAACGTAGGCCTCATAAGTCAAAGAAGTCGGCTAAAAAAAAGAAGATCAAGAAGATAACTATAATTCAAAAGATCATCAATAATCTAGAAGAGTATCACCAGGAGACCATCGCTTGCTAATTACTTGTCAGGACTTCGGATCACTGAGTCAAATGAAGAAAGAAATAGTAATGAAGACTTGCTTCCTAGAGAAACATGTCGAGTTATTTCTGTGACGTCGAACAACCCCCAATGTAACCCATGCCTAGATAATTGGAATAAAACAGCTTTGAAAAATGCAATATGCAAAAATGAACTCATAAAGTTTGTCCTGCCAAGCAGGAGAATTCCTAAGCCTATAACATCAAAGTTGTGCTTGATGGTGCGACAAGCAGAAGATAGTTCATGCTTTCCTAACGAAGATGAGTCTAAGCCTTCAAAGACATCCCAAATGAGCCACCTGAAGCTTAGTAGCGACTCTGAAGCATCCGCACAGTCCTTCGGAGTAGATGGTGACTTTGAAGGAGCTACCTCATCTGAAGAGTCTGAGCCGAATAAAGCAGTCCAAGTGCAACTAAGGAGTGGCAAGGTACTACCACCTCCATTAAAGAAAAGGCTATCAAATAAGAACAAAACCAGAAATGAAGATAAAAATATTGAAGTTAATGAAGATATTATCCCTAAAGACCCTAAGAAAGCAAATTCAAGTGGAGGAATTGATTATAATATCCTATCGCATTTGAGAAAGATTCCTGTACAGCAGAGTATATACGAAGCTCTCTTGATGTCGAAGGACCTCCAGAAATGCTGATTCAAGCTCTTAAAGATCCGTAAAGATATGAAGCTTATTTGAAGGGCATGGCGAGTTTTTGCAAGCTTCGGGATCTCCGATGATCACTTTCTCGAAGAAGATCTTATGCTTGGGACAAAACACGATCGCCATTATATGTGACGCAAAAGTGATGGAATTATAATAAATCAATTCTAATTGATCCGGGTTCATCAATAAATCTTATGAGTGTCGAGCACTTAAGGGGTTATCCCAGACATTGACATCTTGGGCGAAATAAATTGATGGTCCATGGCTTCAATGAAATGGGAGGACCCTCGATCTTTCATTCTACGCTTAGGTTTGGAGAACTCTATACCCAAGCTAAATTTCATGTGATAGATGTCGACACCTCATTCAAAGCTCTATTAGGCTGCCTTTGGCTCCATGAATATGATATGATTTCATCTACTCTACATCAATATATAAAGTACATAATAAACGAAGCAGAACACAAGATTCTTGGCACTATTCAGCCATTTACAGTTAATGAGGCAAAAATTTATGAGGATGCGAGGTATTTTCTTTCAAAAGAAAGTAAGCCTCAGCAATCTACAGCTCCAACTTCAAAAACTACGAAACAACCCAAAGAAGAGAAGAAGCGAAAAGGAAAAAAGAAGACTGCATTAAATCTCTCTAGAACATATGACACATCACCAAAGCTGAAGAGGCATGTTCCTCATTTGGGTAGTGATATAGAAGGAGAAGAAGATATTCCAGTTGAACTCAAGGAAAATGTGAGCCTTCAACAAAAGCAAATGAGATAAATAACCTTGATTCTGATTACGATTTTGGGTCCATCTATGCAAGTGAAGTTCAATGTGTCTCTTCTAGAAGGGTTGCTAACCTATTAGTATCAAACGATTCATTCGTAGTTACACCACTTCCTCCCGATATTTCAAAGAAGTCACATCGCGATATTCACATTATTGAGGAATTAAAATCTTTTATGTACCTCCACTACAGAACATGATTGAGAACTTCATTCTATAGATCTGAGAAATGTCAATACTATGATTTTGAATAGCTTATTCAGTACTCAGAGTCTGAAGAGATGGTACCCATCAGAATGCCGAGATACTATCCTCCAAAAATCTGAAGGATGATGTACAAACTTGGAATCGATGTTGGAATTGATAGATGTCGAGCTCTCTTCTTTGAAAACTTATGGAGTTCAAAGAATCCACAGACCTCTCGAAGAAGCGATAATTATACCACTAAGAGTCTCGGATACATCCAACAAAAGCATCATCAAAGGAACACTTGCTATACGGTAATTGAAAGTGAGATTGAAATTGAAAATGAAGATGACTTTTATGAAATCGTTCTCATAATCGATGGGGAAGCAGAAGTAGAACCAGCACCTAAAGAACTTGAAGATGGTGGATAGACGTCTACTATAGACGTGTTGAAAGAAATCAATTTGGGGATTGAAGAAGAACCCCGTCCAACCTTTGTTGGCGCCCTTCTGCCTAATGATAAGGTTGAAGAAATAAAATATTACTTTGTGAATTCAGGGACTGCTTTGCTTGAACATATTCTGAGATGCTTGACTTATCCCCTAATATGGCAGATCACAAGCTACCTATCAATTCCGATTCAATACCAGTCAAACAAGCTCCTAGAAGAATGAGACTGGCTGGATGTTGAAGAACAAGTGATCGTGGAAACAAAAAACTAATTGCGAGGTTTCATTAGCGAGGAGAAGTATGCGTGGATAGCCAATATTGTTCCGTAAAGAAGAAGAATAATTGGTCGAATCGCATGACTTTCGAGATTTAAACAAGGCATGCCCAAAAGATGATTTCTCTCTGTCGGTGCTAGGGATAACACCTCCAACTATGACATGTTCTCCTTTATGGATGGATCGTTGGGATATAATCAGATCAAGATGGCTCCTAAAAATGAGAAACACACATCATTCAAAACACCAATTAGTATTTATTGTTACACAATCAGGCCGTTCGAATTAAAGAATGTCGGAGCTACATATCAAATGGTCATAACACGCATTTTCAAAGAGTTAATTCATCAGAAAGTAGAATGCTACATTGATGATCTTGTAATTAAAAGCTTTGATCGAAAAGATCACCTCGAGGATTTAAGGATTGTCTTTGAAAGGATCAGGAAGTATGATCTCAAGATGAATTCTCTTAAGTGTGCATTTGGGTTTCCTCAGGAATATTTATTAGATATGTTGTAAGACATAGAGGAATTGAGATTGACCCCAACAAAATCAAGGCGATCGTGGAGATGCCTCCACCGAAGAATCTTCATCACCTTCGCTTTTTACAAGGACAACTCTCATTCATTCGACGTTTTATATCAAACCTGTCAGAAAGATGCCAACCTTTTGCGAAGCTAATGAAAAAGAATGCTATATTCAAATGGGACGAGGAATGCCAAGAATCATTTGAGAGAATTAAAAAGTATCTACTCAATCCGTCAATTCTAGCAGCTCCTATCCCAAGAAAACCTCTTATCTTATACACCACAGCCTTAGAGGAATCCTCCGATGCTTTACTTGCGCAACACAATGAAGAAAACAAAGAAATCGCGTTATACTACATTAGTCGAAGATTAATAGGCACGCTACTCTCCTATAGAAACATTGTTTAAAGCCGATATTCGCACCAAAGCTTCTCCATTACATACTTTCTCATAAAACCACACTAATCTCAAAGGTCGACCCGTTGAAGTTCTTGATGACGAGACCAACATTGACAGGTCATTTAACTTGATGAGTGGTACTCTGATTACAATTCGATATTACATATGTACCCCAGAAAGTAGTAAAAGGACAGGCCTTGGCAGACTTCCTTGTTGTGCATCCTATCCCAGCTGACTCACCGCTTAATGATGACTTGTCTGATGAGTAGATTATGTTTATTAATGAAAGAGAAAACCTACAAATCTATGAGATGTATTTTGATGGAGCGTCATCGATCAAGCCAGCACAACCTCTGAACCTACCAAGGCACGAGCCGATATTGGCCTCGTATTCATAACAATTGAAGGAAGCATCATAAGATATTCATATGACTTGACGAACTGAACCTATAATGAGTATGAGGCTTTGATAACTGGTCTTGAAGAAGCTAGTCATAAGTATCCAAAATTTGCAAATTTTTGGAGATTCTCAGTTAATCATCAATAGAGTGTTGAGAATCTATAAGCTCACAAAGATTGAGTTAGCCTATAATCACAAGCGAGTTCTCAAGCTAATGACACAAATTTCAAACGTTACATTGACTCGAGTCTCTCGATCCAAAAATAGTAAAACAGACTACTTAGCTAAACTAGCCAAAGAGATGACAAGCATGAACGATGAGCACGTGTTGATAGAAGTTTTCACCCTTCGAGTTCTACAGCCAGTGAATCTGTATTCCCCGCTGGAAGAGGGATCATCAAGTGTAAACTAACAGGATGCAATTCTGATTGACCCTCACACTCCGTCAAAAATAGTTAAAACTAAACAACAAAATCATGCTCAAAAGGAACGCAACCAAGAACCTTCAAGTACAACAAGAAGCCTTCATAGTAGAAGAACCATGATTGGAGACAACCCTTCATCAACTATTTTAAAGAAGGAAAATTACCAACAACAAATCATTAGCCTCATAATGGAGAAGAGAATACTACGATATGTTTATGTCATGACACTTTCTATCGCAGTCTTTTGAAGATGTGCTATGTTTAAGAAAGAGGAAGCTAGTAAAGTGATATCTGAAATTCATGAAGGACTTTGTAGGCACACTAATTAGGTCCTAAGATGGCAATCAAAATCAAGAGGATGAGTTATTATTGGCCACCAATGGTGAAAGATTGTATCGACCATGCAAAAATGTGTTATGAATGTCAAATCCATGGTAATATCATTCATCAACCTCCGAATCCACTGCATCCAATGGTCGCATCTTGACCATTTGAGTGTTGGGGAACAGACGTAATTGGACCTATTGATCCACCATCGTCAGCAGGTCATCGCTTTATCTTAGCCGCAACCGACTATTTTTCCAATTGGGTCGAAGCAGCTCCATTTAAAGAAGTTACTGCTGATCGACTCGTCGACTTCTTTACGCATAATGTTGTCTATAGATTTGATATACCACGACGAGTTATCTTAGATAATGGCCCAGCATTCAAGAGTACAAAGATATATAAAGTCACTGATCGATACAAAATTGATTGGTGATATTCATCAATTTATAATCCAAGAGCTAATGGTTTGACATAAGCTTTTAATAAAACACTAATCAAACTACTCAAAAAGATCCTCACGAGAAACAAAAGAGAGTGGCATATCAAAATGCTCGAGTCATTATGGGCATATAGAACTACTTACAAGACTCCAACTAAAGTCACTCCTTATGCTTTAACTTTTGGAGTCGAAGAAATTTTGCCACCGGAAGTCTAACTACCATCACTTCAAGTAGCTATCAAGTATAATCTCACTCAAGAAGAGAATGCCCGTTTACGGATGGAAGAGCTTGACATGCTTGACGAAATCCGACTTCAAGCCCAACAAAGCTTAGAAATCTATCAAGCAAGAATGTCTAAAGCCTTTGATGAAACAAGGCCTCGAACTTTTCAAAGAGGAGAGTTGGTCTTAGTATTGAGAAGACCGATAATCCCTCATAAAAGAATCGGTGGTAAATTTGAAGCTAATTGGGAAGGCTCTTATATCATAAAGAAGGTATACGAAGGAGGAGCCTACCAGCTTATTGATTCGAGTGGTCGATGGCCTATGCCACCCATCAATGGTCGTTATCTCAAGAAGTATCATATATGAGTGCACATGATTGTATGATTGGATAAACATTATATTCATGACTCCTCATATTATATATATATATATATATATATATATATAATATAACTATAAAATTCTCTTGTATTGAGAGAATGCATTAATTATGAAATTCCCCGCAAGATGTGAGCATTTTTATATATTTATTTAAGTTGATATCGCTTTACGATATCCCAAAATAATATATATATATATATATATATATATATATATATATATATATATATATATATATATATATATATATATATATATATATATATATATATATATATATATATATATATATATATATATATGATAAACAAATCTCATCTAATCTTAGAAAATCCCCTATCGATAGAGAGCATTTTAAATTTTTATATTTTAACTTATATCAATTTGGGTTGACATCATGACTTGTGCCGAGATCCTCAAATAATATTTAAAGTTATATTTGTTTAAGTCACAGGTGGCTATGCGAATAATAGGCAAGATTACATCCACTCAGGACATGTAGAGGACAATTTCAAAGGCTAAAGGTTCGCCTCCCAACTTATCAAAATTTGAAAGATCAAGGGGAAAAGCTTTCAAGTTCCGTCGGACTCACTAAACCCAAATGTAGCCGAGTCGCCAACAAACCGTAAAAGAAAGGTCATAAGGAAAGAGCCCCTCTCTTCTTTGTCTAATGACTACGGTTGTCTATCCTCCAAAGCTGATCCAACTCAACGAATTTAAGTAATCCAGATTTGAATCTTTCCAATTGATCGATGAATCAAGAGAGGATTTGAGGAGAAGTGAGTAACCACAATGCACCTACATAACTTCTTCAATAAGTCTGACAAAGTAGCAAGCAGAGGGCCGAAGAAGCTATCCTGAAGTTTGTAAAAAGCTCATAGCTGAACTAAGAGAATTTTGTAGTTAGTCAGTCCATTAATACACCAAGGATGGACTGACAACTTCTTGCCATAGACCTAACGCTCGTCTTGAAGACTAGATCGCCGGCTCGCATCCTTCAACAAGTCTGCCAAAAGCAATAAGCAAATGACCGAAGGTATGCACATCCGCCTGACAAGTCAATCCGGATAAATCAAGTTAATCCTTCAACAAGTCTACTAAAGCAATAAGCAAAGGACCGAAAATATGCACATCCTCCTGACAAGTCAAGTTAGACAAATCAGGTCAATCTTTCATCAAATCCGTCAAAGCATAAAGTATAGGACCAAAGATGTTCTTATCTCGCCAACAAGTCATCATCTTCATTAAATCCACCAAGGCACAAAACCAGGACAGGAGAAAAATATAAATTTCAAACTCTCAAGAGAAAGTCTTCAACAAGTCCGAAAGCATAAAGCATAGGACTAAAGACATTTCAAATTCTCAACAAGCACTTATAAAGCCTCCCTTAGAGGACATTTTTATATATTTATCTAAGTCCGCATCGTGCTTCAAGCCGAGATCCTCAGATAAATATACATGATGATGAGAATGAGCTAAATTTATTTATATTAAAGAGTTCAAACTCTGTGATACATTTCTGAACTAATCTGTAATCTCCTTGTTAGACGGGAGTCTATTTTTTATGATCAAGATTGTTTAATTCTCTCTTGTAAAATATGGGGTCTTTTCGTATATATATTCAGGTTGACATTGAACTTTATACCGAGATCCCTGAATATATCTATAATTGTTATTATTAAAATTGCAGGCTCTTGCAAGGAACAAAAAAAATCTATTTCTACGCATGAAAATACAAACCTAAATATCAAAAATTTATCTCCTAGATTTGTCAAATTCTGAAGAGCAAGTTAAAAGAACTCCTAATTTCAGAAGCTTCAACCAATTAACTTGGAAAAACATCAACCTCTACATCCTAAAGTCTATGACACAGATGGATTCTAAAGGTCGAACTCAACAAGCCTACAAATGGCCGAATTGCTGACGCTCTCCTCACTCAACAAGCCGCAAGAAAATGTCACAAGAGCCACCAGAAAAATCTCTCTCTCTATCTATCTATCTATCTATCCATCTATCTATCATCCATTTTTGGGGGTTTGTGCCATGGCGAAAGCAAGGCGAGCCAAGAAATAAGACAAGGGGCACCGACAAGGTGACTCCAATGCAGATTGCTTTCATCGTGGACCGCTTCCTCTCCGACAACAACTATTCCACGACCCTATCCTCCTTCGGACCAAGCCTCCGATCTCCTTTCCGAACACATGGCAAAGAGGTGCCCAAGGGGTTGATGGGTCGATATACTCGGCGATTACATCCGTCTCAAGGAGAGGTCGCTCATGGATCGAGAGAAGCACAAGGTTGAGACCGCAATGAAGGGAATGCGGATTTACCACTCTAATACCGCTATCGTACTGCCTATTTTAACATCTCCACAGATTATGCCTCAGCTCCATTCTTTTTTGGATCAAACCCTATAAATCCCTCTCATCCAAACAATATGATGCATGTTCCTTCTATTAACAACAATTCAAAACCACATTTATTGCCACCCAAGGTTGGTGATGCTAGGTTTTCTACCCCAACATATACTCACTCCACTGAGAAGAGGAAAGCTTCATAATCTATTGCTGAAGAACCTCCTTCTCCAAAGAAGCTATGCACTCAATCACCCACTCTCTCAAATACTTCAAAAGGTGTTGGATTAAGCTCGCAAGAAAATTCCAAAAGCAATATCGCAACAAAGGAAACCGCCCAGTTGTTGTGCCAACATCTGATGATAATTCAATCATTTAGCCATCAGTTCAAGGTTCATCTGTTGTTAAGAAATTGTTCAGGCATTCAGAGGGCTCCCAGCTCAATACTTCCCGATACCTCCTCTGACTAAGTAGACTAGGAACCACGACAACCCGGGATGACGAAACCATAGGATCTAGATCGAGCATGTCATCATTCCACCAATCACATGCTTTAAGTTAAATAATGGTGAATATCATAAATTCTAAGCCTTAAATTTTAAACTTCACATGCTGTTACTATACGCTATGCATTCAACAATCTAACGACTAGCCTTAATTGAAAGTTCTCTCTTGGCATTGGGAGGGGTAATTAATTATAGGTACTTGTGCCTATAAGAAACCTGAAACCAGATCTAAAGTCCTCACAAAATGAGGCAAATTTCTAGTAGTGTTATCAATACTATTCAATCCAAAAATTTCATCGACGCATAAATCATACTCTCTTCATCGAGAGGTCGGTGGTGAATTTTCGGAGCCCACAATAAACAAGAAATATATAGTAATGATAATGTTCTAAAAATGGATTTTCTTTTTCATAATTTTTTTTCAAGTTATTGGAGGTTTGAAAATATGTATTTTGCAGTCATGAGTTGGATTAGATTTTGTCATGAAGATTAGAATCCAAGGAGTATGATTTGGTGCAGTGGCAGAATCAAGGTTTAAAGAAAGAGAATGAAATAATTTACACCAAATTTAAGGTGCCAAAATCTTTGAATTATGCGTGGCTCTATATAAGAGGATTTATTTCAAATCTAGAGAGTTAAGGGCCCCTTGGTTCAACCTTAGAGTAGTGACAATGGTAACTTTAACTATAATTATAATTATGACTACAACTATATATATATAAATAGAGAGATTTGATTTTCTTTGGCGATGATTATTTGGTTTTGACATTTTCTGCTATGGCGTAGATTTTTAACCAATATGCCATGATTTGAACAATAAGTCCTTAGCATTATCCATTCAAATTTAAAAAGAATAATAGAAATAAGATTTATAGTTTATGCATCAGGCATGCATACATGATTCATAGTGTTAAAAGCTAAATGGTGTGTAGAGTTCATGGTTTTATACAACCGTCTTAGTTAATTTCTTTTATGGAATAAACAAATGAATTAAAAGCTTTATGTTGCATTAGTCGCAATGTCGTCTGTAATGCTCTACAAGGTAAGCGGTACTCTTCCCCATAAAATGATTCTAAGAACCCTATAAGAGGTACGCTACCAAGTAAGAATCCATGGTTTACACAATGGACAGATTCCCAAATAGTATTATCCAAATCACATGATATCTTTTTCTCTCCTTAGTCATCTTGCATCACTTCTCCACTTGTCACAACAACTCTTCTAGTATATATCCTACTATGATCATTGTTTGAGTTCTTAAACGATAATTTTTGTTCATGTGTACAAACATGATCCTTTAAAACTACAAAACATCAATAAAAGTTGCAGTTGATAAGCTTGTCCCATACAACTGATTGCAAACATAAATCACAAAAGAAAATAAATCCCAAGATGGTTCCTTGACTATTCACATGTAGTCAATTTAATCTTAAACTAACACATTTCTCCAATTTTGTCCTTAACTATGCAAAATTAACCAAAAATGCTCATGTATATAGAAATAGTGATATAAAATTAATCCAAATTTAGTCCCTCATATGCACAAAATTGGTCCTAATTTAGATCTCAAGCGATCATTTTGGATCAATTTTATAAAGTCAAAGACTAAATTGAGAAACTAAATGGGTTGGGGAGAAGGCCAAGGAGATTGATAATTTAGGTTTTAAACTTTCATATTCAGGTAAAAGTCGAACTAGAAATGGTGTAGGTGTGATTATAGATAAAAGTTTAAAAGATAATGTTATAAATATTAATAGAAGTGGAGATAGAATTATAGCTTTAAAGATTATTATTGATACTAAGATTATTAATGTTATAAGTATTTATGCTCATCAAGTAGGTTTAGATGTAAGCTTAAAAGAAAATTTTTGGAATGAATTAGATGAATTAATACAAAAGATACATCTTGAAGAAAAAGTATTTATCTGAGGAAATTTAAATGGACAGTAGAGTGGTGGAAAAATTTTAAAAGTATTCATGGTGGTTATGGATTTGGACTGACTAATGAAGAAGGTAGGACTATATTAGATTTTGCCTTAACTCATGATTTTGTAGTTGTTAATACTTTATTTAAGAAAAGATATGGACATATTATTACTTATAAAAATGGATCTAGTAAAACACATATTGATTAAAAATAGATCGTTTAGATTGTAAAGATTGTAAGTCATTCCAAGTGAAAGTTTAAGTACCCAACATCAATTGCTAGTTTTAGATTTTAAGATGAAAGATTGTAAGAGAAAAAATAAATCTAATTATCATCCTAAGATTAGATGTGGGCACTTAAAGAATACAAATAAAAATATTTTTAAGAGCAAGTTACAAGAGTTTAGAATTTGGAATGTTCATAAGGAAGCTAATGTTATGTGGAAAAAAGTAACAAGTGAAATTAAACAAGTTGCTAAAAATATGCTTGGAGAATCAAAAGGAAAAGCTTCTTTTAATAAAAATAGTAGTCGAGTGTAAGAAAAGATAAGAAATAAGAAGCATTGCTATAAAACTTGGTTTAGATGTAAAACTTGGAGAATTGGGAAAGATATAAAGTGATCGTAGAGATTCTAAGAAAGCAATATATGATAAAAAAATTTAACTTTTAATTTATATAATAGATTAGATACCAAAGAAGGTGAAAGATGTATGTATAAGTTAGCCAACCAAAGAGATGGGAGAAGTAAAGACCTAGTTCTGATGTGTATTTAGGATGAAGATAATAAAATTTTCTTAGAAAGAAAATAAAATGAATGAGGTATTTTGATAAACTTTTCAATGAAGGATCTAAAAGTATGATTGATTTTAGCAACCTTAATACCCTAAACAAAAATAGAGAATTTTATTTTTATCATCATATTAGTAAATCTAAATTAGAAGCTTTAAAGAAAATGAAATGTTGAAAACAAGAGACATTATGATATTCCAATAGAAGTATGAAAAAGTTTAGGATATCAAGGAATTTCTTGGCTTACAAATCTTTTTAATGTTATTTTAAAGACTAAAAAGATGTTAGATGAGTGAAAAAAAAGTTTGTTGGTTCCTAGATTTAAAAATAAAGGTGATGCACAAGAGTGTGCAAATTATAGAGGAATAAAGTTAATGTGTCATACATTAAATTTATGGGAGAGAGTAACTGAGCATAGGTTACTATGTGATACAAAAGTTTCTCACAATCAATTTAATTTCATGCCAGGTAGATATACTTTGGATGCTATACATTTGTTAAGAAGTTTGATGGAGAAGTATAGAGAAAGTAAGGAGGATCTACATATGATATTTATTGATTTAGAAAAAGCTTATGATAAAGTTTCAAGAGATGTTCTTTGAAGAGTTCTAAACGAAAGGAGTTAATATTGGTTATATTCAAGTCATTAAGGATATGTATTCTAGAGTTGTTACTTGTGTCCAAACACAAGGAGGATTGACAAAATATTTTCCTATTTCAGTTGGATTACATCAAGGATCAGCTTTAAGCCCTTATCTTTTTGCTTTAGTTATGAAAGTTCTTACTAAGCATTTACAGGAAGATGTACCTTGGTGTATGATTTTTGCTGATGACATTCTTCTTGTTGATAAGACTAGAGAGGGAGTCCAACAGATACTTGAATTATGGAGGTCAACTCTAGAGTCTAAAGGTTTTCGTTTAAGTAGATTTAAAGCGAATATATGGAGTGTAATTTTAGTTGTAGAAGTTCTGGTAGTGTTGTGACATTAGAACAAGTCATTAATAAGAGCGATTATATTTATGCTCTATTGTTCAAAATGATGGTGAAATAGATGGAGGTGTTATTAGTAGAATTCAAGTTGAATGGTTGAAGTGGAGGAATTCATCTGGCCTGTTGTGTGATAGAAAAGTTTCACTTAAACTTAAGAGAAAATTTTATAAGATGGTGGTAAGACCTGCAATGACTTATGGTGTAGAATGTTGGCCAATAAAGAGAAGCATAAGACTAAGTTAAGTGTTACAGAGATGAGGATGCTCTAGTGGATGAGTGGTTTTACTCTTAGAGATAAAATGCGAAATGAGTATGTTTGGGAAAAAGTTAGAGTAGCTCCAGTGGCAGATAAGATTAGAGAGAGTCGCCTTAGATGGTTTTGCCACATAAAGTGTCGGCCGTCGATGACCCGATTAGGAGAGTAGATGCATTAGATTTGTCTTATGTTAAGAAAGGTAGAGGTAGACCTAAAAAGACTTGGTTGTTGTTGTTGTTGTTAAGAAAGGGAGAGGTAGACCTAAAATGACCTTAGTATACTTGAATTAAATGAGAATTTGACACATAATAGGACACAATGGAGACGAAGGATTCATGTAGCCGACCCCACTTAATGGGATAAAGGCTTGTTGTTGTTGTTGTTGTTGTAGAGACTAAATTGAATAAATGTTACACCCTGGGACTAAATTAACCATAAGAAAATAGTAAGAGGATCATTTCGAAATTTAGACTATCAAAAAAGGTATCAGTTCATATTACATATTACAATAATCATGAGAAAAAAGAAAACAACATATCGATAAGAAAAACAAAAAAAGCAAAACACTTGATATGAGCTCCATTGTCCCTGCGCTTTAGGTCAATAACATAAAGAACAACTTCAAATTTTCTTGAATCAAGAGACCATTAAGCTACTTGGGATTGTAGGAATCAACCATACTAACTAGTACCTATTTGCACATTTAAGGCCCAAAATGACAAGTAAACAAAAATAAAATAAAATGGAATCTTGTTTTGTGTGCTTCAATCCGTAAAATAAAAGTGCTTACCATCCTATTCTAGAAGTCCTCACTCAACTTCAATTTGATTGTAATCTACCATCAATAGAAGCATCATGTTAGTGATTCCATAGAAAAGTTAGCATAAAGGTAAGAAAATAAGTTACCTTTGTTTTTCATTGTGGCCAATATATTCACATAACCTTTTCTCCCTCAAGAACTCCTTTCCCATATAAGCTGAATATCTTTATGAAGTTCTGGATCTGATAAGATAAGTAACTACATATGAGCTTCACATAATGATAATATGAAATTAAATTCATCAATAAATACCACACATTAATTAAACTCAAGCAGCACATTAAGTTTTCAATGAAGAACCATACCTTAAACAAAATAGAGTTATATCTCAATTTAATTCATACCAAATATATCTCCAAAAATTTAATGAAAATCATTATATTAAAAGGTTCAAAAGTGTGGAAACTATTACTGAAAGTTGTTAGCTTAGTATTTGATTCTGGCAAGCCCCTTGAATGAGCAAGCTTGACTTCCCTTTCTATGTTTTGGATATGGTCTCTGAGAAAGTGAGGTGACAAGAACCTTTGATGTAAAACTTGATCCTGCAAGTAATTCCTAGTAGTTATTAGAATGGTTTACTGCAACTACTCATGAGACTATATTGTAAAATGAATTTCACTCAACTTAGATAACAAAGCACAGTAAATTTACAATTGAATAAAGAGACAATAAACTTACAAAGAAAAAAACAATAAAATTACCTTGGATTCATATGACTCATTTCCGATAGGTTCTATCAAGAACAACCGCGACTCAAGTAAAGTAAGGGTAGATAAATTCAAATATCTTTCTCCAAAGAATAAAGATTTCAAAATGAGAATATAATTGGATAAAAGACTTCCATGTCATTCAAAAACCTTTCAATGGATGCTTGGTCATAAAGTTTAGATATAATTTAGACAAAATTTATGTTATATCTTGTGAACCAGCTTTTTGAATCATATAAATCTTATCACCTTTGTAAATCTATTTTTTTCCCTCGTTTTAGACTAAATTCTCAATTTAATAAATCCTAGTGAAGTAGAGAGAGGGATGCTGGCAGTGGCAGCTCACTTCATACAGATCGATATAAATGGAAATTGCCCAAATTGGGAGAAATTTTTTTCACTAAATTTGAAAAAGGAATGTATTTAAATTTTACATTGCATTCCTTATTCAGCCGACAAAACATCAAAATTTTATTTTCCCTGTTGCAATGCATTGCTTTTTCAGCCAAACAAATAGCCCTAAATCCCACCTGCAGCTAAACAGCCCCTCAGGAATAAGTCATAAGATTTTGATTCAAGTACTATTCTTGGTAAGAAAACAAGAAATCTTTTGTTCATTACAATAAAAAGGTATAGCTACGGAAACCCTATATCCCATTAACTAATTGAAAAAAAAAACAGTTTTTAGCACTCGCAACTCTCTTAAATTGTAAGCTACAAGCTCTGCAAAATCTAAAGGCGAAGACAGAGATGGAAGGAAGAACTTGAGGGAGAGAACACCGGTGAGAAGGTGCTGCCGGACATGGACACAGAGAGCTTGGATCCAAGCCTGAAGATTATAGATCTCGAGGATAGCGTCGGCTAAGTTGGCGATGCTCGAATCGCAGGGACAATTGTAGAGGAACTGGTGCTCCTCCTCCGCCGTCGCCGCCGCCGCATTTACGTGGATCTGTACCATTTTTTTTAATCAGATTCCTTTCGGCCGCTCTCTCATAATCAAAAGATTACTTGGTTGCTTGTCAAAAATAATTTAAATAAAATAAAATCATCGGAACTTTTTACCGTTCCAAGATCAAAAACTTTTGAGTAAAAATATCTTGAATTAAAGTAAGCGACTATTTAAAAGATTTTTTCCAAAATTATAAACCATTGTTTATTTTTTAAGATAATAATTTTTCATTCGAGAAAATATAAATATGTTGATCATCATCTTATATAATTAAAAAGAATTATCTTACAATATTCTTTTTTTATTCAATTTATAATATAAAATTAAATTTTTTTAAAGAAAATTTTCTTAAATCCACATGTTTATTAGCTGTTATAAGATATTAGTAATAAATACATAAAATACATGTAAAAAATAAGATATAAAACAAATAAAATTGCACATCACAATAGCTATAATTCACCTTAAAAATCATCATAAGTGATATGATCGAAAATTTATTAACAAGCATGAATCTTGGTTGAAAGTAAACTAATCCAAGTTAAACCTTGAGATCAAACACTTTAAATGTCATTGAAAACTTTGGGATATCGCTTAAATTCTAAATAGCCCTCAAACATGGAGTGTTTATAATCAAATCGGCGTCAACGAATGCCCCAAGATCTCAATTAATTTCATTTGAGCATTCAAATACTTAAAATACATCAAATGATCAAAGAAATCATTTTGACGTCAGAAAGTGGAGTGATTCGGATTTTGCATGTATTCTGAGACGTCCTCCAATCTATAGATAGCCTCATTCCTCATATGAAAGCAAGAGAGAGAGAGCTAAAGCTTGAAGATCCTCCAAGCACAATCGTACCACTGACGGCCACAACCATGCCGGCCACATCATCGCGCCGCCAATCTCGTTGGTCTCCATCATGATGACCTTCATCGCCGTCGATGTCCCTCACTGCTCACCATCATCTGCTCTCACTGAATTATTACCACATAAACGCGGACTACATTTGTTGTTCTTCTCATATACAAGTAATCCCGTTATCAAGAAAATTTTGTACTCTGAAATAGATACATAGTGGAAGATTTTTGCTGGGCTAGGCCCCGTGATTTTTTCCCTCTTTTGGAGGATTTTTCAAGTAAAAATTTCTGGAGTTTTCTTGTTCACTCTTTAAATACTTGTGTATATGCTGGATTTTATAATAAGGCTAAGGCGTAAACTTTCACTTTACCACAACTGGTTTTCTAGCACACAACAGTTTGGCACCGTCTATGGGAAGAGAAGAGAACCCTTCAATCACAATTTTTGTGAACACCCTCGTTATGGCCAATATGCGCAACACTCATAACAACGGAACTTCCCGCTCTAACTCTCGTCACTCTCGAAACCAATCCTTGAACCAAGGACGCCAAGCTTCACTCCCCTCGAAAGACCGGTGGATGTCATCTCTGACACTTAGTTCTACTCATACATCACGCTAACTCAACCATCAAGCATCCACCAATTATCACGGTACACACATTCTCGCCGGTGACCACTCACATGCAAAATTATGACGCTTAATGCAAGACACTTAATTTTCAAGATAGAATCATCTTCCCTCACCGCTGCTATGAGGAATCCTCACCTTTAGCTGAAGTTATTCTTCAACATCCTATTCACATGGGTTTCAAGCTTCCGAGTATTGATTCTTATGATGGGGCAATTGACCCACATGAACACATCGACCATTACAAGACTATCATGCATATCCAACGAGCTCCTGACACACTACTTTGTCAAGTCTTTCCCGTTACCCTCGAAGGGCAAGCTCGCACTGGGTTCTACTCCCTTCCAAGGGGATTCATCCGTACCTTTGACAAACTCACCAAGATTTTTGTGGAACAGTTCATTGCAAATAGAAGGATCATGAAACATTCCTCCCATCTCTCCGGCATTCGTTAGAATGAGGGTGAATCACTTAAGGAATACTTCCAGAGGTTCTCCTTAGAAGCTCGCCAAATACTGAGTGACTCAACTAATAAGAGGAGTTTTCTTTGGAGGACTTCATCACCTTTTTCTCGTCATTAATGGAGGCGGTCCATTCGTATGCCGACTTAGTTCATGGAGTGTGGAAGCACAAATCTCTGCGATGAGGCTATTAATGCCCAAATAATTTGAGCAATCTGGAAAAGCGTAAGAGCACCCAGGGAATCGAGGCGTCTATCAAAAGAAGCAACAAGGCAACCGTGATCTCCCTCCATTTATATCAGCGTGAACCACGAGAAAAGGAATACACCTAAACACATCTCGTGTCAACCTCCGATGGCTATTCGAGATGAAGAAAATATCAAGTGGCGCACTTAAACCAAATTCGAAATCAGGGGCAATATTGTCACTTCCATGAAGTTGTGGACATACTAGAGCATGTAAACAACTCAAGAAAGAGAGGCTCATTCAACAAGGATATCTACGTCGATTTGTGAAGAATAAATTGAATCAAATAAATATACCTCTGACTAAGGGGCAACCAGGACAGTCATCACAAAAATAACAAAATAATCATCAAACAATTGGGGAAATTGAAATAATCGCAGGATGACCAATACTATCTAATCAAGTTCTCATTACCACCTCTGAAGAGCCAGAGTTAAAGAAGTCTCGTATTGATCATTTCATCACTTTTAATGACTCGGACTTAGAAGGAGTGCATGTTCCTCATCAAGATCCACTTGTCATCAGCACAGGGATCGGTGACCCATGCTATAACGTTAAAAGAATTTTGATTGACAGTGGGAGTTTTGTTGATGTCTTATTTTACTCCACATTTTTTAGCATGGGTCTGGTTAGGAAAAATCTCCAACCTGTTGCAGGACCATTATACGGGTTTGATAATTGTCCTGTGCGAGTAGAGGGGACAATCACCCTTCCTGTTGTCCTTGGTAAATTTTCTCAACAAGTGACTCATTTTAATCCAATTCATGGTGGTCAAGTTAGATTCAGCATATAACGCTATCTTTGGAAGGCCCCTGTCAATTTTGGTGCGGTCATTTGATATCTCATCTCAAGATAAAATTTCCAACCCGTTGGGTTGGTGGTCAATGAAATCAGTATCATGTATCATCTTCGCCTTGACATCAAAGATTTTAATTTTGAGATGAAGAAGACTTTCTCTGTGTATTATCGGATGATCACAATTACGAGCATTAAGTTGGATCTGCTCTCGGAAGAACAAAGAAAAATACATAGACTTCTTGCAATCAAGACATCTTGGAGTCGACGGACATGTGACCCCGATGTGACCATGCACTCAAGATTGATCCGACATTCAAACCGATCATCGAAAGCGAAGTTTTGCACGATCACCTCAGGGCTATTGAGCAAGAAATTAACAAGCTTTAGAAGCGGGATTCATCTGAGAGGTACATTACCCTACAGCAAATGTTGTCATGGTTAAGAAAACAAAGCGGAACATGGAGAATGTGTATTGATTACACGACTCAATAAAGCTTGCAGAAAGATAGTTTTCTCTTCCTTGATCGATTGGTTGATGCTGCGACATCAAATGCTCAATTTTTGGATGCTTATTACAGTTACAATCAAATAAAATGGACCCCGGATGAAGAAGCTCATTTCAAACATATAAAGGTTTATCTTGTTACCAAGTTATGTCATTTGGGTTAAAATGCTTGCTACTTCAATGCTTTATGAATAAGATTTTTAAAACCTATTAGCATGGAGGTATATGTGGATGACATGTTAGTAAAAGTTTGAAAGAATCATATTTCTGACTTAGAAATATGCTTTAACCTTCTTCGACATTATAACATGCGACTTAACCCGACCAAGTGTGCTTTTGGGGTTACGTCGGGAAAATTTCTTGGATTTATGGTAACCCACCGTAGGATAGAAACCAGAAAATCAAAGCTCTCAAAGATATGACTTCTCCAAAGAATATCAAGGAAGTTCAACATTTGAATGGATGAATTGCTGCATTATCCCGCTTCCTAGCCTGTTTTGGAAATAAATACTTGTCATTCTTTAAAATATTAAAGGGAGCTGAAAATAATAATTTCCTGTGGACTAATGAATGTCAGTCTGCTTTTGAGCAACTAAGGGAGTATTTAGCATCTCCATCCCTACTATATAAGCCTATTAAAGGAGAGATGTTATACTTATATCTCGCAGTCTCTTCTCACGTGATAAGCTCAGTTTTAGTACTAGAAGAAAATGGGACACGATGACCAATTTACTATATGAGCAAAATTATCCCTAACATAGAAAGTCGTTATCCACTTTTGATAAGGTGGCTTTAGTTTTCTTTTCTGAAAATTGCATTATACCCATAAGTCACATCATTTACTCATTTACCATTAAGGGTCATCCTATAGAAACCAGAAGCATTTGGGAGGTTAATCAAATTATCTGTAAAATTGACAGAGTTTAATATAAATTTTCTACCGCGGCCTGCTATAATGTCTCAAGTACTCACAACTTTATAGTAGAATGTACTACCCCAACTCTAGAGGAGTTATCTGCTACATGCCTTTCATCTCCTCAATGGACCCTCTATGTTGATGGAGCTTCAGGAAGTACTGGTGCTGGTGCGGGAATCTTACTTATTTCCCCTGTGAGAATACCTTGAGTATGAAATTAGCTAAAATTTCTACTAATAATATGGTGAATATGAGGCTCTCATCAGCGAGGTTGAGACTCTTGATTATGTGAAGCTCAAGACTTAGTGATCCACGACTCTCGACTTGTGCCTCCCAAGTTGAGGAAAATTTTAATACTCATAATCCTCAGTGGCCTGATACCTCCACTTGGTAAGTCTCTTGACTATTTCAAGACACATCAAATCATTCACATCTTGTGAGAGAAGAATATTATGAGATGACTATCTAAGAAGCTTCTACTTTGTATCTGATCTCACCTTTAAATTACGCATTAGAGGTTCACTCAAGGATATGTGGAGAACACTGGGAAGCTAATTAAAATTATAAGGTAATGATTCTATTTCCTACGATGAAACAAGACGCCTTGGAGTTCACAAAAAAATGTGCAAGTTGTCAGTTGCACTCTAACCTCCCTCACATGCCGCATACATAGCTCACATCCATTCAAAGCCCGTGGCCTTTTGCTTAGTGGAGGATTGATATCATGAGGCCTTTTCCGATAGCATCAGAGTAACGAAAGTTTATCATTTTAGCCGTTGACTACTTCACTAAATGGGTGGAAGCCGAACCACTCACTAAAATCATGGAGGCAAATGCTAAATAATTTGTTTGAAAAAATATAGTATGTCGATTCGGTCTTCCTACAAAGATCATCACTAACAACGAAACTTAATTTACTAAAAAAGTCTTTATGTCATTTTACAAAGATCTTCACATTCAAAGCATCTGGTAGTAGCACATCCTATAGCAGGCGGACTAAAGCTACAACATGTATACTCAAAAACTAAAACACGTCTTGAGAAGGCAGGCAATGGGTTGATGAGCTTTCTAATATTCTTTTTAGACTCTTATATTGCGCCCACGGTGAGACACCATATAACTTGTGTGTTTGGCATAAATTATTACGAGTAGATATCGGGGTTCCAAGTCCAAGTTCAATTATTCGATCATGGCGGTAATGAAAAAACTCCGACTACTCCCCAAAACTCATGACATGGCCCTACTTCAGACTGCTTCCTATCACCAAAGGGTAGCTCATCACTTCAATAGAAGAGTAAAATCTCATCCTATATCTGTCGGTGACTTGGTCCTACGAAGTCTCGAAGCTGTAGGCAAAGGCCCTCAACGCAATAAACTCTCACCTCTTTGGGATGGCACATATGTGATTATAGCTATGATAAAGCCAGGAACATTCAAGCTCAAGGATCTAAAGGGAAAAACTTTACCTCGAACTTGGAACACTAAGAATCTCCGAAATATTATCGTAATTCCTCTTGCATAATTATTGTAACTTTTATTTTGTCTGTTTGTCATTTCCTCTTCATGTACCACTTAGTGGGATAAAGACTTACTATTGTTGTCGTCATTTCTTTTTGAAACTCATATCCGTGTTAAAATCATCTTATGATTGTATCACCAAACTTATCAGAGTAATGAATATATAGCTTTTTTCTTACAAGCTTGTTTCTTCTTCACTTAATCCTCCCACTTGAGAAATATACAACTCACGTTGTATCTCAAAGGCATAATCAATCCCAAGGGGACTTGATCGAACCTCTTCCCGTAAGTGTCAAGTAACACTTTGGTGATACTAGGATAGTGAAAATATCCTTGGTGGACATCCGCGACTTCTTCCATAGTTAGCGTCAGTAACACTTTAGCGATACAGGATAGGTCAAAAGGTCCTTGGTGGACATCCCACGACCTCTTCCATACAGGTTAACGTCATCAAGTAACACTTTGACAAACAACCTCGGATTGGTCAAAAATCCTCAATGGATTCAATTCAACCTCAACCATACAGGTTAGCGTCGTCAAATAATATTCCGACCAATTACCTCGGATAGTAAAAACAAAATAAGAGCGTATCATAAAAAAAAAATTTCATTTACATCATTAACATGATGATATAATAAAGAATCAAGATTCTGATACACACTAATAACAATATATAGATAAAAAATGCATTCTCAAGTCGATCATATCATGGTGATATCAGCGTCCTCCTCATCTAGGAGATGCCCTTGGACTCACTCTCAACTCCTTCATCTCACGAATCGGCGAAGAGTCTTGATACTTGGTGGAGATAGATCCTCAATCTTCTTTACGATGCACGAAGCGGATTCCTTTTAGGAACCCTCGGATGAAGCCCTCCTCTAAACATTGGTGCTCCAAATTCTTCACTTTAACATCAAGAACATGATTACGAGCTTCCTAGACATGATCTTTGATTGTACCGCGATAAGCCAAGGAGTTCTTAAAGTCTTTCACTGCTTTCAAGGAGATTTCATTTGCTTCACTTATATGCTCCTTCTCAAAGATGATCTTGTAATGCTTTCTTCCAGTTCAGAGCTCTCTTCTCATTGCAAGTGCCTTGAGTCTTTTCTCTTTTACGAGTCTCTCTCACCTTCGACTCATCACGAGTCACTCCACCTCACGACCTTTGGAGAAAAGTCGACATGTTAGCTAGCTTCGGTTACGCACCGGTCGGTGATCCTCCAAAGTCGCCACTTCTTTGGCCTTAACACTCATCTTTCTCTCATACTCACCTTGCGGATATTTTACCTTCACAAATTCAGTATTCCACTCATCTAAAGAGACACACAAATGAGCCATCAACTCTAATATTTGAGTTACCTATAAACAAATTATCACAAATATTACACAAAAGAAAAGAAGGAGGTAAAGAAGAAAAGAAGAAAGAAGGGAAGACAACGTACCAATTCATCTGCTCGTTGATGCCCAATGCATATGTGATTTAACACCTCCTGAATGCGGCATGAACTCCCATCATGAGTTGAAACTAAACTCGGAGGCCGAGAATATCTTCTCGGATATCGGCGTAGTCACTTACATGTCTTCTTTTTCTTTAGGGAAGAAATATTGCCACCACGATTTTCTTGGGCTTCTTGAAAGAACCTATGAATATGAAGACCTTTCATCACCTTTACTTGATCTTTTTTAGTGGAAAGAATGAGATCTCACGCACGGATGGAAAGGCCAACCTTGAACATTCTATCTTCAACTATATATTTGCTAATGTGACGTAACTCATGCTGTAATTTTTCTACATCAGGAATATTAAGAGTTGTCAAGATCTCATTCTCTTTAATGAGCAATGGATCTAGAAGGTCATTCAGTCTTCCCCATCTCTCAGGAAGGCTCCACTCATTTTTCACAAAAAAGAATCCAGTAGACCAATTTTTAGAGGGATCATGTGCTAAAAATTCTATCCAATTCTTTATAGACTGATAAGAAACACGTCCACGTATCACATGTGAATACACATTCGGCACAAGTATTTGATGTTCAAAGTAACATCGCTCTCTAAAGAAGATAGTCGTCAAGATGACCTAAAGCTCGAAATAAAAATTGTGACAAAGCTACACCACTATTTTGAAGATCTCAATCTTCGAGCCAAAGGAATGCATCCCACGAAGAATCATCTCGAAACAATAAAGTACCACCTGGAGGTGAGCAGCTCGATCGGACTTTTTTTGCAACAATGGCCACCAACTCATTAGGAAGTGAAATTTTCGGAACACCATTAAACTATCTGATGTGATAGTGGATGATATATCGTCTGTAGCCGTCACGTTATGAGTTTTCTTCTAACCATCACTCTGTGAAAATACATGATAAATAAAGAGGAAGAAATGATAAAAATTTGAAAATTTTGTGAAGCAGCTTACTTACCTCAATACTTGGGCGTATCCTTTTTTGACTCTCTCGCTCACGGATAGCTTGGGATAAAATTTTTCTCTGATCGATGAAAAGATACACATATATATTAGAAAAAAGAGAGAGAGAGAGAGAGAAGATACTCCCCTCAATGATGCTCGAAATTACACCAAACTTTGAGTCGTTGAATGATGGTTCTAGCTTCTCTCATACCTTGGCGGTTATCAAATCTTGAACCATCCATTGAAATTTCAAGAAATCCAATTTCTACAAGAAGAAGTAGGAACTATGAGCCTTGATGCCTCAGCGGTCGGTCAGGTGGGCGGTTAACATCTCTTTGAGGAAAGCGGGCTCGCCGTATGAACTATAGGTCTTGATGCCTCAAACCGGTTAGATAAGGCGGTTGCGCCTCTTTGAGGAAAAGCGAGAATGAACTACGGGTCTGATCCCAAACGGTCAGACAAGGCATATGCCTCTTTCGAGGGAAAATGAGCTCGCGTATGAACTACGGGCATGATCTCCAATCGGTCACAAGAGCGTTAAAGAAAGAAAATGAGCTTGTATGAGCTACTTGATGGCCTCAAACCGGTGATTCAAGGCGGTTAAAGCCTCTTCGAGAGAAAATCGAGCCTCGCGTATGAACGGACCTTGATCGCTGACGACCTCAAGAAGAATAGAAATATTAGAGCAGTGGAGAAGTGTGCATTCTCTCTTGGCCCTAGGGGAATTTTTATAGACCCTCTATAAGGGAAAAATAGTCAAAAACTGCCAAAAACTGCCGTCTAACGAGCGTCTCGACAAGTTGGATCTAACAAGCCTAAGATCTCACAATTCCGACTTCATTTGAGCATTCAAATACTTAAAATACACCAAATGATCAAAGGAGTCATTTTGAGTCGTCCGATGAAGTGGAGTGATTGATTTTCATGTATTTCAGAGGCGCCACTCTCCGTCATAAATTCTCATTCCCATATGGAGGAACCCCAGTAGAGAGAGAGAGCTCTAAAGCGAAGATCCCAGTACAATGTGCTGACCACTTTCACGGTATGACCGCCATGCGTGATCCGCGTGTCGATATCTGTCGGTCTCCATTATGACCTTCATGGTTAATCGATGTCCTCATTTACCATCATCAGCTCCCACTAGCAATTTGATCACAGCGTGACTACATAGTTATTTTTCCCTTCATATACAATTCATAATCCGTTATCGGAAAATTTTGTACTCAAATGAGTGAGTTTGGTAGCAGGGTTTCCCTCTTTGAGGTTTTTCGTAAAATTTGCGGAGTTTTCTTGTTCTCTTTAAATGCATTGTGTTGGATTTTATAATATAAAACATTCAATCTACCACAACCTGGTTTTCTAGACGCACATAAGTATATAAATATTAAGGGGTGTTTATAATATTTTTTTTATGTGTGTAATTTAATGTCCCAAAACTAACTAGAAGCTCTACTTAACTTAAGTTAAGGTCCAACAAGTTAGCTTAATTGTTGACCAATAATTAAATTTGCTTAACATATTTTTCTTAGCAAATGTGTAATCAATTAGTTCCTTTGGACATGGGCGATAAGTTAGTGTAAATGTATATTGATCTACTAATAATTAAATTTGTCTTATATGTTTTTCATCTTAGAGTGTGTGGGTCAAGTATGAGTAGGATGGTCAAGAATAGGTCAATTTTATGGGATATGTATGTCTATAAGTCAAGTCCATCTATTGATTGCGAACCAACAACTAAATATGTATGGCACATTTTCTTTTATAACATGTATGGGTCAAAATTGACTCCTTAGCCTTAGAGTGTGTGGATTAAGTAGTCAAATGCATTTGTTAACTATCAAATTATAGGGGTGTCAAAAATTGACCCAATATGATAACTCAACTCGAATTCGACTCAAAAAATCAAGGTTGGGTTGATCCGTTAACAAAAAACTTGATTTTGACTAATTAGTTGACTTTGATTTTTTATACATGAATAATAAAATTGACCTAATTTTTTACATGCAACCAAATTTAACTTGATTTTAATTTTGACGAATGCATGTTTAATTAGATCATCAGGTGGTTTAGGTCAATTGAGTTGAAGGCGAGTCGGGTTTAAGTTGAGATTTTTTACCCGTTTATTAAACAAGTCGGTTTGGGTCAAGCCTATTCGGATCAAGTCCATTTCGAGTCATCCCGAACTCAACTCCGACCCGAATTGACACTTCTATCAACTTATAACTAAAACACTCGATACAATTAAACTTGAACTCAATCTAGGAAGCAAACTCTCCTTAATTATTCTTGGCTTCTTTCTTTCAATATCAATGACGTAGCATTGATTGTGTTATCATTTGCTATCAATATTATAGTTCATATAATTATCAATCAATGGATTGGTTTGTTGGAAGAGAAAGCTTTAAGTACTAGAAAAAATGCTAATGAGAAAAGATAAAAATGAAAAAAATAGTCAATTTTCTTGTGATATAAATTTAAAGACATCATCTCTCTTTATGCTAGTAACCATTATATATAATTGTGATAACTTATTTTGATTCAATGGCTACAAATAACTATTTAAAATTCTCTTTTATTTTCTATTACAAATATCAGTTAATATATTTTCTAGACTCTTTTAATAGACTATTCTGAAATATAATTTTAGACTATTGTTATGGATCACTCTAAAAAAGTGCATTTGGGCTAGTATCTTAAAGCCCAAATAATTAATGGGCCAAAATCAAGTTTGATTTTCAACATAATTAACCACGTTTCATGCTTTCCCATCAAAACAAAACAAAGCCCAAGAAATAGGCGTTAGATTGCCGAAGAACTATGATACACTAACATTAAAAAAAATAAGATGAGCACTCCGATATGTGTAGGACATTGATATTGATATGAGTCTGATACGTATCACTGATTAAAATAATATAAAAATATTAAAATAATATGTATCAGGATAGGTGTGTAATAAATAATTAAATTAAAATTATATAAATAATATCTTAAATATAATTTTTTATATTTTAAATTATTATAAAGAGTTTTGAAAATTTAGAGAATAAGATTAGAATTAATAAAAGAATAATAAGATATATTTATTATAAATAATTAAAATTATAAATAATTATTATATATATATATATATATATATATATATATATATATATATATATATATATTAGCAATTAATTTAAATTTTCTAATTAAAATTTATTTTTTATTAGTTTTAATATTTTATCTATTTAATTTATATATATTATTCTTAATTATTATTATAATACTATGTACGCTTTTATCATATTTTTAAAAAATAAAAATATATGCTGTTTCATATTTTTAAAAATAGAAGTGTAATGTCAGATTAAATCGTGTTAGATTCTGTATCACTGCATCATAGCTGAAGAGTTTATGTTCTACTTAATAAATAAATAATCTTCCTAATATCTTATTTTTCTCTAATAATCGTTATGGAGCATATATAATTAAGATAATGTTCCCACATACACCCCAATAAGAACTACCACATATTTGATGACAAATATTTATTTTTTTTGAAACAAAAACCTCTCTCTTCTTCGTCTTTATACACTTGGTATTGTGTAAACTTTAATCAATCGAATCAAAAATATATAAATAAATAAATAAAATCTGAATTGAGATTTTTTGCTTAACTTAAAAACAAATATTTCAATTCTTCACAACATGGTCAATGCATACATAATTTAATTTGGCTGACTAATTAGCTAACCTATTTTAAGGGAGTTTCTTTCAAATAAATTTTAAAATAGTTTTGTTTGGCTAAATCAAAAGAGAGTTAATTTCTTATTAAGTTGGCCAATCAACAAAGCTGGATATAATTTTCTTTTTGGATAAAATTGTTGCGTGCTAGAAAACCAGTTGCGATAGAGTAAAAGATTACGCCTTAACTTTTTTGGGGAGTAAAACAAGTATTTAAAGCGAATAATAAACTGCATGTGGAAAATCTCAAAAGGAGGAAAAACCCACTGCAATAAAAACTTCTACTATGTATCCGTTTGAGTACAAGATCTTCCGATCCGGGATTACAGAATGATATGTGAAGTGGACACGGTTCTAGTAATAAACGATGTTGGACAAAGTTAATGACGATGTTGATGACGAAGTTGGATGATGTCGGCGGCGAAGAACAATTTTGGCAGTTGACGACGATTATGATCGACAACAATGGTAACGGCGAGGATCGGTGGCGGTGATGGCGGCGACGTGGCGGTGGTTGATGACGTCAGTGGCGGCGATTGTTGGAGAATCTTTAGAGCTCTCTCTTCTCTCTTGCTTGCCCTCCTTCTCCCCTCTCCTCCTATGAGGAATGAGGCTTTATAGATTGGAGGAGTGGCGTCTCTGTAAATACATGCAAAATACCACTCCACTTCATGGACGGCTCAAAATGATCTCCTTGATCATATGATGTATTTATGCATTTGAATGCTCAAATAAAGTCGGAATTGTAAGATCTTTGGCTTGTTGGAACCGGCTCGTCGAGACGCTCGATTTGACTATAAACACTTCATATTTGAGAGCTATTTAAAGATTTAACTGATATCCCAAAGTTTTCAAGGATATTTTGAGAGCTTGATCTCGACCAGTTTCAACTTCGGATCAGCTTGCTTTTAACATCAAGATTCGTGCTTCGACTACTAATATTTTAAGTTTCATATCAGTTGCCCCCCTATTTTTGGATGACATTATCTCAATCGTCCAAAAATATTTGTCAAATACTTAAAAATAATAAATTCTTTAATGAAATTTGAAGGTCCATTAACTACACATTTTGAGAGAATAGATCTTCATATGAGCACAATATTATGACTACGGAAGCTGATGCAGGGCCGCAAATGCGTTTAGGTATGCTGCGAGATTTGAAACGGACCCATCCGGTGCGAGCAGAACTTCTGAGGCGCCACATGGCGTTACGCCAGCCGTAGCCTTGGCGCTTCGCGCGCTCCATGGCGGCATGGCGCTTCCGCCGCTGACTGATTTGTGCCTCGGAAGCCTGAGCGGATCGCAGTGACGGATCGGCGGGAATATTGGATCGCTGAGCGGTGGGAAGCGGGTCAGCAGGTCGAACCGCATGAAGCAGCAGCGGTTGAGCGTGGTTTGGCGTCATGCGAACCCATCTGGCCGGAAGCGATTACCCGTGGCCCGGCGGTTGCGGCCGCGTCTGAGCGAGCCAGGCGAGCAGTTCGCGACCGTGGCGGTTGCGGCCCGCGGTCGCCATCGGCAGCCGGTCGCGATTGTGACCCTGCGGCCAGTTGCGGCCCGCGGCTCGTCGCTGCGCTTTGCAGCGATTCGGCAGCGGTGATGCGTGATGGCGGTCGCGGCCATAGCCCGTCTGGATAGCCAGTTGGTGCCTGCTGGAAGCGGTGCGACCGTGGCCCGGCAGTTCATCCGCGCACTGCGGGTGTCGCGTCGAGTGGTTTGGCGAACTGCGGTTGCGGCCGCCGCGTCTTGGTCACGGGCGAAGCGTTACAACCGTGGACGGTGGTTCTGCAGGCGCGAGCGAGCGAAGGCGCCCGCGAATGACGATTTTTGATGGTTTCGGACGGTTTCCAGCGGTTTTGGGCAATTTTTTACCCTTTTGCCCCTAAAAAGGGTCTATAAAAACCCCCCTAGGGGCAAGGGAGAAGGCACACTTCTTCAATGCCCTAGTGCTTCTCTTCTTAAGTGTGGTTCGTTTGTCGATCAGCGCGGTACTTACGTCGTTATTGATTTTCCTCGAAAGAAATCGACCGACCATGGACCGTCCGGGTTTGGAAGCGATTAAGACCCGGTACTACGTCGTTGTTCGGTTTTCCCTCGAAGAGGCGTCAGCCGACCGGACCGTCGGGTTTGTCGATCGACCGATACTACGTCGTTGTTCGGTTTTCCTCGAAGAGCGTCAACAGACGGACCGTCCGGGTTTGGAGGCGATCAAGACCCACAGTATCAAATTTTTTCTGTTAGGAAATTTGATTTCTCACGACTTTAATGGATGATTCAGCAGTTGATAACCGCCAAGATGGCGATGGGCGTTAAGACTATCATTCAAAGCGACTCGAAAGTTTGGCGGTAATTTATGAGCATCATCGAGAGGAATATCTTCTCTCTCTCCTCTCTCCTTTTTATGTGTATCCTTTTGTCGATCGTAGGTGAAAAATTTTATCAAGCTATCCGTGGAGAGAGTCAAAAAAGGAGGCGTCCAAGCGTTGGGGTGAGTGAGTTGCTTTTACAAAATCCTCGATTTTTTGTCGTTTCTCCCTCTTTATTTATTATGTATTTTCACAGGGTGATGGCCAGAAGAAAACCCATAGTGTGACATTCTGACGATATACCATCCTTGTCACATCGATAGTTTAATGGTGTTCAGAAAGTTTTTCTTCCCTAATGAGTTGGTGGCCATTGTTGCCAAGAAGTTCGAGCTTCACCTCAGTACTTTTATTTACGAGATGATTATTCGTGCGGGGCGATTCCCTTTGGCTTCAGTTGATTGAGATATTCAAAATATGTGGTGTAGCTTTGTCACGCAGTTTTCATTTTTTAGCTTTAATGGTCATTGGTTTGTTTGTCTACTTGAGGCGTGGTGTTACTTTGAACATCAAATACTTGTAATGTGATTTATATGTGATACCCAGGGACGTGTTTCTTATCGGACTATAAAGAATTGGATAGAATTTTCAGCACGGGATCAATCTAGAAATTGGCTTAATGGATTCTTTTTTGTGAAAAATGAGTGGGGCCTTCCTGAGAGATGGGGAAGATTGAATGAACTTTCAGATCCAACGCTGATGTGAGAATGAGATCTGAAACTCTCAATATCCCTGATGTTGGAAGCTTGCAACATGAGTTACGTCACATTAAAGTATATAGTTGAAGATAGAATGTTCAAGGTTGGCCTTTCTATCCGGCGGGAGATCTCATTCTTTTCCATAAAGAAATCAAGTAAAGGTGATGAGAGGCCTCATATTCATAGGTTTTTTTCAAAGCTTCCTTAAAGAAAAAAAAGACATCTGTTGAAGTGATCGATATCTGCGAAGATGTTAGCCCCAGTTGGCATCCGAGTTTAGCTATTTCAACTCATGATGGGGAGTACATTTTTTTGAAGCGCACATTCTGAGGTGTTAAATCATATATGCATTGTCGCGCGAGATGGGTAATGCGTTGTCTTCCCCTTCTTTCTTCTTTTCTTTCGTGTAATATTTGTGATGATTTTTTTTCTTTATAGGTAACAAACATTAGGGCTCTCATTTGAGTGTCGCTTTAGATGAGTGGAATCTTGAATTTGTGAAGATAAAATATCTAGGTATGAGCGAAAGATGTGTATCAAAGCCAAAGAAGTGGCGACTTTGGAGGATCAGCTGACCGGGTGTAGAACTGAGCTAGCGAACATGTCGATTTCTCTTTCTCTCCAGTGTCAGGAGGTGGACCGCACTCGTGAAGAGCTGATTGAGGTGAGGAGCGAGACTCGTCAGAAAGGGAAGAGACTCAAGGCACTTGCAACAGAGAAGGGAGCTCTCGAACTGGAGAAGAAAGCATTACAGGATCGTCTTTTTGAGAAGGAACATATGATGTCAGAGGCGGAAGAAAATGAAATCACCTTAAAGGCAGTGGAAGACTTTAAGAGCTCTCTGGCTTATCGCGGTATAATTGAGGACCATGTTCAGGAAGCTCGTAATCATATTCTTGATGTTGAAGTGAAGGACTTGGAGTTCCAATGTTTAGAGGAGGGCTTCATCGAGGTTCCTAAAAGGAATCCGTTTAGTGCATGCAAGACAGCTAGTGTTGAGGATCTATCGCGCCAAGTGTCCAAGACTCTTTCGATTGGAGATGATGGAGTTGAGAGTGAGTCTAAGGGAGCATCTCTAGTGGTGAGGCGTTGATATCACCAAGCGATGTAGCATCACTTGATGCATTTTTTTTTTATGCATTGTTTATTGTATGATCTTGATCCTTATATCATCTTGTTAATCTTTGTCAATGGAATATATATATATATATATATATATTATGTATGCTTTTATTTTATTTTTATATATTAAGGTAATTGGTGAATATTATTCATCTAACTGTATGGAGGGAGTTGAATTAAATCCACCGAAGATTATTGACCTATCTGAGGTTGTTTGTCAAAGCATTATTTGATGACGTTAACCTATACGGAAGATGTCAAATTGAATCCATTGAGGATTATTGACCTATCCAAGGTTGTTTGGCAAAGCGTTGTTTGATGACGTTAACCTGTATGGAAAAGGTCGCGAGATGTCCACCAAGGACCTTTTGACCTATCCTAGGTATTAGCCAAAGTATTACTTGACTTTTTACTTGTATGGAAGAGGTCCGATCAAGTCCCCTTGGGATTGATTATGCCCTGATTGAGATACAACGTGAGTTGCATATTTCTCAAGTGGGAGGATTAAATGAAGAAGAAATAAGCTTGTAAGAAAAAAGCTATAAATTCATTACTCTGATAAATTTGGTGATACAATCATAAGATGATTCTAACACAGAAATGAGTTTCAAGAGAAAATGACAATAACAACAAGTCTTTATCCCATTAAGTGGTGTTGGCTACATGAAAAGGAAATGACAGAGACAAAATAAAAGTTGATTATGCGGTAGGAATTCGATAATATTTTCAAAGATTCTCGTGTTCCAAGTTCGAGGTAAAGTTTTTCCCTCACGAATCCTTGAGCTTGAAAGTTCACGGCTTCACCCATGCTATAACCACATACGGGCCATCCCAAAGGAGAGTTTATTACGTTGAGGGCCTTTGCACTGCAGACTTCTAGAGTAGGACCAAGTCACCGATAAATATGGGAGGTTTTACTCTTATTGAAGTGACGAGCTACCCTTTGGTGATAGGAAGCGGTCAGAAGGGGGCCATGTCACGAGTTTTGGGGAGTAGGTCAGTGTTTGTCAGTTTTCTTCATTACCGTCATGATCGAATAATTGAACTCTTGGACTTGGAACCCCGATATCTACGGTATAATAGCACGTCGAAACACAAGTTATATTCTCTCGTCGGGGTGCACGATGTAGTGGTAAGCAAAGAACATTAAAGCTCATCAACCCATTGCCCCGACCTTCTCGAGAGCGTGTTTTTAGTCCTTTGAGTATAGTCACGTTGGTAGCTTGATTACGTTAGTTTGAGGATGTGCTACAGCAGTATGCAGCAGTTGAATGTGAAGATCTTTGCAAAAGGATGTAAAAAATTTTCCGGTGAATTGGGTCCCGTTGTCAGTGATGATCTTTACAGGAAGACCGAATCGACATACTATATTTTTCCAAATAAATTGTTTAGCATTTGCCTCCGTAATTTTAGCGAGTGGTTCGGCTTCCACCTATTTAGTGAAGTAGTCGACGGCTAAAATGATGAACTTTCGTTGTCTTGATGCTATTGAAAAGGTCCCATGATATCAATCCCCCACTGAGCAAAAGGCCACGGGCTTTGAATGGATGAGAGCTCTGTATACGGCATGTGAGGGAGGTTAGAGTGCAGCTGATAACTTGCACACTTTTTGTGAACTCAAGGCATCTCTTGGTAGGCCAATAGAACCCTTGTCTTATAATTTTAAGGGCTAGCCCTTCCTCTAGGTGTTCTCCACATATCCCAGTGAACCTCTCTTAATGCGTAATCCTCGGTGAGAGACATTTGAGGTATGCAGAGAAAGCTCGTTTGTATAGTTCACCTCCGATAACAGTAAAGTTTGAAGCTTGTCTTCGGAGATGAATTACAAAAGTTGGGTTTTCAGGGAGAGTTCCTTCTTGTAGAAAAGACAGGATGGGGTTCATCCACAAATGTTCCTTTATCTCATCAATTGCTTGAATCACCCATGACCCTTGGATACTCGGAAAATATATTTCTTCAACATGTCTCTTAAAGCAGATCTAGTAGTGAAGCAAGCTTAGCGTGCAGTATTCCTCTCGTAGTATGTGAATAATTTGATATGTCTTGAAATGGGCAAGAAGAGACTTTACCAAATTGAGGTATTGTGCCAGCTGAAGATTATGAACATTAAAGTTTCCCTCAACTTGGGAGGCGATAAGTTGAGAGTCAGTGTGTATCACTAAGTCTTGAGCTTCACAGTCAATGACGAGTCTCAATCCTGCTATGAGAGCCTCATATTCAGCCATATTATTAGTTGCAGGGAATTTTAGACGAAGTCCATACTCTAAAGTATTCTGCTGGGGGGAAATAAGTAATTCACGACCGGTACTTCAAAGCTCCATCAACATAGAGGGTCCATTGAGGAGACGAAAGACATGTAGCAGATAGCTCCTCTGGAGTTGGGGCAGTGCATTCCACTATAAAGTCTGCAAGTACTTGAGACTTTATAGTAGGGCGAGGTAGAAAATTTATATCAAACTCTCCCAATTCTGAGACACTTGATTAACCTCCCTGGATGCTTCAGGATGACCCTAATGGTAAATGAAAATGTAAATGCCGATTGAGCTTGGAAGTATGGCTCAATTTTTGAGAAAACTAAAGCCAAAAACCACATTATATAATGACTTTCTCGATAGAATTTTGACATAATAAATGTGATTGTATCACTATCTTCTCGCACTAAAGCGAGCTTATCACGTGGAAAGAAAGCTGAGATATAAGTATATCTCTCCTTGAATAGGCTTGGATAGTAGGGTGGAGATGCTAGTCCAGAATCATTAAAATTAAATTATTATTTTTAAAATGGCAGGCTAGGAAGCGGGATAATGCGGCAATTCGTCCATTCAAGCGTTGAACTTCCTTAATATTCTTGGGAGTCATATTTTTTGAGAGCATTGATTTTCGGGGTTGGCCTATCCCACGGTGGGTTACCATAAATCAAGGAATTTTCCCGACGTAACCCCAAAAGCACATTTGGTCGGGTTGAGTCGCATGTTATAACGTCGAAGAAGGTTAAAGCATATTTCTAAGTCAGAAATATGTTATGATTCTTCCAAGCTTTTCACTAACATGTCATCCACATATACCTCCATTGTGCGGCCTAGTAGGTCTTTAAAGACCTTATTCATAAGGCATTGATTAGTAGCACTAGCATTTTTTAATCCAAATGGCATAACTTGGTAACAGTATAAACCTTTATATGTTTGAAATGTTGTAGCATCTTCATCCGTTGGGTTCATTTTTATTGGTTGTAACGAAAGCATCAAAAAGCGAGCATTTGATGTCGGGCAGCATCAAGATCGATTCGAGGAAGGAAAACTATCTTTGCAAGCTTTGTTGGTCGGTGTAATCAATACACATTCTTCATGTTCCGTTGTTTTCTTAACCATGACAACATTGCTAGCCATGTAGGGTAATGCTACCTTATGAATCCGCTTAGAAGCTTGTTAACTTCTTGTTCAATAGCGGAGGTGATGCAAAACTTTGCTTCTTACGGATGATCGGTTTGAATATCTCGATCTTGAGAGTGCATGATCATATTGGGGTCAACCGGCATATCGTCGGACTCCAAGCGAAGATGTCTTGATTTCGCGAAGTATATATTTTTCCCTTTGTTCTTAGAGCATGGATCCCACTTACCTTGTTAGTGGTGGTTGGTCATCGATAATACAACGAGAGCAAGTCTTACGGCGAAGCTTTAGGGTACTTTTCATCTCAAAATTAAAATCTTGATCTGAAGGTCATAGAAGGCGTGGTTGAGCTGCGAGGTAACATGATTGCATCTGTTGATTTCCACGAGACCACCCCAACTCACGGGGTTGGAAACTTCATCTTAAGGTGAGATAGAAGTATTTGCACCAAATTGATTGGAGGGCCTTCCAAAGATGGCGTTATATGTCGAATACTTGACCACCATGAATTGGATTAAATGAGTCACTTGAGGAAATTCACCAAGGACAACGGAAGAGTGATTGTCCCCTCTACTGTAGGCGATTATCAAACCCCGTATGGTCTGCGGTGGGTTGGAGCTTTTCCTAACCATGCTAAGAAATGAGTAAAATAAGACATCAAGAACTCATTGTCAATCAAATTCTCTTAACATTATAGCATGGGTCGATCCTACATTGATGACAAGTGGATCTTGATGAGGAATATGTACTCCTTCTAAGTCTGAGTCATTAAAAGTGATGGAGTGATGATCGAGATATTTTTAACTCCGGCTCTTCAGAGATGGTAATGAGAACTTGATTAGATAGTATTGGTCCTCTATTCAATTTCTGTTTGATGATTATTTTGTTATTTATGATTGTCTTGGTTGCCCCGGTTGGAGGTATGTTTGTTTGATTGATTCTTCACAAATTGACATAGATATCCTTGCTGAATGAGCCTCTCAATTTCTTCTTTGAGTTATTTGCATGGCTCGGTAGTATATCCATGATTTCGATGGAAGTGGTAATATTGATCTTGATTTCCTAAATTTGGTTTCAGTGGATGCGGCCACTTGATATTTTCTTCATCTCGAATAGCCATTAGAAGGTTAACGAGATGTGTTCGGCGTGTATTCCTTTTTTGCGTGGTTCACGTCGTTGATATAGGGTCGTGGAGGAGATCGCTTTGTTATCTTTTGATAGGATTATGGTCGCATTCACAGGGTGCTTTTTGCATTTTCACGTAGATTTTCAAATTATTTGCGATGGCGTGTAGCCTCATCCAGATTTGTGCTTCCACAAGATGAACTAAGTTGAAGACCGGTATCTCGTAGTGATGAGTAAAAAAGGCCTCGGAGTCCTCAGGAAAACTCCTCTTAGTTAAGGTCTACTCAGTATTTGGCGAGCTTCTAAGAAGAACCTGGAAGTATTCCTTAAGTGATTCACCTCGTTTTGGAATCGGAGAGATGGGAGGAATCTTTAATGATCCTCCGATTTGCAATGATTACAAAAATCTTGGCGAGTTCGTCAAAGGTATGGATGAATTCCCTTGGAAGGGAGTAAAACCACGTGCGAGCTTGTCCCTTTGGAAAGACTTGACAAAGCAGGGAATCAGGAGCTCGTTGGATATGCATGATAGTCCTGTAATGGTCGATGTGTTCATGTGGGTCAGTCGCCCCATCGTATGAATCAATATTCGGAAGCTTGAAACCAACGGGAATAGGATGTTGGAGAATAGCTTCAGCTAAAAGTGAGGATTCCTCATAGCCGCGATGAGGGGGAAGATAATTTCTATCTTGGAGGTGAAATTCATCTTGCATTAAGCATAATTACGCATATAACATGACAGTAGGGTCAACGGGGCGAGAATGTGTCAAGCTACCCAATGATTGGTGGATTAGCGTCGGTTGATGCGTGATGGATGAGTAGAACTGCGGTGTCGAAGTTCACATCACGGTCTCTAGAGGAACTTTCAAGGAGATTAGCATTTTGACCTCTCCGACCGTCGATCTTGGGGAGATGTGTTTTTTTAGTAGTATGTTGTGTTCCTATGAAGTTGGATCATCTCATTTTGAGATTCTTCCATTCGGCACATCGATCTTCTAAAGAGATTCTCACACCTTCCAGGTCATGCCTATCGGGGAAGTGAGAAGGTTGGCATCCTTGGTTCAAGGATTGGTTTAGTGGCGGAGTTAGGCGGGAGGCTCATTATTCTGATGTTGCGCTATTAGCCATAACGGGTGTTAAAATTGTGATTGAAGGGTTTTCTTCCCACGGCAAGCTGTTGCGTGCTAGAAAACATTGGTAGAGTAAAAGTTTACCAGCTTCTTTGGGAGTCCAAGCACACCTGTGTATTTAAAGCGAATAATAAACTGAGAATTTTATGTGGAAAACCTCAAGGAGGGAAAGGCTGAATAAAAGCTTCCACTATGTATTTGTTTACAAGATCTTCCGATCGGGATTATAGAATGGTATGAGAAGTTGACAACGATTTAGTAATAATAGACAATGTTGGCAAAGTTGATGACGATGTTGACGATGATGTGACGCATGTTGGCGAAGTTGACGACAATGTTGATAAAGTGATGGCGGTTGACGGCGATGTTATGACCAGCGGAACTACGGAGCGTCCGTCTGGGTATCGAGAGCGGGCGACAGCGTGGCCCGGGCGGCGATGAGATGTCCATTTTGGTCCGTTTTGAGCAATTTTGAGCAGTTTTTTTAATTTTACCTTTTTCCCTATGTCTATAAAACCTCCCTAGGAGGAGAAGGCACACTCATCTTGAGTGTTCCTCTTGAGAAGGTCGTTGAGGTCATCATGAGTAGTTCATCAGGTTCCATTTTCCCATGAAAGAGGCAAACCTTGTCGGACCGGGTTTGAGGTGATCAACGCATATATTGAGGCTCATTTTACGAAGAGCGTCCTTGTCGACCGATTTTGGGCGATCAAGGCAAGATTCATCTGTCTCGATTTTACCTTCAAAGATAACGCCTTATCGAGCCGGGTTGAGGTGATCAAGGCGTAGTTCATCTTGTCAGTTTTTCGAAAGAGTCAACTATCCTTGTGACTTTGAGCGATGATCAAGATAGTGATTTGGCGATGCCCGGCGATGGCGACAACGGTATAGACCCGATAATGGTTGAATAATACCCGGCAGCGGTGATATCTCGACGATGGAGTTTGGCACGATGATTTTGACCTATCTAAGGTTGTTTGTCATATGACTGATGGCGTGCTTGTATAAATTTTGAATCAGCGATAATTTTTTGACCTATCCAATTTGTTTTGAGTGTGACTTCGATGGCGTTCTATGAAAGATTGATTAATCAGAATTTTGACCTCATTGTTTGTCTGTGTGACTCGATGCGTTAACTATGGAAGAGGTCGCGAGATGTCCACCAAGGACATATCCTAATTATCGCCAAAGTATTACCTTTATATGAAAGAGGTCCAATCAAGTCCCCTGGGATTGATCATGCCCGATTGAGATACAATGTGAGTTGTATATTTCTCAAGTTGGAGGATTAAATGAAGAAGAAACAAGCTTATAAGAAAAAGTCATAAACTCATTACTTTGATAATGTCGATGATACAATATTGTTATAAGATAACTTAACAAAATGGACAAGATACATTTTTAGAGAGAGTTAACAAAAGACAAGAGGTGGAGATGAAAAGATAAACGGGGTAAATTAAAAGCTACAATATTTATGCACCAAGGATTACATATAACACTTTTGAGAGACCCTCCATGTTCCAAGTTTTAGGAAAGATCTTTTCCTCTAGATCTTTGGTCATAGCTTGACGGTTGGTCATTTGATAATGAAGTGGGGAGCAAGTCTTTTACAAGCAAAACCCTTTGAGGTACTTCTTTGTCCTGAATATTAAAGTTCTTGATGTTGAAGGTCACCAAAGGGCATGGTTGAGCTTGTTTGAGGTAACATGATTGTGCTATTTATTGATTTTCACAGACCACTCCAACCCCAATGGGAGTTTAAAATTTCATCTTAAGATGAGGTACCGAGGTGACAACACCGAAGATTGATTGGAGAGGTCTTCCAAAGATAGCATTATATGTTGAATTTGACTTGACCACTATGAATTGAACTGAGTGAGTGACTTGTTGAGAAAATTTTTTTAGAACAACGAAGGGTGGTCCCTCCACTGTGCATGATTATCAAACTCATATAAGTCTCGCAAGGGTTGAAGTTTTTCCTTAACGGCCTATGCTTGAAAGATGGAGTAAAATAAATATCAACAAACTCCCATTATCAATCAAAATTCTCTTAACAACATACAGGGTCACCAATCCCATTTAACAGATCTTGATAAACTTAGACTCCTTAAGTTTGAGTCATTAAAAGTAATGGATGATTAATACAAGATTTTTTAACTCCGGATCTTCAAAGGTGGTGATGAAGACTTGATTAGAAAGCAGTGGCTCACTTGCAATCGTTTCAATTTCTCCAACTATTTGGCTACTATTGTGTTGTTTCTGTGATGATTGTCCCGTTTGCCCCCCCAGTTGGAGCTATGTTTGCTTGAGTTGATTGGTTTTTATAAATTGACATAGATATCCCTGTTGAATGAGCCTCTCAATCTCTTCTTTAAGTTTTTTACACGTCTATGTAGTATGTCCACGACTTCGATGGAAGTGACAATATTGCTCCTGATTTCTTGAATTTGATTTCAGTGGATGGCCACTACTGTCTCTTCATCTCTGACCAAATACGAGATGTTTTTGGCATGTATTCAATGTGTTCGCTGTTGATGTGGGGCCATGGAGGAAATCATAACATGTTGCTTCTTTGGGATTGTTGATCTGTTTCTAGAACACTCTTACGTTTTCTTGTGGATTATTCAAATTATTTTGATGGGCATTAATAGCTTTAAGCAAAATTTTATTTCCACGTTGAAACCAAGTCGGCATATGATCGATATCTGCATTTGATGAGTATAAGGCCCGAGCCCAAGGAAAACTCCTCTTAATAGTTCAAAACTGTATTTGGCGAGCTTCTAAAGAGAACCTGGAAGTATTCCTTAAGTGATTCTCATTTTGAGAATGTCAGAGATAGAAGGAATCTTTAATGATCCTTTTCGCAATGAACTTCCACAAAATCTTGGCAAGTTACAAATGTATGGATGGATCCCCTTAGAGGAGTAGAACTAAGTCGAGCTTGCCCCTTGAGGGCAGGAAAGGCAAAGCAATGTGTGAGAGCTGGATATGCATGATGATCTTGTAATGGTTGATGTGTTCATATGGGTCAATTTCCTCATCAGAGTCGATATAGCTTGAACCCTACGAATGGGATGTTGAAGAATAGCCTACCGGTGAAGAATCCTGATAGCCGTGATGAGAGAGAAGATGATTTCCATCATTATAATGAAGTTCTTCTTCCACCAAGCGTTGTAATTCTGCACGTATAACATGACGAGTGGAGTCAACAGAATGAGAACGTGCCAAACTACCAGTAATAATTGGTGGATTAGTAGTCGGTTGAGCTGCACGTGATGGATGAGTAGAACTAGTAGTGTTAAGGAGATCAACATCACAGTCTAGTAATCCGCCGTCGAAAGGTCCTGACAAAAAAGTAAGCAAATTTGGAGGCCAAAACTAAAATTACTTTAAAGAACGACAATGATATGACATCAGGACTATACTCCCACAAAATCCACTCCTTCTATTTGGTATTTGAGCTCTTGCGAAGTTGAACTACCTTTCACCAAGTAACCATTCAACGTCTCACAAGATGAGAATGTCCGTCATAGATCAAAGAGCGATAAAGCTATGTTCCAAGCTCAATAAAATTTAGAAGTTTACCGAGCGAGGATGCCCAAAGCATTCGATCATACAGTATGTCCTCGAGCTTTCCAAGAAGGAGAATTAGTCCTGATACTGAGAAGACTAATTATTGCTCACTGTCATTATATATGTCAATTTTGCTTGGAAATTCTCTTGTAATATAAGAATGTATTTCCAAAATGAAGCAAAAATCCCCCTGTTAGACACAAAGTATTTTTTAAATTTTATAATAAAATGTTAGGCTCTCCTTATGAAATATGGGGTTTTTCTATTATATTTGGGTTGACATCACGCCTAAAGCCGAGATCCCCATATATGTATTCAAATTATTTATTCAAAGTTTACAAGTCTTAAAGTTTTAACAATCAAAAAGAGAATTTTCTAAATCTATAAACTACAATAAATCAAGTTGAAGATACATCATCCCACCATACATCAAATCTAAGGCTTATGTGGGTGCATAAGGTCGGGCTTGACACGCTCAAATATGGCTAAGTCACTGACATATCTACTTAATCAACATGTCACAAAGGCCGTAGTAAGGGATCCCCCATCTTATTAGCTCAATGATAAGATCCCCTATCAACTGCTCAAGTCCAAGACTCAAGTGGGTGCATAAGATCGAGACTAACAAGTATGAGCAGTTCATTTACTCAATACACAAAGGCTATAGAAGGATCCTCTACTTCATTAGTTCAAAGATGAGCATCCAAATTTTCAAATCCTTTCAACTTGGTGAGCTTAAGCCGTGGGATTGGATCATCCCAACGTATCATTTTCAAATTTCAACAAAGAAAATCCTCACTAAAGGACATTAAGCGTTTAATGATGAATAGAATATACTTGATATAATCATGATACAATTCAGTGTAGCGGGATGGTGAGCTGGGGATCTCGATGAAGTCGGTGATGGTGGCGGCGGATTGGCGAATTATGGCGGCGGATGGTTGGCAACCAACGGGGTGATGGCCTTGAGTGGTATGATTATGCTTGGAGGATTTTCAAGCTTTAGTGCTCTCTCCTCTCTCTTGCCTGAGCTCCCCTCATATGAAGAATGATGAGCTATTTATAGATTGGAGGAGTGGCGTCTCTGTAAATACATGCAAAATCCGAACCACTCCTCTCCATCGGACGGCTCAAAATGATTCATTTGATCATTTGATTTATTTTAAGCATTTGAATGCTCAAATAAAGTCAGAAATATGAGATCTTAGGCTTGTTAGATATGGCTCGTCGAGACGCTCGATTTGACTATAAACACTCCGTGTTTAAGAGCTATTTAGTGATTTAATTGATATCTCAAAGTTTAGATTTTAAGTCATCTTTAATGGTTTTATTAAGATCAACTTACTTTTGCAAGATTCATCGATGGTATTTTAAGTATCATATCAAATATTATTTTTTTTTATATTTTAAATTATTAAATATATGCATGTCACAATCAAAATTTTCAGAATTTAATAAAATGGAAAATATATGTTGAATTTTTTATGAATTTTAATATTTTGATATTAATTTGTAAATTTGAGGAATAAGGGTGATCTCTCTCTCTCTCTCTCTCTCTCTCTCTCTCTATATATATATATATATATAAACTGTGGTATGTATGTAATTGCCCCCTTTAATTAAATAGATAGAAAATTATATACATAGTATATAATTCTTAAACATTTATATATCTAATACCTAAAATTTCATATTTACAAAATTAGCATTTTATCTATACCTGAAAAATGCTTTTCACTTTAAATATATTATCCTTCTTATAAATTGTATTTATATTTTTTTATTTAAAGTAGAAAATTATTTCTATGAAATTGCAAATTTTAATTTTTTTTTGTTAATTGAAATAGTTTAAAAGATTAATTATACTCTTTATTTTTTTAAATAAGTTTAAATTTTCAATGATCTATAGTTGATGAAATATTGTAACGAGATAAAAATTTTACTTCTATTAATAAAATGTTACTTGCCCCATTAATATTTTTTTACCGCAATTTCATAATTTTGAAAAAAATATATATCCATATACAAAATTATTAAAATTAAATTTCTCATCAACTTTAGATGATACAAATAAGGTTATGAAACTTATATATGCGTGCTTGATAAACACTATTCATTCATATAAAAGATTATATATTTAAATTATCAACAGGAAATATATTAATAATATAATTACTCAATTAGAAATAAATTTAACTCAAATTTAATAAAGCTTAATAAATAAATTTGAATAAGATTTTAAAATTTAAGTCATATTCAAGCTTGACTTGAATCAATAAAAACATAAATAAATGTGTTTTCATATGACAATTCCTGATTAACAATAAATAAATAAAATAAAAAATGCTTATTCATAAATGGATTGAAAAACAATGGGTGAATTCATTAAAAAATAAATAAAATTAAAATAAAATCGTATAAAGTTCATAGATTAATCCTCCTATATTTATAATATATGAGAATTATTATAAATAACGAAATGCCTCTTTATCTAATGGTAAAAAATTACAGATTATTATTAAAACCAATAGTAGAGTAAAATTTATGCCTTAGCTGATTAAAAGCAGTTATTAAAGCGATGACACTCAGAATTTTAACGTGGAAAATATAAAAGAGGAAAAATACACTGGCAGATAAAGATTCCACTATGTATCCTTTTGAAACAAAATCTTGATAACGATTACGAAATTCTATTTGAAAGGGACATGTAACGATCGGTTTATAATAGTTCGATGTTGGAGATCTTTGTAAAATAAATCGTATAATCATGGCGGCAAAGCGATTGGTTGATCTTCTGATCTTCAAGCTTTAGAGCTTCTCTTCCTCCTCTTCACTTTTCTTCTTCTTTCGGACTCTTTCTTTTTTTTCTTGTTTTCCTTCTTCTTCACTGCTTGGACTCTTCTTCTTCCTTGGGTTCTTGTTCTTCACCTTTCCTTCCATTTCACTTCTTAGCTTAGCTTAGCCCCTCCATGTGAGGAGTGAAATTTTTATAGATGGAGGAGGGTATTAAGTAAATTCGTAAATACCACTCCCCGACGGACTCAGATGACTCCTTGATCATTTGATGTATTTTGAGCATTTGGATGCCCAAATGAAGTAATTATGAGATCTTAGGCTCATTAGATCTTCGTCGAGGCCTTCGATTATATCATATTTGAGGCTGTTTTGGGATTTAATTGATAATAGAAGATTCTAAATGATATTTTAAGTCTTTGATCTCGATCGGTTTTTTGGACTCAAAATCATATATTTGTCAAGATTTGTCTTTATAGTATTTTGAGAATTTATATCAAGTATAAAGCAAATAAAAGATCATATTCAATAGATATATATATATATATATATATATATATATATATATATATATATATATATATATATATATATATATATATATATATATGGAAAAATTATAGGCCCGTTCAGACAATTTTATTAAAAATAAAAAATTACAAAATAATTATATAATATTAACGAGAAGCTGAAAAAAAAAAGAAATTTTAGAATCTAAAGTCTTACAAAAGACAGGTTTCCAAGACTAAGGGATTGTTTGTTTGTGTGGAAAAAAAAATTAGTGTAAATGAAATTGACGTTAAAGTAAATTCAATTAATTTTGAATATTTTATAATTTTAGATAAAATCTTTATATATATATATATATATATATATATATATATATATATATATATATATATATATATATATTTTATATATATATATAATTTTTTCTTATTTGATAATAATATAATGTAATATTTGGCGTCATAGTTGGGGTGTGATATTCTTTGAGATGGGTGGTTGGCATTTATGATGATTTGGCGATTAGTTGGTAATAATCAATAATATAATGACAAAATATAGATCTTATCTTAAAACGAATATTTAGAATTCCAGTTACGTATTATCCAAATATATTGAATTTAAACTAAATGATGAATTAGAAATACATTAAATTTAACATTGAAATCTAAATTCATTAAAATCAAACACAAAAATTTTCAAAATTTAAAGTGCAATACATTCATGCCTATTCATTTTATCTCAAACCAAACCAATTGTAAAAAAAAACAAAATAAATTTATAGTTAATAAGCAATGCTATTCATCTAGTTTTTTTTCCAAGAGAAATTGATGATGATATTATGCTCACTAATATTTCTAATGTGGATGAAAAACTAAATTCTTCGACCCAATAAGATATTAAAAATTGCAATTGATTCGTGACATTTCTTTTTTACTTCTACAAAAAGGACAATCGTTCATAATTAAAAAAAGTGGCATCCTTATAATAATTACTAAAGATTGTACATCAACATTATTGGGTAGGCTGTTAATTTAATTCAAAAATCAAATTAAAATTTAATTCAGATTGAGATTGGATTGAACATATTGAGAGTTGAGAGCTCAGATAAAATTTTTTCCTAGCTGGCCAGCTCAAGATCGTATCAAATTTTATTCTATTATTAAAAATAACCTAAATTCATATAAGATATGCCACACAAGCTACACCATAGACCTTTCAAGTTTGCATGTTTCCATCCTTGATCCCTCATCTTTTGAAATAGGTTTGATGAAAATGAACCAAGTTCAGCTCAATTTCGAGCTAAAATAAGATGAAAAAGATTGAATTATAACCAGCTCAAAATCAAAATCAGTTAGAACAAAATTGATAAGAAAATGAGCCAAGTTAACTTGAATCGATTGGTTTGAGTCATGAGCCAATCTCGAGCCGATTTATCAACTCGAAATCGGCTCATTAACACCTCTAATATTGGTTGAAAACTTATTGGGTTGAGATTATATAAGAGTACATCAAAAATTTATTGAGTGTATATGATAGTTCTATAATTGTTGTGCTCATAAAGATATAAAAAGAACATTCAACTATCATAAGGATCAACAACAAATATCTCGAACCCTATTAAAATAGAATGTTGGAGAATTAAACCAATTAAAGGTGAAATCTCTCAAAAGTTATGATAAGTAGCAAATTGATTCATATTTCCTTTTTAAAAAAAGTCTTCATAAATAAGACATCAAAGTTTGACTTTTATGACTTCTTAAGGGCATTGATAAGATAAGGTTAGGTCAAATTTATCAAAATTACAAAAGAATGATGATGGTCAAATTACAAAAGAGAGAGCGAGCTAAATTGATAATGTCTAGGAGATATTAGTGAAAGCTTTCATGTGTGCCATCAAATTAATGAGCTCTATATACTAAATACATAAATTGACAATTGTGTACTCATCAATTTATGCGATACACGCTCCATATACTGATGAAAATAGTAATTAAATAACTAAATCATAGATCCAATATATACTAAATACTACCCTAATAAGAAATTATATATAGAGTACACAAATGTTGTACTATATAAAATTTACACCACCCTTATTATATTCCAAACTATACATTAAATATTATTAAAAATGACAATAAAAGTCAAATATAACATCATAAAACATGTGCAAAAGAGTGGAATCCAAATATAATTTTATGTCGGATATTTTCTCAACATGGGTGTAGTGTACTATTGTAATCAAAATCTAAAGTTCGAATTTCTCTTATATTATAATAAAGTCCGTCTTACACATTTGTGCGAAAAAAAAAACATCCCCAATAATTCTGTGTTATAGCTGTTGCATTCTAGAAAATCAGTTGTGGTAGACTAAAAATTTTCGTCTTAACTTCATTGTGAAATCCAAAGCAATATAAAAAAGTATATGATAAAACTCAAAATTTTTTGAAAAATCTCGAAAAGAGGAAAAATCACGGCTGCCCAATAAAATGCTTCCACTATGTATCATTTGAGTACAAGATCTTCCGTCGGGATTATAGAATTGTATAAAGAAACAACAATGACAACGATCAGGTTGTAACAGTCGCTAATAGTAACAGATGATGGTGAACTGTGCGGAGCAATCACCGGTGGAAATGTGGGGAATAAATATTGGCGAAATCACGAGGAACAATCAAGAACGCGGGAACAATCACGGTAGAAGTCATGATGGAGCCGTGAGATTAACGGCGAGGATCAATGCGTGCGGTGGTGGCAGTCAGTGGCATGGTGTGCTTGGAGGATCTTTAGAACTCTCTCCTCTCTTTGCCGGGCCCCTCATGAGAGGAATGAAATTTATTTATTGGATGACATCTCTGTAAATATATGCAAAACCTGTACCACTCCACTTCATCGGACGGCTCCAAATGATCCCTTTGATCATTTGATGTATTTCAAATATTTGAATGCTCAAATGAAATCGAAAATTTGAGATCTTGGGCTTGTTAGATCCGACTCGTCGAGATGCTCGATTTGACTATAAACACTCCATGTTTGAGAGCTTTTTAGGAGTTTAACTGATATCCCAAAATTTCCAATGATATTTTAAGTTCTTGATTTCGACCGTTTCAACTTTGAATTAGTTTGCTTTTAACGCCATTCGTGCTTGACTTGGTAGAATTTTCGTGTCATCAATGCTCATTTTTGGATGACATTATCTCAATCATCAAAAATATATAAATCTTAAAAATAACAAATTCTTCAATGAAATTTGAGAGTCCTTTAACCACAATTTGAGAGAACAAATCTTCATGAGAGCACGAAATTATGACTATAGAATGAGGCTGGATGTGTGCAATGACGAATTAGTTCAGGAGTCCGCTCTAGGGCTCGTGGAGCCTGCGCCCCATGGCCAGCGGCTCCCAGTGGTCGGGCAGTGGTTGGGCGGCGTGGTTCTGGGGTCGCTAAAAGCAGCAGAGGCTGGTCGGCAGTAGCGGTGCGCTCATGCCATGGCTTCGGGTCACACGTGGCGTGGGTGGGTGAGCGGGTGTGGGCTGGAGTGTCGCCCAATAGCGTAATGGCGATTTTTGGGTTTTGGGTTTTAACCCTTTTTGCCCTATAAGGGGTCTATAAAACCCCCAGGGCCAAGGAGGAGGCACACACTCTAGTGCTTCTCTTCTTCTTGAGTGGTCGGGTGATCAAGGCATGCATGCAGTGAAATTTTCCCTCGAAGAGGTGTGTGACCTCGTCAGGGGTTTGAAGGCATCAAGACCCGGTTCATACGGAAAGGCTCCATTTTCCCTCGAAAGAGTCTGATCGGACCGGCAGTTTGGAAGGATGGTTCATGGAGGCTCCGATTTCCCTCTAAAGAGGTGTCGTCATCAGTTTGAGGTGGTTCATCTGACCAGTTTTCCCTCGAAGAGGTGTCAACGACCTCGTCGGACCGAGGGTTTGGAGGCGATCAAAACCCGTAGTGAGAAATTGGATTTCTTCAAACTTCAATGGATGGTTCAATGGCGATAATTGCCAAGATGGGAATTAAGGAGTCATTTGAATGACTCGAAAAATTTGGGTAATTTTGAGCATCATTGGGGATAGCTTTCTCTCTCTCTTTTCTTTTTGATCTCATATGTATGCGTGTCCTTTTCGTCAGATCGTAGACGAAAAATTCTAGCCCAAGCTGTCCATGAGCGGCAGAGTCAGAAAAGGGTATGCCTCAGTATTGGGGGTGAGTAAATAGCTTCACAAAATTTTCAGATTTTTCAGATTTTTGTGATTTCTCCCCCTCTTTACTTATTCATTATGTATTTTCACGGGATGGATGGCGGTGACTCAGGCGATATACCATCCCATCACATCGATAGTTTAATGGTGTTAAGAAATTTCATTTCTAATGACTTGGTGGCTATTGTTGCCAAGAGGTCGATCGAGCTCGTTCACCTCACTGGATACTTCATTTACGAGATGATTCTTCATCTTTGGCGATTCCCTTTAGCTCAGATGAGATCGTCAATGTGGTGTAGCTTTATCACAATTTTCATTTGGCTTTAGTGGTCATCATCGGTTTGTTTGTCTTCTTGAGAGAGTGTGGTGTTACTTTGAACATCTTGTGCCGAATGTGTGATTCACATGTGATACTCAAGGGCGTGTTTCTTATGCTATAAAGAATTGGATAGAATTTTAGAGATCCGTCTAAAATTAATGGATTCTTCTTTGTGAAAAATGAGTGGGGCCTTCCCGAGATGGGGAAGAATGACCTTCCATCCATTACTAATTGAAGAGAATGAGATCTTGGCAACTCTTAATATTCCTGATGTAGAAAGCTTACAGCATGAGTTACGTCATATTGACAAATATATAGTTGAAGATAGAATGTTCAAGGTTGGCATTTCCATCCAGCCAGGGAGATCTCATTCTTTTCCACTAAAGAGGTCAAGTAAAGGTGATGAAGGGTCTTCTCATATTCATAGGGTTCTTTCAAGAAGCCCGAAATCGGTGGTGGCAATGTTTCTTTCTAAAGAAAAGAGAAGTGACTACGTTCGATATCTGTGAAGAAGATGTTCGCCCCAGTTGGCATCTGAGAGTTTAGCTGTTTCAACTCATGATGGGGGAGTTCGTTTCTCGAAGCCACACATTCTTGAAGAGGTGTTAAATCACATATGCATTGGGCGTCAATGAGCAGATGAATTGGTACGTTGTCTTCCCTTCTTTCTTCTTTTCTTCTTTTCCTCCTTTTCTTTTGTGTAATATTTGTGATGATTTTTTTATAGGTAACTCAAATATTAGGGCTGATGGCTCATTTGGGTGTCTCTTTAGACGAGTGGAATCTTTGTGAAGGTAAAATATCAAGCGAGTATGAGCGAAAGATGAGTGCTAAGGCCAAAGAAGTGGCGACTTTGGAGGATCAGCTAACCGGGTGCAGAATTGAGCTAGCAAACATTTCAACTTCTCTTTCTCTCCAATGTTAAGAGGTGGAGCACACTCGTGATGAGCTGATTGAGGTGAGGACCGAGACTCGCCAGAAAGAGAAAAGACTCAAGGCACACACGGAGGAGAGCTTTTGAACTGAGAAGAAAAGTATTACAAGATCGTCTTTCGAGAAGGAACATATATGAGCGGAAGCAAATGAAATCTCCTTGAAGGCGGTGGAAGACTTTAAGAGCTCTCGCTTATGATGAGGACCATGTTGAGCTTCGTAATCATATTCTTGATGTTGAAGTGAAGGACTTGGAGCACCAATAGAAGGGCTTCATCCAAGGGTTCCTAAAAGGAATCCGCATCATAAGGCGGAGCTAGTGTTGAGGATCTATCTCCCAGAAGTGTCTAAAGACTCTTCATTAGATTCGAAGGAGATGAAGAGTTGAGTGAGAGCATCTCCAAATGGTGAGGAGGGCGTATATCACCATATGATGTAGCATCACTTGAGAATGCATTTTTTTATATATGTATTGTGTGTGTATCGAATCTTGATTCTTTCTTATATCATCATGTTAATGTTGTCATCATTTTTTTTAGATGATATGCTTTTATTTTGTTTTTACATATTCAGGTAATTGGTGAATATTATTATTCGCCACTTGTATGGATGAGGTTGAATTGAATCCAGGATTATTATCCGAGGTTGTTTGTCAAAGCGTTACTTGATGGCGTTAACGTATGGAAGATGTCAATTGAATCCAGGATTATTGACCTATCCAGGTTGTTTGTCGTTACTTAATGGCGTTAACCCATGGAAGAGGTCGGGATGTCCACCAGGACCTTTTGACCGTAGGTGTATTAGCCAAAGTGTTACTTGACTTCTTACGTATGGTGGTCAAGTCCCCTTGGGATTGATTATGCCCTGATTGAGATACAACGTGAGTTGCATATTTCTCAAGTGGGAGGATTAAATGAAGAAGAAACAAGCTTGTAAGAAAAAAGCTATAAATTCATTACTCTGATAAATTCGGTGATACAATCATAAGACGATTTTAACACGGATATGAGTTTCAAGAGGAAATGACGACAATAACAACAAGTCTTTATCCTATTAAGTGGAGTCGGCTACATGAAGAGGAAATGACAAACGAGACAAAATAAAAGTTGCAACAATTATGCAGTAGGAATTACTGATAATATTTTCAAAGATTCTCAATGTTCCAAGTTCTAGGTAAAGTTTTTCCCTCCTCTTGAGCTTGAATGTTCCCGCTTTACCACGCTATAACCACATATGGGTCATCCCAAAGAGGTGAGTTTATTGCGTTGAGGGGCATTGCTGACTTGAGACTTGAGGACCAAGTCACCGGATATGGACGAGGTTTTACTCTTACATTGAAGTGATGAGCTACCTTTGGTGATAGGAAGCGGTCAAAGTAGGGCCATGTCACGAGTTTGGGAGTAAGTCCAGTAGTGTCGAGTTTTCTTCATTACCATTATGATTGAATAATTGAACTCTTGGACTTGGAACCCCGATATCTACTGATATAATAGCTTCTGTGCCGAAACACAAGTTATATGGTGTCTCACCAGTCGAGGTGCATGATGTAGTGCGGTAGGCCCAAAGAACATTAGAAAGCTAATCAACCCATTGCCCCCCGACCTTCTCAAGATGTGTTTTTAGTCCTTTGAGTATAGTCCTGTTGGTAGCTTCAGTCTGCCCATTAGTTTGAGGATGTGCTACTGCCGTATGCAGCAGCTGAATGTGAAGATCTTTGTAAAAGGACGTAAAGACTTTTCCAGTAAATTGGGTTCCGTTGTCAGTGATAATCTTTGCAGGAAAACCGAATCGACATACTATATTTTTTCAAATAAATTGTTTAGCATTTGCCTCCGTAATTTTAGCAAGTAGTTCGGCTTTAACCCATTTAGTGAAGTAGTCGACGGCTAAAATGATAAACTTTCGTTGCCCTGATGCTATCGAAAAAGTTCCCATGATATCGATCCCCACAGCAAAGGCCACCGGGCTTTGAAGGATGAGAATCTGTATGCGGCATGTGAGAGAGGTTAGAGTGCGATAACTTGCACATTTTTTTTGTGGGTCTTGTTTCATTGTAGGCCAATAGAACCCTTACCTTATAATTTTAAGGGCTAGCCCTTCCTCCTAGGTGTTCTCCACATATCACGGTGAACCTCTCTTAATGCGTGTCGACCTCAAGGTGAGAGGCATTTGAGGTACGGTCCAGAGAAAGCTCGTTTGTATAGTTCACCTCCGATAATAGTAAAATTTGAAGCTTGTCTTCGGAGACGAGTTGCAGAAGTTGGGTTTTTAGGAAGGGTTCCTTCTTGTAGAAAAGACAGGATGGGGTCCATCCACGAATGTTCCTTTATCTCATTAATTGCTTGAATTACCCATGAACCTTGGATACTAGGAAAATGTATTTCTTCAACATGCCTTCTCTTAAATAGATCCCTAGTAGCAGATGAAGCAAGCTTGGTGAGAGCGTCAGCTCGAGTATTCTTCTCTCGTAGTATATGAATGATTTGATGTGTCTTGAAATGGGCAAGAAGAGACTTTACCAAGTGGAGATATTGCGCCAGCTGAGAATTATGAGTACTAAAGTTTCCCTCAACTTGGGAGGTGATAAGTTGAGAGTCAGTGTGGATCACTAAGTCTTGAGCTTCGCAGTTAATGACAAGTCTCAACCTGTATGAGAGCCTCATATTGACCATATTATTAATTGCAGAAAATTTTAGGGAAGTCCATACTCTAAGGTATTTTACGGGGAAATAAGTAAAAAAGCTCCATCAACATAAAGGGTCCATTGGGGAGACGAAGGCGTGTACGGATAGCTCCCTCCCCAGAGTTGGTGCATTCCTTATAAATTTATGTGAGTACTTGAGACTTTATAGCAGAGCGAGATAGAAAATTTATATCAAACTCTCACAATTCTACAGACCACTTGATTAACTTCCCAGATGCTTCTGGTTTCTGTATGATGGCCCTTAATAGTAAATGAGTGTAAACGTCGATAGTGTGAGCTTGGAAGTATGGATGCAATTTTCACGCTGAGAAAACTAAAGCTAGAGTCACCTTATCAGCAAGTGGATAACGACTTTCTATATCATAGAGAATTTTGCTGACATAATAAATTGGTCGTTGTATCGCACTTTCTTCTCGCACTAAAACTGAGCTTATCGCGTGGGAAGAGACTGCGAGATATAAGTATAACATCTCTCCTTGAATAGGCTTGGATAGTAGGGGTGGAGATACTAAATACTCCCTTAGCTTCTCAAAAGCAGACTGACATTCATCAGTCATTGAAAATTATTATTTTTAGCTCCCTTAATATTTTAAAGAATGGAGTGTTTATCCCGAGCAGAACTGGAAGTAGGATAACAGAATTAGTCCATTCAAACGTTGAACTTCTTTGATATTTTTCGGAGGAGTCATATCTTTGAGGGCTTTGATTTTCTCGGGGTTGGCCTCTATTCCACGGTGGGTTACCATGAATCCGAGAAATTTTCCTAACGTAACCCCAAAAGCACACTTGGTTGTGTTAAGTCGCATGTTGTAACGTCGAAGAAGATTAAAGCATATTTCTAGGTCAGAAATATATTGTGATTCTTCCAAGCTTTTCACTAACATGTCATCCATATATACCTCCATTGTGCGACCTAATAGATCTTTAAAAACCTTATTCATAAGTCGTTAATAGGTAGCACCAGCGTTTTTTAATCCAAACGGCATAACTTGGTAACAATATAAACATTTATATGTTAGAAATGCTGTAGCTTCTTCATCCGTTGGGTCCATTTTTATGTGGTTGTAACCAGAGTAAGCATCTAAAAAACTGAGCATTTGATGCCCGGACGTAGCATCAACCAATTGATCAATTCGAAGAAGAGGAAAACTATCTTTCGGGCAAGCCTTATTAAGGTCAGTGTAATCAATACACATTGTCCATGTTCCATTTGTTTTCTTAACCATGACAACATTTGCTAACCATGTAGGGTAATGTACCTCTCGTATGAATCCTGCTTCTATGAGCTTGTTAACTTCTTGTTCAATCGCCTGAAGACGATCAGGTGCAAAACTCCATTTATTTTGGATGATTGATTTGAATGTTGGATCAATCTTGAGGGAGTGCATGATTACATTGGGGTCGACCCCCAGCATATCTGTCGGACTCCAAGCAAAGATGTCTTGATTTCTGCGCAAGAAGTCTGTGTATTTTTTCCTTTGTTCATCTGAGAGCAAAGATCTCACTTGCACTGTTCGTAGTGGTTGGTCATCTGATAATGCAACAGAGAGCAAGTCTTCTACAGGCGAAGCTTTTTGGGGTACTTCTTCATCTCGAAAATTAAAATCTTGATCTTTGAAGGTCCGCGAGAAGGCGTGGTTGAGCTTGCAAGATAACATGATTGTGTCTATCTGATTTTCACAGACCACTCCAACTCCAACGGGTTGAAAATTTCATCTTAAGATGAGATCAAGTATTTGCAGAAAATTGATTAGAGGGCCTTCCGATAGCGTTATATCTTTGAATCGACTTGATCACCATGAATTGGATTAAATGAGCCACTTACCGAGGAAATTCACCAAGGACAGAAGGGTGATTGTCCCTTCTACTCATTATAGGCGATTATCAAACCCATAATGGTCACGGGTTGGAGCTTTTCCCTAACGGACCCATGTTAACAAATGTGGGTAAAATAAGACATCGAACTCCCATTGTCAATCAAAATTCTCTTAACATTATAGCATGGGTCACCGATCCTACGATGACAAGTGGATCTTGATGAGGAACATGTACTCCTTCTAAGTCTGAGTCATTAAAAGTGATGGAATGATCAGTACGAGACTTCTTTAACTCCGGCTCTTCAGAGATGGTAATGAGAACTTGATTAGATAGTATTGGTCCTCCTGCGATTATTTCAATTTCTCCAACTGTTTGATGATTGTTTTGTTGTTTCTGTGATGATTGTCCTAGTTGCCCCCCAGTTGGAGGTATGTTTGTTTGAGTCGATTGATTCTTCACAAATCGACGTAGATATCCTTGTTGAATGAGCATCTCAATTTCTTCTTTGAGTTGTTTGCATGCCTCAGTAGTATGTCCACGACTTCGATGGAAGTGACAATATTGCTATTGATTTCTGAATTTGGTTTTGATGGATCGGCCACTTGATATTTTCTTCATCTCGAATAGCCATTGGAGGTTAACACGAGATGTGTTGGCGTGTATTCCTTTTTGGGTCATGGTTCACATCGTTGATATGGGGGTCATGGAGGGAGATCACGATTGCCTTGTTGCTTCTTTTGATAGGACTGTTGGTCCGCATTCCCTAGGGTGCTTTTACGTTTTCCTGTAGATTGCTCAAATTATTTGCGATGGGCGTGTAGCCTCATCGGCGATTTGTGCTTCCACATGATGAACCAAGTCGGTATATGAGTGGACCGTGTCTCGTTGTGTGAGTAAAAGGCCACCGGAGTCCTCAAGGAAAACTCCTCTTAATTGTTGGTCTACACTCCGGGTATTTGAGCTTCTAAGGAGAACCTGGAAGTATTCCTTAAGTGATTCACCCTCGTTTTGATTAATGCCGAAGAGATGGGAGGAATCTTTAATGATCCTCCGGTTTGCAATGAACTGTTCTACAAAAATCTTGGCGAGTTTGTCAAAGGTATGGATGGATTCCCTTAGAAGGGAGTAGAACCAAGTCTTGTCCCTGAGGGTAACGGAAAGACCGACAAAGCGGTGTGTCGAGCTTGGATATGCATGATAGTCAATGGTCGATGTGTTCATGTGGGTCATTCATGGGAATCAATGTTCGGAAGCTTGGAACCCACAGGAATAGAATATTGAAGAATAGCTTCAGCTAAAGGTGAGAATTCCTCATAGTCGCGGCGAGGGGGAAGATGATTTATGTCTTGAAGGTGAAATTCATCTTGCATTAAACGTCGCAATTCTGCACATATAACATGACGAGTGGGGCCAACAGGAAGAGAATGTGTCAAGCTACCAGCAATAATTGATGGATTAGCAGTCGGTTGAGCTGCACGTGATGGATGAGTAGAACTAGCGGTGTCGAGATCAACATCACGATCTCTACGCGAGGAACTTCGCCGTCGGAGATTAGATTTGACCTCCCACGAACGACCGATCTTGGGAGATGTGTTTTCCACGTAGGACTGCCAATTTGTGTTCCTCTAAAAAGTCAAATCATCTCATTTGAGACTCTTCCATCCGGCGACACGATCTTCTAAGAGATTTCAGCGCACTCTACCTGGAAGGCCTCACCACATCGAGGGGAAGTGAAGGTATCCTTAGTCAAGAATGGTTCTGGAGTGGCAGGAGTAACTTGTCATGTAAGGTTAAGGCCCATCACAACGGAGGGGTACGTGAAATTGTGAGTGAAGGTCACTTTCCCATGTACAAGCTGAGCGAAACTAGTGAAGTAAAAATTTTTGCCTCAGGTTACAGTCACAAAAAAGGACATTACACACAAAATGTATAAAAAGTGTAAACTCGAAACTCAATTCATTGAAAACCTGAAAGAGAGGAAAAACCACGGTCTAGAAGAAAGCTTCCCACTACTATCTATTTAGAGATCGATCTCTCCGAATAGGAAGATTGTATAGAAGGTATGACAGATTGCAACGATCGTTTGTAATGTCACTTAGAAGTAATAGATGATGGTGAACTGCAAGGAACAATCACCGGTGAAAATAGGAACAATTATTAAAATGCAAGGGAACAACGTGGAACGCATAATAATCACGATTTACGTGGCAGTGGGTTTGGGGATTCTGAGCTCTCCTTGGACCCCCCCTCATATGAGGGAATGAGTGGGCTATTTATGGGAGGGTCGTCCTAGAATATTACGAAAACTGCACTAATTCCACTTCATCGGACGGCTCCAAATGATCCCTTTGATCATTTGATATTTCAAATATTTGAAACGCTCAAATGATGTCGGAATTTGAGATCTCGTTAGATCCGGCTCGGAGACGCCTGATTTGACTATAAACACTCCATGTTTGAGAGCTTTGAGTTTGAACTGATATCCCAAAGTTTTCAATGATATTTTAAGTTCTTGATTTCACCCAACTTTGCTTTAACGGCCAAGATTCATGCTTCGACTAGTAGAATTTTCAGTGTCATATCAACAACATTTCCTCTCCAAGCCATGGAGAGATTGACCGCATCAAGAAAAAAAAATCTCCACAGCTGATGAGCTCTACAAAGAAAATCTTCTTCCTGTCCACCTTCCTCAGTTCATGCAAATGAAGGAAAAGCTCCTCAGGGGGTTTAGAAACGATTACAAATGCTTGTGAGCTCGACATTAATTCAATCGAATAGGAACATGAGAAATCATGGACAAAGACGCTGAATGATATTGGGCAGTATTCGTTCAAGTTAAAGACATCAAAAGGATTTTTCAACTCACTTGTCGCCATGAAGAAAGAAGCTGAATGGTGTTACAGGAATTCAATTCCCACTGTTATGTTGAGGAATCCTGCAAATAAATCTGTATCAGCAACTTCACTGAGCTCAACTTCTTCATCTTTGTCTTCAGGTGTGAGCGGGATACTAAAGAGAAGTCGCAGCGTGAGCTCAGAGATGGAGAGTTCTGTAATGGGAGCTATAGCTTGCTGTGAAAAATCACAGTAGCATTATGGAAGGAAGAGTGCAGGTGAAGTAGTATTTGCCTCATTGTCTTCTGCTAAGATAGCTGATGGCCCTTAAGATGAGCTTATTGGGGTTGGGATTTGATGAGAGGCTTATAAATGTTGACCTATAAGTAATTTTCATATGCTTAATTAAGTAAATATGTTGAAATCAGCAAAAATTAGATGCAGCGTCATGAAAATGAGAGTTCGAAATATCTTAATCGTAACCGAAATCGATCGAGATGTCCTCCGATCGTGAAATCAACTGCATTAATGCGTTCAGAATATCAAAATTAGTTAAAATTGATATTTCACTTAGATCAATTGCCATTAATAGAATAGATAATTTCACGCATATTAAATTCAAGAGGCCTCAACATCATCCTAACGAAACCTTTCACGCACGGTCCCAAACATTAAAACTTTTAGGCCGATTTAGTTTGGTGTGGTGGAAAAGCAAACACGACGCAAAGAATTAAACTCGAATTACGACAATTTGATTACCTGGAATCTCACAGCTAACTACAACTCAAAATATCAAATTGCCTAAACGATATTCATATATCAGAGATTAATTTTGATAAATTTTTCACATAGATATGGCCATAAAAATAAATAAATTCAGATATTTATTTTAATATTGATCAAATTTGATTTTTAATATTTGAATTATTTCAGAATTAATTCAAAGAAATTTAGGTATAAATTATTTCCAAAATAGACCTAATTCTAATCAAATTTTCTTGAAAACTCCAACTAAACTCATAAGGAAAGTAATTAATATGCAATTACGGGCCTTAATGTCCTCGTTAACCCAGCAACTGGTTTTTCATCTATTGGAATCGGACAGAGGCCAAAGGGATCAAAATCGCTCTCCTTCTCGTCCTCACAGAAATCCCGCAAGCCGCACCCGCTCTCGTCCTCTCCCTCTTTCTCCCGCTCACAGATCCGTCCCTACCCAGCCTCTCGTCCGCGCTCTCTCTCTCTCTCTCTCTCACTTTTTCTCTCTCTCTCTGTGTCATGGTGAAGCAAGGCAGAGCCAAGAAACAAGACAAGCTGGGCACCGGCAAGGTGACTCCAATGCAGATTGCTTTCATCGTGGACCACTTCCTCTCCGACAACAACTGTTCCACGACCCTATCCTCTTCAGATCTGAAGCCTCCGATCTCCTTTCCAAAACACATGGCAAAGAGGTGCCCAAGGGGTTGATGGGGTTATTAGCTGATATACTCGACGATTACATCCGTCTCAAGGAACAGAGGCTGCTCATGGATCGAGAGAAGCACAAGAATGAGACCGCAATGAAGGGAATGCAGGATTTGATTCGGATTTACCATTCTAATACCGCAGAAAGCGTATCTCTGCCGATTTCAACGTCTCCAAAGCAGATTATGGCGTCTCCGACCGTTCCGTTCTTTTGCGGATCAAACCCTATAAATCCCTTTCATCCAGACAATATGATGCATGTTCCTTCTATTAACAACAATTCAAAACCACATTTATTGCCACCCAAGGTGGGTGATGCTAGGTTTTCAACCCCAACATATACTCACTCCACTAAGACGAGGAAGGCTTCAAAATCTATTGTTGAAGAACCACGCATCATCACCCACTCTCAAATATTTCAAAAGGAGTTGAATAAGCCCACAAGAAAATTCCAAAAGTAATATTGGGGGGTGCAACAAAGAAAAACGCCCAGTTGTTGTGCCAACATCTGATGATAATTTCAATCATTCAACCATTAGTTCAAGGTTCATCTATTGTTCAGAAATTGTTCAGGCATTCAGAGGGTTCCAAGCCCAATACTTTTCGATACCTCTTCTGATTAAGTAGACTAAAGACCAAGATAACCTGGGATGACGGAACCATGAGATCTAGAGATCAGACACGTTATCATTCCACCAACCATATGCTTTAAATTAAATAATAGTGAATTTCATAAATTCTAAACTACAAATTTTAAACTTCACATGCTGCTACTATTCAACGATCTAACGACTAGCCTTAATCGAAAGTCTCTCAAAGATTGGAGAGGTAATTAAAAATAGTTTACGCTCATGAAACCCGAACATCTAAAGTTCACACAAAATGAAGGCGAATATCTGGGTAGTGTCTTATCTACTATTCCATCTGCTTTTTGAAAATTTCATCGACGCATAAATCATACTCTCTTCATCGAAGTCGATAAATTTTGGAGCCCAGATTTAGCACTACCGCGGAATTAGTTTCTCTTTTCATCTTTGGCTATCAAACTGGAGTATAGTAGTATGAGTATAGTAATCAAAATTGAAATTTAGTCATAAAATAAAATTTCTAATAAACATAATAATTTGTTGATTATGATTTTATTTGCTCAAAATTTTTTTTTTAATATGTTGTTTTATTTTTATTATGTTGTATCTCTGCATTTTGAAAGTATGAGGTAGAATATTTATTTCTGATTATTGATCCTCATCTTTCATTTGTGCAGATGAATCTTCAACACTCTCATCATTGTGAAGTCTACGTCTAACATCCGTCGCTAATGCTATCATCAACACCGGAGATAGAGCTACTATTCAAATTGGTAGTGTGGACTTTCCAAAGAATCAGCCAAAGCTAATGTCACATCGCTCATAATACATCACATCGCGGCACATCGAATCGCAACAAAGAAAATTCTTGAAGTAGTTATCAAGCTCAAAAGAGAGCTTGTGTTTCAAAGATTGCGATATTCGACACTCGATTATGAAGAGAACTGTTGTTGGGCAGAAAGTCTCAATCATGCTTGTAAACACCACTCTGTCAATTAAACCTTTCGTACCAAGAAAGCATGATCATGAAGCTTCCTCGTCTGGAGGAAAATTAACGAGAAGGCAGAGAAGAAGGATGAATAACGAACTACGAGCTCAACAACTGCTGTCTGAACAATATGCTATATAATTAGCCTCAGAACCAAAAGCGAGTATTCCCGCTCAGAATAAATTTGAGAACTTGAAATGGGTAAAGAGGAATAGCTCTACTGGTGAGCTGAAGCAATCTTTTTGGGACCGACCACTGCATCAAGCTCCGGTTCCCCAAAATAAAAATCCTGAAACCTTATCTGCTAGTGTGCATCGAGTGCTGAAGGTTGCCAAGAAAACAGGCCTAATGAAAAGAAGGGTTCAAAGGCCTATGATGATTGAAGCTGATAATATTTCATCTGGTAGGCTACCACCTGTTGTGAGAGCTTATGACCGATTCAAGCAAATCTCATACGGTGAGCATCGAAACATTACACCCTGACCATATATCCGGGAATTTGCTTTCGAAAGGTCCCAACGGAAGGGAAAGCAAGTTTGGAGGCCAAGGCTCCGAAGAGAAACTGTTGAAATAATGGAAAAGATGTGACATCTAGTACGCACTCCCGTAAATCCGCCAATGATAAGAACCGACAAAAATAAATTTAAAAGAAGAAATCTTCAGATGATTGATTATAGGATGGTCGACACCCAAGTGAACATTCCAGAGCATCCCATTGTTGGTCAATTGAATCTCCACGAAAGAAAGTTGACTTTGATTGTAGCCCGGAAGAGAGAGGTTTGTCTCGAATCCAGAGCCATAAATTCATTGGAGGAGACGTTCTGAAGTCAGATTACAAGAAGATGAAGAATATGATGAGGATACTATGGAAGTGATAGTAGTGTATGTGGTACAACATGTCGGAGAACTATCTGGTGCACGATAACACCAACATAGATGACGCGAAGCTGCACCTCCTATTCATATTGAAGAACCAACTCTTGAGCAAACATAAGGAGCTTCAAGCACGTCCTCAAGTGATGAAGAGGAAGAAGAAATAGAAAAATAAGAGGATAACTCTTTATTTGCCGACACTACCACGCTTAAATGCAGAAACGAATGCAACGATAGATGAAGGCAAAGGATATGGAGATCATCCAGGTTAAATGCAAAGATGAATCAAATGATGGCAAATGAATGTGATGCTACATGAAGTGAGAAATGCAAATGTAAAGAAGGATTTATTCCACGCAACCATCCGACTAATACTACACCTGATCCACCGGTTGACTCGTTTCAAGCTCGAGCACATAATGCACCCGAGGGAGAAATGAAGCCAATCAACTAGCTCCTCAACCCATCCCTCAAGATGTGCCTAACATATCGCCGACAAAGAACTCAATTAAAACAATTATAAATGAAAAGATCAAAGTCGTTGTACCACCAAAGCGTAAAAATTAGTAAGCAAAAGTCGTCCATACCCGATAGAGTACAATCAAGTGTCATACCCTAAGGGTTATTCAGTGTCTAAATTCAATACATTCAATGGCACTGGGAACCCCGGACAACACCTGGCGCAATTCAAAGCAGCATGTGACAATACAGGAGGCAATAATGCACTACTATTATCAATTGCCGTAATTTAACCTCAATTGCTTTTGAATGGTACGAATTGCCTAATGACTTAAGACTTTTGAATTAGAGATGGTGTTCATCAAGAGATTCGCCAGTGCAATTGGAAGGATTACAATTGTTGAACTCGCTTTAGAACGAAGAAGGAAAGAGACTAAAATATATTTCACGTTGAAAATATGAGCATGAAATGTGAACAACATACAAGAGGAACATGCAATCCAATTGTTGATGGGTAACATCGACGATAAGATGACACCATATCTATGCATGACCTCTATCTCAACATTTCAAGAGTTATTGGACCGAGTGGCAATGTTTGAAAAGCTGAATCGCTCAAAATCTGAGGGTCACTCAAAAAAGGTAAAGAAAAATAAATTCTCATACTCAAGGAGGAATGAGTCACACACAACCTCCTACAAAAGCAAGTTACAATGTTGATAAAGAAAAACATCGCTTATGCATGAAGGGGAAAGCAATCGCTTAACTCCCAAAAAAATAATCAATGAAAGATGATGTGCACTCATCTCTAAAAGACAAGATGAGCAAGGAATACTCTTTCAAGAGGGAGAGTGTGGCTAAGTTATTCGCCAAGCTTAAAGCAATATTAATTACGAATTCAAAAGACCAAGAGTCGGCCAAACCGATAATCCAAAATATTATCCATATCGTAATTAGCCAAATTGAAGATTGCTATATTTTAAGGATTGGAGAGAGAAAATATAGAAAGGGTGAATTCACCGCTCGATAGTGTTCGCTCATCCTAAAAGAGAATGTCATGATGGTTATGTCCACTTCAGTACCATTGATGAAAGAGAAGGCAAAAGGAAAAGCAATACAGATGAGCAATAGGAGACAGTAGTATATAAGAAGACCATGAAAATGTTGATGCAACTACAAGATGTCCCTAATGTTAAGTGAAAATCACCACTTGAACCTATATTGGGCTTAAAAGAAATGCCTAAACTAAGCATTTGGGCTTCTCAGCGGCACTTTGATAAAGCTACTTCATCACATCACAAGGAGAAGTTTGCTAAACGTAGGCCTCATAAGTCAAAGAAGTCATCTAAAAAAAAGAAGATCAAGAAGATAACTGTAATTCAAAATATCATCAATAATCTAGAGTATCACCAACCGATGAGACTATCGTTTGCTTACATGTCGGACTTGGATCACTGAGTCAAATGAAGAAAGAAATAGTAATGAAGACTTGCTTCCTAGAGAAACGTGTCGAGTTATTTCTATGGCGTCGAACAACCCCCAATGTAACTCATGCCTGGATAATTGGAATAAAATAGCTTTGAAAAATGCAATATGCAAAAATGAACTCATAAAGTTTGTCCCGACAAGCAAGAGAATTCTAAGCCTATAACATCAAAGTTGTGATTGATGGTGCGACAAACATAAGACAGTTCAGAAGAAGACTTATGCTTTCCTAACGAAGATGAGTCTAAGCCTTCAAAGACATCCCAAATGAGCCACCTGAAGCTTAGTAGTGACTCTGAAGCATCCGCACAGTCCTTCGGAGTAGATGGTGACTTTGAAGGAGCTACCTTATCTGAAGAGTCTGAGCCGAATAAAGCAGTCCAAGTGCAAATAAGGAGTGGCAAGATACTACCACCTCCATTAAAGAAAAGATTATCAAATAAGAACAAAACCAGAAATGAAGATAAAATTATTGAAGTTAATGAAGATATTATCCCTAAAGACCCTAAGAAGAAAGCAAATTCAAGTGGAGGAATTGATTATAATATCCTATCGTATTTGAGAAAAATTCCTGCACAACAGAGTATATACGAAGCTCTCTTGATGTCGAAGGACCTCCGAGAAACGCTGATTCAAGCTCTTAAAGATCCAGAAAGATATGAAGCTTATTTCGCTGAAGGGCGCATGACTGAATTTTTGCAAGCTCGGGATCTCCCGATGATCACTTTCTCAGAAGAAGATCTTATGCTTGGGACAACGAAGCACAATCGCCCATTATATGTGACCGCAAAAAGTGATGGAATTATAATAAATCAAATTCTAATTGATCCAGGTTCATCAATAAATCTTATGAGTGTGCGAGCACTTAAGGGGTTATCCTAGACAATCAACATCTTAGACGAAATAAATTGATGGTCCGTGGCTTCAATGAAATGGGGCAGAGGACCCTCGGATCTTTCATTCTACCGCTTAGGTTTGGAGAACTCTATACCCAAGCTAAATTTCATATGATAGATGTCGACACCTCATTCAAAGCTCTATTAGGCTGCCCTTGGCTCCATGAATATGATACGGTTCCGTCTACTCTACATCAATGTATAAAGTACATAATAAACGAAGCATAACACAAGATTCTTGGCACTATTCAGCCATTTAGTTAATGAGGCAAAATTTATGAGGATGCAAGGTATTTTCTTTCAAAAGAAAGTAAGCCTCAACAATCTACAGCTCCAACTTCAAAAACTATGAAGCAACCCAAAGAAGAGAAGAAGCAAAAAGAAAAAAAGAATGTATTAAATCTCTCTAGAACATATGACACATCACCAAAGCTGAAGAGGCATGTTCCTCATTTGGGTAGTGATATAGAAGGAGAAGAAGATATTCCAGTTGAACTCAAAGAAAATGTGAGCCTTCAACAAAAGCAAATGAGATAAATAACCTTGATTCCGATTATGATTTCGGGTCCATCTATGCAAGTGAAGTTCAATGTGTCTTTTAGAAGTGCTAACCTATTAGTATCAAGCGATTCATTAGAGTAGTTACACCACTTCCTCCCCGATATTTCAAAGAAGTCACATCACGCGATATTCACAATATTGAGGAATTAAAAATCTTTTATGTACCTCCACTACCTGGGAGCAACAGATTAAGAACTTCATTCTATAGATCTGAGGAATGTCAATACTATGATTCTGAATGGCTTATTCAATACTCAGAGTCTGGAGAGATGGTACCCATCAGAATGCTGAGATACTATCCTCTAAAAATCCGAAGGATGATGCACAAACTTGGAATCAATGTTGGAACTGATAGATGTCGAGCTCTCTTCTTTGAAAACTTATGGAGTTCAAAGAATCCACAGACCTCTCGAAGAAGCAATAATTATACCACTAAGAGTCTCGGATACATCCAACAAAAGCATCATCAAAGGAACACTTGCTATATAGTAATCGAAAGTGAGATTGAAATGAAAATGAAGATGACTTTATGAAGTCGTTCTCACAATCGATGGGGAAGTAGAGAACCAAAGACCTAAAGAACTTGAAGATGGTGGACAAACGTCTACCATGGACGAGTTGAAAGAAATCAATTTGGGGATTGAAGAAGAACCCCATCCAACCTTCGTTGGTGCCCTTCTGCCTAATGATAAGATTGAAGAAATAAAAATATTACTTTGTGAATTCAGGGACTGCTTTGCTTGGATATATTCTGAGATGCCTGGGTTATCTCCTGATGTGGCAGATCATAAGCTACCTATTAATTCCGATTCAATACCAGTCAAACAAGCTCCTAGAAGAATGAGACTGGATGTTGAAGAACAAGTGATCGTGGAAACAAAAAAGCTAATTGAAGGTGTTTCATTCAGAGGAGAAGTATGCAGATTGGATAGCCAACATTGTTCCCGTAAAGAAGAAGAATGGTCAGATTCGAATCTGCATAGACTTTCGAGATTTAAACAAGGTATGGCCAAAAGATAATTTCTCGCTTTTTGTGTCAGAATTGCTAGTGGATAACACCTCCAACTATGACATGTTCTCCTTTATGGATGGATCATCAGGATATAATCAGATCAAGATGACTCCTAAAAATGAGAAACACACATCATTCAGAACACCAATTAGTATTTATTATTACACAGTCATGCCATTCAGATTAAAGAATGTCAGAGCTACATATCAAAGGGTCATAACACACATTTTCAAAGAGTTAATTCATCAGAAAGTAGAATGCCACGTTGATGATCTCGTAATTAAAAGCTTTGATCGAAAAGATCATCTGGAGGATTTAAGGATTATCTTTGAAAGGATCAGGAAGTATGATCTCAAGATGTATCCTATTAAGTGTGCCTTTGGGGTTTCCTCAGGAATATTTATTGGATATGTTGTAAGACATAGAGGAATTAAGATTGACCCCAACAAAATCAAGGCGATCGTGGAGATGCCTCCATTGAAGAACCTTCGTCAGCTTCGCTTTTACAAGGACAACTCTCATTCATTCGACGTTTTATATCAAACCTGTCAGAAAGATGCCAACCTTTTGCGAAGCTAATGAAAAAGAATGCTCCATTCAAATGGGACGAGGAATGCCAAGAATCATTTGAGAGAATTAAAAAGTATCTACTCAATCCATCAATTCTAGCAGCTCCTATCCCAAGAAAATCTCTTATCTTATACACCACAGTCTTAGAGGAATCCCCCGGGACTTTACTTGCGCAATACAATGAAGAAAACAAAGAAAGCGCATTATACTACATTAGTCAAAGATTAATAGGGGCCGAAGTACACTACTCTCCTATAGAGAAACATTGTTTAAGGCTGATATTCGCAGTCCAAAAGCTTCTCCATTACATACTTTCCCATAAAATCACACTAATCTCAAAGGTCGACCCGTTGAAGTTATTGATGATGAGACCAACATTGACAGGTCATTTAGCTTGATGGGTAGTACTCTTATTACAATTCGATATTACATATGTACCCCAGAAAGCAGTAAAGGGACAGGTCTTGGTAGACTTCCATGATGTGCATCCTATCCCAGCTGACTCACCGCTTAATGATGACTTGTCTGATGAGTAGATTATGTTTATTAATGAAAGAGAAAACCTACAAATCTAGGAGATGTATTTTGATGGAGCGTCATCGATCAAGCCAGCACAACCTCCGAACCTACCCAAGGCGTGAGCCGGTATTGGCCTCGTATTCATAACACTTGAAGGAGGCATCATAAGACATTCATATGACTTGACTGAACCTCGAACCTATAATGAAGCCAAGTATGAGGCTTTGATAATTGGTCTTGAAGAAGCCATTGTCATAAGTATCCAAAATTTGCAAATTTTTGGAGATTCTCAGATAATCATCAATAAAGTGTTGAGAATCTATAAGCTCACCAAGCTTGAGTTAGCATATAATCATAAGCGAGTTTTCGAGCTAATGACACAAATTTCAAACGTTACATTGACTCGAGTCTCTCAATCCAAAAATAGTAAAGCAGATTACTTAGCTAAACTAGCCAAAGAGATGACAAGCATGAACGACGAGCACGTGTTGATAGAAGTTTTCACCCTTCGAGTTCTACCAAGAATCAGATTCCCCGGTTGGAAGAGGGATCATCAAGTGTAAACTAACAAGATGCAATTCCGATTGACCCTCACACTCTGTCAAAAATAGTTAAAACTAAACAACAGAAGCATGCTCAAAAGGAACGCAAATCCGAAGAACCTTTCGAAGTACAACAAGAAGCCTTCATAGTAGAAGAACCAGATGATTGGAGACAACCCTTCATCAACTATTTTAAAGACGACAAATTACCAACAGCAAATCATTGGCCTCACAAATGGAGAAGAGAATACTACGATATGTTTATATCAATGACACTTTCTATCACAAGTCTTTTGAACAGATGTGGCTACGATGTTTGAGAAATGAGAAAGCTAGTAAAGTGATACCTGAAATTTATGAAGCACTTTGTGGTGCACACCAATCAGGTCGTAAGATGGCAATCAAAATCAAGAGGATGAGTTATTATTGGCCATCAATGGTGAAATATTGTATCGATCATGCAAAAATGTGTTATGAATGTCAAATCCATAGTAATATCATTCATCAACCTCCGAATCCACTGCATCCAATGGTCGTATCTTGACCATTTGAGTGTTGGGGAACATACGTAATTGGACCTATTGATCCACCATCGTCAGTAGGTCATCGCTTTATCTTACCGCAACTGACTATTTTTCCAATTGGGTCAAAGCAGCTCCATTTAAAGAAGTTCCTGCTGATCAAGTCGTCGACTTCTTCACGCATAATATTGTATATAGATTTGGTATACCACGACGAGTCATCTCGGATAATGGCTCAGCATTCAAGAGTACAAAGATATATAGAATTGCTGATATACAAAAAATTGATCAATGATATTCATCAATTTATAATCCAAGAGCCAATGCCGCATAAGCTTTTAATAAAACACTGATCAAGCTACTCAAAAAGATCCTCACAAGGAACAAAAGAGAGTGGCATATCAAAATGCTCGAGTCATTATAGGCACATAGAACTACTTACAAGACTCCAACTAAAGCCACTCCTTATGCTTTAACTTTTGGAGTCGAAGCAATTTTTCCACTAGAAGTCTAACTACCATCACTTCGAGTAGCTATCCAGTATAATCTCACTCAAGAAGAGAATGCACGTTTACGGATGGAAGAGCTTGACATGCTTGACGAAATCCGACTTCAAGCCCAACAAAGCTTAGAAATCTATCAAACAAGAATGTCTAAAGACTTTGATGAAACAGTGCGTCCTTGAACTTTTCAAAGAGGAGAGTTGGTCTTAGTATTGAGAAGACCGATAATCCCTCACAAAAAAATTGGTGGTAAATTTGAAGCTAATTTGGAACTCTTATATCATAAATAAGGTATACGAAGGAAGAGCCTACCAGCTTATTGATTCGAGTGGTCGACGACCTATGCCACCCATCAATGGTCGTTATCTCAAGAAGTATCATATATGAGTGCACATGATTAGATAAACATTATATTCATGACTCCTCATATTATATATATATATATATATATATGAAATAGCACTCAAAAATTCTCTTGTATTGCGAGAATGCATTTTCGAGTTACGATGAAATTCCCCTTGCAAGATAGGGAGCATTTTTATATATTTATTTAGGTTGATATCGTGCTTTATGTCGATATCCCAAGATAAAAGTATATATATATGATCGACAATAAGTCTTATCTTAGCCCGAAAATCCCCCTCTCAGATAGGGAGCATTTTAAATTTTTTATATTTTAACTTATATCAATTTCGGGTTAACATCATGACTTGTGCCGAGATCCTCAAATAACATTTAAAGTTATATTTGTTTAAGTCACAGGTGGCTATGCAAATAATAGGCAAGATTACATCCACTCAAGACATGTAGAGGACAATTTCAAAGGCTAAAGGTTCGCCTCCCAAACTTATCAAAATCTGAAAGATCAAGGGGAAAAGCTTTCAAGTTCCGTAGGACTCACTAAACCCAAATGTAGCCGAGTCGCCAACAAACCGTAAAAGAAAGGTCACAAGGAAAGAGCCCCTCTCTTCTTTGTCTAATGACTATGGTTGTCTATCCTCCAAAGATCCAACTCAACTCAATTTAAGTAATCCACATCTGAATCTTTCCAATTGACGAATCAAGAGAGGATCTGAGGAGAAGAGAGTAACCACAATCCACAGACCTACATAACTTCTTCAACAAGTCTGACAAAGTAGCAAGTAGAGGGCCGAAGAAGCTATCCTAAAGTTTGTAAAAAGCTCATAGCTGAACTAAGAGAATTTTGTAGTCACCACCCATTAATGGTTGGGTGACAACTTCTTAGACCTAACGCCGTCTTGAAGACTAGGTCGTGGCCGCATCCTTCAACAAGTCTATCAAAAGCAATAAGCAAATGACCGGTATGCACATCCGACAAGTCATATAAATTAAGTTAATCCTTCAACAAGTCCACTAAAGCAATAAGCAAAGGACCGAAAGTATGCACATCCTCCTGACAAGTCAAGTTAGACAAATCAGGTCAATCTTTCATAAAATCCGTCAAAGCATAAAGTATATGACCAAAGATGTTCTTATCTCGTCAACAAGTCATCAACTTCTTTAAAATCCACCAAGGCACAAAATCAGGACAGGAGAAAAATATAAATTTCAAACTCTCAAGAGAAAGTCTTCAACAAGTCCGAAAGCATAAAGCATAGGACTAAAGACATTTCAAATTCTCTCAACAGTTACTATAAAGCCACCCTGTTAGACAGAGGACATTTATAGATATTTATCTAAGTCGACATCGTGCTTCAAGCCGAGATCCTTAGATAAATATACATGATGATCAGAATGAGCTACATTTATTTATATTAAAGAGTTCAAACTCTGTGATACGTTTCTGAACTAATCTGCATTCTCCTTGTTAGACGGGAGTCTTTTTTTTTATGATCAAGATTGTTTAATCCTCTTCTGTAAAACAGGGGGTCTTTTTATATATATATTCAGGTTGACATTGAACTTTATGCCGAGATCCTTGAATATATCTATAATTTGTTATTATTAAAGTTGCGTGCTCTGCAAGGAATAAAAAAATCTATTTATGCATGAAAAGACAAACCTAAATATCAAAAGTTTATCTCCTAGATTTGTCAAATTCTGAAGAGCAAGCTAAAAGAACTCCTAATTTCAGAAGCTTCTACCAATTAAGTTGGAAAAACATCAACCTCTACATCCTAAAGCCTATGACATAGATGAATTCTAAAGGTCGAACTCAACAAACCCACAAATGGTCGAATTGCTGATGCTCTTTTCACTCAACAAGCAGCAAGAAAATGCCACAAGAAAAATCTCTCTCTCTCTCTCTCTCTCTATCTATCTATCTATCTATCCATCTATCTATCTGTGGGGGTTTGTGTGTATCTGTGCCATGGCGAAGCAAGGCAGAGCCAAGAAATAAGACAAGCTGAGCACCGACAAGGTGACTCCAATGCAGATTGCTTTCATCGTGGACCGCTTCCTCTCCGACAACAACTATTCCACCACTATCCTCCTTCGACTAAGCCTCCGATCTCCTTTCCGAACACATGGCAAAGAGGTGCCCAAGGGGTTGATGGGGTTAGTCGATATACTGACGATTACATCCGTCTCAAGGAGAGGTCGCTCATGGATCGAGAGAAGCACAAGGTTGAGACCGCAATGAAGGGAATGCAGGATTTGATTTGGATTTACCATTCTAATACCGCAGAAAGCGTATATGTTCCTATTTTAACATCTCCACAGCAGATTATGGCGCCTCCGACCGTTCCATTCTTTTGCGGATCAAACCCTATAAATCTCATCCAGACAATATGATGTTCCTTCCATTAACAACAATTCAAAACCACATTTATTGCCACCCAAGGTTGGTGATGCTAGGTTTTCTACCCCAACGTATACTCACTCCACTGAGAAGAGGAAGGCTTCATAATCTATTGTTGAAGAACCTCCTCCAAAGAAGCTATGCACTCAATCACCCACTCTCTCAAATACTTCAAAAGGAGTTGGATTAAGCTCGCAAGAAAATTCCAAAAGCAATATCGAGGGGTGCAACAAAGGAAACCGCCCAGTTGTTGTGCCAACATCTGATGATAATTCAATCATTCAACCATCAGTTCAAGGTTCATCTGTTGTTAAGAAATTGTTGGGCATTCATGTGGCTCGCTCAATACTTCCCGGTACCTCCTCTGACTAAGTAGACTAGGAACCACGACAACCCGGGATGACGAAACCATGGGATCTAAATCGAGCATCTCATCATTCCACCAATCACATGCATTAAATTAAATAATGGTGAATATAATAAATTCTAAGCCTCAAATTTTAAACTTCACATGCTACTGCTATACGATATGCATTCAATGATCTAACGACTAGCCTTAATTTAAAGTTCTCTCTTGGCATTGGGAGGGGTAATTAATTATAGGTACTTCTGCTTATAGGAAACCTGGAACCAGATCTAAAGTCCTCACAAAAAAGGGCAAAATCTCTAGGTACCGTCTTATCAATACTATTCAATCTACCTTCTGAAAATTTCATCGATACATAAATCATACTCTCTTCATCGAGGTCGGTGGTGAATTTTCGGAGCCCACAATAAACAAGAAATATATAGTAATGATAATGTTCTAAAAATGGATTTTCTTTGTCATAATTTTTTTTCAAGTTATCGGAGGTTTGAAAATATGTATTTTGCAGTCATGAGTTGGATTAGATTTTATCATGAAGATTAGAATTCAAGGAGTATGATTTGGTGCAGTGCTAGAATCAAGGTTTAAAGAAAGAGAATGAAACAATTTACACCAAATTTAAGGTGCCAAAATCTTTGAATTATGCGTGGCTCTATACAAGAGGATTTATCTCAAATCTAGAGAGTTAAGGGCCCCTTGGTTCAACCTCAGAATAGTGACAATGGTAACTTTAACTATAATTATAATTATGACTACAACTATATATACATAAATAGAGATTTGATTTTCTTTGGCGATGATTATTTGGTGTTGACATTTTACTATGGTGTAGATTTTTAACCAATATGCCATGATTTGAACAATAAGTCCTTAGCATTATCCATTCAAATTTAAAAAGAATAATAGAAATAAGATTTACAGTTTATGCATTCCGCACGTGGCATGCATACATGATTCATAGTGTTAAAAGTGCTAAATGGTGTGTAGAGTTCATGGTTTTATACAACCGTCTTAGTTAATTTCTTTTTATGGAATAAACAAATGAATTAAAAGCTTTAGGTTGCATTAGTCTCTGCAATGCTGTGCCTGTAATGCTCTACATGGTAAGCGGTACTCTTCCCCATAAAATGATTCTAAGAACCCTATAAGAGGTACGCTACCAAGTAAGAATCCATGGTTTACACAATGGACAGATTCCCAAATAGTATTATCCAAATCACATGATATCTTTTTCTCTCCTTAGTCATCTTGCATCACTTCTCCACTTGTCACAACAACTCTTCTAGTATATATCCTACTATGATCATTGTTTCGAGTTCCTGTTTAAACTGATAATTTTTGTTCATGTGTACAAACATGATCCTTTAAAACTACAAAACATCAATAAAAGTTGCAGTTGATAAGCTTGTCCCATGCAACTGATTGCAAACATAAATCACAAAAGAAAATAAATCCCAAGATGGTTCCTTGACTATTCACATGTAGTCAATTTAATCTTAAACTAACACATTTCTCCAATTTTGTCCGTAACTATGCAAAATTAACCAAAAATGCTCATGTATATAGAAATAGTGATACAAAATTGATCCAAATTTAGTCCCTCGTATGCACAAAATTGGTCCTAATTTAGATCTCAAGCGATCATTTTGGATCAATTTTGGATCAATTTTATAAAGTCAAAGACTAAATTGAGAAACTAAATGGGTTGGAGAGAAGGCCAAGGAGATTGATAATTTAGGTTTTAAACTTTGATATTCAGGTAGACGTCGAACTAGAAATGGTGTAAGTGTGATTATAGATAAAAGTTCGAAGGATAATGTTATAAATATTAATAGAAGTGGGGATAGAATTATAGCTTTAAAGATTATTATTGATACTAAGATTATCAATGTTATAAGTATTTATGCTCATCAAATAGGTTTGGATGTAAGCTCAAAAGAAAATTTTTGGAATGAATTAGATGAATTAATATAAAAGATACCTCTTGAAAAAAAAAAGTATTTATTGGAGGAGATTTAAATGGACACGTTGGTAGAGTGGTAAAAAATTTTAAAAATATTCATGGTGGTTATGGATTTGGAGTGACTAATGAAGAAGGTAGGACTATATTAGATTTTGCCTTAACTTATGATTTTGTAGTTGTTAATACTTTATTTAAAAAAAGATATGAACATATTATTACTTATAAAAATGGATCTAGTAAAACATAGATTGATTATTTTCTAATAATAAAAATAGACCTTTTAGATTATAAAGATTGTAAAGTCATTCCAAGTGAAAGTTTAAGTACCCAACATCGATTGTTAGTTTTAGATTTTAAGATGAAAGATTGTAAGAGAAAAAATAAATCTAATTATTATCCTAGGATTAGATGCAGACACTTAAAAAGTACAAATAAAAATATTTTTAAGAGCAAGTTACAAGAGCTTAGAATTTGGAATGTTCATAAGGAAGCTAATGTTATGTGAAAAAAAGTAACAAGTGAAACTAAGCAGATTGCTAAAAATATGCTTGGAGAATCAAAATGAAAAGCTTCTTTTAATAAAAATAGTTAGTGGTGGAGTCAGAGTGTGCAAGAAAAGATAACAAATAAGGAGCATTGCTATAAAACTTGATTTGGATGTAAAAACTTGGACAATTGGGAGAGATATAAAGTGGTCTGTAGAGATTCTAAGAAAGCAATATATGATGCAAAAAATTTAACTTTTAACGATTCATATAATAAATTAGATACCAAAGAAGGTGAAAGATGTATGTATAAGTTAGCCAACCAAAGAGATAAGAAAAGTAAAGACCTAGTTCAAGTGAGATATATTTAAGATGAAGATAATAAAGTGCTTTTCTTAGAAAAGAATATTGAAAATAGGTGAATGAGGTATTTTGATAAACTTTTCAATAAAGGATCTGAAAGTACGATTAATTTTAGCAACCTTAATACCCTAAACAAAAATAGAGAATTTTATTTTTATCGTCATATTAGTAAATCTGAAATTAGAGGAGCTTTAAAGAAAATGAAATGTTGAAAAACAGTAGGACATTATGATATTCCAATAGAAGTATGAAAATGTTTAGGATATCAAGGAATTTTTTGGCTTACAAATCTTTTTAATGTTATTTTAAAGACTAAAAAGATGCTAGATGAGTGGAGAAAAAGTTTGTTAGTTCCTATATTTAAAAATAAAGATGATGCACAAGAGTGTGCAAATTATAGAGGAATTAAGTTAATGTGTCATACATTAAAATTATGGGAGAGAGTAATTAAGCATAGGTTACGATGTGATACAAAAGTTTCTCGCAATCAGTTTAGTTTCATGCCAGGTAGATATACTATGAATGCTATATATTTGTTAAGAGGTTTGATGGAGAAGTATAGAGAAAGTAAGGAGGATCTATATATGATATTTATTGATTTAGAGAAAGCTTATGATAAAGTTTCAAGAGATGTTCTTTGGAGAGTTCTAGAACAGAAAGGAGTTAATATTGGTTATATTCAAGTCATTAAGGATATGTATACTAGATTGTTACTTGTGTCCAAACACAAGGAGGATTTATAAAATATTTTCCTATTTCAGTTGGATGACATCAAGGATCAGTTTTAAGCCCTTATCTTTTTGCTTTAGTTATGAATGTTCTTCCTAGGCATTTACAGGAAGATGTACCTTAGTGTATGCTTTTTGCTGATGACATTCTTCTTATTGATAAGACTAGAGAGGGAGTCCAAGAGAAACTTAAATTATGGAGGTCGACATTAGAGTCTAAAAGTTTTCGTTTAAGTAGATCTAAACCGAATATATGGAGTGTAATTTTAGTTGTAGAAGTTCTAGTGGTAGACATTAGGTGAACAAGTCATTAATAAGAGCGGCATTGATATTTAGGCTCTATTGTTCAAAATAATGGTGAAATAGATGGAGATGTTATTAGTAGAATTCAAGTTGGATGGTTGAAGTGGAGGAATGCATCTGACCTGTTGTGTGATAGAAAAGTTTCACTTAAACTTAAGGAAAATTTTATAAGATGGTGGTAAGACGCAATGACTTATGATGAATGTTGGCCAATAAAAGAGAAGCATAAGACTAAGTTAAGTGTTACAGAGATGAGAATGCTCAGGTGGATGAGTGGCTTTACTCTTAGAGATAAAATGCAAAATGAGTATGTTCGAGAAAAAGTTAGAGTAGCTCCAATGGATAAGATTAGAGAGTCGCCTTAGATGATTTTGCCACAAGCGTCGGGATGACATTAGGAGAGTAGATGCATTAGATTTGTCTTATGTTAAGAAAGGTAGAGGTGGACCCAAAAAGACTTGGTTAAGATGTATAAAAAATGACCTTAGTATACTTGAATTAAATGAGAATTTGACACATAATATGATACAATGGAGACGAAGGATTCATATAGCCAACCCCACTTAGTGGGATAAAGGCTTGTTGTTGTTGTTGTAGAGACTAAATTGAATAAATGTTACACCCTGGGACTAAATTAACCATAAACAAATAGTAAGAGGATCATTTTGAAATTTAGACTATCAAGAAAAGGTATTAGTTCATATTACATATTACAATAATCATGAGAACAAAGAAAACAACATATCGATAAGAAAAACAAAAAAAAGCAAAACACCTGATATGAGCTCCATTGTCCCTGCACTTTAGGTCAATAACATAAAGAACAACTTCAAATTTTCTTGAATCAAAAGACCATTAAGCTACTTGGGATTGTAGGAATCAACCATACTAACTGTTAGCAGCCTATTTGCACATTTAAGGCCCGGAAAATGACAAGTAAACAAAAATAAAATAAAAATGGAATCTTGTTTGTGTGCTCCAATACCGTAAATAAAAGTGCTTACCATCCTATTCTACAAGTCCTCACTCAACTTCAATTTGATTGTAATCTACCATCAATAGAAGCATCTAATGTTAGTGATTCCATAGAAAAGTTAGCATAAAGGTAAGAAAATAAGTTACCTTTGTTTTTTCATTGTGGCCAATATATTCACATAACGTTTTCTCCCTCAGTAACTCCTTTCCTGCCCATATAAGCTGAACATCTTTATGAAGTTCTGGATCTGATAAGATAAGTAACTTCATATGAGCTTCACATAATGATAATATGAAATTAAATTCATCAATAGATACCACACATTAATTAAACTCAAGCAGCACATTAAGTTTTCAATGAAGAACCATACCTTAAACAAAATAGAGTTATATCTCAATTTAATTCATACCAAATATATCTCCAAAAATTTAATGAAAATCATTATATTAAAAGGTTCAAAAGTGTGGAAACTATTACTGAAAGTTGTTAGCTTAGTATTTGATTCTGGCAAGCCCCTTGAATGAGCAAGCTTGACTTCCCTTTCTATGTTTTGGATATGGTCTCTGAGAAAGTGAGGTGACAAGAACCTTTGATGTAAAACTTGATCCTGCAAGTAATTCCTAGTAGTTATTAGAATGGTTTACTGCAACTACTCATGAGACTATATTGTAAAATGAATTTCACTCAACTTAGATAACAAAGCACAGTAAATTTACACTTAAATAAAGAGACAATAAACTTTCAAAGAAAAAAACAATAAAAATTACCTTGGATGGATATGACTCAGCTTCTGATAAGGTTCTATCAAGAACAACTACCCTGGGCAAAGGGGTAGATAAATTCAAATATCTTTCTCCAAAGAATAAAGATTTCAAAATGAGAATATAATTGGATAAAAGACTTCCATGTCATTCAAGAACCTTTCAATGGATGCTTGGTCATAAAGTTTATATATAATTTAGACAAAATTTATGTTATATCTTGTGAACCGGCTTTTTGAGTCATATAAATCTTATCACCTTTATAAATCTATTTTTTTCCCTCGTTTTAGGCTAAATTCTCAATTTAATAAATCCTAGTGAAGTAGAGAGGGCTGTGGCACTCACTTCATACTGATCGATATAAATGGAAATTGCCCAAATTGGGAGAAATATTTTCACTAAATTTGAAAAGGAATGTATTTAAATTTTACATTGCATTCCTTATTCAAAACAAAACATCGAAATTTTATTTTCCCTGTTGCAATGCATTGCTTTTTTAAAACAAATAGCCCTAAATCCCACACCAGCTAAATGACCCCTCGGGAACAAGTCATAAGAGTTTGATTCAAGTACTATTCTTGGTAAGAAAACAAGAAATCTTTTGTTCATTACAATAAAATGTATAGCTACAGGAAACCCTATATATTCCCATTAACTAATTGAAAAAAAAAAGCAGTTTTATTTCGCAACTCTCTTAAATTGTAAGCTACAAGCTCGCAAAATCTAAAGGCGAGACATAGATGGAAGGAAGAACATGAGGGAGAGAACACCTCTAAAAGAATCGGTGAGAAGGTCTTTGGGACATGGGCCTTGAGAGCTTGGATCCAAGACGAAGATTATAGATCTCGAGGATAGCGTCGGCTAAGTTGGCGATGCTCGAATCGCAGGGACAATTGTAGAGGAACTGGTGCTCCTCCTCCGCCGTCGCCGTCGCCGCATTTACGTGGATCTGTACCATTTTTTTTAGGGGGATTTACACCCATACCACTCAATTCTTATTAATTTACATATCTCACACCTAAAGTTTCCTATTTACTCAAATAACACCTAAATCTTCTAAACACATCATTTTTACCACCCAACTCACGCCAGATGCATCTGTTGTAACTCAGGTTTTGAGAACGTGAAATCCCTCCCATCGAACTTCCCTGTCTGAACTCCTTTTGGCGGGATTAAAGGCGAAATTTTCTAGTTAGGTCGTGAAGAAGGAAGCGCGCGTAAAGCTCTTCCGTCGCTCTCCCTCCGTCGAACTTCCGTGGTTCCCGCTCTTCCGTCGGCTACAAGTTTTGTTTCAGGTTAGCTTTGTTATACTCCTGTTTTGCGCCTTGCTCGAACGATCTCCTCTCTCCACTCTCTATCGTTCCCCTCCTGCCCTCAATTCTTAAGAGGAAAGTAAGGCCTCTTTCTACATTCTCCATTCCATTCCTCGGATTAGATAGATGAAACATCTTTGATTTAACTTTGTACAGAATAGAAACTCAATTTTTATAAGCAAATGATCATGTTAACTTCCTTTACACATGGCAAAATGTGGTAGAATTAATTGTAATGCTTCTTTGTAGGAAAAGTTGATTCAGAATTGTTTTCCATTAAATATCCAAATACACCATGCATTGATTAGGTGGGGTTTGTTTCCATGGATGTAGTTATCCATACTTTATAATGTCGTATTCTTCTATTTATTATAGCTTCATCACAAGAGGGGATCATACCAGCACAGGAAAATTGAATTTTAAAAATTTATCTTATGATCTCTTCTATTTATTATGCTTCTTTGTAGGAAAAGTTGATTCAGAATTGTTTTCCATTAAATATCCAAATACCAGCACAAAATTTTGCAAGCCAACAACATTTTGAAATGTCATGTAGCAACTCTAATATTTTTAGCTTTCTGTTATCATCTTGATAAGATGATTGGTGGGGAATATTAGAATCTTACTTCTATTGAAATATTCGTCTTTTTTTGGTCAAACAAAAAATGCATTTGTTTTCCTGTCTACTTAGCTTTGCAATATGACACACCTCTATTTGTGTTTGTGGCACAAGAATTTAGTATCTTATCCTTCCTTGGTAAGATTTGTTTCATTCATTTGAACTTTTGTGTCAGATATCAGAGTCACGCCACGTGGTGGAGTAGAGATTCCACAAAACAAAGAAGGTTTGGACAAGGACATGCTACAATATGAACATTCAAGCTCCGACAATGATAGCCAATTTTCAGATGAACTTGCTTTATATAATGAAGATCTATTAACTAGTCAAGTTGAATATGTCATTAGTAGTTGGCATTGATGATGCAATGAGTTTCAAGCATTTTCTTGGTCCTAAGGCTATTCAAGAGAATTTTGGAGTGAAGATAAAAGCGTGACGTAAGACGAAGTCATTGCCACTTGTGCTTATGTAGGGTGTCCTTGGAGAGTGAGAGCTTCTTTATGTGTAGATGGGCAAACATTTGAAGTCGAAAAGTAAGATTTACATGTATGTCCAGGTGTCAACAGAGCGGGCAACAAGCAGGCTACATCTAAATGGGTTGCTCAACAAATTCAAGATATAGTTAAAAAACATCCCGACATCCCTCCAAAACAAATAAATGAAGATTTAGAAAGTGGGCTATCACTACCTTATATGAAATTGTATGCTCAAGAGAAATAAGACGAGACAACCTCTTTGGGCCGCTTGATAGCTAAGTGGGTCCCTACTCTACGGAAGAGCTTATTAGAAGAAACCCCGGCTCTCACATTACTTATGAGTATGATACCATTGACAACTCATTTAGAAGATTCTATGTTTGCTTTAGAGTATGTATCGATGGTTTTCAAGAAGCTGCACTCTTATAGGCTTGATGCATGTCACCTAAAATCAAAATATCTTGGGGTGTTATTATCCGCGAATTCATTAGATGGCAATAATGGTCTTTACACTATCGCATTTGCAGTTGTTGAGTCAGAATCTAAAAGCTCATGGCAATGGTTTTTGAAGAATTTGGTTGACTCTTTTGGTTGTGAGGTGGTGCCACTATCTTTTATTTCGATATGGAGAAGGGCTTGGGAGAAGCTATTAAGTTTGAATTTCCTAATGCGAACATAGAGTCTCAGATAATGCCATTTGTGGAAGAACTTGAAGAAATATCATCACTTTCAAGATAGCCACAAGATTAGAAACATTTTTTGGTTATCGCAAATGCATACAAGACATGAATATGAGGCAAAAGTTATTGAACTACGGTGAGCCCACAAGTATATTCTTATCTTCTAAATTTACCATATAAATGGTCAAGATCCCAATTCCTTCCTGAAATTAAAAACCACTACAACACAAACAACTTATCAGAGTCATTTAACTCTTGGATAGGAGTGGTTAGAGATAAACCAATTGTTGAGTTGGTAGACATGATTAGAGGGATGTTAATGGAACAAAGAGCTAAACGAAAGATGAATACATCAAGTTGGAGAGGTGAATTAGTCCCTGTTATTGAAGATTACATGCGAGAGATAACAACAAGAAAGGAATACTTTATTATTAGGCAATCTACTTCATACTCGACAGAGGTTGAAGGGCATTCTGAAAGACATGAAGTAAATATTGAGCTAAAACAGTGTAGCTGTAGATACTGGCAAATGACAGGCCTTCCATGTATACACGTTGTTGCTTTCATCGGTTCAAAGGAGCGCCCACTATGGCACACTTAATGGATCAAGATATCATGTTAATAGGTAATTTTAATTATTATGCATTTGTTTTTGTTTGTATATTAATCATTCCTCAATCATTTGTAGATACGCTATGGCTTATGATGGTGCAATATCAACTCTACCAAGTAAAAGCCAGTGGAGAAAATGTAATGATGATATTGAGATTGGGGCACCTAATACACTCAGACCAAGGGGGAGGCCAAGGAAGAGAAGAATAAAAAGCTTCATGGAAAACAATTCGAAAAATACGAGAGGTACACAAGTGTACGCGGACGCTGGGGCATCACGTAAACACTTGCAAAATGCACTTGATGGATCAAACTCACGATGCCGATGTAGACATCAATGCTTATAGTTTAACTATCATATGTCATTGGGAAGTAGAGAAAAAGCTACCGAGAGAGGGCAAAGCATGACATGAAGTTGAGGCAATTGATTAGTAGAGTAATGATAGCTGTCAAACGAGGAATTACTTGTATTTTTTTGCATACTTAAGAAACAATCGATGTAGTTTTTTTGTTACTTTACAAGGATTGCATGATTTTTTTTTGTAAACTTCAAGTGATATTATTTGAATTCACCATTCTCCATCTTCTTGAATTCACAAAGGCGCAGTTTTGATGCCTTCTTTTAACGTTGTTTCTGTAAACGTTGGTCCTGTGCAAGGACTGGTGTTTTGCTGGATTGTAGCAGGATCTTGGTTCTATGTTTTTTAATACTTTCAGTGTTGGAAGTTCACATAACTCTTAAGGTCTTATTGATTTGATGTTGATTGAAGCTTTGTGAATGGATCTCATTTCTTATTATATAGTAAAAATTCTTTCTTATGGATTGACATAAAATTTCATTCAGCTAGAGATTTTTTTTCTCAGAAGCTTGTGATTTTCTGATGAGTCATTTTCTGTTTCATTCTTTTATATACTTGTGAATGTTATGAGTCGTTTTCTGTTTTATCATTTTCTATAATTATGTTTTGTCTTGATATAGATTTTATGTGCTTATAAATAGTCATTTATGATTAGGGCCGTCAGGCCTATGATGATTTCACATTAATGAATCTATTTTCTTAAGCAAACATTATAGGCTAATTGTCTGAAGAAGGCACAATGATATTAGTACTGTCTGTCGTTGAACTGTTATGAGACTTTACCTAACCACCAATGCTACAAGAGACTCGTTGAGGCCTATGTAAATTTGGTCCATTCCCTCCAACACACATAGCCATTGAGAGTTTATTGAAAGAATAATCTAGTGTAGCCATGGGGATGATGAAAGCTCTGTAATATCTAATGAACTTATAATATTAGTATTCTGTAGGAGGATATCAACAGATGCTTAGTCTGCTTTATGGGTTGTCACTCTAATATCCCAAGTTTACCATTGACCATGGCGCAGCTCTTGTACACCATAGATTGGAACTGACTTGTTCAAATTGTTGTAGGTGATCCTAAATCATCAAATTGAGAATCAAGTCGTTTCTTTGTTACTTTCAATTGAAGGAACTGGATTCTCGAAGTTTTCTAGCAAACAACCATGCATTGACAAGCTAACATCATCCGCAAACCTTTCTATTGTCTTACTTCAAAGCTACGCCATAGTTTTGATTTGTTGAGTTTATATGATTCAAAGTGCTCCACACGATGTATTTATTATGATAATTCAACTTCAAGGAGTATTAAAAATGCTAAAAGCCTCTCAAGCAAAAATGTTGGAACTTGATATGTTGTTAAGAGAGGCAAATAAGAATTCTGCTTGTGTGCTCTAGCTTATTTGAATGGATAGATTCTGTTTTAATAGTCTACATGCGGCCGAATAGGTGTGTTGAAGTAGGCTGGGCCAATTATTACACATCAAAATAAAGGATAGAATAATGAAAGAAAACACTGGCAGTTATACTATTAAACTGACCAATTATTATATGAGCATCAATTAATCTAGTTGATAAAACTCTTAAAAATTATTATCAAGATTTTAAATTTTTAATCTCACTTGCATCATAATAATATCTCATTTTATGAAACTTGGGTGAAAAAAATCAAATATTCATACATAAGCAGTTAAAAGCTGAATAAATAAGTTGTATGGCAACACGTTTCATTGTAAAATAAATATGGAGAATGAAGAATTGGCCAACTTCAATTCCTTCAAAACTATGACTGCAAGTGTAGATTTTCAGTTAACTGAGCAGCATTTGGTCGATATCCAAGCTTAGTATAGTACCAGATGGAATTGGGAAACGGTGTTGCCTTAGAAGTCGAAATCCCAGAGCTACTGCGTGTAGATCGTTACTCTCTTCGCCAGCTTGGTGTATTTTCTTCAAAGCTTCACTGATCTCCAATTCAAAATGATAGGCCACTCCCAAATGCTGGACTGCATCAATCATTTCTAGAGATTGAAGCTGATCACTTGCAGCTCTAAGCATCTTCTTCACCACTTTCTTGAGCTCATCAATCCTTTGCTTTATCTTTTCCAAAACGCATACTTCTTTTATTTTTGTTTGTTCACGGCATACTATGTTGGTATCCTTAGATGAAAGCTTATCTGACAATCATGTTGGAATCTCTTTCAAATAGGGTATTTTTGTTGGGTTTGTCATAATTCACATTCAGATCGTGACGTAAGGATGACTTTTATAGCGAATTCAAGGTGTAGTGCAAGATTGATGAACTTGCCGCTTATTTTAAATGATACCGCTTTTTTAGTCTATTCCTAGGTTCTCAGACGTTTTTTTTAACCTTTTTTGGATCTTCGTGCTATAGAATTAAAACTATTTGAACTCAAGAAAACGCCCAAAGATCCATCTAGTTACAAATAACTATCAAGCCTTAAGATTTCTTTCACTACTTCAAATTGTGTCGAACTAAAGTAATTTCCTTGAATTATTGAAACTTCCTTGATATTTCACATAGCTTTACAATTTCTATGATGCATGAAATGAATCCTATAAAATTCATTCATTATTTTAATCATCCATATCAAAATTTCTATAATTTTTTTTGTATCTTTAATTTGAAAAATTTATGTCTCCAAATAAATAATTGATTTGATACCGATAGAATTATATATCAAATGCAAACCATCTGCTGTAATTCATGCTTTGTTTTGATATTTAATGAAACTTTTGTTTTGCAATATTTGGAGAACTTACCAACACAATATTGTCAAGAACTTACCAACACAATATTGTCACTCCATCATATCGAAAAGTAAAGATCTCAAAAGGCAAAACCAAACATTCATTTCTTCTTTTCGGTAGTATAAACAATGAGCACCCTATAGCTCCACCAAAGTATAATCTATCTTAAATTTATACCACATCCCCGCAACACCAAAGATCTCACAAAAGATAACCAAAAAAAGCGAAAATTTTTGATGATTGCAAATTTATCACATTCAACCAATAGAGACAATATATACGTAAAATAAACTAGTTCATTGATAGTAGGTGCCAAAATACATTAACCTATATAGATTCTTGATCAGAGATCTTCAAGAGACCATGAAATACATGATTAACTTAAGGATAAAAAACATCATTGCAATGATGATAATGAGCATTGCCAACATAATTTTGTTCTGAGATGTGATGGTCTCAAGTTTCTTCATTATGTTCTCCTGAAAAGCTCTTCCTTCAACATCCCTTTCATATACTTTAGGGTCATCACCATTTAACCAACTGAAATAACCACAATCATCTTTTGTACGATTTCGAGGGCACCTTAAAAATTTTTTACCATAAGTCCTTTCTTTATAGCTTGTGAATATGACACATTGTAAATTACAACGACACAACACTTGATGTTCTCTCGAGATGCCCATCGATGCGGATGACTGACTTGAGCTCATTTTGGCAATGTATAATCTATTAAATAAAGTTAAGAAAAAAATAACAAATTAGTAACAATTAAGGACACTTAAATTAAAAAAGCGAAATGAACTCACAAAGGGTCATTATCGCACAACACAAAAATGATTATCTTCTTACGGCCAAAAAACAATATCAAAAACCTTCTACAGGACTTGTCCCTCACTATAAGACTAGATATCAAGTTTCTAGTTGATATGGTTAACAACTCATGAATAAATGGACTCCTACAAAAGATTATATAGATAGTTTCTTTTGAATACTAAGATATCAATAAATGACTCCTAATAAGAGGTTATTTTTCCTTAAACAAAATACAAAGAAAGATTAAGGTTTACAAAGATGTTGATGGAATCAGTTAAATTACAAAATATAAGACTAATATTTTCAAAGATATTGATTGAATGGTTAAATTACAAATTATAAGCTTACTTCAAGGTATTGCACTTTTATATGAGGAAACTTGGTAACTTGGCACAATAAAAGTACTTTTTGGTTACTAGAAGCAATGTGGAAATTAAAATTAGAGTAACGGTTCATGTGCATAATACCCAAAACAGACAATAAATTCGTTTACTTCAGTGGAAGAACCAATAAATTCGTTTTCTGACAATCAAGCTGCAATAAGCTAAGAATCATGTGCATAATACCCAAAACAAACAAAAGTATTGCATGTAAATCCCAAATAAAATCGGAAGTGAGAGCCATTAGAGGAATTGCAGACAATAAAATCAACGGAGGCACAAGGAATGAAGAGATGTTGAGGCCGAGAAATCGATATCCATATGTGGTGGGGCTGGAGTACGAGATGAGGGAGAAGAAGGGGCCGTGGTAAGTGCTCGGCGACTCGGCGACTCCGGTGAGTGGAGTTCCGTCGCCGACGGAAGAGCTTGGGAAGCTAACCTTGAAAAAAATCTTGCAGCCGACGGAAGAGCGGGGAACGAGGGGAAGTTCAGCGGCGAAGAGCTACCACGCTGCGCGTATTTCTTCACGCATCGAACCCGTCCTTTAATCCCGCCTAAAGTAGTTCGCAGACGACGGAAGTTCAGACGCGTGACGGATTTCAGTTCTCCGCGAAATGCATAATGGGCGTGAGTGGTAAAATGATGTGTTTAGAAGATTTAGGTGTTATTTGAGTAAATAGGAAACTTTAGGTGTGAGATATGTAAATTAATAAGAATTGAGTGGTATGTATGTAAATCCCCCTTTTTTTTAATCAGATTACTTTCGACCGCTCTCTCATAATCAAAATTATCATGAAAGATTACTTGGTTGCTTGTCAAAAATAATTTAAATAAAATAAAATCATCGGAACTTCTTACCGTTCCAAGATCAAAAAATTTTTGAGTAAAAATATCTTGAATTAAAGTAAGCTAATATTTAAAAGATTTTTTCCAAAATTATAAACTATTATTTATTTTTTAAGATAATAATTTTTCATTCTATAATATATAAATATGTTGATCATCATCTTATAAAATAAAAAAATAAAAAAATTAAAAAGAATTATCTTACAAAAAAAAAATTTTTATTCGATTTATAATATAAATTTTTTTTAATTTTTCTTAAATCTACATGTTTATTAGCCGTTATAAGATATTAGTAATAAATACATAAAATACATGTAAAAAAATAAGGTATAAAACAAATAAAATTGCACATCACAATAGCTATAATTCACCTTAAAAATCATCATAAGTATATAAATATTAAGGGTGTGTTTATAATATTTTTTATTGTGTAACTAATTTAATGTCCCAAGACCAACTAGGAAGCTCTACTTAACTTAAGAAGTTAAGGGCCAACAAGTTAGCTTAATTGTTGACCAATAATTAAATTTGCTTAACATATTTTTCTTAGCAAATGTGTAATCAATTAGTTCCTTTGGACGTGCGGGGCGATAAGTTAGGTGTCCATATTGATCTACTAATAATTAAATTTGTCTAGCATGTTTTTCATCTTAGAGTGCGTCAGTCAAGTATGAGTAGGATGGTCAAGAATAGGTCAATTTTATGGGATATGTATGCCTATAAGCCAAGTCCATCTATTGATTGCCAACCAACAACTAAATATTTATGACACATTTTCTTTTATAGCATGTATGGGTCAAATATGAGTCAACTCCTTGGCCTTAGAGTGTGTGGATTAAGTAGTCAAATGCATTTATTAAGTATTAAATTATAGGGGTGTCAAAAATTGACCCAATATGATAACTCAACTCGAATTCGACTCAAAAAATCGAGGTTCAGGTTGATCCGTTAACCCAAAATTGACTTGATTTTGACCAATCAATTAGGATTTGACTTATTTTTTTATACATGAATAATAAAATTGACCTAATTTTTACATGCGAACCAAATTTAACTTGATTTTAATTTTGATCGAATGGATGTTTAATTAGATCATCTGGGTCGTGTTTAGGTCAATCGAGTTGAAGGCGAGTCGGGTTCGAGTTGAGATTTTTTATCCGTTTATTAAGCAAGTCGGTTTGGGTCAAGCCTATTCGGATCAAGTCAATTTCGAGTCATACCCGAACTCGACTCGCTGACCTGAATTGACACTCCTATCAACTTATAACTAAAACACTCGATACAATTAAACTTGATCTCAATCTAGGAAGCAAACTGATATGATCCTAATTCTGGTTAACGGTTCAATTAGAGTGGCATGAACCCGGTTGAGGGATGATTTAATGGTTTGGTTCAGCGGTTGCCTCCTGAGCCGTCGGATCGCGCGTTATTCCTCTCACCGTTGGATCTAGCACTTGAAATTACCTGTCTAACCCCGCTTGGGTGCCGTTTGTTTGCCTTCTTCCGATAATGGATTCCACGCGTGCCTTTCTACGCGGTTCGATCTCTTGTCTTGATCTGTGCTCCTTGGAATGAATCTGTGCCTTTGAATTGGGTTTACCTGGCTGTTTCTTGGCCGTGTGATGATGCTTCTAAGGGAAGATTGCTTTAATCAGTTCTTTTATTTTGTTTCCTTCGACCATTCGAGCCATCGACGCTCCTGAGAGGGGAAGAGGAACCGAGAGCGAGGAGGAACCCTAGGGTTCTTGGAGTGGGAATGAGCGGTGGATTCCGGCGAGGAAAAATGGTGAAGGGAGTATGGAGAAGAGGAAGAAGAAGGGATATAGAAAAGAAGGAGTTTACTTTCAAAATATTTGATCCCCTTTCTATTTAGTTTCTGACCTCTATTTATACTCTCTGATTTACCTTCTTTAGCTTGGATCTGAGCTATCTATGCAAGCCTAACTACTTTCTGTTACAAGTTGTTATCAAACTTGCTTCAATCATTTCTGGCAGTTGAGGTATGAGCAATCTATTATTTTACTACTCTTCTTGATTTCTTGAATTTAAGTCTTCTGTTTTAGGTGTTGATGCAGGATTCTTTATGGAAGTTGATTTGGTTTCACTCTTGTTATACTTCTGTTGCTCATCTTGGTTCGGATGTGTATTACTTCTCTGTACTTACTTCTGTTCCTGTGTATTATTTGTAGGAGGGCTTTGGAATACTTTTCTCTTGGTTGCTTTACTCTTGTTGCTGTATATTTATGATTCTGTAATGACTGTTAGTCTTGTTATGCTCTCTGTTGGTCTTTCTGTGATGTTTAATTTGGGCTTATTATTGCTGTTGTAGTTGATATCATCCAATCTATTATTTGTTGTATTCAATTGAGTTATATTCTGTAATTTCTTTTTTGTACTATAGTTCTATTGTAAATGATGGATGTATGTTCTAATTTGACAATTAGAAGATTTTGAGTCATATCATTACTCCCCTCCCCCACATTGACCTTGCCCTCGAGGTCACCATTATGACTTGCCCTTTTATGATTTCTGACTTCCTACCTTAGGATCATCACTTGATAGCAATCCTTTCCCTGACTTCTCTCGCTTGCATGGTCTTCTCTGCTCTACAAGGGTCTTCTGCTCTACCGATGTAGTTGTAGTTCTGTCCCCTTGTTATATCGCTTCTACCTCTGTATTATCCTTGTAATGTGGCAGTATTGTTGACTGTATTCTGTGAGAATTCTTTGTGGCCCTTTATTTGAGATTGGTAAGCTTGTTGTGCCCTAAACTTCTACTTATAACTTTGGCATTTCTTCTTTGCACTATGTCCTATGGTATTTTATATATTTGGGCTATATCTGAATTATAATTCTAAGCTAACTCAGTAGTTAAAACTATTTAGAATGTTTATAATTATACAACCTCTATGTCATTTGTCTTAGCCTGGATTGAATGGTTGATAGTTTAAGCTTGTTTCTAATACTTCTTCTTGTTTCTACTATCTTTCTGGTTGAGTATCTTGCTGTAGTTGATACTCTTGGTCCTCATTGACCATCATGAAGGCAAATAATTTGGCTTGACATATATGTCCTCTGTGATATTTTTCCTCACAATTAAAACACAATCATTTCTTTCTTCTTTCTTCCATTTGTGTAGGTGTCAGCCTCTGAATTGCTATTGGCTATTTATTTTGATTATTGTTGTGTTGATTGGTGTTTGTGGGAAAAGGCAGTATGGGTTGTTGCTGTAATTGAGGTTGTTTTACTGCTCGATATTGACTGATCTTGTAGTTTCTGGCCATGTGAATGTCATCGCTATCTTCCATGAGTTTGGCCAATTGAAATGCTTCGCAAGAAACTGTAATGCTCTTACTTCTCTCTTGATATCATGTTTAAGCCCTGATTCAAAATAGCTTTGTAAAAATTCAGGTGGAATGCTTGAAATTTGATTAGCTAGTTCTTCAAAATCATTGTAGAAGTTCTGAACTGTTGTTGTCTGCTGTAATTTAGTTAATTCTCCTCTCAAATCTCAGATAGAGGGACCAAATTTCGAATAACGTTTTTAAATTGTGTCCATGAATGCAACTGATTATTTAAGTGCATATATTGATACCAACTGAGTACAGGTCCATCCATATAAACTGAGGCAATTATGAACTTCTGTTCTTCTGATAAATTATAATATTGAAAGTACTAGTCTGTTTTGAACAGCCAGCCTTTAGGATTGTCTCCATTAAACCTTGGCATATCTACTTTAAAAAGTCTAATGTTTTGTTATGTTTGTGGTCTATTTGGAGAATAACATTCTGTATGAGATGATGTGCATACCTGAGATTGGATTTGTTGTTGTTCTTGAGAGTTTTTCTCCAATTTTTCTTCTATAGAATATAGTCTTCTTGAAACTTCATTTAATATTATAGAGATTGAGGACATTTTCTCATCTATTTTGTTTAGCCTTGTCACACATTCTTCTAGGATTTTTGATGTGTGTCTTGTTCCTTCTGCCATTTCTGTATGATGCTCTCAACGAGAGCACTAATGATATGATCCTAATTCTGGTTAACGGTTCAATTAGAGTGGCATGAACCCGGTTGAGGGATGATTTAATGGTTTGGTTCAGCGGCTGCCTCCTGAGCCATCGGATCGCGCGTTATTCCTCTCACCGTTGGATCTAGCACTTGAAATTACCTGTCTAACCCCGCTTGGGTGCCGTTTGATTGCCTTCTTCTGATAATGGATTCCACGCGTTCCTTTCTACGCGGTTCGATCTCTTGTCTTGATCTGTGCTCCTTGGAATGAATCTGTGCCTTTGAATTGGGTTTACCTGGCTGTTTCTTGGCCGTGTGATGATGCTTCTAAGGGAAGATTGCTTTAATCAGTTCTTTTATTTTGTTTCCTTCGACCATTCGAGCCGTCGACGCTCCTGAGAGGGGAAGAGGAACCGAGAGCGAGGAGGAACCCTAAGGTTCTTGGAGTGGGAATGAGCGGCGGATTCCGGCAAGGAAAAATAGTGAAGGGAGTATGGAGAAGAGGAAGAAGAAGGGATACAGAAAAGAAGGAGTTTACTTTCAAAATATTTGATCCCCTTTCTGTTTGGTTTCTAACCTCTATTTATACTCTCTGTTTTACCTTCTTTAGCTTGGATCTGAGCTATCTATGCAAGCCTAACTACTTTCTGTTACAAGTTGTTATCAAACTTGCTTCAATCGTTTCAAGCAGTTGAGGTATGAGCAATCTGTTATTTTACCACTCTTCTTGATTTCTTGAATTTAAGTCTTCTGTTTTAGGTGTTGATGCAGGATTCTTTATGGAAGTTGATTTGGCTTCACTCTTGTTATACTTGCTGCTCATCTTGGTTCTGGATGTGTATTCTCACTTGCTTTTGTTCTGTATTATTTGTAGGAGGCTGAATGCTTTGCTCTTGGTTGCTTTACTCTTGTTCGTATATTTATGGTTCCGTAATAACCGCTGTCTTGTTATGCTCTCTGTTGGTCTTCGTGATGTTTAATTTGGGTTTATTATTCTTGTAGTTGATATCATCCAATCTATTTATTTGTAGAATGCTATATTGGATTAGTTCTGGAAGTCCTTTGTTATATTCAATTGAGTTATATTCTGTAATTTCCTTTTTGTACTATAGTTCTGTTGTAAATGATGGATGTATATTCTAATTTGGCAATTAGAGGATTTTGAGTCATATCACAAACTCTCCTTAATTATTCTTGGCTTCTTTCTTTCAATATGAGATTCAATGATGTAAGCAGTCGTGATTGTTATCATTTGCTATCAATATTATAGTTCATATAATTATCAATCAATGGATTGATTTGTTGGAAGAGAAAGCTTAAGAACTAGGAAAAATGCTAATGAGAAAAGAAAAAAATGAAATAAATAGTCAATTTTTTTGTGATATAAATTTAAAGACATCATCTCTCTTTATGCTAGTAACCATTATATAGAATTGTGATAACTTATTTTGATTCAATGGCTACAAATAACTATTTCAAATTCTCTTTTATTTTCTATTATAAATAACAGTTAATATATTTTCTAGACTCTATTAATAGACTATTCTAAAATATAATTTTATACTATTGTTATGGACCACTCTAAAAAAGCGCATTTGGGCTATTATCTTCAAGCCCAAACAATTAATGGGCCAAAATCAAGTTTAATTTTAACATAATTAACCACCTTTCATGCTTTCCCATCAAAACAAAACAAAGCACAAGAAATAGGCTTTAGATTGTGGAAGAACTATGATACACTGACATTTTAAAAAAAAGACAAGCAGTATTCGATATGTATAAGAGTCATACGTGTCCTAAATAATTGAATTAACATTATATAAATAATATCTTAAATATAGTTTTTTATATTTTAAATTATTGTAAAGAGTTTTGAAAATTTAGAGAATGAGATTTGAGCTAATAAAAGAATAATAAATATATTTATTATAAATAATTAAAATTATAAACAACTATATATTATTCTTAATTATTATTATAATATCGTGTTTAACATTTACCTGTGTCTCATATTTTTAAAAATAGAAATGTCTCATGTCCGTGTCTCATATTTCTAAAAAATGTCACCTATATTCGCGTGTCATATTCTCGTCAGATCGTGCAGATCATACTGAAGAGTTTATGTTCTATTTAATAAATAAATATCTAAAGATAAACGGTGAAGCTTGGCCAATTTGTTTAACAAAACAAATCCAATAATAATTGAGCTCACTATTGATGTATCTCAAGTAGGGGTGTAAACGAGCCGAGTTTGAGTGAACAAAACTCTTGTTCGTGTTCGGCTTAATAATAATAATAATAATCATTATTATTATTATTATTATTATTATTATACTAAATAATAATAATAATATAATATAAATTTTTATTTTGAGCTAAATCGAGCCGAACACGATCGAACAAACGATTGTCACGTTATCGCTTATATATCGAGTAAATGTACTGTTCATTTATTAACTTAACGAACAACACAGTACATAACGAAACATACCTGTTTACGAATAACGAATTTTTTTGACAACCCCAATCTAAAGTGGTGGCATCGGTGTCCCACAAATTATCCTATCACTTGATTAGTTATGATATAATTTTTTATAATGATCCTACTCAAAACAAATTTTTTAGATTCTCCCCTGAAAAGCAAATAAATTACAGCTTAACCGTCCTTCCACTGTTATATCACATTCACATAAAAATAAAAAATAAATAATATTTCAAGAAGAAAACAAAAATGGCCTTCAATGCCCCCATATTGTATGGCCATCGATAACTATATATAATGTTATAATTTTTTATAATGACCCCTGAAAAGCAAATAAATTACAGCTTGACCGTCCTTCCACTGTTATATCACATTCACATAAAAAAAAAAAAAAAAAATAGTATTTCAATAAGAAAACAAAAATGGCCTGCAATGCCCCCATATTGTATGGCCATCGATAACTATATATAATGTTATATACCATCGTCCCAGAAACTCCTTGTTTTCTACTCTGTCTACTTAATTTTAATAAAATATATATTTTTTATTAATTAATTATATTGCTAAGGTCTGAGCAGTTCTTTATTTTTGAGTTCAATGATTGATTTAATCGAAATCATGACTAATCAATTAAACAGGACTCTGAACACAAAATTTAGATCAAATAACTAATGTAAATGGACTGGGCATGACTATTATGATAAAAATAAAAAAATAAAAAAAAAATCATTGAGTTTTTTCATGTTTTTTTTGAAGGGTATCCACCCAACACCCCACCCATCTTGCACGTATCGTGATTAATCCTCGTACTGACATTATCAGCACGCGTCAGTCCCTTGATATCCCAGGAAGCGTCGCCTCTCAAGAGGAATCGAACGTGATCCAGGGGTTAAGGTCTCGCCACCAATCGAAATGGTGGGTATTGAGTTTTATGTTGACTGAAATGAATATAAGATATGATTAATTAATTAATTAGAAATTATATTAAATTTATTTAAAACAAATTTAATGATTATAAAATTCATCCTCATAAAATTAAGTATTAAAATAGTGAGAAATAACTATGTTGTGTTTCCTTCTCTTTATTTATTTAGATTTGAGAAGAGCTATCGGCATAGGCGTGCCGAAACATTCAGTCGGTGAAGAGAGTAAGTATTCTTTCTTTATTTCTTCTGTGCGTTGCATAAATCATGACACAGATCTTATAAGGTTATTAGATATAAAGCTTATAAGACGATATATTTTCGGCTTAACCAATTATATTGAGTTTTTTACTTTATCATTTAAAATTTTTATGATTCGGGAACATAGTTTCAGAAGTGGCAGAATTATCAGACTTTGATGGAGATAATAGCTTTCTTATTTTGACAGCTTAGCTGAAGAGAAAATGTCTTATATATAACTTTAATTCTGAGTTTCTCTACATCTCAAGTAACGAATATAGATCCAGAGAAGACAGCCAGTAGAGTCTGAACCTCAAGTCATGGAAATAGAACACAACAGCCATGAAGAAATCATCCACTCCAACAACAACGATACTGTCAACCGAATCCTTAGATCACCCAAACTGAAGAGATTCATTCTCCTCTTCCTCAACGTCCTCCTCCTCGTCATCGGCGGCAGTGGCGCTCCCCTTCTCATCCGTGTCTACTTCCTCCATGGCGGCAACCGTATGTGGTTCTCTGGCTTCCTTCAAACGGCAGGCTTCCCCTTGCTCCTCGTCCCTATGTTCTTCTCCTTCCTCCGCCGTCGACGTACCGACGGTCGCCTCTTCTTACTCACACCTCGTCTCCTTCTCTTCTGCACCATTCTCGGCCTTCTCACAGGTGAGGATCGATGTAAATAAGTTAAATTTCAACTACTGTTCACCAATAAGGGCCTGTTAGCGAGAAGTTTTAGCTTTCTGGATAATTGACTCGCTTTTGTTTAACAATAATTATTTCATTATTTTGATTAAAGTTTTTGTTAATAAATGACTTCTAATAATAATATTTATCAGAAAATAATAGGAGTAAAAAAATCTGACGGCTGCCTTTATTATAAAAAAAAAACTACAAAATTATAATAAGTTTTGAAAAAAAATATTTTTTTATAAAAATTCTACGATTATTTTGACACAAAATTATAATCGCTACAAACAAATTCCGAAGGTCCATTTAAGGCACAGCTATATGTAAAATCAGATGTCAGTTTTTTTTTTTATAAAAAAACATATTTCTTTAAGGTTATGTATATATTATATTTTTAAAAATTTATATAATATTTTCTTATACCTATATTTTTATAATAAATCTGACTGATAAAAAATAATAAATTTTATCATAAAAATCTGATACATATGAATAAGATTTAACCTAAATCAAACACAAAAGAGCTCAGATTATTATTATTATTATTATTATTATTATTATTAATTTAAATTTATCATAGGCATTGACGACTACCTCTACTCCTACGGCCTTTCCTTTCTTCCGGTCTCCACCGCCTCCCTCCTCATCTCAATGCAGCTCGGCTTCACCGCCATCTTCGCCTTCTTCATCGTCAAGCAGAAGTTCAATTTTTGAATGCGCGGTTGCCGGACATTCGGCATTCTGTGTACGCAATGGCATGATCAGATGGGAATCGGCCAAATACTATCTCTTGGCAAATTAATTCCATCATGGAGTTATGGTTGATTTCGAGTTTATGACAAGACGCTAAACGGGATGTTACTTATGCACTTATTATGGAGATGCAGTTTATTATTGGGTTTTCTGCGACTGTTTTTTGTGCTATAGGGATGACGCTCAATAAGGATTTCCAAGTAAGCATTATTTTTTCTCTCGTGATTTTAAATTCCTTAGCTAAATATGATTTGAGAAAATTTACATACGTAGCACACATTCTTCTATATTTATGTATCTAACATCTAAAATTATATTATTCTAAGATAATTGAGTAAAATTAATCTCAAATTTATACAAATATATATATAAAGGCATGAACTCAGAACCTCTTGGTTGATAGCTTTAGTTCTCAACTACTATATTAAAATGTCTTGTATTAACACCTAAAATTTGATTTTTTTAGAATATAATGTATTTTCTATATATATATAAATGTGTATTTTATTAAAAAAATATTAATGATGCTATTTTTTATATAATATTAAAAATTTGAATAAATTTTTATAAATATAAAATTTTAGGTATTAGATATCTAAATATATAAGAAATATGTGCTAAAAGATAATAACATTTTGTAATTTTGAATTGAATATGATTAATCTAATATTTATAAAAAAAATTAAGCTGAAAAATCATTTAACATTAATCTTCATACATATTAAAAATAATGTTTAACTTTTACATAATCTTTTCAAACATAAAACAAAAAAGATGTCAAATTCATCATCATCATTATATAATATTTTTTTTTCCACATGTATATTTACAAATTGCAGACAATCTCAAGAGAGGGGAAGCATTATGGGCTTGGTGAGGCAGCGTACTACCTGGTTGTTATCTTCACCGCTGTTCTAGGTCAGTTCTTCTTCTTAGGCTTAGTGGGAACCATTAAATACTCGTCAGCTTTGCTCGGCGGCATCGTGATCGCCGTCTGTATCCCCATCACCGAGGTTCTGGCAGTCTTCTTCTTCCATGAAAAGTTCGATGGAGAGAAAGGAGTAGCCCTCGCTCTTTCTCTCTGGGGCACCGCTTCCTATTTCTATGGCGAGTATAAAGAACACAGTAATAGAGAAACTAAGGTAACGGAGTCTCAGCTCCTTCCTCTTCGATCGGTTTCAGAGTCCATAGAATCTTGTTAATGAATGAAGAAGAGAGTACAGAATGAGCTTTGAATTCTTATTTAATAAATCAAAGTTTATTCTTTATTCTTATTGGATTGTACGTAGCTCTCATTTTGTTCGAATGCCAAATTAGTTAAAGTATTTCTTAAATTATTGGGGGATTTACATACATACCATGTCAAACATCATTATTTACATATTTAACATCTAAACTTACTATTTTACAATTTTAACACCTAAAACATTCTAATACAACAATATTACTTTCCGCTCTCCCCGAGATAGGGGATCCCCCGGCTCACTCTCGAGGCCAACGGCAATCTCAACGATATTATTGGAACGCACGACCGGGTATCGGATTACAAGGCCATTTCCTACCAGCTTCCTAGTGGCTGTGGTGCTTACGGACTCGCGACGCCGAGGAGAAAGCTATGCGTGCATCGATAACCGGCGACGGTGCTTGGCGGCGGATTCCAGTGATCGGGAGCGGAGATAATGATTGGGTGCTGAGAAGGAAAGGTGTCGACTTGGCAAACAGGGAGCTTGGGTTCAGTAAGGTGCAATCTTTAAATGAGTGTGAAGGATTGTGCGAGCGGAATTGTGGTTGTTGGGGAGTGTACAACAACGGAGCGGTTATTGTTATGGAATGAATTATCCGATTCAAACCGTGGGAGTTGGAGATGAGAACCAGATTGGTTATTTTAAAGTGAGGATTTAATTGTGGTGAGGAGGAGGAGGAGGAAATAAAGGAAGGAAGACGGCGGAGGCATTGCTGGTGGTCGGTGCTTTGATAGCCGCAATGCCGGAGTTGTGTTTTATCGGCGGAGAGGAGGAGAAAAGAAGAGGAGCGAATGGTTCGATGGATGGAGGAACTGGCACCGGTCCTGGGATCTTAATTCCAGTTCTTTAGATCGATTGAGATGGCCAATTGCTCAGGAAATGAGAAAATGTCCGGCGAGAACTATACCGGCGGCAATCGGTTTCCAACTGATGCCGCTCAGAAGGGGAAAAAGGAAAAATCTGTGGGCTTTGGGGTTCATTCTCCGGTCATGGCTAAACTTCTAGCTTCTTCGCCGGCGAACAGCTTTGTCCTCTCGGGAGAGACGGAAAGTGTTAATATTGTTGTATTAGAATATTTTAGATGTTAAAATTGTAAAATAGTAAGTTTAGGTGTTAAATATGTAAATAATGATGTTTGATGTGGTATGTATGTAAATCTCCTAAATTATTTTATACTGATGTGACAGGACATGCTTTGAGCCCATGAGCAACAATGAGAATTAACTTCATGGCCCACGGGCCGTTAAAATTAAGGCTTATCTCCAAAATAACGTAACTATTTCTCATTTAACAACAACAATAAGCCTTAATCCCACTAGATGGGGTGGATTACATGAATCCTTCATCTCCATTATGTCTTATTATGTGTCAAATTCTAATTTAATTCAAGTATACTAAGATCATTTTTTATACATATTAACCAAGTTTTTTTAGGTCTACCTCTACCTTTCTTAACATAAGGCAAATCTAATGCATCTACTCTCCTAATCGAGTCATCGGACGGCCGACGCTCTATGTGGCCAAACCATCTAAGGCGACTCTCTCTAATCTTATCTACCACTGGAGCTACTCCAACTTTTTCCAACATACTCATTTTGCATTCTATCTCTAAGGTAAAGCCACTCATCCACGAGCATCCTCATCTCGTAACTTAACTTAGTCTTATGTTTCTCTTTTATTGGCCAACATTCTACACCATAAGTCATTGCAGGTCTTACCACCATCTTATAAAAGTTTTCCTTAAGTTTAAGTGGAACTTTTTTACCACATAATAGGCCAGATGCATTCCTTCACTTCAACCATCCAACTTGAATTATACTAATAACATCTCCATCTATTTCATCATCATTTTGAACAATAGAGCCTAAATATCATAATCGCTCACTCTTATTAATGACTTGATCACCTAAAGTCACAACACTACCACTAAAACTTCTACAACTTAAATAACACTCCATATATTCAGTTTTAGATCCACTTAAACGAAAACCTATAGACTCTAAAGTTGACCTCCATATTTCAAGTTTCTGTTGGACTCCCTCTCTAGTCTTATCAACAAGAAGAATGTCATCAGCAAAAAGAATACACCAAGGTACATCTTCTTGTAAATGCCTCGTAAGAACATCCATAACTAAAGTAAAAAAGATAAGGGCTTAATGTTGATCCTTGATGTAATCCAACTGAAATAGAAAAATATTTTGTCAATCCTCCTTGTGTTTGGACACAAGTAACAGCTCTAGTATACATACCCTTAATGACTTGAATATAACCAATATTAGCTTCTTTCTATTCTAGAACTCTCCAAAGAACATCTCTTGAGACTTTATCATAAGCTTTCTCTAAATCAATAAATATCATATGTAGATCCTTCTTATTTTCTCTATGCTTCTCCATCAAACCTCTTAACAAATGTATAGCATCCATAGTAGATCTATCTGGCATGAAATCAAGAAACTTATGTATCACATCGTAACCTATGCTCAATTACTCTCTCCCATAATTTTAATGTATGACACATTAACTTAATTCCACTATAATTTGCACACTCTTGTGCATCACCTTTATTCTTAAATATAGGAACCAATAAACTCTTTCTCCACTCACGTGGCACCTTTTTAATCTTTAAAATAACATTAAAAAGATTTGTAAGCTAAGAAATTCTTTGATCTCCTAAACATTTCCACATTTCTTTAAAGTTTCACTAACTTCAGATTTACTATATATAAATTTTTAACAATATATATAATTCAATTTATTGCAGTTTAATAAATTTAGTAAATAAAATTTATTATCAATTTTAAATTTATAAGTTTAATTCTATTTTTTTTATAATTTTAGTTATTTATAATAAATATATCTTATTAACTCGTCCTTTCATTCATATTATTCTCTAAATTTTTAAAATTTTCTACATAATTTAAAATATAATAAATTATATTTAAAAATATTTTTATATAATATTAATTCAATTATTTATAATATTCTTTTAATTTTAAATTTTTTTATTAGATATATATATTTATCGTGTTCAACACATGTTGACGATGTATTGGATCCGTGTCACTGTCCTCCACATTATAACCATTAACCAGTTCATGAATTATTGAAATTTTGATAAATTCCCATAACCTTCCTTCAATCAAAACGAGCCTCAAGGTTTCAACAAATATAACGGTTATTCCGCACAAAGCATTGATATGGCTCTCAAAATACCACTACCAAAAGACAAATCATGCCGATATGATTTCAGCCAAAACCGTCGACATCAAGACTTAAAATATCATGAATCTGGACATCAATTAAATCCCAAAACAAACTCAAATATAAAGTGTTTATATAAATCGAGCCCTCGACGAGCGGATCTAACGAGCTTAAGATCTAATAATTCGACTTCATTTGGGCATCCAAATGCTCAAAATACAAATGACCAAGGAATCATCCCGATCTGAGGAGAGTGGTAGAGCTTTACATGAAATTATAAGAACGCCTCCTCATCTATATAAAGCTTCATTTCTCAAGGGGGGAGGAAAAGAAGAACAAACAAGTAAATAAGAGGAGGTTAGCTAAGAAAAGAATAAGAAGAGAAGAGTCCAAGCAAGGAAGAAAGAAGAGTTCGAAAGGAAGAAAAGGAAGAGTCAAGCAGGAAGAGTCCAAGAAGGAAGAAGAAAGAAACAAGTCAAGAAAAGGAAGAGTCAAAGCGAAGAAAATGAAGAGTCCGAAGGAAAAGAGGAAAACATGAGGAAGAGAGAAGCTCAAGATCCTCCAAGCAGATCGACCCAAGCAAGATCGACTCGCCGCAGTATCAACTATCGCCAATCGCCGTCACTAATCAGACCAGATTCTCACCTTACTGATCTCCACCATAATTACAAGATCATCGTTACATACATATCTCTCATATTAATCCTGTAATCCTTATCGGGAAGACTTACTCAACAGATACATAGTGGAAACTTTTATCAGCTTTTTTTCCTCTTTTCGAGTTTTTCGTTAAAATTCCTGATTGTTGTCATTTTAATTACATGTGTACTAATCGACAATTAAAGACGTAACTTTCACTCTACCGCGACTAATTTTCTAGCACGCAACAAGCTAAATACAACACACAGAAGTGAAATTACAGAAAAAAAATCAAGCGACCTCAACTTGCTCGAACTTGCCTTTCTCTACAGCCAAAATCCCTTCTTCTTCTTCTTTCTTATTCAGAAACTCTGAGATTCTCTGAGCCAAGCTCTGCTTCGCAGCAGGGGAAACTCCTTTCTCCCCTATAATGGATTCCAACACCGCATTCGTCAGCTTCTTGTTCTCCACCACACCAGTCTCCGCCACAGGACCTCCGCCCTCCTCTAAAAATCCAATCTTTACAACAGAAACCAGATGAAAATTTAATCCATTGAAAAGAAAAAAAATTGAACAGAGTGGGCGGAAGGCTTACTTACAGTGTGAGAGCCGTGAGGAGAATGAGTGAAGATGATGGAAGTGCCTGGAGGAAAGCTCTTGGGCTTGAAGATCTCCAGGAACTTATTAATGGCGGCTTCTTCTTCTCCAGTGTACACGCCGGCGGCTTTCCATGCAGCGATGCAGTTCTCGGCGACCTTCTCCGAGTACTGCTGACCCGTTAATGGCAGGAGCATCGTCACCTTCGTCAGCTTCTCGAAGTTCCTAAGCGTTCATATGGTTGTTTGTTATTCGAAAATATTAAGGGAGATTAAATATTAATTTATATCATTTGCCCCTTTAATATTTAAATGATTATATTTTAAAAAAAATCAATTTATTTTGTCTATTCAAATTAAATGGAAATTAAAATTATCATAGCTGGTGATGCGATAGCTCGTTAATTTGAAAAAAAAATAATAATAATTCATCACCAATCCAATCCCAAAAAATAGGGGGATTGACATATATACTGTACAGATTTTACATATTTATATATTTAACATTTAAAATTTGTATATTTATTAATATAATATTTTGGTGTTTTACTTACGTCAAAATTTATATAGAAAACATATTTTATTTTTTACAATAAAATTTTTTTTAATCTGATAGCCTAATATAAAAAATTAAGTATTATATTAGTAAATGAAAAAAATTATATGTATTGTGTATATATATATATATATATATACGTATAACTCCGCCGAGAAATAGTGGTTTCGATGTAGCCGGCGACGTGAACTCCGCCGGAAATGTCACGCCTTCAACCTCCACGGGGGTTGCCGGCGTTTCTGCCATGTCGTTTGATGAAGGATGGCCGGACTGCTCCGGCGAGGAAGGCCGGGGTTTAATGGAGCAATGAATGAGATCCTAAACAAAATCGACCGTGGCACAGATGTTAATTCATATTACATTAATGCCATGGTTATGTAAATAAAATTTTTGGAAGGCCATTTAAAAGGATTGTTTAGGGTTTAAGTAGTGGTGTTTCTGTAAATAATGTTGATGTTAAGGGTAAAAGGAGGGTTTGTTGAGCTAACGAGTGGATGAGCGCGTGAAACGTGGACGACTACTTGGTTATTGGGGAAAAGGAACATCCAAAAATAAATAGAAAAAATTACAAAATAAATTAAAAAAATTGTTTATCTTTTAAAAGCTTTTAAAATATATTTTATGTATTTTATCTTCAAAATAAAATAAAAAAATCGAATTAATATACATACACGTTATTCCTTTATTTAGTGTGAGTATAAAGCTCATATTATTACTATTTTGTTATGTAATTCTCGTGTTTCTTATATATTTATATGGGTAAAAAGCTCTTATTATTACTGTTTTATTATGAATTTTAATATTTTAATAATAATTTGTAAGTTTGAGAAGTGATAGTTCTATAAATATATAAAAATTAGGAGAATTATATATATACCACATAATTCTTATATATTTACAAATTTAATATTGTTGTGTGCTAGAAAATCAATGAAGTGAAAGTTTAAATTTCCAATTGTAAAATCCAAAGACACAGATTTAAAGAGTGAACGAAAACCCGAAATTTTATATTAAAAACCTCAAAAAGAGGAAAATCACGTCCACAAAAAATCATCTACTATGTATTTCTTTTGGAGTGTTTTTTCCGATAATACATCAGATAAGGAGGGTCGACAATCGCACAACAATACCATATAACACGTCAGTATGTGGGTAGAAATGATAGAACAGGGATCGATGATGGCCGCGATGACGACAAAGATTGACGACAATGAGGATTAGTGGCGGCCGACGGTGGTTAATCAAGGTGGCCTGACCGCGACGATTATGCTTGGAGGATTTTGAAGCTTTAGAGCTCTCTCCTCTCTCTCGGCTCCCCTCATACGAAGAATGAGGCTATTTATGACGAGGAGACGCCTCAGAAATACATGCAAAATCCAAACCACTCCTCTTTATTGGACGGCTCAAAATGATTCCTTTGATTATTTGATTTATTTTAAGCATTTGAATGCTCAAATAAAGTCAGAATTATGCGATCTTAGGCTTGTTAGATCCGGCTCGTCGAGATGCTCGATTTGACTATAAACACTTTATGTTTAAGAGCTATTTAGAGATTTAATTGATATCCCAAAGTTTCCAATGATATTTTAAGTGCTTGATCTCGACCAGTTTCAACTTAGGATCAACTTACTGACATCAAGATTTGTACTGACTATATTTGTCATATCAAGTTCCTATTTTGGATGACATTATCTTAATCATCCAAAATATATATATTGAATACTTGAAAATAACAAATTATTCAATAAAAATTATGGGTCCATTAACCAAAATTTTTGAGAGAACAGATCTTCATGAGAGCACAAGATTATGATCACTAATGCATGCGATGTGTATGCGCAAAGATTGGTTATGGACCCATCCGTCCCTTATGGCGCCGCTGTGAGTGGTGCTGAGGCCTGCCAGGGCTGGCGGCGCAAGACGGGCCGATTTGGGTCGCGTGGAACGACGAAAACGGGTCGCCGGTGTGGGCCTCGGTTGGCGGACGCGCTGGCTGACGCGCTGGTCGAGCGAGTGTCAGCGGAACTTGCAATCAGCGAAAGCGAAGCTGACCGCTGCAAGGCGAGCTGGCCGATGAGAGATTTTTTATCCATTTTTGTTCGTTTTGGTCCGTTTTGAGCGATTTTGAGAGGTTTTTCTTTGATTTTTTATTTTTTTGCCCTTATAGGGGGTCTATAAAAATCTCCCTATGGCCAAGGGAGAAGGCACACTCCTCATATGCTTGAGTGTTCCTCTTCTTCTTGAGAGAAAGTCGTTCGGAGGCGATCAATCTCTGTAGTTCATACGGTGAGGCTCCGGTTTTCCCTTGAAAGAGGCGTCAACTGCCCTTGTCAGACCAACCAGGTTCAGAGGTGATCAAGACATGTAATTCGCACGACGAGGCTCCAGTTTTCCCACGAAAGAGGCATCAACCGCCTTGTCGGACCGACCGTTCGAGGCATCGCGTAGTCATACGGAGGCTCCGCTTTTCCTCAAAGACAACCGCCTTGTCGGACCGACCGAAGTTCGGCGCGATCACACCGAGTACATACGACGGTTTTCCCTCGAAAGAGGCGTCAACTGCCCTTATCGAACTGACCGGGTTTGGAGGCGATGATCGGCGACAATAATCGGAGACAGTGGTTGACGGCGATGCCTGACAATGGTGGCCAGCGACAACGGTCGGCGGTGACGACCGACGACGATGGTTAATGAATGCCCGCGACGCGGTGGCAGTGGTGGCGGTGACGCATGACGAGTTTGACGACGATGAGATTTTGACCTATCGAGGTTGTCGAGTGTGACTCGATGACGTTAACTTGTATGGAAGAGGTTGAATTGAATCCGCTGAGAATTTTTGACATATCCGAGGTTGTTTGTCAGAGTGTGACTCGATGACGTTAACCTATATGAAAGAGGTTGAATTGAATTCGCTGAGAATTTTTGACCTATCCAAGATTGTTTATCTGAGTGTGACTCGATGACTTTAACCTGTATGGAAGAGGTCGCGGGATGTCCACCAAGGACCTTTTGACTTATCCTAGGTATCAGCCAAAGTGTTACTTAACTTCTTACCTATATGAAAGAGGTCCGATCAAGTCCCCTTAGGATTGATCATTCCCCGATTGAGATACAACGTGAGTTATATATTTCTCAAGTTGGAGGATTAAATGAAGAAGAAATAAACTTATAAGAAAAGTCATAAACTCCTTACTTTGATAATGTCGGTGATACAATATTATTATAAGATAACTTAACAAAAGGGATGAGATACATTTTAGAGAGAGTTAACAAAAGACAAGAGGTGGAGATGAAAAGATAAACGGGGTAAATTAAAGACTACAATATTTATGCACTAAGGATTACATATAACACTTTTTACAGACCCTCCATGTTCCAAGTTTTATGGAAAATTTTTTCCTCTGGATTTTTGGTCATAGCTTGACGGTTGGTCATCTGATAATGAATTGGGGAGAAAGTCTTTTACAAACAAAACCCTTTGAGGTACTTCTTTGTCCTGAAGATTAAAATTCTTGATGTTCAAGGTCATCAAAGTGCGTGGTTGAGCTTGTTTGAGATAACATGATTGTATTATTTGTTAATTTTCACAGACCACTTCAACCCCAATGGGAGTTTGAAATTTCATCTTAAGATGAGATACCAAGATGACAACACCGAAGATTGATTGGAGGGGTCTTCCAAAGATAGTGTTGTATGCTGAATTTGACTTGACCACTATGAATTGAACTGAGTGAGTGACTTATTGAGGAAATTCTCCGAGAATAACGGGAAGGGTGATTGTCTCCTCCACTGCATGCATTATCAAACCCATATAACAAATATACAAAGGTGGAGCAAAATAAAATATCAGCGGAACTCCCATTATCAATCAAAATTCTCTTAACAATATAACAGGGGTCACCAATCCCCGCACTGATAACAAGAGGATCTTGATGCAAAATTTGGACTCCTTCCAAGTCTGAGTCATTAAAAGTTATAGGATGATTAATACAAGATTTTTTTACCTCTGGCTCTTCAAAGGTGACGATGAAGACTTGATTAGATAGTAGTGGCCCACTTGTAATCGTTTTAATTTCTCCAACCATTTGGCGACTATTGTTGTTTCCATAATGATTGTCCCGGTTGCTCCCCAGTTGGAGCTATGTTTGCTTTAGTTGATTGGTTTTGCATAAATTGACGTAGATATCCCTGTTGAATGAGCCTCTCAATCTCTTCTTTAAGTTAGTTACACACCTCTGTAGTATGTCCATGACTTCGATGGAAGTGACAATATTGCTCCTGATTTCTTGAATTTGGTCTCTTCATCTCGAATAACTAACAAGACGTTAACACTAGATGTGTTCAGTGGCATGTATTCTAGTCGTGGTTCACGTCGTTGATATAGGGGCCATGGAGGGAGATCATGACTGCCTTGTTGCTTCTTCTGATGGGATTATTGATCTGTGTTTCCTAGAACACTTATGTTTTCTTGTGGATTGTTCAAATTATTTTCGATGGGCATTAATAGCCTCATCAGCAGAAATTTGCGCTTCCACACGGTGAACTAAGTCGGCATATGAGCTGACCGTATCTCGCATTAATGATGAGTAAAAAGGCCCCGGACGGAGCCCTCCAAGGAAAACTCCTCTTAATAGTTCAAGGTATACTCCAGGTATTTGGCGAGCTTCTAAGAAAAACCTCTAGAAGTATTTTTTAAGTGATTCACCCTCATTTTGACGAATGACGTAGAGATGGGAGGAATCTTTAATGATCCTCTGGTTCTCAATGAACTTTTCCACAAAAATCTTGGCGAGTTCGTCAAATGTATGGATAGATCCCCTTGGAAGGGAGTAGAACTAAGTGCGAGCTTGCACCTTGAGGGTAACGGGAAAGACCTGACAAAGCAATGTGTTAGGAGCTCGTTGGATATGCATGATGATCTTGTAATGGTCAATGTGTTCATATGGGTCAGTTGCCCCATCATAAGAGTCGATGCTCGGAAGCTTGAACCCTACGGGAATGGGATGTTCAAGAATAGCCTTGAGGTGAAGACTCTTGATAGCCGCGATGAGAGAGAAGATGATTTACATCTTTATAATGAAGTTCTTCTCACACTAAGCATTATAATTCTGCACGTATAACATGACGAGTGGAGTCAACGGGACGAGAACTTGCCAAGCTACAAAGAATAAGGATTAGCGTTGAAATGACGTGATAGATGAGTAGAACGGTCAAGGAGAGATCATGTGCGGAAGTGGAGGAACTTCACGATGGCGAAGGCCCGATTAGCATTTTGACCTCCCAGCTAACGATCGATCTTGTGGAAGATGTGTTCTGTGGTAGTGGTTGTGTGTTCTCGAAAAGTGGATCATCTCATTTTGAGACTTACATTCTACGACAATCTTCTAAGGAGATTCTGTAACGCCTTCAGGGGTAATGCCTATCATGGGGAAGTGAGAGCTTGGCCCTGGTTGTTGGTTTCAGAGTGACTGAGTTGAGCGAGGTGAAGCAGTATCATATGGATGCGTGTTCACAAAAATTATGATTGGGGGTCTTTCCCACAAACGCCAAACCGTCAGGTGCAAAAAATCGGGTAGAGTGAAAGTTTATGCCTTAGCCTTGTGAAATCCAAAGACACACACATATATTTAAAAGTGAAGAAAACTCCGTAAATTATGTGGAAAACCTCGAAAAGAGGAAAAAATCACGGGCTCTTTGTAAAATCATCCACTATGAATTTGTTTTGAGTACAAAGTTTTCTCGACACGGATTACGGATCAGATGAGAAAGGCCGACAATGAGAATCGAATCGACAAGAATAACCATAGTCACGCTCAGTTGTAACAATTGGCAATGCGAGATGATGACAATGGGGATCATGACGATGAAGGTCGCCGTGATGGTGACCAACGGAGATCGACGAGCGGTGATCACGGAGGTGATTGAAAACCAAGGGTGGTCAAACCGCTGAGTCGACACGATTAGCTGAGGATTTTCGCTTTAGTGATCTCTCCTCTCTCTTGCCGAAGCTCCCTCATATGAAGAATGAGGCTCAGATGAAGAGTGACGTCAAATACACGCAAAAATCCGAACCACTCCTCTCCATCTGACGGCTCAAAATGATTCATTTGATCATTTGATTTATTTTAAGCATTTGAATGCTCAAATAAAGTCGAATTAGAGATCTTAAATTGTTAAACCGGCCGGTGACGCTGATTTTACTATAAACACCCGTGTTTAAGAGAGTTATTTAGATTTAATTGATATCCCAA